>JAKWJD010001764.1:63385857-64585857 GCA_027705065.1 Solanum peruvianum | reverse complement strand
TGAAGTTGGAACTTGTTTTTTTTTTTGCTGTAATGTATAGAAGGCATGGTTGTATGGTGTGGATATGTCCAGGCTCGACGTGTGAAATTACACTGGATATGTGTTGACTCTTTTTTTTAATAACTTTACTGTTTGAGCTGACGGTCTATCACAAATAATCTCTTTGTACAAGGTCTAAGTAGGTCTTATCGTTCAAAACCCGACTTGTGGAATTAAACTAGGTATCGGTTGTTGTATGTGTTGACTCTTTGTTCCTTTCTAGATCTTAGAGCAAAGGATCAAATTCAATTTTCCACAACTATGTAAGAAAATAACAACCTTTCCACTGTATAAAAATTAAATATCCCTTTCATTTTTCGGGCTATTTTTTGTTGTAAGAAAGATAATCTGTTAGATGTCATTAATTGTTGAACTATAAATGATGTTTTCATTGAGAGCTTAAATTCTGTCCTTGATGATAACTGTAATGTTATTACCTAAATATAATAATGTTAAAATGTCACAACGGATTGTGATTATGTTGCTTGGGCACTCGAAAAATGCATTGTTTTTGTCGGATTTTAAAAAATCCGAGCAACATAGGATTATACAGCCCAAACTTGGAATAAGCACCCCAATGAGTTGAAGATGCCTAATAACTTCACAAAAATTGTTAAGTGTCTATAAGTTGAATCATTTCGTATATAATTTGTACTTGACCTTCAAGATTAAGAATGTTATGTGTATGTTTTTGAAGTGATGCAGTCAGGGTACTGGGGTAGAGCCGCCATGGATCCAGAACCAGGAAGGTGTAGGAGGACTGATGGCAAGAAATGGAGGTGCTCAAGGGATGTAGTGGCTGGCCAGAAATACTGCGAGCGCCACGTTCATCGTGGCCGCAGCCGTTCAAGAAAGCCTGTGGAAATTCCCACACCTGCCAACAATGGCAGTAAAAACAACAACACTGTTTCTCATCATCAAGCCTTTGGAAAAATGGCTGGACATGCTCATGCTGGTGCTGGTGCTCCTCAGTTTTCTCTTTCGGGGCTTTCACCTTCCACTAATGCACCTTATCATCTCAATCAAAGGTATATCTATTTTTATTTTTAATAGATTTTCGAATGCTGGATCTTGTATGTTTTGTGCTTTTAACTAGTTTACAGAACTGCAATATGTGAAATAAAAGATAGTTATTTCGTCGCACCCAAGAGTGTCGCCTAGTGGTCTATAGAGTGAGTTGAGAATGATGAGGTCTTGGGGCATCAAAAACTTGTGTTGCTCAGATTCTTTAAAAATGTTGACGGGTGCATGTTGATTACTCAAAAAATAGTGCAATTTTTTAGAGGATACAATACGTTTGTGTCATCATTTTCGAAGAGTTTGAGCAATATAGGCAAAAGCACTAGTTTTTTTTCCCTTCATATGTCTAAGTCGTAGTGAATAGTGTTGTTTATCTCGTAATATCCTGTAGTTGTGCTTATGCTAAAGAGAGGTAGTAGGTAGCATCAAATTAGTCGAGGTTAGTGAAAGCCGGTCCATTCAAAAGCAAAAGATAACTACTTACCTCCATAAAAAATAAAACCATTAACTTAGATAATAAAACAGATTACCTACCCTAGTGTGTCATAATAAATGCATTTTATGCCTTAATAATTTTTTGTTTTAATTTTTTTATCTGTTCTCACTTTATTCAATCTAGTGAATATGCACTCTATATAACTCATTTTCTCAAAGCAAAGTGTTACTTTGTACAGATACAACTTTTTTTTCACTGTTTTTATGCAAAAGAGATTGACAAGAAGTTCAATTATATACATTAAAGCATTGAACTTTCACTTTTTTTTTTCTTGAATGGACCAACAAATATTCTCTTTTTTCCACTACCTCCTACAATGAGACATCTTTATATAGAACTGTTAAATTGATACTTGTCTCCCAATAGGGAGAAAATTTTAAATTAAAACCTTGATCAAAGTGAGTTCCATTTTCTTTAAATTCCTTTTATTATATCTTTTTTTCTCTTTTTGCCTTGTAGTTGAGCATGGTCCACTTAATAATTTTTTGTTGGATCTTTAGAATCTATTGAAGATATTTTTGGCCCACTTTCATTTACTTTCTAGGAACCCTATCTTTGTTTTTTTGGGGGGTTTATCCCACTTTCTGAGATCTTAACAGTTTCTTGAACGCGTATTAACCTAAATACCCGTTTACAAAAGTATATTATATGTATAATCTATGTATACCATGTATACCGATCAAGAAACATAAAAAGTAGCCAACCGCCTAGTTATGGTTATTTGTAGGCGTCGTTGGTGTGTATATCAAATATAACAAGTACTCCTCCGTTTCGTGTTATGTGAAGGTGTTGTTACTTTTTTAAGTCATTTTTTGATATTTTGAGTTGTTAGCTATTGAAGAAACTATAACCAAACTTATAATGATAATTAAGTGTTTTGAAATGTACTATGAATCCCTTCACATAAATTGAGATAGACGGATTACAATGTAAATACGGAGATCATGTTGTCTAAATTTTACATTATGTTTAAAAGAATTTATTATGTGGTTTGTTGTTTTGTGTATGTACTATATGTTCTGTACAGCTTTTTCTTCAATTTGTCCCCTGCTTGATTTGAGGTTGGGCTGTCATGATGTTGATTTGTAGGCCAATTAAGGGTCCACCACAAGAAGTACTTCAAAAAGATGTATCTATTGGTGATGGTAAATCATCTAGTGGCCAAATCCTACGCCATTTCTTCGACGATTGGCCTAGACAACAACAACTTCAAGAAGGCGACAATGCTGCAACCAGCCTGTCCATTTCGATGCCCGGTGTAGGGGGTAACCCCTCGTCAGACTTCTCGTTGAAGCTTTCAACTGGGAATGACTATGATTCAGGTACTCAAGTTAGTAATGTTGAACGGTCTACATGGGGGACGAGTCACCACCAAGTGGCCTCGATGGGTGGTCCACTCGCCGAGGCCTTAAGGTCATCAACAACTAACTCGTCCCCTACTAGCGTGTTGCATCAATTGGCACGAGGTAGCGCGTCCGAGGCCAGCTATATTACCACTTGATTTTTGCAAGTGTATTTTTCATGGAAAAAAATGTTGTTTTTTTTTTTTGGACTTTATTGTTTTTTAACTTGGTTGTGTTGTTGTTCATTGTTCTTTTTTGGTATTGATATACCTAACTGTCACCTGTACAAATTTGAAATGGATGTGTGGTGTGTTTATTATTGGTTTGAGTTGATACCAAAGTTGTGCATTTTGGTGAACTTTACTGTTATTTTTATCGATCGATCAAATATATAACTTAATTGTTATTTTTATCGATCGATCAAATATGTAACTTGCGCTATAATAATTAGGTCTACTTAAACCTATAATGAAATTTATTACTACTTTTACCTCCCAACTTCTAATGGAGAGATTTGTAAAGGTTTTGTTAAAAAAAATTGTTCGAAAGTCATATAACAAATATATTAATGAGCTAACATATATGAAAAATTGAGAAAATTGTAAATTTTTTGTAGAATAGTTTCTAAATATCGAGAATATGTAAAAAATGGTAAGGTTTCCCGACTCTCTACTTAGGGTTTCATAGAAATTTTGCAAAAGAATTGATCGGAAATCATGTCATCAAGATATGCATAGGTTAACACACAAAAATTAAGAAAATTATCTAATTCCATGACTTTTAAATGCCCAAAACATGTGAAAAAAATGGTGGAGCTTCACATACTGTTCATCCAACTCCTTACACAAGGTTCCATAAAGATTTGCAAACAAAAATCTTTCGAAAGCCATATTATCAAAATATTTAGAGGTCAGTACACACGAAAAATTGAAAAATCTCCTAATTATTATAATTGTTCTTAATGACTAAAATATGTGCACAAAAAATGGTGAAGCTTCACGTATGGCTTCCCAACTTCCTACGGGAAGTTCCGCAAGGGTTTGCAAAAAAGTCACCGGGTCGCTATATCATCAAATATTAATGAGCTAATACATATGAATAATTAAGAAGATCCTAAGTCTGTAAAATGGCTCCAAAATGCACCTAATATGTGTAAAAAATGGCTAATCTTCACGTACTTCTCCCGAAATATCATCAAATATTCATGGGCTAATACATACGAATAATTAAGAAAATCGTAAGTCTATAAAATGGCTCCAAAATGCACCTAATATGTGTAAAAAATGGCTAGTCTTCACGTACTTCTCCCGAAACTCCCTACAGAGAGTTCCATAAAGGTTTTGCAAAAAAGTCTTCAGAAGTTATATCACCAAAATATTCATGGGTTAACACACAAAAAATTAAGAAAATCACATTATTTTAGTAAAATACTCCTAATTCTCAAATTATGTGCAAAAATGGTGAAACTTCACATACTGCTCATCCAACTCCCTATGGAGGGTTTCCTAAAGATTTTGCATTAATATCGTCAAAAAGTTATATCACCAAAATATTCATGGCTAAGAGATAAACAAAAACTCGAAAAATTACATAATTCCTGTAAAATAGCTGTTTAATGCCAAAACAATGTGCAAAAATGGAGTACCTTTATGTATTGCTCTCCCAACTCCCTATGGGGGGGGGGGGTTTCTATAAAAGTTTTGTAAAACATAATTTTCTTCAAGCATACTTTCAATATTCTATGTTAACACACATAAAAAACTTTAAAAAATGCATGATTTCCTTAAAATGGCTCCTAAATATGCAAAATTAGTGAGATTTCATGTACTGCTTGCCCAACTCCATTCGGAGGGTTCCATAAAGATTTTAAAACAAATCACCTGAAAGTCATATTTTCATGGACCAATACACGAGAAACTGAGACTATCACCTAATTCCTAATAAATAAAAACTTCATAATGCCCAAAATTTGTATAAAAAATGGTGAAACTTAACGTGCTGCTCCCCCAACTCCTTACAGGGGTTCCATAAAGGTTGTACAAAAAATTCATCCGAAAGTTGTATTGTCAAATCATGGGCTAACACATACGAAAAACTAAGAAAATCTCTTACTTCTTATAAATTGGCTCGCAAAATATGCCCAAAATAGGTGCAAAAATGGTGAGCCTTCAAGTACTTATGGGTGTGCAAAAATCAAACCGATCGGTAAGCCGAGAAAAAAAGTGTTATTAGCTTATTACTATTGGGTAAAGATGTTTAAATGATTTTATAAAAAAACCACTGGGTTACTGGTTTGGTATTGATTTAACTCATTAGAATATAGTTATTTGCACTTTTACCTATACATAAATATTAAATATTAAATCCTAGTATGCCTTTGTTATTAAGCCTTCAATTCATACTTTCACGTACCTTTGAGTTCACAACTTGACATTATACAAACCTTTAAAATCTAAAGTAAGAACTTTATTTCTCTTTATTTCTCTTTGTGTTACATATGCATAGTTCTTTTCATGTTTGTTATTATTCTTTCTATTTTATGAGAATTTGTAAAGTTAATGATTGTATTGTCGCCTCAAATTTATTAGAGAAGTCATATATTTATTTTATAAGTATTTTTTTATTGATTAAATAAAAAACCAAACGGTTAAGGACCAAAACCGATAAAAAGAATCTTATTGGTTTATCATATGTAAAAAGTTAACTAATAATACATAAAATCAAATCAACTATTGCACAACCCTACAATATTGCTCACCTAACTCCCTACAAGGCGCTTCCGTAAGGGGTTTTGCAATAAAATCATCCGAAACTCATATCACCAAATATTAATGGGCTAACACATACGAAACAGTGAAAAAATCGTCTAACATTCTACATATTTATTACTCTAAATTTAATGCATCTTCAACCTATACTTAATCTTAGAGCTAGCTCCAGAGGTGAAAATTACACGAGTCTTGGTAAAAAGACCACCCATTTCTTAAACTTGTGTAACTTCACTACTATGCTAAGTTGCGCTCTCAAAGAATCTGACACGCACACGTTAGATATTATTTTTGAAAAGCTTTAGCAACATAGCTAATATGTATATCTGCCGGTCAAAACAACTAGGACTAAATGCATGTACACTACTTTTGAAAAATCCGACATGCATCCGTTAGACATTTTTTTTTTGAAGAATTTTGAACAGCATAGCTAATCTGTATATCTGCCAGTCAAAACAATCAACTACCATTCCATAGAAGGACTTAAATGCATTTATTGCTCAACCTCCTAGTTGTGGCTCTTCAATTTTTTCCCAATACATCAGCTAAGCAAAATCCAAATATAATATGGCATAATCAAAGTATAACTACAGCTTTTCACTGAGCAAAATTTTTTGGCCTTGCTTTTCATTAATAATTTAGACATGAGTATCAACAAGTTTTGCTAGAATAGCTCAAATTCCAGATGCTCTCCTGTTGAACCACACTCCAAAAACTTTTTGCTCTTTTCCTCAAATGCTACTTTTGTTACTCCAGGTACTTGAGGTGGAACGGCGCAGCGTATCAATGCCCAGTTCAGGCCATCAAAGAAAGGGTGTCTCTTAATCTCAGCAGCACCTGTTTCTGTTCCCAATCGATTCTCGGGCTCCTTTACTAGCAGCCCTCTGATGAGATCCCTTGCTTGAAAACTAACAATCTGGCTGTCGGGAAATCTGAGGTTCTGCAGGACGACGTTGGCCAAAGTTTCTTCATTTCCAGCACCTTTAAAGGGTGTCTTACCATATAGAAGCTCGTAAAGGAAAACGCCTAGTGTCCACCAGTCAACAGCACTCCCATGGCCCTCACCTTTGATGATCTCAGGAGCCAAGTATTCATGTGTACCTACAAACGAGTTGGACCGAGCTTCCGTTGGCTCTACCACAAGCTGAGGCAATGATCTGTTAAGAGATGCAGCAGCTTCAGCTTTTAGCTTTCTTGCTCTAGCAGTGCCAGGTAAAACTCTGGGGCTAAAGCAAGAAACTTGACATGATGGTCCAGCACAAAATGGATCAATGCAGTTGGATCCTGCGCATGGACCAGAGATCCGCGGGGCTTCTACTCCTAATGAGGATGACTGTAGAAGAGTGGGATTAACTGAACATCTGAGTGAGAGGTCAAAATCAGTAAGCATGATGTGACCATCTTCCCGAACCAGAATGTTTTCTGGTTTCAAATCACGGTATACAACTCCTAGCATATGCAAATACTCCAGAGCAAGGAGGACCTCAGCAACATAAAACCTGCAATTACAACGAGTTAAGAGAGGTTGCACCAACTACCGAATAACGGATGTGGAAGCTAAAAGATTAATGACATGATGCATAATACATCTAAATTTGAATATTGTGGATACAAAACACACTTGGTAGCTTCCATTAAAACATGGCTGATTTTGATTTCTACATTCTCAGCCTGGTTAGATAGTGCTTAATCATCTATGATTAAATATAATAGATACATATTCACGACGCTAAACACAGTTACTACCGTTCATAAAAACTCGGCTGAAACTATGGCGTACAACATTCAGCCAAGTTAGGAGAAGCACACCCACTAGGTCATGATGCTAAATTGCAAGGAACTGGAGAGAGGGAGCCATCTACAGTAAGGTCTTTCATGATATTAATATACCAACAGGTCAACGGATATATTTACATGGCATTTAACGAGTATCATATGTTAAATGGAGAAGATAATAGAGAACCTAAAGATAGTAAAACATGTCTAATATAACTAAATAGTGAGAAAAATCTTGGGTAGAAGAACAAAATTATACACTAAGCTAGTTGTCTTGTTATAATGGAAGAAATATTTTATGCTGAAGGTGACATAACTAGTTCAACTTTTCTTAGTGTTTAAAAACACAGCTATCAAAGCAAGCCAAAATTTTAAAACACCAGCCCAATCAAATAAGTTCCACTTAGCCTTTAAAACTTAAAAGCAACAGTTTCAACACAAGTGCATTTTTATCGATTTACATTTTTCTTTGGAAAGAGGGGTTATTTTGGTGACAAAAGAGGATACACCTAATCAGAAAATGCATGCATATTAAAAGAATGTCTTATCGCGTAGCTATAATATATAGATAAGTTAGAACACAGACTCCTACGATCATGCATTACCTAGTCATTACTTGTTCAAGTCAGTAAAGTGAGAAAATCTAAGTTAAGCTATATAATAAACTGAGCCAAAAAATTTCACATTTATTTACAGGTCAAAAGAAAGATATTCTTTTTTATGCGTATGGTGAACTTATATCATTTTCAAAGGAAGTTTCATTATTTACAAGTATTTCCCAGTAAACATCATCTGACAACATTATTGTTGTTCAGTAAGATCTACTGCATTGGAGAACATCATACCTTGCTGCCGGCTCGGAAAAATATCGACCTGGCTGCTTTTGACGGAGGACATGTAAATCACCACCTGAACAGAACTCCATAACTAAACATGATAAATTATCTGAAGTGAACTGTGCATAGAGTGTTGGCAGAAAAGGATGATCCAGGATCCGGAGAATCTCTCTTTCAGTTTGGGCCCTCGGCAACTTTTTCCTTCTTGCCAGATATTCATTATCCATAACTTTTATTGCAAACAAGCAATTGGTTTCTAGCAGCTCAGCAAGATACACCGTGCCAATGTCTCCGCAACCAAGCTTCTTCAACAAATTGAAGTGACTTAATCCTAAGAATCCATAGTGTTTTCTCACCTGATTGATAGCCTCCCACCTGCCATCTTTGGACATGTGTGGTCTGTTCCCCGAAAAAGAGCCGCTTAGGTTGCTCTCTTCACTGATGGTTGTGCTAGTACTATAATCGCCAATACTACTCTTTGAGCTCTGAGAAAATTCGCCTTGCTCCCTAGATTTTGATGTCTTGTTGAATTTCAAGACAGGGGGACCGCTATTGTTATAACCATTAGCAGCACAGCTAGTGCTATTTTCACTAGCTCCAACGGTCATACATCCAGAGATTTGCTTAGCAGGTCCCTCACTAGATTCCTTCCCTGCACCCTCGAGAGTGCACTGACATCTCTGGCAGATAAGTTGACTAGGAGATTCTGTTGGACCATTTATTTCATAGCATAGATTAAAAGTGCCAGCTGCTAGTGCCACCTCCTCTTTCAATTTCTTCTTGACAAGATATTTGTTTTTGACTGGAGGCTTAATGGAACGACTGGTGCTTCTTCTCGATTTAGACTCCTTGTTGCCTTTTACTACATTTGACGAAGGCACTGTCTGCGACTTGCCTTTCCGTCTCAGCTTTAGAGCTGCTTTGTTTGCTACTCTAAATGATGTAACCACATTTCTCTTCTGATTATCTGGCGATCTTTTTGGTCCAGACACCAATACGACATTACTAGACTCACATGAAGATGAGGAAGGAACTGCAGTTTGGGTTTTTTCCTTAGTTGATGCTGTTCCTAGTGGTTTGATCTCATGATAGTTTGATGGTTGTGCATTCTTAGTTTCCTGGAGGCTTGAAGTTGTCAACTGTAGAGCCTGTGCAGCTACCAACCTAGGAGACGAAATGGCACCTTGGTGTGGGGACTTCATGGGCTCTGGGTAATCAGGTATCATGTTGAAAAAACCAGAAATGCTTTCGGCGCCTCCTGTCCTCTCATTTTGCGCTACAACTGATTCTGCTTGCTTAGTTACTGGTTTATCACCAATTCGAGGTGAAGAGAGAGCAGTTTGGCTGGATGATCTCATGTTGGCTTCTGGAGGCTGTAGAAAATCCTTTTTACGGGAGCCCAGTACATTTTCTGCAGACAATATTCTCTCAGATTGCCTGGATATGGACTCTGTACTCTTAATACTCGGTTTACTAGCATATCGTGGAGACGAAAGCGCACTTTGACCTGGTGACTTTAACCTGGATTCTTGGATGTGCTGAGGCACAGAGCTGGACATGCACTCTGCTGGCACTACTCTCCCATTTTGACTCATGTTGAATGGCTTAATGGCAAATCGTGGAGAAGAACGGGGACTATGGTTTGCTGACTTAACATACCGTTCATGGGGGTTATGGGACAGCTTGTGGAGACCTCCTGAAATGCTTTCATCTTGTAATAGTCTTTCTGATCGAAGAAAACCAGATTCACTAGGACCTGCAAATCGGGAGGAACATGTAATTCTTCCAGGTTCTAAGCCACTAGGAGAGCCAGGTGGCTTTGATAATCGCCTCATTGCAGCCATTTCAGCTGCCTGAGATATGCATAGACCCCGAAATGCCTGCTTTAGAGAAACTGGATCAGAAAACCCTGTTACCGGAGAGTTTGATCCACCACCCCTCATTGGCCTTTTTGAGGCATCTCTTCTTACATGATCTGTCAAATCCAGACTCTTTGATGTTCTTACATTGATTGATTCGAAAAGCTGATTGATGTCATCTCCTATGTATTTACCGGCTCCCTTTCTAGCCAAAGGAGGCTTCTGCTGCTTTCTGTCCGGTTCGAGTACTTGATTAAACCTTCTGGAATGCTGGAACAATTCAGCCTCATCCTTCGACTCAACAATTTCACAATTAGCACGAAATGAACCCATCACAACGGGCCTTGGCAGTAAGTAGACTAATCAGCAAGCACTTCAAAGGTAAATGGCTGACTCATAAAAGCCAAACACCTTGCTGACCATGCCTGAAAGTGCATACATCACACTGAACCAAAAAAATTTCTGAGCTCTATCGGGTCCGGTCTGATTCAGTCATTTTGAAATCCATACTTGCCCCTGAAATGATTAATTAGAATTCCATATCAGAAAACCAAACAACACCTGTTATCTTCCTAATAATCAGACTCATACATATCCTAAACCACAATAAATAAATATATAGAAGACGCAAATACTACCTCTTTGACTACCAAAAACACAACAATAAAGAGATAAAAGAACAAGCATTTCATGAAACAGAATCACAAGGCCTCAGGTTTCAATCTCAGTAAGAAAAAAGCACTAGATGATTTCTTCCCATGTGTCATAGCCTTGGTAGAAAGAGTTACCTAGCACATGTTGGGGGTATGAGGTGACAAATATCTGGTGGAATTAGTCGAGGTGCACGCAAGCTGTCCCAGACCCCACAGATATTAAAAAAAAAACAATTTGAACAAGAGAATGCAAGTTAGGTGAAATTTTCCAATAAATTTTGCAAAGGAGCATAATGTAATGACCTCAGTAAAGCATTCACAATAGTTTTAGATCCAACATTGTATGAACAATAAAAGTAAATCTTTTGATGCCATGATATCTCTTTAAACAATGTAATGGATATTGTAAAGTACATATATTGCTTATTTAGTTGTCATGCTTTCTTCACTACCATTTTTCCTTTCCATTACTACTTTGATTAGCTTCACTTGAGTCGAGAGTTTTTCGGAAACAACTTTGCCTCCACGAGGTAGGAGTAAGGTCTGCCTACACACTCTACACCTCCCCAAACCTCACTTTGTGGGATTTCAGTGAGTATGTTGTTGTCGTATATATTGCTTGATTTCCTATAAGAAGTATCCTATAATATAACACAACCCTAAATGAGGTATATAAATCCACCCACTTTGTGACCAAGCATCAACTTCTTGAACTTCATACGTTAAGCATAACACAACTATGGAGATACACTAAGTTTAAACATAGATCCATTTCAATTAAAACAACCCCATCACTCATAAACATCAAAGATTACAACTTTAAAGGAAAAACAAGAGATTTGAAGTGAGATATTTCAAATTTCTCCATTTCAATAAAAACAACCCCATTACTCAAAAATAACAAAGAATACAACTTTAAAGCAAAAACAAGAGATTTGAAGTGAGATTTTTCAAATTTCTCCATTTCAACTAAAACACCCCCATTACTCAAAAATAACAAAGATTACAACTTTAAAGCAAAAACAAGAGATTTGAACTGGTATTTTCCAAATTCCTCCATTATTTCTCCCAACTTCCTAAAAAATGCAATTTTTAGTATAAACACACACACAAAAAAAAACTCATTAAATATAAACAACAAGAATAAGAGATTGAGCAACTTAAAAGTCATTGCAATGAAGTTAAGAAAAACCCCATTAAGATTCAACACATAGTGACCATCAATAATGAGCAAAACTCAAAGCAAAACACAACAGCAAATCAAGAAAATGTATAAAAGAAAGCATATTTACCTTCAAAAAAATATGATGTAAACAGAGATCTAAAGCTCTGTATTTCACAAACTATACTCTGAACAAATACTTGAGAGAGAAAGAGAGAGTTTTCATTTTTTTCCTCATTTCTCTGTATATTTTTTGTAACATCAATGGTCCTTTCTTGGATTGTATAGAGGACATGTGGGCTGCCACTCCATAGAAGTAAAATGGGTCCCACACTAATATATTTTTCTAATTTATAATTCCCAATAAAGTGATTTTTCAAAATATAATTTTATAGCAAGAAAAATAAAACACAGTATTAAAAATTATGAAAATAGTATAAATACTACTACTAATGTTATAAAAATAAATTTAGAAAAGTTAAGATAGTCAAGGTAAATTAAGATAGCAAATATATAATTTTGGAAGGTTTATGCTATTAAAAATATATATAGTATAACTTTTTTTATCCAGAAAAAATATCCTGACAATTCTATTTTTTTTTTTTGATTTACATATCGAAAAAAATTTATGAATAATTAAATTTTTTAGCAATAATTTAATTTAAAATATAGCAGAAGCGAATAAATTATATATGCTAGTAAAATACATTATTTATGCGTTTAATAAGTATATAATATCTCTAACTAATTATATTTGTGTGAGACATAAGTGTATCCAATTAAGGGACTAAATTTATTGTGTCACATCATTTTTCCTTAAATGATTAAACATTTTTTTAAAAATATTTAGTTTTATAAATTGATATTTTTTTCTCATGCAATGTTGGGCTGGGGACAATGCACGTCTTTACAACGTGCTTAACCTGTAACACTTTGCCTAAAAAAATTAATTAACTACAAATCTTACTTGCTTTGGATTCTTCATTTGCTTTTTTTAATTTTTTTAAGTTAATTATTTATATTAAGTTCAATGTACTTTTTATGTTTATTTTGTTAATTAAAAATTAAGTCTTTTCTCAATCATTATCTATTAAGAAGTTTCATATGATTTTATTTTCTTGGTTTCATATCATCGTTAAATTTGACTTTGTTTTATGACGTTTTATATTTGAATAGAACACTGTTTAATTTGAGATTACTCGTTAAAAAAAAAAAGGAATTTTTATGAGGTAAAAAGTTTCATATCTTTTAATGTTTAAATTTTATAGGTTTAATAATGTATATTAGGTTCATGTTTTGAGTTTAATCTACTTTTAGAAAGAGTGTGATTATTTTATTTAGTAACTATTTTATTCAAGTATCTTACTTAATTATGTTTAAATTGATAAGACTCTAGGGATATTTTGATGAATTAATTAACTCTTTTGTTTAAATTTGTAAATTTAAAAAGTTATTAAATAAACCACCAAAATATATATTAAAATTTACTAAAAAATTTTATTAGTTTCTTGCCTGACAATTACTTCTTTTCATAAGTAACAATATTTTTAGTTTTTTAATTCAAAGAATTAATCAACTTTACTTTTGATTGGAAATATGATACTTTCACTTAAATAAGTGCAGAATAGACAATACTTTACTCAGAGACCTAACAATTATTGGACTGAGAAAAAGCAATTATTGAGCATTTCAAAATATTACAATTATACTGTAGATTGAGACTACCCTTTCACATCTTTGATTTTTTTTTTTCTTCCCTGAATTTGAGAATACATAAAAAAAAAAAAAAAACACACATTAAAAAAAATAGAAAAAGTATAAACTCAATAATAGAGAATAAATGGAGCTAGTAAACAATTCAATTATGAAAATGTACAAGATTTTAAGACTTTTTATTATATATGATTTTTTTTAGGGAATTGATATTGTTAAATTAAATTTCATTCTATTACTATTAAAAAATTTAGAAAATGGAAAATGTATGGTTGAGACGAAGATAGGGAGGTCGAAGATTAGAATAATTAAGAGGTTAGCAGGTAGTCGATCGTTGTCGCACCGTAGGTCGGAAAGGTAAGGAGGTAGC
Organism: Solanum peruvianum; assembly: GCA_027705065.1. Classification (NCBI taxonomy): domain Eukaryota; kingdom Viridiplantae; phylum Streptophyta; class Magnoliopsida; order Solanales; family Solanaceae; genus Solanum; species Solanum peruvianum. The sequence goes on along the minus strand of JAKWJD010001764.1, from coordinate 64,571,822 downwards.
CTCCTCCTTCTGACTATTGGTAGCATTGTTTAGTAATTTTGTATTTTCTTTATCTTTTTACGTATATTACTATCTGTTATTTCATTTCTTTTGTATCTTGTTTGATTGTTATAGTTTTCTCCCAATCATTCTTTGATAACATTTCATAACTTGATCCGAGGTCTATCACGTATATGTCTTATTTTTTTTAGATCTCGCATGTGAAATAATATCGAATATTTTGTTGTTAATAGTAACAACATATCCTAGTAATATATTATTTTGGAGGATTAATTCGATTAAGATTAGTTTCTTGTTGAAATACTAGTTTTTTACTAAAAAGAAGTAGATTGAGTAATAATCACGTAGAATGTATAAAAAGGAAGAGTGTAAATTCAATTGATAGTCACCTAAAATAATAACAATAATGATGATGAATGCTTTTGATTAATTAAGTTAATTAAAAAGATTAGGTGCTTAAGCTAGCTCTGAAAAAATTAATTCTAAGAGTTGATAGGTTGGAGCAATAGCATGGCAATATCTTCTATAAGGAGCAACATAATCATTTGAGTACTAATTGCCCATGTTATTCGATTAATTCTGGTTCACATGATTCAATAATAAATAAAAGTATAAAGTGTAATTTTTTAATTAATGGACATACCTCATCGCATAAGTAACGATATGCGTAGTGTAAGTTGTTGCAATTCTTGGAAAGAAATTGTAAGTTGTTGCGATTTTTGGGAAAGTGAAATCTTATGATATATAACTGAATTCTTAAAAAAATACAAAATATTAACGATTAAACGACTTACGGTATCATGTCTTTTTCCTTTTTTTCTTTTACTCGAATCTCTACATTTTTTATAAATGAATAAATAAAATAAAATATTTTAACAAGTCACAATCACTTTGACCTGAATTTAATTTCATATTAGGCCTTCTTTGACATTTATCTATAGTTTTTTGAGACATGGAAAATGACCAAAACCTTATACTTACTTTAATTAATTCAATAGAAAAGAAGAAGACAACAATTTAAAAATGAAAGCTCAACTATGAACAAACTCTTTTCAACATTTTAATTTGTTTAAGTTGTGTAGGGAATTATGCATACATGATTATATCGGCCATTAAAAATATCAAAAAATAGACAGACAAAAAGAGTAAAGGTGCACTTGTAAATTATAATGACAACTAAATATGATTATTCGAAGAAATACTTATCAAATCGATAATATTATAATATGTTTGATCAAATTTCTTTTTATATATATATAAACTTGTTAAGAAGTTGGAGGTATTTGATTAAACTTTCAAAGAAACAGTGAGTTTTATATAGTAATAAGATATTTATCTCACTTTTTTCGAAAAAAAATATTTTTTCTCTTTTTCTTTTCTTTTTTTTGAAAAAAATATTTATCCAACTTTAGGATTTAAATTTAAGCTAGTGTTTGATTATTTATTTTCAAATATTTTGACAAATATTATTTGGATAAAAATTTAGGTGAAATTTCATCATGTGTTTGTTTAGTCATAGTATTTGGGAAACATATTTCACTTTTTCAGAACAATTTGATTTATATATAAGTTTTAAAAACTATCAAAACTATTCATAAGTTTGTATTACAAGTCAATTGGATCTTCGTTGCAACAAATAACAAATAGTGTCCATGAAACTTGAGGAATGTGGTAGTTTGGAGTAAGAGCAACAAGCATCATTCTATACATCGTGAAGGAGTTAATACCTCATATGGTCACTCAACTTTGCACTATTCTCTCAGAAAGTCACTCAACTTTCAATTTTCCCTCAAAAGTCACTCAACTATGCACTCTTCTCTCAGAAAGTCACTCAACTATCCACTCTTTCCTCAGAAAGTCACTCAACTTTCAATTTTCCCTCAAAAGTCACTCAAGTATCCACTCTTTCCTCAAAAAGTCACTCAATCTATTAAATTATTTTAATTAAAATTTATTGATATTAATTATTTATATAACAAACCAAAAATTTAAAAAATAAATTAAATTATTTAGTGATCCACCCACCTAACCCGACCCATTAAATAATATGATATGACCAATTTTATTTTATCTTTAATCCTAAATTAATCTATTCCTAATTCAAGGTTAAAGAGAGGGATTAATTTATTGATATTAATTATTTATATACAAACCAAAAATTTTAAAAAATAAATTAAATCATTAGTGATCCACCCACCTAACCCGACCCATTAAAAAATATGATATGACCCATTTTATTTTATCTTTAATCCTAAATTAATCTAATCCTAGTTCAAGGTTAAAGAGAGGGATTAACTTAGGATTAAAGATAAAATAAAATGGGTCATATCATATTATTTAATGGGTCGGTTAGGTGGGTGGATCACTAAATGATTTAATTTATTTTTTAAATTTTTGGTTTGTTATATAAATAATTAATATCAATAAATTTTAATTAAAAATAATTTAATAGATTGAGTGACTTTCTGAGAAAAGAGTGGATAGTTGAGTGACTTTCTGAGGAAAGAGTGGATAGTTGAGTGACTTTTGAGGGAAAATTGAAAGTTGAGTGACTTTCTGAGAGAAGAGTGCATAGTTGAGTGACTTTTGACGGAAAATTGAAAGTTGAGTGACTTTCTGAGAGAATAGTGCAAAGTTGAGTGACCATTTGAGGTATTAACTCCATCGTGAAGTAGACAAAACACATGACTTTGTTATCCTGAGTCGATTTTTCATCATTTTCATTAACAATCGTATCGTCACTTTCATATTCATTAAATATTTCATCACTACTTTGTTGTTCACGTAAAAAATATATGTAATACAACGCAAACAACAACTACATAAGGTGTTTTTGTAAAAGAATAAAATTTGGTGTAAAATTTCAATTTTTAAAAGATAACAAAATAATGAGATTTAATTCAAAGACTGAAAGAAAACTAATATTTGAGAATGTGAGATATTTGCCAAAAATATTTACCAAATAATAACAAATTATATAAACATACACTATTCGTCAATTTTTCCCCAAATATTATAACTTAAAGAATCGATGATTAAACGAATCCTAAAAATCTCAATTTTAATATAAAATACTTCTTATCAAAGACATATTTTATTTATAAGGTTCGAACTGATATATTCAATTAAGAAAGGAAGAGATATTTATCAACCAACTCAATTTTGATGTGATATATAAATGTCATTCAATAGACAATTATTTGATAAATATAACTTTGGTATATTTGTGAAATTAAAAACTTTTAGTCCATTATGAAGGATTGTCGGCAAAATGGGTCTGAAAATAGGAAAAAACATTCCGTTACACCATTTATATTGTACAATTATTTTATTTTTTATTCTATGTATATCTTTTTTTATGCAATTTAATGCAACAAACTGAAACTGTATTATTTAAGTCATAAAATTTTCCAAATTTGTACTCCTATAGTTTGCAAAATTACTATTAAAGTAGTAACATCACAAATTATAATATTGAATTTTTGAATTCGAATTCGAAATTTGAATTTTATTTGCCTTTTAATGTAGCATTCTTTTTTTCCGCACAACTCCATACAAAATAATTGAGTTTTCAAATCAAATTATATGAATCATTCGTCTACGAGTCAATAATTTTAAAAAATTCGAAATTCAAACACATAAACTTCAAATTCTAATTTCGTTTCTGTCTTCGATTACGATAATGTCTAATCAAATAGAGAACAATTTCTAGGGACCTCTCTGATTTTCTTGAGAAGGACATGTATATATATATACATACCCTACGACTTTCATTTTACTGGGGAAAAAAAAAATATCTAATTTTAAGAAAGAAAAAAAAAACATGATTTAGAGTATTTAGTCTTTATAAAGAGTCTGATTGAGTCGACTTATTTTAAGTGCTTTAAATATTTTTATATTATTTGAATGAGTCATAAATTAACTTGTTTATCTAATATACCCATATAGCTAATAAATAATAAGCTTAATATAAATTCACATAGAATATCATATATGTTGATTTTTGTACTCTGAATGTTATCATCTGTATACGGGCAAGAACAACAATAATAATAACGTATCTTCTGTAATTTTACAATAAAATCGTAAAAATATAAAATATTTAAATGTTTTTTTATACGATATAGAAATTGTTTCCGATAGTATTTTTACCACGAGCTAGCTAAATTTAATGATTCATTTTACGGTTTTTTTTATTGGTACCTCATTGTCCAGGAGTATCATAATATAAAAATTTATAGAAAAAAAATCCCATACACGTAATTTTAATGTAGTAAATGAGTGATTCATAAAATTTTAATGAGTTTAATGACAAATAAATATGAAAGAGACCATGTGGGAAGTAGCAGCTGAGGTGTCTGTCAGATTTCAGATACAATTTATTTTTGGACTATTATTAGGCATCGAAAGTGACTTTTTTTTTTTTAATCTCTTATTCGATATTAATACTAGAGTCTAATTAAATTTAAATTTTTATTAAAAAATTTTATATTAAGATAAAGCGATCCCTAACAAGACGTCTTCATGCCTAAGAGGGCTCAAACTTAGGACTTCTTAATTAAGAATAAAAAATACTTATCACTCCACGATAATTTTAATTGGTATCGAAAGTGACCTTTAGATGTGTATTTCCATGGACTCTCAAAAATCCAAAAGAATTAATAAATATTCAAACAAAAAAATATATAATATGATATCGATGTGCCATAATTCTGCAATCCCCCTTTTTTTTAAAAAAAATAAATATTATTCATTTTGTCAACTAGTAAGTTAAAAATATTCTTATTTAAGAGATCTATGAACATGTATAGGAATGGATAAAATAAATAGAAAAAAATAGGGTAACATTTATAGTCTTCACTCCACTTAAAATTATGTCTATGTGTTACATTAGTGACCAAGGATAATTTCTAACTAGAAATGTATCTATAAAGATATGAATGAGCCAAATTTTAAAAGAAATAATGAAATTAAATTTTTTATTTGTTTTAGCAAGAATAGATATAGAATGATTCAAATTTTTAACGAAAGATAAAAAAAAAATTTAGGATGAAAGACAAAATAAAATGAGTCATATTATATTTTTTAATAGGTCGGTGTAAAATTGTATTTTTTATTTTTAGAAAAATTTGGATTGTTATATAAATAATTAATATCAATAAATTTTAATTAAAAATAATTAAATAAATTAAGTGACTTTCTAAGGAAATAGTGGATATTTAAGTAACTTTTGAGTTAAAATTCAAAGTTGAGTAACTCTCTAAGAAAAGTGCATAGTTGAGTACTTTTGTATAAAAATTAAAAGTTAAGTAACTTTTAAAAGTGCATAATTGATTAACCATTTGAGATATTAACTCCAAAATCGATAACATCTTTTTATGATTTTGGTTTACTAAAATATCTTCTTTTCTATATCCAATTGGAGTCTACATTTGCTCCCTCACCTCTAAGTTTTGTTTCCATTTTGTGGGCATGTGTAGTATAGGGAAGAGCATGAGACATGTAATTAATTAATTAATAATAATAGCTTAATTATTATTTAATATATAACGGTAATAAGCATTCATTATAAATGTCTATGAAGCCTACAGGAACATTGATATCATTGACTAATTTTAGTAAAGGCGATAATACTTTCTATATTAATTACTGCTAAAAGTTATTTTTGATACCGTGCTAAAAGAATGAATTTATCAACTATGACATATTTATTTCATGATTATTGTAACATGAGTTTGAATTTTGTGAATTAATAATGTAAAATTTTCTTTTATGTATGTATATATCACATCAGGCCAATTACCTGCAATATTAACAAGCACTATTTTATATCGTCAAAAATAAAGTAAATGACATGTTATATTATAGTGCAAGTGTAATAAAAAAATCCTTATATAAAAAATTTGTCATAAATATTAAATTTTAACCAAATAATAAAGCAAAATTATGTGAAAAGACTATTATTTGTGACCAATAAAGGTTAATTCCTTGTGACAAAAATAACAGCTTTCATCAAAACAAAAAGATATTGCATCTAGGAGTAAATTTCTCTCTGAGTCAAAGGGATTATATACCTTTTTATAAAAAAAAATAAAAAAAATAGGACTTTTTGAGCCACTAGTTCCAACAAATAAGGACAAACTCTAAAAAGTTGAAAAAATAAAGCTAGAAACCAATTAATTAACCATAAAGCTATCCCCTATACCATTTTTTTCATCTCAAGGTTATTACAAGAAAAAGAATTATAATGAGTAAAAAAATATGGAAAAAAAATAAAAAGAAGAGAAGAGTTGAAACCCTTAAAAGAAAAGAAAAAACAACAAAAAAAATATAGTGTAATTTTATTCGTAGATTCTGAAAGAGAAGTATATAGCAGAGTCGCAGATTATATTCGTATCTTGAAAAAATAGAAAAATTATTTTTTATAAATATTTGATGGCCAAAAAAGAAAAACGAATGATAATAAAACTATTTATTGAAAAGAAAATCTTCCTTTATTCGACAATAGTCATGCACTATATTATTTTTAAAATGTTCAACAATATTTACTCGCTGTATAAAATCAATTGATATTTTATGATTAGTTACTAAATTACTACCTTTTATCATTATTATAATCATTTTTTATCGCATTTTTCAAGTAATATTTTTCCTCCTAATTTGTGATCCCAAGAGAAGTCCGCCGCGTGGTGGCTCAAATTTTAATGGATTTAAAGATCAAGGTCAAATGTAGATAGTTTCAAAATTCAAAATTACAAAAGCTCAACAGAGTACTCTGTCCGTTGATAATTGTTTGTCACGTTAAGGTTATGTACATTTTTTAAAATTTTTTAATATAATATGTAATTTAATTAATATAATCCTATCAAGAATATCAAAAGTTTACTTAACTTTTAAATTTAACTACATTATTATTGAGGGCAAATTAGAAAAAAAATGACTAACTGCTTCTTAATTCTTTAAATTGATAATTAATCTTAAACATCTATTTTTAATATAGTTGCCAAACAATTGTAAACTCACTAAATATATATTTATGTTGAATTTATGGTGCTATGATCCATAAAAAATATAAGATTCACCCACTAGCTTGGTTGTTTAACAATTTGATATCATATAGGTAGGTGGATTAATTTTGAATTTTACCATTAAAATTTACGATAGATGGCTCAAAATTTTTGAACTCAAATTTATTTTTTGTTTTTTATTGTATGGATCGCTTTACCTTGCAAAATGGAACTTCTTTGTCACGAATAGATAGCTCAGACTTGAATATAAATATCATATTTTTTTAAAAAAAAAGTAAATCATTTTTATTAAAAATTAATTTAATAAATGGCAAAGCAAAAAAAAAAAGTAATATCTTGAACATGATATAACAAAGATGGAAAAAACATTTTTTTAACAAAAATATAATTACTCCCTCCGCTTCGATTCGTTTAAACTATTCTTTTTAGTGTATTTCAAAAGAATATCTTTTTTTTAATTTCAACTTTCTATATGATATGTATAATACAGCATAAGAGTAACATGTATTTTAATACATTGAATATATTTTTAATTTAAGAGCATAAGAGTCAAAAGTCTTAATACCATACACAAAGTACATAAATGATTCTGCTCTACAAGAAACGCATGCGCTACTCAGCTCAAGAAAAACACCGTAAGGTCCCAAAAGAAATGAAATTATTTTCTTAAACTCCATATCAAATCAAACAAATCGAAACGATTAAAGCATTTTAATTTATTACAAAGGTTATTGCAAGTTGACCAAATATTTTGGGTGAAAAATAGAAAAAAGTCATGGTTTGTGGTCCTAAATGTATCAATTGTCAAAAAGAAAAAAGTAGAACAACTATCACTTTCTTGTTAATTTTGCTAAGAAAGGGATAGTTTGTTTGTTCCCCTATATTTAATAATATTGTTGTTGGTCCCCCTTCAAGAAATATAAAATTCAAAAAAATACTTATCAACATACAAAAATAATTTATTTTACAATTAAAATAAATAATCGACAGCTAATTAGAGGAGAAGGAAATGATTTGTAAATAATAATAATATTTTAATTCTCTAGGTTAGATACTTTGAGTTAAAAAATCTCAGTATAATCAAATGAAAGATCTAACTAATTAAAGACTAGAGATATTCCCTTTTTAAAGTAATGGTTGTAGTAATTGATTCTTGTATAGTTTATTTTATTATATATATAAACTTGGATAGTGTAATGATTAGCAGATTAATATGAAATTTTAAAAAATTAGGATAAGGAAAGGGAATTCGAACTCTTATTAATAAAGATGAAATTTATATAGTTAATCAGTTGAATTATTAAGATCTCAAATAATATTTACGTTTATATATTAAAAATTTTTGTGATATATCTCGATCTAGAACTGAGAAAACAAACAAGATTAGGAATAAACTTAATTCGTACTTATGACATAAAAAAATATTGTGGGCCATGGATAGTAGTTAGAAATTGGTTTTGAATTTTGATATGCTTATTAGGTAAGTTTGATTCCCATAAATATATATTCTATGAAAATGGATTATTATAATTTTAACAATATGCTGTTTAAAGTTTAAATTAGATGATTACTTGTATTACAATTCTTGTTTGTGATTCTTCTCTTTGATCAATCAATAATTAAAATTAGGGGTAATACTTAATAGCATTTCTAGTCCCTCAAATAGTAATTATGGTATTTGATTAAATATATTTAATTTTTAATTAATTAAATGTAATTTTGGCTTCCTTTATGTTATATTTAATCTATTTTTAAGATTATATTATTGTTGAATACGAAGTAATAATTAAGTTTAACATAACAAATAAATAATCCAGGTGAAATGATTGATATCAAGGTCAATTTTATAGATATTCAAAAGAAATACAAAAAATATTTATTACATCGAAACTCGGATTTATTTAGTTAAATTAAATTTACTTAGGTAGATTTCAGAAGAACTAAAATATAAATTTTCAATAATTGATTGACCAACATGAGTGCCATTCAACCCTAAAATTATTAAATTGTTTTTAAATAATTATTTTTTTCACTTTATTCTAGCATAATATCTACTTTCTCATTCAAAATGCTTAAAATTCTAAAATCTATTTTGTCTTTTCACATTATAAAAGAATATAACTATTTCAAGAACAGTAACTAAATGCCCCACTTTGATTTTAACTTTAAAAAAACACTTCTACATATTTATGTTTTTTTTAAAAAAACACTTCTACACTTCTCAAAATAGTTATGGTGTTTTTCATTTACATTTTTTTATATAAAACTAATTAAGTAAAAGTAATGCCTAATTATTTTATTTTTTGTGTCTTAAAATACAATTTCTATTTAATGAATATTTACTTTATTTATGTATCATAATTAAAGTATTCTTAGTCTTCAAAAACAATTTATTAATAAAAAAGGAGAAAAAAAAGTATGCTATTTTGAAATTCTAAAATGACAAGTAATTTCTATTTGTTCAATATTGACTTGGCATACCCTTTCAAGAATAATAAATAAAATAATAATTTTACTTTATCACCTCTTGACTAATAATAAATTCTATACTTTTGAGAAATACATTGAGAAATAACCGTAGTTTATTTTATAAATTAAATCAATAACTTAGAGGTTGTTTGATTAGAAATAAGTTATTTCGAGATTAATTATCTCAAGATAAACTACCCCACCATATATGTATGATAACTTATCTATCACGGTAAAAATGGCGAGATGAATAAATCAAGGTCACCTGATACCTCCAACCAAATACATGATAAAATAATTTTACATTTTGTTTTGAGATAACTATAACTTGTACCTCATATCAAACGACTCCTAATAAGTGATAAATAATCCCTTGATCTTCTAATTTGTTTAAGTAAAAGTGATTATCTACTTATAATAAATGAACAACTAAAAATGAACGAAGAAAATATTTATTCAAATATTTTTAGTAAGGACGACAATATTACAAAACTACAGTGTAGAATTGGTTATAAAGGGAAAAAGAATCAAGTTTAATATAGTATTATTAGTATGATTTCAACTGTTTTTTAGGGACAATAAAGCACATTTATACACAGTGGGTTAAAAATTAAAAGCCTTCTGCAATGTTGAATTAAGACAATTTAATGTTTAGGGTTTGATACTTTAGTTTCTGTTTTCACTTTGTTGGACAATCTGTCAAAAAAAGGTTTAAAGAAATAAAAAAAAAAGTTTTGCTAATGGTCCATTTTTGCTAGAGAATTTAATGTTTTTGTCTTGTGTTTGTGACTTTATAACATTTAAAAGTAAATATAGGTAGTGAAAAGTGATATATAATATTGATAGGGACTGACTAGAAAATAAAATACAGAAGAATTTGTCCACAAATACCTACCTACTCAACAGTCAACATAAAGTTGTCATCACCTTTATCTACTTTTTTTTTTCTTTTTGATACTCATGTTGCACAATCTAGCGTCTCGATTAATTTTACGAGATATTTATAAAATAACTTACATGTTTTAACAATTATCTCCCTAGGGAATTGTTTGTCTTAGGTTTATAATTTTGCTATAGATGATACATGAGGAATTTTTATACGATATTTTTTCGTATATTTATGATTCTTTTTTTCTCAGGAAGCTACGATCGTCTATATGTCAAACTTGTAAAAAGAAGATGGTAGTGACAAGCAATTATGTGATTAGGTTCGTGCGCAGAAGATGGGTCGTATAGTCTTTCGGGCCTGCTCTAGAGGGTTTCATAATGAGTAGTGCGCATGTCCGAATATGTTCTGGCAGAGCTATAAGTATGACACATCGAGTTAGATAGAGCAAAGGAGGGTCTTGACAAGTTGGTTCACTAACGCCTTATTTTTCTATTTATAAGCCACAACCTACTTGGACATTGTCGATTTCCTATGTTTACTAGCTTACATCAATATAAATATCGAATAATTCTGTATACCGAAGCTTAAACAAATAAAGAAAAATCACCTGATAATTCTCTCTCTATTGAAATTCAAACCTGAAGCATCATAAACTTAAGGATATTTTTAGTTCTGAATTTTTTTCATTAAACTGGAAAAGATTGTTTCAGCACAAATGTCAAAACTGAGGACAATATCTTGCACTAGAAAGAGTGTACCTTTTATCACTCATCTTTTCACAAATACTGGTTTCTAATATCACAGTTTTGCAGTTCTGCCTACTGGCAAGAACATAGATAGGACGCGTTTTGACGTACCCTACCCGGATGGAAACATGCATGCACATACACACACACACTCCCCGGACTCAACAGACATGTTAACGGTACACTTCATGTATGTCAAGGCTACCGACTCATCACGCTTCCATATCTTGCTGTAAAAAGCTCCAGCTTATAACCAATTGACTGCCAAAGAAGTAATATATACCGGGCATGACTACTGAAAAACAGAACAAGTATCTATGCATTAAGAAAGGGCGTCGGGTAACACTTCCTCGGAGATTAAGAGACACTATTTGAAGCATACCAAAGATCCTGCACATAGAAGACATTATCATATTAGAAGATGAGGAAAGAAATGACAATTATATAAAGGGTGAAAGACTACTATATGTATAAGAAAAGCAAGGACTGACTTAAGCTCTAGGATAGCGAGAGCCTCCTTTCTTCCGGAGGAACTCGGGGATCTCTACTGAACCACCTTCTAGGAAGGATGAAGGTCGTCGGTTAATTCCAAGGTTGGCATCTCCTTGAGCTAGTTGGTTTCCCTGTAACATCATGAAACAAATTATACAAGATGCACAGGTTTTGCATGAAGAGTGAACATGCAAAGAGAAGTGAATGAGAGGAATACCTGGAGGGACCTCCCATCACTTTCTTCTTGGCGCTTAAAACCGGTGGCAATTAGTGTTATACTGACCTGCATCATGAGAATAATGACGCGAGTAAACATGATCCAAGATGAATATTGGTCAAGGGTTTGGAGAAAGAGAGCTTGAAACTAGTAATAGAAGAACTATGAGTAATGCATACTGACAAGTGATACAATTATCTTGAATGCTGTAACATTACCAGAACCTATTTGTGTTTGCCATAGAACTAACATAGACAAGCATTTGGTGTGGGAAAATAAAGGCAATGTCACAACCGATGCATCTTTTCATTGGAGAACTAATTTTGCATCATATACCTATTTCTCTGTTCATATCAGTATTAGTAGCATTTCTTGTCCTATGAAGTCTGTTACTACCCGTTGTTTCCTGTGCTTCCATTATCGCATTATTTGGCTGTGGTTTCCTTATTATTTGGTTATGTCCTCTTTACAAGTGTATTTTTCTTTTTCAAACTGCTGTATTATGTTTTATTTGAAGTGAAGGATCTTTCGGAACTAGTCTTTCTACCTCCACGATGTGGAGTAAGGTCTGCACTCTATCTTGATCAGACACCACCTATGGAATTACACTAGGTATGTGGTAAGAATTTAAACACTTGATTTACCAATTAGAGAGAAACCCTTCCCTACACTTGATCAATATTTGGCTTCTGACCTGATAAGCTGTTTCTCGAAGTTCATACTTTGCTGAGAAATTCTTTCAGAACTAGATTTCTTATGCAAGAGAAAGCGATTGATAATGCTTTCTCATAGTAAAGGAAACCAACCATTAGTATCCCTCACAGTTCAGGTTTTATGGTCAGACATACTTTTATGCTGCTCCAATTAGAAGTTTCTGAGAGTCTATACCAGGCCCATTGTAATCATTAAACATATAGATCTTTGCTAGTTATTTCAACATAGTATCATCTTAACAACGCCAATGTTATCCTTGTGATAGGAGATATTAAATGTACCTGTCCACTTAATGATGGGTCTATCACAGCTCCAAAAATGAGGTTGGCACTTGGGTCGACAAGGTCATATATAACCTCTGCTGCAGCATTTACCTAGAGAAGTGCCAAATGAACATGCGAATGTAAGAGAATACATCAAAAATTGGATAATCATGAATTAACATAATCAACAATGTGTCTACGAGCATAAGATTCAAAACACTAATGGTACATCTGAAGTAGGAATGCTTTGACTAGATAGTTGTGAGTAAATGACTCATCTGACCATCACTATGCATAACATGAAAAGGATGCAATGATGGAAATGTGGCTATATGCTATTTCGATTAAAAAGCAGTCATCAAAGCTGAAGAGAGATAGCAAAAAGGACAAACAGGTAGACCAAAAGTGTAGACCATTAAATTTTCTAGAGAAACCGCACTCATGCATCATTAATTAAAGATTCTCTTTGTTCTTCTCCATTTCTAGAAACAATCACTCAGGGAAATTAATGAAAGGGGGTCATATAATAACTATCTATACATGCTAGGTTTGACATAAAAAGTTAATTTACTGAAAGCAGTAAAAACATTGGGGGTAGGGGTGGGGGTGGAGGGGAGCAGGGAAGGTACCTCAAATAATGTTAAATCGTTACCACCAGTTATATTCCACACAATTCCAGTAGCTCTCTCTATGCCAATATCCAGCAAAGGAGATTGAACAGCATTCAATGCAGCATCTCTGGCTCTGGTCTTCCCTGCAATATCAACTCAACAATAAGACATGTCCTGTAAAACATTCTCAACAGAAATAATTCAATTTGCTGATAAACCCAACAACTTGAGAGACGAGAAAAACTGTATGTGGCCAACTGGTTATACATCTTATCCCAATATAAAATATCAGTCCATGTAGTCTGCTAGAACTCATAACTTAGCTGCTAAAAATATGGATCTGAAATACTTTTGGGTCTTGGTCAAAACAAGGATGGAACATGCAAAAAAAATTTGCACTTTCAGAAAGAAGTTAAGGCTACAACATTGTGAAATTAATATAAACTTGTCAAATGTACATTGTGGCATGACAGGGTGTGAAAGTTATGAGAGTGCATGTAGCTTAGGTTTAGGTCATTATTATGATAACAAAGAATCCCAGAAAAGACTCATTTAATATCCGTGGAAAAGATACTATATTATCTTCACAAAAGATTTGACTAGAAAAATATTGTAGTCTAGTGTTTGTCATGGCAACTGGTAAAGACATTGTCAGTATTGAAAGGGAAAGACAAAAGAAATATTTAGTTCAACAGAACTTTTATTTCATATTTCCAACATTGCAGCCCTCGTAGTTGTCAAGTATGCCATTGTGGCTACAACATTGTGAAATTAATATAAACTTGTCAAATGTGCATTGTGGCATGACAGGGTGTGAAAGTTATGAGAGTGCATGTAAGCTTAGGTTTAGGTCCATTATTATTGATAACAAAGAAATCCCAGAAAAGACTCATTTAACATCCGTGGAAAAGATACTATATTTATCTTCACAAAAGATTTGACTAGAAAAATATTGTAGTCTAGTGTTTGTCATGGCAACTGGTAAAGACATTGTTAGTATTGAAAGGGGAAGACAAAAGAAATAATTAGTTCAACAGAACTTTCATTTCATATTTCCAACATTGCAGCCCTCGTAGTTGTCAAGTATGCCATTTTTCTTTAATATGACCTGATTATAGGTTCCGTCATCAGCTAAAGCTATTCAGGGAATTCAATAGCTTGCTAACATCTCAGGAAACGTAACTCAAGGAACCATAAGCAAATATTAGGATAAAAGTAAGCAAAACATGTGATTCGGTGGTTTAGAATTGGGATTGCTATTCATTTGGGGAGTGGCTTCGGTAGTCCAAATATTGATAGGAAATAAGGAGAATGATGCACAAGTGATCTTACGATAATGTTCTTTTTTTTATGACAAGGGGAACCCGCAGCCGCTACCCTTTGAGTGCGCACAGGGTAAAAACCCCGCTTGCAATAGCTCGCAGTCGACCAACAGATGGTAGTGTCATCATTCAAAATGTATACAGCATATTAGACAAGCATAAGCTTGCGCTGCAGTCTACTGTTTGGTAAGTTTTTGTACCAGAAAAATATATTTTTCTTGGTTAAAATGATGCTATCAGGGAACTCTTAGATGGGTGATTAGATCTATAACTCTTATGATAATGTTTTTATCCACTTCTGTTTGTTTAATCCCTTTTGACTTTAGAGGTACTTATAATATATCAGATATATAGGCCCTGAATGTATCACATAAGGCAACTTCATCACATTCGTAGTCACCTTACATCTGACAAAATTATGAATTAAATGGTACTAACAAAAAGCGATAGGCCCCAATTGAAAAATAGCTCCCTGAACTTACCTGTAGCAGTTCCTATTCCCATCAACGAAGAACCAGCATTTGCCATAATAGCACGCACATCAGCAAAATCAACATTTACCAGTCCAGGAATCTGAATTCATGTAGATATACTGAGAATAAATAATACAGACTAATATATTCACTCACTTAACAAGAGCACCGGTTCGAAAGTGAATTTGATTCATCCATAAGCAAAGAATATATGAAAACATCAAAACTGAGATCAAAGTTACATATTATACAGCGGAACTCAGATGCATAAAAAGAAGATGAATGGACATTTGGGAACAAATATCAGACTCATTGCTCTACAAATCCATACAAAGATCATATGGTATGAATCAGAAGCTTGTAGCAATAAATAAACATAGAAAATTACATTGGTGATAACAAACTGAATGGGGGGTATCCTTCCTTTTTAATGTAAAGAAAAGTATGTAGTTGTGGCAGAAAACTTGTTGATTTTTCGGAATCCTTGTAACATTAAAAAGGTATTTTGTATTAGTAAATATATTTGCCAGCCCTATTTTGTGGCTGATGAAACAAATTGATTGGAGGGTATCACATCATAATTTCTTCAGAGAACACCAAAGATGTTCCATAGTCTCTCCAAACATATCAAAACCAAGAGCAGGATAAAATTAGTAGGGCGATTAATACTACTACAGATAAAGATTTGTGTGCAGCTGATACAGTCAATTTTGGAGAAGTTTACGTAATGAGAGAGCTAGGAAATGCTTTGATGAAACCTCAACTCCAAACCACTCTCAAAGCTAATTGTTTTAAACAACCTTTTTTGATGGACTATGTTAGCTGCTGTAATAAGAACAGATCAGTCTTTGGACTTTGTTAGTTCCATTGTCTTATGACACTATTAAAGGGGCTAACAACTCTTTATTTTGTATTTATTTTCTGTAGCTATGCATCTTCTTGATGCCTTTCAGTGAATTAAATACCTTCATCAAAACAACGATTTGTGAGCAGCTGATGATGTGGACTTCTGGAGAATGAGGGATGAGAAATCAGTTTATGGATTAGAAAAGAGGCAAACCTTGTGATAGAGGCAGGGAATGCCCTATCCACTCCCTAATACCAAAACAGGAAAATGAAAGAAAGAAACATCAACATCACTGGCCAGCAAGGTTTCGCTGCATTCTTCCAGGTCAGACTAGAAACAGTTCTGCCAATTAACATTGACCGAGCACGAGAGTTTGTCATTCTCCCCTCCCTCCCTGTCTCTCCCTCTCTTTTAGGGGCAGGTGGCAAATAATGCTAGATTCATCAGAAGCTTACAAAGCATATATCCGAATTTGGATGTGAATGTCAATATCTCAAGTTATATTTAACAGCTTATACACAATGCAGACTTATCAGCTATATGGTGTCACCAAATCAAAGCAAATTAAGATGCACTCCACTGGTAACAGACAGGGATTGTTCAGATATAACTGAGTTAATGATCACCTAGTCTAGGTGAAACTACAGTGATTATTAACATAGAATTGAGTATATCTTGATATTGCAAGCATAAAATTGAGTAAATGATGACCTTCCCTAGGTAAAAATCTTACTCCCTCCATTTCAATTTAGAAGTTAAAGAAAGTAAAAAATATGAATTTTGAATCTTGTGGTCTTAAATTAAAGACATGCAGAGAATGTTTTTTTTTGAGAAGGTTAACTGGTATAAAAAACAAAAGGAGTACACCAATAGTGTGCTCCTACATAATTATATCAAAAGTATGAAGGAACAGCCAAAACAAAATCTATCACCTATATTATAAACTGTCTAAAAATAGGGTAATGTCCCCTATATCCTTAGGTACAGAGTGGATACACCAAAAGTAAAAGGTTGCTAAACAGTTTGAAATGCCCTTTAATCTTGTGGCCTTAAACATTTCATGTGGTAAGTTGAAGTTGAGGAGTTGCCAAAAAAAGGAAAGAGGGCATTCTTTTGATACAGACTACAAACGAAAGTAAGACGAGCAAATCGAAACAGGTGGAGTAAATAATACTCCTTCCGTCCCATATTAGTTGATCACTTTCCTTTTTACACGCATATTAAAAAAATCATAAAAACGAAGATAATTTTACTAATTCACCCCTTACTAAATTCTAGGAGATTCTACAAACAAATGTGAACACTTTCAAAAGGAATTAATTGCAAAGTAATATAGGAAAAAATATTAATGTTTTCGTGATTTAGTAAGGTGATCAACTAATATGGGATCATGAGACAACTGTTTCTAGTAAGATGATCAACTAAAATGGGACGGAGAGGGAGTAACTGTTAAAGAAAAGCAAAATCAAATGCACAAAAATGAAGACAGGAGAGAAGTTAAAGCGTGAATTTCCTGTGGGACCACGCCAAAGAAACCTCCCCCCTCCCCCCACCAGAAAGCAGGGAATGAAAGGGCCAGTTGCTAGATGTAAAGTAAGACTGAGAAAATCAACTTAACTTCAAATTATGTCAAACAATGTAGAGAGCAGAATGGAAACAAAAGAGAGGGAGAACTCAGCATTCCTACCGTAATTATATCAGAAATACCACGAACCCCTTGCCGAAGAATATCATCAGCCAGGTTAAAAGCTTCAGTTACTGGGGTTGATAAGGAAACAGCAGTCAGTAACTTGTCATTAGGAATGACAATTAGTGTATCAACATTTTCTCTCAAAGCTGCAATTCCTTCTTGGGCTTGAACTGCTCTTCTTCGTCCCTCAAAAGAAAAGGGGGTTGTGACAATACCAACAGTTAAGATACCCATTGATTTGGCAATTCCTGCAATTATAGGAGCCCCACCAGTCCCTGTTCCTCCGCCCATTCCAGCCTGCACATAAAATTTTGAAGCCCAAAAAGGGAGGAAAGTTAATTTAATTACTCCCTTCTACAAGACCAAAAATGTAAAGGAACTTTAATTCTGAATAGAGCAATATGCAGATCATCCATATTTAACTTTTACAAAGCTTCTGGATAATATGCATTGAGATGGATGACATCAATCATCTTACATGTATTTAGTTTCATAAGGATAACTCGTGAAGTTAAGAAGTGTCAGAACCAAAAATTGGAGGCAAAACAGAAAATGACATTGTATTCCAGAGTAAGATATTCCTTTTGATCAGTGCTCTAGATTAAATATGTTCCAAGTTGAGAAATTTCACTGATTTCTGGACACCATTTAAACTCAATAAAATAAGGAAACAAATGCAGATCGATATTAAGACCCTAAGAGCAAAATGCATCATCTTATACCCCTGATAAATTTCAGTATCTCCTCTTCACTCAAGCCTTCCAAACCATATTTGGCGATTTTCAGTAAATTCCAGACGTCATACAACTTTTAAGAAAATCCCCTCATGCATAGTTTGGTTGAAGTTATCATAAATGGACCAAAAACTAAACATGTGGCAAAATCACCCTATTTAGCACTTAAGCGAAAACCAAATATTTCTCTTTCTAGGTAATGACTGAATTACCCTACCGATCATCAAGGCACCTTGAAGATATCAATCATGTGAAAGTTTTTTCCTCTCTTTGAATGGATGATCTAGTCAAATTCATTTATTTCTCATCTTATTTAAGCAAGGGAAAACATATTCCTAAGGTGCTTAAAGGCTAAAATGCCATATATCACAGATACTCTATCTTCTCCAGCATCAAGTTCACCTATCTTACATTTCTGCCTGGTATCAACCTTGTCCCTGAAAACTCTAACTCAAACTAATGATTTGATGAAATGTCAGGTGTTCATCCTGGAAATTATATTCCCTTGATTCACTACGTAGAATAAATAGTACTTCATTTCTAGATATTTCTATTCAATATAGGGAGTGATGTGCGACATCAGATTATGACACTGTCTTTTGCCTACAACCTTTACAGTCAGCATACCCAGCCCAAGCTTGTGGTGTATGCAAGACAAAGACAAAATCCAGATGGGTACAAAATTTACAACAACTACATCTCATAGATGGACACAATGCAAAATTATTTATAACGTTATGAAATTTTTAGGATTTTGTAGTTGTGAAAACAGAGAAGCCTAAAGGGATGAAGTGGAACAATGTAATACAATTATAGCAATTAGTGACAAGAGAATAAACTTTCCTCTTAAAGGTAGACCGCCTGAATTGTTAAAGATTAAGACGTCTAAAATATACATCTTAGTACTAAGATGTGTATTAAGATTTAGATGTCTGAATACACATCTGAATTGTTAAGATGTTGTAATAAGATCCAAATACTAATTAATTAAGATTTTTATTTTTTTAAACATATGAATATATAAAACTGGTCTTTATTTTAAAATGAATACAACAACAACGCATCCAATGTAGTTCCACAAGTTATTTTTAAAAAAATGCTTAAATATAAAAATTCAATAAAGTACTAATTAATTTAATATTATATTAAGAAATATTATTAAACATTGTTTGGAGATTGGTGGTAGTGTTAACTAAGCGGTGGCGGTTATGAGTGCCGATTGGGAATGGTGTTGGTTATGAATAGTAGATAGTTAGTGAAGGTGGTTAACAGTAGTGGTTGATGGTGGCAGATGATAGTTGTGGTGGATTGATAGTGACGGCTAATGGTGGTGATGCATGATAGTAGTGGTTGATGACATATAGTGTAGATCGATGGTGGGCATACTCAGTAGTGATTGTTAGTTTTATGGTAATGGTGGTCAACGGTGATGATTGTAATGGTGGCTAGTGGTGGTGATAGTTGACTATAATGATTTACTTAGTGGTGATTGTGGTTTGCGGATGGTAGTAAATGATAATGGTGGGCGATAGCGGTAGCGGTGAATAAAGGAAACGGTGAACTTGCATCTTTTTAAATTTTTCGACAGACATCCTAATGACATTGGGAATTTGTTACAAATCATAATCATTCAATCCATTATATGGTTGGGACATGGAAAATAAAAAAGAGCACCAAATGGTTAAGATTCAAATCTAAATAACAAACTTAAAGATTGATATCTACATGATTAAGATTAAGACCATCACTAAGTGCAAACAAATGAGGCCTAAATGGAAATCCCTTCAACCGCCACTTTTTACCGTTTCCAGATGCTTTTAAGGGGGTAGTAGCCATATGTTAAGAAAGTATTTGGAGTTTGGTTATAGTGTTGCAATTAGCTTGCCTTTAATGGATGGTTGTTACATATAGTTTCATAATGTATAGTTTTTATTGTATTGTTTTGATGAATATAATGTTTGAGTAAATATTATTGTTTCCCTAATAACATAATACAACACATTAGCAATTCGAAAGACAAACCTACAAGAAAAGCACGGTACCAGGTAAAGCTATTATAAGATTGCAGTGTGAAGGTTAAATAAGATTATTATTGGAAATACACAAACACTAAATGAGAAGAAAAAGATAAGGTAACGACGCGATCACACAAGATCGGTCGTCACTTAAAATGAGACTTTTGATCGTTACATAACAATGAATTTAACGATACGATACAATATAATTTAAAGTAACGATAACAAAAACATGGTATTTACTCTAACAGTACAATAGGTAACTATCATCCAAACAAGCTGCAATTATATGAAGATCATTTGGTGATTCTGCATGTTATCACCAATTAACTCTTATGAGTTTCATATATTCCTGATAGCTACAAAGGAAGCACTTTATCGCAGTATCTGTTATTGAAGAATGAAAAACAAAGAATCTAGTACAACACCATATGAAACCGAGAAACTGAGAAGACAAAAGAAGATATGACAAAGCATCAAAGTAAAGTTAGCATAAAGCTAAACAACTTGAACTTATAGTCCTAAACAAAAACTGAACTTACAGTTACAAAAACCATATCTGCACCGCGAACTGCTTCTTCGATAGCCTCCTTGCTTTCTTTGGCAGCATTCATCCCTATATCTGGATTACCACCTGCACCTAGTCCTCTCGTGAGCTCTTGGCCTATTGGCAATCGATTCTCAGGAAACACAGGCGACATCCTAATTGCCTGAATATCAGTATTCACAATCCAAAACTCCACGCCATTCATAGAGCTCTCAATCATCCGATTAACTGCATTTGATCCACCACCTCCTACACCAACCACCTTAATCTTAGCCTCATTGAAATTCTTCAAACTAGATGAGTCCATTACGCTCTCGGCAACACCTCCACTCGAGCTTTCCTGTCTAGAGGTAGTGAAAGTATGGTTTCCTTCACCTTGAAGCATCGAAATTTCAGGATGCAGATTTAGAAACGAGTCCTTACTTTGATAATTATTGAACCTATGTGAATTAGCTGAACACTTGAACTGTGGACAACTTGAAATACCCTTTTGGTTAACACTCAAGTATCCAACTTTCTCATCCTGCATTTTCAAAGGACAAACTCTTCTTGCAAGAACAGTTAACACCCCATTGCGCAATCGAGTATCCAGAGGCACAAACACAGCTGATGTACAACTAGCCATACCCAAACTCAAAAGACCCACTAAACCAAAATCAACTTAATCTACTAATTCCCCAAACTATCACAACCCCACCTCACTATAACTGAATTTCAACCCCAAAACTTTCTTTCAGCACCTGTCAATTGAAAAAAAATCAAGAAACAGACAATCAGCGGAAAATTTGTAAAAGGGCTCCAATACCCAACACCCCCCACCCCCAATGTACAAACCCATTAAAACTTGCAACAAGAAGATAACATAAACCAGAAATGCAACAGATAAAGCTCAAAACTTCATACATTTCTACCATTCCCCCCCTAAACAAAGCAAGATAGAACTGAAAACCTTAAAATTACAGAAATTGTAGCAAGATTGTAACTTTAGCAAGAAGTAGAGAGATTCTTGGAAACAAATACTTACAGAATAATTCGCAGCATTTACAGCGAGAGAGGCGAAGTTTTCAGTGATAAAAAAAAAGAGAAGGGATTTTTTGCTATTTTATTATTTTAGTGTATAAGCTATAGTAAGAAAAACTGGATTTTAGCAATTTCAGTGTCCATTTGATAAAAATATCAACTTTTTGTAAAATACTTCACAAGAATTGCTTGAGAATCACCCTAACTTGAGTTATTTTTAAAAAAAAATAAAATTATTAAGAAAAATATGATAATTAAAAGAGTAACAATTTGTTTATATTAGATATATATTTAAGTCAAGCATAGTCACACATATATTAGGGTTTTTTTTATCACTTATTTGAGTCAAGCAATTGTTAGTTAGTGATATTCTTTTAGTTTGTTTTATTAATTCTTATAATTGTTTTTATTTGACTAGATTGTATATGGAAATTGCTTCTTTTTTTTTTGTATAAATATTTATAAGTAAATGGGATCTCGATGAAAGAACTGTCTGAAGTAAAGGTGATTAGGCGGATTTATTAAGATGATTAACAATTCTCCATGAAGCATGTGTATGCAAAACTTAGAGGTACTTATCAGAAAATATAGCAGCAGAGATTGGTATGCAATAATTTTGAAGCTCCCAAGTGGATTTCATATTCTGTATGTCAATTCTCAAAAGACTAAACACTAGAGACTGACTGTTGAAGTGTAAGTTGATTGATCAAAATGTCTACCCTTTTTGTGAAGCAATGGTGGAGCCGCATATAATTGAGAGATGTCGATCGACACCCTTTCGTCGAAAAATTATACTGCATAGCTAGGTAAAAATATATATATATTACATATTGACACTCCTCGACTTCTACACATTTTTACTTTTTGTATTTTGACACTCTTTAGTTGTTATTCTGGCTACTCCATTGATGTAAAGCACAAGAGGAATGAATTAGTCGTTGTTTGCCCTGCGCTGGCGAGGATATAATAAGAACACAATGAAATGGACAAAGGAAGTGCGTTGGATCAAGACCAGTGGCGAAGTCAAAATTTTTTAAGAAATGTCAAAATATAAAGTGGCAAAGACATAATGGGAACACAATGAAATGGACAAATAAAGTGCGTTGGATCAAGACCAGTGGAGAAGCCAATTTTTTTATTAAGGAATGTCAAAATATAAAGTAGCAAGGACATAATAGGAACATGATGAAATGGATAAAGGGATGTGTTGGATTGAGACCAAGTAGCGGAGCCATAATTTTGCTATCAAGGATGGAACACACAACCTCAAACTACTTTTGCAACCCATAAACCACTACATTAAACTTTCAATTTATGTCAAGATGTGTCAACACTTATATGTCATTAAATCAAATTTCGAACTATATACAATGTAATTTTCTGATGAAGAAATGTCGCTTGACACCCCTTACCCTACGGTAGCTCATTCCTGGTTGAGACTCATGCTAATGCACGCTATTTAGGATCACTGTATATAGCTGGTACAATGAATACGATGTGGTAAGAAAAGAATAATTGAGTTAGACCAAGAAGATAACCCTCGTGGTTCTCACAAGGCAAATTATATGGATGATAGTGATGCGAGATAGTTTAAAAATCAAGTTAGCTAAACGGATCGTGAAACTTAATTACTGTCCTTAAACTGTAGATTCTATGTAGTTGCTTAGCTGCTGATATGTCGGGGCTATGTTCAACAACCAGATATTATTAACATAATTTCCTGCGTTGATATAAAATATATTTATTACCAAAAAGAGTATGTTTCCATGCCAATGAACCACTATTCATTACTTGATGGAAGGCATTACTCCTAAACAATGTTGCAACAAATTGGCAACATGAAAAGTTCATCTGTTACTAGATGGATTAGGGCCCTACGATAAAACTCTGACTAAGGTAACTTTGAAATTAATTAAATTGATTTTAAAAAACTCAATATAACAATTAAACGTAGACAGAGAACTATCATCTACTATCCAAAATTATCATCCTCGACTGCAATTACTATCTTAAGAAATTATTCATAAATTATCGACCATCAGTCATATATCACTAACTATATGATCATATATTATATATATAATCATTCATTGTAATTCGTATAAAATAGTGTTACTTTATTGAATTAAATTTAAAATATAAACAAAACACTGAAAAATTTGTATTTAAAAAGATTCAATATAACTGGCTACTTGACGTGGGTCTCACCTGTATTCCATATTGCACACAGCACACCACTCACTGTGTGTGTCTGTGCTGCCTTTCTTCCACCATCTTGTTTGAACAATTTTCTCCAAATTTTTTTTTCAGATTTCCATCCCCTTTTGATCGACGAGGCTTATAATTTACCTCAATCGATTCATTTCTGATTCTGGGTCGTGATCTTTTACTTGATTCTTGTTGTAAGTTGGACAAATTCTTGTTTTTTTGGTTTAATTTCCTTCTACATCCATGTTATGTATCCTTTTTTTATGAATATGTGTGGGGTTTGTTAAAGTTTTGATTTTTTCTGTTGCAGGATGGGAAATTGATGAGGTGTTAATGGGATTGTTGCCTTTGCCCAAAAAGGTGAAATCTTTTGAGTTTTTTTTTTGTTTTGTTTTGATTTGGGGTTTTGAAGTAGATGGTTGTGAAATCAAGAAATCTGTCATTGGTTGATTATATAATTTGATGGATCATTAATTGGGTTGCATGATATTTCATCTTTTGGTCTACTTTCCCCTGAAGATTGGTCTGTGATCTACTGTTACTCTCAGTTTGAACAGTAATGTAGCTGTGAAGTTTGGGTTTGGTCTACTTTTTAGTTGTGAAGCTGTAAGATTGGTCTACTTTTAGTTTTTTTTTTCCATCTGATTTTGGGTATCATTTGGTTGCTGAGAGTCGGATGATTCTTGACTTTAAACATGCCTAATATATCTGTGAAGTTTGGAGGTTTTAGTGGCTCAGTTGGATTTATTAGGTTGTAGCATTTTTTTTTCTTTACTTCTGGTGGCCTTTTGATTTGTTATTCTGTATGAAGGCTATGGAGCACCTTCCTGTTGAGGTTATTGGCAACATATTGTCTCGGTTAGGAGCTGCACGAGATGTAGTGATTGCATCTTCTACTTGCCGGAAATGGCGAGAGGCTTGGAGAAATCATCTTCACACACTCACGTTTAATTCAAATGACTGGCCTCTTTATCATGAGCTTACAAGGAGCAGACTAGAGATAATTGTGACACAGACAATATTCCAGACTAATGGATTACAGTGTCTGTCAATTATGATGGATGATGTGGATGAGTTCTCTGCTGCTCCGGTGATTGCTTGGCTAATGTACACGAGAGAAACTTTGCGTGAGTTACACTATAATGTCAGGACTACACCAAACATTAATATTCTTGAGATATGTGGTCGCCAGAGACTGGAAGTATTGGCTCTGGCACACAATACGATTACGGGTGTTGAACCTAGTTACCAAAAATTTCCTTGCTTGAGGTCTCTTTCACTGAGCTATGTCAGTGTATCAGCGTTGGACCTCAGTATTTTTCTCACAGCCTGCCCGAAAGTTGAGGTCTTGAGCCTTATAAGTCTGGATATTGTTATGTCTGATCCGCATGCCTCAATGGAGCTGAGTACTAACTCTTTGAAAGATATCTATGTCGAAGCCATTAGTTTGGATAAAATCATTCTGGAGGCAGATAGCCTTGAGAAATTGCAGTTAAAAGATTGTACACTTGAGGTCTTTGAGCTTGTCAGCAAGGGGAAATTAAGACTCCTTAAGATTGATGATGTTAGTGTCATCCATCTTGATATTGGTGAGAGCGCTGAGAATCTTGAGATTGTGGACGTCAGCAATTTCACTATCATGTGGTCCAAGTTCCATCATATGATAGCAAAGTCATCAAAACTGAGAAGACTGAGGCTATGGGCAGTTGTGTTTGATGATGATGATGAAGTTGTTGATATTGAGACAATTTCTGCTTGCTTTCCGCAACTAACTCATCTCTCCTTGAGCTATGAACTAAGAGAGGCAGTAATTCAGTATGGATTGCAGGGTTCTTTTCAATTGGAAAATGTGGTTGTATTGGAGCTTGGTTGGACGGTGATCAGTGACCTCTTTTCACAGTGGGTAGCAGGGCTATTGGAAAGATGCCCTAATCTAAGGAAGTTAGTGATTCATGGGGTTGTTTCAGAAACCAAAACACACGAAGAATGCCAAACATTAGCAAAATTCACATCCTTTATTGTAAGGCTAATGAAGAAGTATTTGAAGATAGATGTTCAGTTTGAATATGAATAGATTTGAGCAACTGTACCCAGCCTTGGAATTCACATTTTTGTTCAAATGTTAATAGCTCAAGGAGGTACATGACGATCCTTTGTGGTGATTGTTTCTGTTATTACGTGGTTACCATGCTGCGTTCCTGTTTTAGTTTAAGTTGTGCTTCAGCATTGTTACTTACCCTATTCTTTCAACTCAAGTTCGCATAGTGTTCACAGTTGTGGTATTCTTATTGTAACTTCTCCTTTTCTTTATTTTTCTGCTTGTCTGTTTCATCTTGTTGTAATGAAGTTTAGTCTTTTTTTTCCATGTTTTAGCTTTTCTAATATATACTGCTAAATTCAACTACGTACTCGCTGAAGAAACGAGGAAAAAAACTGTCATCTTATTATTTCCATGTAAAGGGAGTGGATCCCCCTTCACAAGAAGTAGAAATTAGCAGATATCATCTCTGTATGTTGTGTACTGCTTTCCATAACGCACTATTTTGGTATTTTTACTGCTTTCATTTATGTATTCTCATTTACAAACTGCTTTGAGATGTGATACTTGAGCTGAGGCTCTATGGGAAATAACCTCTCTATCTCTACGAGGTAGGGGTGAGGTCTACGTACACTCTACCTACTCCACCTTCTCCAGACCCCACTTGTGGGATTACACTAGGTATGTTGTTGTAAATACAACCTTGGTTCTGATTGATGGAACCCTATTCACCTTCTCCTTTGTTACTCGTTTGTTTTGCAGCCCTGTTTAGTGAAGATGAGAAGTGGTATTCCTATTATTGTCATGCGAATTGTCAATCTTAGTCCTTTAAGTTGTCAATAGTAAGCCTTTTTCCTCATCGTCATATATATTATGAAGATTTATTTATCAAAAGCTCATATCTTAGAGGTGCAATTTTTATAGTTGATATTATTTTTGATTTATATCTAGCGTCTAGCGTCATTTTAAAGGTTGCATAATTCTTATTATTTTATCCCCTCACTTCATTCTATCTACACTTGTATACACTCTAAAGAGTTAGCATGATCCTTTATTTGTCTTTAAGTATATGATCTACAATCACATTAAGTAACTTTTTTTTAACACTTTTTAATAAGGGATCTCTATCTTTTTAAAGCAATTCTAATAGAGACAGGATTTCTAAAATACTTAAGAAGACTAAACTTTCACTTTTTCTAACTTATAAGACTTAAAACGGTTTTAAAATATATTAAAGGGACTAATTTCTTAATTTTTACTTATTCCATATTTGTCTTCCCACAACTTTAAATGAACTTTCTCCCTTACCTTTTTCACACTCCACATCCATTTCTCAAACAGTCTTTCCTTAGTTCCTATCGATCGATTCAGCGTTAAGATGAATCGGATTCAGTTCTTTGTCCGTTTATTTTCTGGTGGAAAAACTCTAGTTGTTCAAGCCGATTCGACGGATAGAGTGGAAGTAATTCACGAAAAAATCAGTTTGATGACCGGAATTCCCTCATCTGTCCAGCGCTTAATTTACCAGGGCAAACAGCTTCGAGTAGACCAGACAATATCGGATTGTGGAATTAACATGGAATCCAACTTGCAACTCGTTGGCCGATTGAGGAGCACAAAGTATTCTCACGCTTGGAAGCTCATGAATGAATTGTCTTCATTAATTTGGGGATTTTGCAAAAGCGAATTCTATTTGATTCAGAATGACAAGGATCATCTACAAGATGTGCTCATACAGAATTTGATTATGATTCCTCATGACATTGATGAAGCCTCTGAATACCTTGAAATTTTTATTTCATCCTCTGTTCCAGCAGCTCTGGTAATGCTTTATACGTCTTCATATCTAGACAATAAATTTGTTGCTGAGAAATGTATTCGTCAAATTATAAATTCATTTGACAGTGAGTCCCTTACACCAATGTATAGTACATATGCTATCATCTTAGAATTTTGTAAGAGTTTGAGAGAGGCTGGGATTGAAGATGATTTGTATATCTTTTGTCGGAGTAGCCTCCGTGATATCATAGACCTCGTAGGAATCGCAAGGTGCGAGGCTGATACGGGGAAGTTCATATCATTGCAGGATGTTTTACCATTTGTTCGTGAGATAGCTGTTAAATTACACCATAACTTATATTTGACTATGGGATCAACTCCTTTGTCATTATCGTGTAGCCTTGTGCATGATTTTGCTGCTTTTATGTTTCCAGTGCGGAAAGCCATATGGTTTCAAGTACCATTTGGCTCTACAATAACTTTTCCGTTGATGGAGAATGACACCGGTGACGCAGAGTATTACAGAGAGAGTATTAAGTGGTTATATTATTCTTTCCATGGTTTGCTAGAAGCAACGTTGTCGTCTTTAGGGCTTTTGGAAACCCGGTTGGGTTTGAAAGAGGAAGTAGAAGATGTGCCAGTTGTACAATGGTGGTCTTTGTATCTTACACTTCTAAAGGAGTTAAACAATATCTCAAAACTGTATACAGGCATGGAGAATGTGTTTTGGCAAAAGATGAGGCAAGTAAAGGCTTCATTGTGCTTTTTGGTAGTTAAGTTTGCAACTAAATTAGAAGATTATGGATGGCTTTTCGAGCACAAGGATGTACTGAGTTTTGAGGGACGGAGACATTTGGCAATAATGATGCTTCCAGAAGTTATAGACGGCGGGGGGCTGTACAGCATGTTCATTGACAGGTCTCAATTGCTGGAAAGTTCGTTTGAGTACATTATAACTGCAACTCGTAAGAATCTGCATGGTTGTTTGTTTATTAAATTCAAACATGAAGAAGCTATTGGGCCTGGTGTGTTGAGGGAGTGGTTTTTATTGGTATGCCAAGCGATGTTTAACCCTCAGAATGCTCTCTTTGTTGCTTGCCCAAATGATCGTAGAAGGTATTTTCCAAATTCAGGTAAGCTTTTATTTCATTTATGCACTTTGACATTTTGCTATTTGGTTCAATATGAATGGATGTCGATAAAGATAAGCGTAAGTTACTTGACTGAAAGGAAATGGAGCAACCACAAACCCCCGGTTGTAACATCCCTCCAAATGCACCTCTCTTATAAAGATAAATGTGTTTTTACATCTTCTAGTATTCGAGGATATTCAAGAAGCTATTATAAATCTCATCGCTAATATTAACACACATCTACAATTTGTGTTTGCAGCATCTAAGGTTAAACCATTACACCTTGATTACTTCTGGTTCTCTGGTAGGATGATTGCGTTGACTTTAACGCATAAAATACAAATCGGTATTGTGTTTGATCGCACCTTCTATTTGCAATTGGCTGGGAAAGACATAACGTTGGAAGATGTTAGGGATGCGGATCCACCCTTTTACAAGAGCTGTAAGGAAATACTAGAAATGGATCCAGAGATGTTGGACGGAGATAATCTAGGCTTGAGGTTCATTTGTGAAGTTGAGTCGTTGGGCTCTAAGAAAGAGATCGAGCTTTGTCCCAATGGGAAAGATACCATTGTGGACAGTAAGAATCGGGATGAATATATTAATCTTCTTATTGAACATTACTTTGTAACATCAGTTGCAGATCAGGTTGCGTGTTTTGCCAATGGTTTTGCGGATGTTACAATCACATCAGAGCACCAGCCCTTTTTCCGGTGTCTTAATCTTGAGGAACTCGACCTAATGCTTGATGGTAGTGGAAATGATATTTCTGTTGAAGATTGGAAAGCTCATACTGATTACTCTGGCTACAACAAAGGTGATTGTCAAATATCCTGGTTCTGGAAGGTACATGACTCGTCTCTACTAGTAGTTTGAATTACTTGTAAAAAGTAGTAAATTTTTCACTCAAGACCTATTTTACATGATTAATTAACTAATATATGTGATGAACGTTTGAGCATACGTGTAGAAATTAGCTGAAAAGGTGTCTAATAGGAACAGTTAATGACACAATTGAACCATGATTCGTGAGACTCTGCTTGCAAACGAGTCCATTATTCAGGATGTTCTGCCATGTTTGTTATCTTTCTTTACGTGCAGATAGTCGAGTGTATGTCTGTTGAGCAGAGAAACATGCTCCTCTTCTTCTGGACTTCAATCAAGTTTCTGCCTCCTGACGGTTTTGCTGGTTTGGGCTCAAGGCTTAAGATCCACAAAAGCTCGGCACCTTCTGATCACTTGCCTACTTCACAAACCTGCTTCTACTCCTTGCGTTTTCCTCCTTATAAGTCCGAGTCTATCATGCAAGATCGACTCCACATGATTACTCAAGAACACATTGGTTGCAGCTTTGGGTCCTCCTGATCGATCAGAGGCAAATTCAGCATTTGAAGCTTATAATGTTCAAGATCCACAAAGTAAGCAAAAACTAATAGTCAGATCTTTCTATAACTTTCTATAGAATCGATCTCTCAATTTATGTTATATTATACTCCTATGTTTTTTTTTTTTTAATTATGACAATATTCTGCTATAGTAGCCAAGGGAACAAACAATGTTGTTGGCATGATGTTTGAATCTGCTATATGTTCAGCAGAACTCAATAATTTTGGTTTATAACAATATTCTGCTATAGTAGCCAAGGGAACAAACATTGTTGTTGGCATGATGTTTGAATCTGCTACATGTTCAGCAGAACTCAATAATTTTGGTTCAAATTCAATATTTTGTATTAAGATTCACTTAGTACACATATAAATCACTTTTTCAAGAACCAAGTAAATACGTCTACGGTTTCAGAACTCATAAACTTAAAATTTCGAAAACGATGAACCACCACTTGGTGGTGATGAAATGAAGGCATCACAAGCTTTAGTTGTGATAGGAATAGCACATGAAACATCAGCAATAGGCAACAAACAATTAGCTAGAAGAGTACAAGAAGTAGTTGTTGTTGCTCTAAAATAACTTTCCCAATTATAATTATGGGGTGTTGAAAAATAATTATTCACTAATTCCAAATCTATCTCAAAAAATTCTTCATCTTCTTCTTCTTCTTCTTTTGGCAAATAATCAATAAGAATTTTGATTTCTTCTTTGAGTTGTTGATTAGAGACTAGAGCCATATTGTTTTGTGTCTTAATTTTGGAGATTTAGGAATAATATAGTTATTTATAGTAAGATTTGTGGGGTTTGGTTGTTGAAATTTGGGTTAATTAGTAGAACGCTATTCAACAAATCTTCAACTATCTTCTAAACTAATTAGATATTTAGTAGTTACGTATTTCTTAATGCAACTAATTAGATACTACTCTCTCGTTCTATATCAGTTGTTCACGTTAATTTAGAAATTGTCTGTCAATTAAGAAATTCAATATAGAATTAGTTTCTTAAAAATATTTTATCTTTACTACTAATTCTTTTTAAAAGTGTAAACAAATTTATAAAGTTATACTCCAATGAAAAAAAAATCATTAATGAAATAAATAATTTTTATGTAGTTAGTACATTTTAATCGGTGATCTGTTGTTTTGTATACTTTTTGATTCATATATTTCACATATTTAGTCTTAAAATCTTAATTTTAAAAAGTAACTTTTGATTATAATGAATTATATAAAGATAAATAAATTAAAACGAACGCATGATTTTGCTTCCGCCTAAAAAAAAAAAAAAGAAAGGTTAGTAGAAGTAGAGCTAACAGTAACAACCACATGGGAGGATTTTTATCACACATTTTCTAATTATTAATGTATTGATTAATTATATCAATAATTAGCAGCCTGATACGTCAGAGCCACGCCACAAGAACTTTATTTTATAATTTTTCTACCTATTTAATTGCATAATTATAAAGTACATAATAAGTTAACTATTGATGATGCTAAGAAGATAGTGAGAATTGAATTCACATTTATGGTACCAATATTTTTTATTGATATAACTAAATTAAAAATTTGTGTAGTATGTTATTAAAGTTTTACTAGTATATCGCTATCTAATTCCTAAGTATTTAATATATTGTTTGATTAGTATATATTCAATATAATATTTATGTGATAAAAGTCTATAGAATTGAAAATTCGTTCAACTAATAATGAATGGGTATTCATAAATTCAAAGAAGAAAGAACATTTTATATATATATATATATATATATATATATATATATATATATATATATATTATATATATATATATATATATATATATATATATATATATATATATATGATTAGGTGCGTCCATTTAAGACTATGTAAATGTATTTTATTTCTTTAGCTCATCCTATATAACGCGTGATATTTTTAAAAGTGTTCGATTTTAAAGTTTCTCATTATTTAAATATAATCTTTAACTTAGAAAAAGAATTTTGTTATTTATATCTTGTATAAGTTTTAGTTTTTGTCTAATTTGTAGTTAATTAACTAAGTTCATTCTCTCGACATATCATGAAAAATTTGTATTTACTTAGAAATAATTTATGTCCACGACTTATACCTATGAGTAATAAAATTTGATCTAGCAATTTTTTTTTAAAGCAGCTATAATTTTAAATGATTGTTAAGCTAGGTCAAAAAATTTTGGAGTAATATTTAACTTATGTTTGTATTTTTTTTTTGTTTGTTGCAAGTTTATATATTCTGACTTTATATGTACATGGTTGAAATTGAAAATTTACGACTTTTAATATTTTTATCTGAAGTATATCCTTGTTAGTGATTAATATCAGAAATTTTGATCTGAAATTTGATATAATAAAACTAATGTCGAAGTCTTCTAAACAAAATTATGAACTAGTTTACAAAACCAAATTTCAAACTTTATTTATTATGATTTTATCTAAACTTAATTACCAAGGCTAATTTTAGATAAGTTTAATCAACACAATAATCATAACAAGATCAAACTTTGCAAATGTGCAATATATAGACACATTCATTCTACAATACTCATACATAATTAATTTATTTATAGATTTATCCAGTTTTATCTTTACACATATCTAAAATTAAATTATCTTACACGTCTAAAATCGAATCACTTCATCTTTGGTCTAGATCCATATCGTTATTGTCATTCTTATATCGAATCACTCCATCTAAATCTAGATTCATATCGCTATTATCATACTTATACACTATTAAAATAATTTTAAAGCATACTCAAATAAATGATCATAATTGAACACATTCAAACAAAAGGTATTTCAAAATCACTTGTAATAGCAATGAGGATATATTTGATTTTATTTTCAAAAGCTACGTGTTATATTTGTGCTTCTTTATTCTTATCTTTTATTATTGATCATAGCCACAAAAGAGGAACCACATAAGGCCATCACCAAATAATACTTTGAGAAAGCTATAAATAAAAATGCTACCAATTGATAAATGCCAACAACAAAAAAAAAATATCAGTCATTTTCATTTTTCTACTATTTGAATATACCAATTATTTTTTTTGACCACTTAAGCAAGGGCGGATCTACATGGTGTCCGCCGGATACTCGAGCACCCATTAACTTCGTTACAAAATATATATATTTATGTAGAAATCGATAGATATTTGTATAAAATTAACATAGAGCACCCAATGAATAAATCATATAGTTGGCCCAATAATTCTAGAATGGGTACTTAAAACTCTTCTAGTGTTATTGTACCAAGGTTCGAATCTCATTGTTAACACATATTTTTTACAGATCTTAAAATCTTAGATCCGCCACTGCACTTAAGAAAGGTTTTATCCTAAATCTTTGATTATTTTTTTCTTTGGTAAAGGATTAGGACATGTGTCATGACTATGTCATGCTTGTTAGGTACTCAATTGTTATTATAATTAAAATAAACAAAGAAATTTTCTATATAAAGTTGATGGCTAATTTACTTTTAGTAATTTTTTTTTATTTTTTCCATAAACTAATTTAGTATTTCTATCCTGTAAGTCTGTAACAAAAGATTATCTAAAGTTTTAAACTATGAAAAGTACAAGATGTAAATTACAGTTCAAGAATTATTGTTTTTATTAAATTTCAAAAATAAAAACATGAAGCAAATTTAATTTTTTTAATGATAAATTGTAATGATTTTATATATAACTTTAGAGGATTTTTTGGCATACAAGTGGAGAGGTTCCAATTTTTTACATTCTTATCAAATCACACTATATCAAATCACACTAAATTAAGTTGCAATTAATTCTTTTTTTTTTCTATTACAATATGTATTTTTTGTCTTTTGATTACTTTCATTTTTATATCTTTTTCTATAGCGTAAGATGGTTATATTTGAGTGAAAAATATGAACAAATAACTTGAAGTAATAATAAGACCTGCGTATATTTTTTCCTCTTCAGATTTCACTAGTGTAAAATATATTAAAAGACTTTAGAAAATTAGTTCATAAAGTAACATTAACAAATAAGAAAATCAGGAAATTTGACATTTACATAAAATTTGTATAACTTTCATTATCTTTATTTATTTAACCAATAATGCATGGTGAAAACCTCAATGGAGAGGGAATATCCAAATTCCAAAGATAGTAAAGTTGAAATCTACAAAACAAGCCAAATCATAAATTATTTTCCAAGCAAAAGATTAAAAAAAAAAATAAAAAAAAATATACACTAATTAATTCACTTTTTTTTTGTCAACAATGGGACACATGTACCCCCAAGATTTTTTCTATATTTCCATTTTGGTCCCCATAATTGATACAGTAATATTTAATTCACATGACGTCATTTTCCGACGAGATTTCATCATCTAAATTCAACGGCTGCGATTAAATCTTCCCCAATTTCTCTGCTTTAACCACCGGATTCGCCTTAGCAATGGCTTCTCTTCCGATAGATTTGAAATCAAACGAGCATCCATGGATCTCCGGGTACCGATGGGTCCCACAAAACGTGGTCCCACATCTGCACTTGAACCCTGTCAATCCCACCTTCTTCCTGCAGGCCGAACATCTGTTCGGCTGTGCAGGAATCGGTTGGACCGCGGCTGTTACAGCCGCAGCCGCGGTCACAACCTCAGGTTGTTCCTCCGCAGCTGCCGATTCCTGCAGCACCAGTATCGATGAGGTTGATGGAATCGGCAGCTGCGTAGGAAAAAGGGAATCAACTCCCCCTTTTATGTAAACTTCATTGTAACATTTGGAGCAGAAATTTTGCGTTGTTGGGCTACCAAAGAAACCACAGTTATTAGCGCATAATATATGTCCTTCTGGTGCTTCAAATCCATGTTCTTCCGCCATAATTATATCGATTTCTCTTCGATATCAAAAAGCACGAAAATTAATTCAATTGTGAAAAGTAAATGAAGAAAATATGAGGTGAAGGGAGAATAGATAAATAGAGAAAGGGAAAGGAGACAAAAGAAAAAAATTAAAAAGGGGAATTTAATAATGAAAATGGTGGCAAATCATTAGAGAAAGATATAATATAATATAATATAATTAAAAAAATATGAAAAGAACAGGCTGGAAGAAGCAAAAAAGAGGATGAAGATGATTTTTTTTTTTAAAAAAAATAAAATAAAAAATTGGGAGGAAACTTAGCAAATGAAAGGAAGCCAAGAGATTTAGTTATGAGAAGTAATTGGATGATGAGGGAGGACATGTGGCTAAAGAATTGTGGTTTGAGGTGAGAGGTAAATTTAAAATTCTTTTTATTTATAATTTTAGATATTGAAATTATGATATCTTTTAATTTAATTGATATATAATAAATAAGTTCTATATGCTATTCATTTGTTAAGTGGAGTTTGAATTTTTTTTAGTTGTATTAAATGACATAACATTTATATTTTTTATGTAATTTTTTTTATATATAATTGATTGTTATCATCACTTCTCTTGATGTACTTATTGGACAGTATAAAAAGATAAAAATATGAAAGTTGATTGAAATTGCTAGCTTTTGAAATATTTAGTTTGAAAAAAAAAATCAAGTGATATTATCATTTAAGATATTACATAAATTAATGTGTTAATCATTCAATGAGTTATTAGGTATTATCCTGGCTCAATTTTTAAAAAGTATTTGTTGTACATTCTTAAGAATGCATAAATAAACCCATCAGTCAAAATATGTGGCTCCTTAAATTATACACAATTACTTAATTTTATAAGAAAAGATACTTTAATTTTGTAATCGTGGTAATATCAGTTCAAGATTGTTTAGTGAAGTAATAGAGCGTTGGTATAGTTAAGATATCTTTTTAAAAATACGGGACAAAGTCAGATACTCTCTTCGTCCGGAATTGTTTATCATGTTGTGTTTATCGAAAGTCAATTTGACTAATTTTTAAAGGTAAATTGGATCACATTGATTTGATATTTTAAACAAAAAAATTAATATGAAAAGTACTATAAATTACAATTTTTTGCATATTAATATGACGAAAAAATACACCTTAGAATGTTAGTCAAAGTTTTTATAGTTTGACTCTAAAAATAGAAATCATGACAAACAATACCGAACGGAGGGAGTATCATTATGTCTTTTCTCTTTAAATTACATAGTACAAATATATATTCCCTCCATTTTAAAAAAGAATGATCTCCTTTCCTTTTTAATCTGTTTGAAAAAGAATGACGTCTTTTATTTTTTGTTAACATATATTTTCAACTTTTCACGTGACATGTTTAAGGCCACAAGATTAAAATGCAATTTTGTACATTTGACATAATTTTTATTTAAGACCACAACATTCAAAAGTTTTCTTTACTTCTTTAAATTTTATGTTAAGTCAAACTAAATCATTCTTTATGAAAGAGAGAGAATACTAATTGATATGGATGTACATGACAAAATATAAATGATATTTCCCCCGTCTCTGATTATTTGTCTATTTTTTTTTAGTTGTCCATAATTACTTGTCTATTTGACAAATCATTAAAGGACAAAATATTTTTACCTACTATATCTTCAAGGGAAAATTGTATATAATAACAAACTAATAACCTAAAATAAATGGAATATCTAGGGTTTGATTTAATTGTGCTCCATAGCAACGTTAGCTAAAATTTGTCAGCGTCTCTCTCCCAAAAATCTCGCTCGCCACTCTTCATTCTCGCTCGCCTCTCTCGCTTTATACACAAAAGTGTATAATTCTGTTTCTGTTTTGTAGAAAGCGAGAGAAAATTGTATATACACATGCAAAAATATATATCTTCGTGTTATACACTTAATTATACAATTTACAAACATTTTACTTCAAATATTGCAGAGAAAAAGGCCAACAAATTATACAATTGCGAATTATACAATTGCAGTGAAATACAATTTTCTCTAGCTTTATACAACAAAAGTGTATATATTGTGTTTCTGTTTTTGTATAAAGCGAGAGAAAAACATATATATTCTTGCTATACACTTATAATTATGCAATATACATACATTTTAATTCGATTCAACTGTATGCAAAACAAATTTTATAAAAATATTGCAGCGAAATAGGCAGCGAATTATACGATTGTGCATTATACAATCACAGTCAAATAGGATAGCGAATTATACAATTGCAGTGAATTATACAATTTAGGCCAGCGAATTATACAATTGTATATGTATAGCGAATTATATAGTTTTATGTTTGCTATGGAGCGCAATCATGCAAACTTTGCTATAGCATACAAATATGAATTTTTTGTTTGCTATATGTGAAAGTTGCCCTATCTTCAATTAGTCACTTTGAAAAAATGTAGAATTTCTTTAAAATATTAGATTTCTAATTCATCAACTATATAATTAATTGGGGTAAAATATTAAATTCACTATATCAATAAATATTTTCTTAATAGGTGTGTCAATTTAAAAGTTGGTAAGTAATTAGGGATAGAGGAGTATGTCTTAGGTAGAATGCTAAAATAAATACATAAAAAATTTCAAAGTTTAAATTAAAAGCGTCAAACAAATATATTTTTCATGACATGTATCTAAATGCTTAATTAAAATAAATTGTATGTCAAAGTATCTATTTCAGATCGGTTTATCGGTCGGTTCGATTTTTGCACATCCCCACTTTCTTGTAGTGGTATGCAAAATTGAATTGATCGATAAATTGAATTAAAAAAAAAATATTATCAATTTATTGTTATTGTGTTATTGGTTAACAATTATTTCATAGTTTTATTTTATAAATAAAAAATTATTGGATTATCAATTCGATATTTTTTTTAATATTAGGTTATTAAAATATAGTAATTTACTATTTTAATTTTTAATCATATATAAATATCATACAAAAAATATTAATATACTCACTATATTAGACTAATTATACAGATTCTGCACAATTAACATTACTTAATCAACTTGTTTGCTGCATTTTACCCTTTATTTTAAGTATTTTAGTCTTTAGGTTCACAACGTCAAAAATCTAAAAGACTAAGAACGATGGCAAGGGTTAGGCAATGACTAGGGTTGTGACTTGTGAGTATTTGCTATACTTTTACTACACAAAGAATAATTTTTGCACTCAATGAGTAATTAGATCTCTCTCTTTTTATTTTGCGTTAGATTGTTGGACAAGTCATATATTTACATATTTTGAAAGCATTTTCTTATTAGTTAAAAAAAACGAACTGTTAAAGATCAAAATCGAAAAACCGATTTCTGTTTAACATATTTAAGAATGAATAAGCCAAATAATAGACCGAATTGACCGATACACACGTCGTTAACAATTGACTCAACTTCAAATTTGGTCAAGAATTTTCATTAATTATTTATTTTTTTCTAATATTTTTCAAGCATTTTTTAATTCAAAATTCACATAATATTTGTTGTACATGCATGTTTACAAATTATAAGATGGAAATAAGATAAATTACATATATCTAACTAATTATCAACTTTACCAAGGTAAAAAACAATTCATTAAGAAATAACCTTTTATAAATTATATATATCTAACTAATTATCAACTTTACCAAGGTAAAAAACAATTCATTAAGAAATAACCTTTTCTTTTTCAAATTCTAACTACTATCAATTAGATAGGATCAAATATCTTTCAAAATATTTCCGATAACAATATTTATCTTATAAAGTTTTCAAAACAAATTTTATGATATTTTAAAAAACTTATTTAACTAATTATTATATATAAGAGTCCATGAGCTATAAATTTGTCAAACAGTAATTTCTTGTTACGTAGAAGTCTCTCCATGGAGTCCTACGAGAAAAACATGGCTTTCATCAACTCCAATTTTGAAAACCCTAACCCTAATGATCTTGTTTTTCCAGTTGGTTATCGTTTTTGTCCACGTGATGACGAACTCATCACTCATTATCTACTCAAAAGGATCAGGAATGAAGTTTTACCTCATGATAAGATCAAAGAAGTTAATCTTTATAAGTATAGTCCTTATGATCTTGCAGGTAATTTTTTTCTTTCTTTTTAATCTCGATTAAAGAAATTTTTCTTATAGAATTTAAATTTCACTTGTTCTACAGTAGTCACATCAAGTTATAGTCAACTTTTTCTTTCTTTTTAATCTCGATCGTTATGTTAAAGAAATCTTTTGTTGTAGAGTTTATATTTCACTTGTTCTAAAATCACATCAAGTTATAGTTTTGTAGTTTAGTTTTTTTTTTGTATTTTTAGATTCAGTATTTAGATCTAAGGTTTTTTTTTTCTTCTTCTTAATTTTTAGGTTTAGTTGTTCTCTGAACTATATAGTACTATCTAGTAATGAATTTATTAATTAAAATTGTTGATTATGTTCTTTATATATATTTTTTTTGTTTCTTTTGACATGCTAAGGTACATTACTGATTTGAATTACAGAGTTCGTTTCTTTTTAATCTTTTTTTTATTTAATCGCAATAGTTAGTTAGGGTTTATTTATATGTTAAATCATTAGGTTTTGTTTATATGTTACATAGATCTTTTCTTACCGTTTCACTTGTTCTAAATTCTTTATACATAATACATTAATCTACATTCTTAATCTAATCTACATTGCTAATCGACATTAGTTATAAAAAGTTTGAGTCACACAAATAATGAATTCGATACAAGCCACTATTTTTTAATTTGCTATTGGTCTTATATATTTTATATCGTTTTGAGTTATCTAAGTTTTAATAGCAGATTTGGTTTATACTCCTTTTTGTTGTTTTTGTTATTTATTTATTTATAATTTAAAGTTTTCTTTGTGTGATTCTGTATCCTTTTTTATTTATAATTTAAGATTTTTTTTGTATGATTTCTTTGGATTTATGCATTTTTATTATACACATATCTAATACGTTTGAATTTTTCTGTTCCATAAGCCTATGTATTATATTTGTTATTCTATTTTTGGTGTTAGATTATTTCATTATGTATTTTCACTCTTCATCATTACTTAATTATTGAAAAAGATAATTAATTTTACTACATTTTTTATCTAACATAAATCATACCAAATCTTTTCTCTATTTTGTAAATTAAAATTATTGTCATAGTCCTCGGTAGCTTTCATGTTGTTTTTTGTTTTTTCTTAATCTCTTTTTACTAATCTATATACTAATCTTTTATCCTAGTTTTACTTGTTCTAAAGTATATCGTAATGAATTTAGTATTTAAAATTGTTGATTATGTTCATTATGTACAATACTCATATACTAATATTTGAATCACACAATTTGTTTCTTTTTAATCTCTTTTCATTAATCTTCAATAGTTAGGGTTTGTTTTATTTGTTTATATATTATATTGTTAGGATTTGTTTATTGATTACATATTTAATCTCTTATAGTTTAACTTGTTCAAAAGTATTATTGAGATTCTGTTCTT
This sequence comes from Solanum peruvianum, assembly GCA_027705065.1. Taxonomy (NCBI): domain Eukaryota; kingdom Viridiplantae; phylum Streptophyta; class Magnoliopsida; order Solanales; family Solanaceae; genus Solanum; species Solanum peruvianum. The sequence continues at coordinate 64,530,793 of JAKWJD010001764.1, read as the reverse complement.
TATACATATTTTTTTTTTGACAAGCTAATCTACATTAATTATAATTTATGGTATGATTTCGTATCCTTTTTATTTATACACGAAAAAATTACATGAATTAATACACTTTAAAAAATAATTACTGATTTTAGCAATACTTTTTGTTTATTATCATTTATAGCGATACTGTGATAAATCTTTAATATGTACTAAAAGTGAATTATGCATGCAATATATTTAAATTATAATTGTTTTTGAAATATCTTATGTTTGTTTGATAAAAAATTGTCATATTGTATTATAAGTGTATTAAAATATGTGATAAATGCATTATCCAATCATTAAAACTTGTATTATATGTGAAAAATAAATTGTTCTTTGTAATATGTATTAAACTTGTATTATAAATGAATTAAAAGTAATCAAATGAAAAAAAATTATTATTACTATAAATGATAAATATTTTTTTATTATAGTATATTTACGTAAGTTTCCCTTTATACTTAAGGTTATGATTTCTTTGGATTTATGCATTTTTTTCATAATATATATATATTTTTTTTTTAATTTTTTTTCTGTTTTTTTTAAACTTTTCCTATTTTTTAGTATTAAATGTTAGAGCTCTAAGTTCAAAATTATAAACTTTTTATGAAAAGGTGTCAAATTATTAACAAAAATTAATTATTTTTTATCTAACACAAATGAAAATCTTTTCTCTATTTGTAAATTAAAAATATATTTTGTTTTGTCTTTGTTTAATATTCACTAGAGATTTATCCTGAGCTTGGAGAAAAAGAATGGTACTTCTTCACTCCAAGAAACAGAAAATATCCTAACGGTCATAGGCCAAATCGTGCTGCGGGAAGAGGTTATTGGAAGGCTACTGGAGCTGACAAACCTATAATACATAACAATGTTACAGTTGGATTTCGAAAGGCTCTGGTTTTCTACGAAGGTAAACCTCCCAAAGGACTCAAAACAAATTGGATTATGCACGAATACAGGGTAAATGAGTCTCGCAGAATCAAAATGCACGCAGCTGATATGAAGGTACTACTCTGTTTACAAAATAAAAAAACTTATTCTTTTGTTATGTATATAATCATTTTTTGTTATTATTATAGCTCGACGATTGGGTTCTATGTATGATTTACAAGAGATGTACCAAATCAAAAGACAGTAAGAAGCTGAAGGAGAACGAGCAAGAAGATGAGTTAGAGGACGCTAGCAAAATCAATTCTGTTGAGAATTATGAATGGACTATGGATTCTTGTCTAATAGAATTTGCTAAACGACAGTTTGAGGATCCATATCAGTATCTTCCATCATTTGAAAACATGTCTGAAAACGTGTCCATAGATTGTTACAACAACACTTTCCCAATTATCGATTTCAACAACTTGTACCAGGTTCCTCTCGACAATTTGTACCAGAATCCTTATTACCACACAGGTACGACTGAATCCCAGAACGTTCTTGATGATGATTCTCCTGATGATAAGACCACACATCAATAAAGATATAGATCATTCCATATTCCATCAAGTTTATGTGTATTCATTGATGATAGCTAGTTATTTAATAGTAGATTGTTGGTTTAGTGTGTATTTGATTAAAAAACTTATGAAGTTCAAGACTGAATCTCTAGTTTATTGATTAGTCTAGTTTATTGATTGATATGTCACTAACAACAAGCAGAAATTCATGTATTTTATGGAGGTGTCTCCATAATTATTTTATAAGATAGTGTCATATTTTCCCCTACTGAATAAATCCTTTTTTTTTTGTCTTATTTTTAAATAAATAACACATGATAATGCGAATATCATATATCCAATTTCAACTTATTTGGAATTGATACATCTGTAATCGTATATATTTCGTCTTCTGGTTTGGAATCGAGACAGAGTTGTTGTTTAACAACTAAGAGACACTTCTAATACATGTAAATATTGAACATATTTTTCAAGAGTCAATGTTTTTAAGACGGATTAATATGTGTCAAACAAATTGAAACTGAAAAAGGATTACAACAGGAAGCTTAAAGGAAAGTTCTAGATGAACATATTTAGTAAATCACCTAATTGCAATGATTAACATACTTTGGAACAAATTAAGTAGGCTTGTGACATTTAATTAGCTCAACTAGAACCTTGAAATTTTCTATTGAACTCCCATTATCTAATTTCACAGCCTCTAATGCTTTTTCTTTTAGCCCTTCAACATTTTTCCTTAACATTTTCCCTTTTCCTTCATTGAAAAAAGTACCCAATGCACTAATTGTTCCACTTTTAGTAAAATTCCCACCTTCAATTTGCAAACCAATTTCCCAAACACTTTCCACCATTCTACTATTCAATTTTTGGTCACCAAAAAAAGGCCTACATATCATAGGCACACCATATGATATCCCTTCCAGAATCGAGTTCCATCCACAATGCGTTACAAAAACGCCAACACTCTTATGTGCCAAAATTTCCAATTGAGGCGCCCACGAAATTATTTTCCCATATTCCTTTGACCTTTCGTAAAAACCCTTAGGTAAAGTCTTGACTCCGTTATCTCTTAATGACCAAATAAACGGAATCTTTTTATCTTCCAACGCTTGTGCTATCGCGATTATTTCATTAGCAGGTAATGTTGTTACAGTACCAAAACTTAGATACACCACCGATCTTTCCTTTTGATTATCAAGCCATTCGATACATCCACTTTCGTCAGTATTCGCGTCTTTATTTGATGATGATGATGATATTACTAAAGGACCAATGTTGAGTACCTTTTGGAGCTTTGATTTGAGGTCTTTATTGATAATTGGATCTAATTCTTCAAAGGAATTTAATACAACAGCATTAGCTTTGTGTAAATTCAATGCCATGTTGTGTAGCATAGATGGCATTGGCCCTTTTAAACTCTCTGCTATAACTTCAGGTGGCATATCACTCATTTTCAAAGTAGATGAAAATCCAGGGATGTTCAACAGTATTTCATCGTTCGATCGAATCAAATCAGTGTACAAATGGATAGATAATGAACATGAACCAGCAGTCCAAAATGCAATCCAAGGGATACTCATTTTGTTAGCAAATTCACTAGAAAACCATAAAAATGCATCGCTAATGATGCACGAAAATTTAACCCCTGTTTCCTCCTCTGCTTCTTGCATTGATGTTTCGAAATTCGTTGGTGTTGTACGTATGAAGAGTTCAATTGCTTCGCGCCCAATAGGCGTGTCATTGCCTTGTTTGACGCCATCCCAAATGTTGTAAACCTTGATGTTTTCTTGATTTGGAGTTCTTGAGAAAATTGATGTGTTGGAACTTGATGTGTTGAAGAAGGAAAATATTGTGTTGGATGGTAAAAATGGAGTGATTTTTTGAACTAGTGTTAGTAAAGGAGCTGCATGACTTCCAAATGGGAATGCAAGAAGTGCAATATGAAGTTGAGAACTTGTCATTCTTTTGTTGTTGTTTTCTTTTGTTTGTTCCAATTGAATTTAGTTTTTAGGCTCTTTACAAGTTTGTTTATATATTTTTGTTGTAGGTTTGGGTGTGGGGGTGGGTGTGGGGGTGGGGGTTGGGGGTAGATATAATTGACTAGTAGTTGTTATACTTTCTTTGTTGGTGGTTAAAAAGAAAGTTTATTATATTTTTTTTGGTGGGGGTTGAAGGTACCATCTACCATTTATTTTGGGGGTTGATAGCATGAGGATTTTGTTTCTTTTTGAAGGGCAGATGAACTCTCCGTATAATTTAATCTCAAAAGCTAGCTTATACGATAAAAATTTTAAATTCTATAAGATGATTAGAATTTAATTTCTCAATTACTGTGAGCGATAATAAAAATAAGTCCAATTCTATTATTTAAAAAGTAAATAAACCTCGAGTTTGAATTATGTAATATTATACGAATATAAGATAAGAAGTTTAACAAAGGTGAAAGTAATTTATGCGATTAAATTTATCTGAATTCGATATGATATCAATATAAATTTATGTATAAAAATATATAGCGCAAGGAACTAACTAGTGAGGCAGATGTGACACGCATAAATGAGCTAGGTAAGATCAACGGTCGATATTGGCTCAGAGTAAATTATTAGGTAGAATGAACGGTAGATATCGCAGACACGATGCTCTACATGTTGCCTCTTATTTTGTAAGTGGGAACTTGGCTGTCACTAATCTTAAAAAAGATTGTTTTCAAGGTTTTTTTGTCAACTTATCCTATTACTAGCGGTGTTGATGGGTTGATTTGGATCGGTATTTTAAAAAATGTTTTTGGAGTGAGTTTTAGGGCGAGTCTCAGAGTGGAGTGTATTAAAAATGTTCTAAAGCGTAAATGAAAAATGTAGATTTATAAAGTGTAAGTCCTAAAAGTTGTGGCGTAAGTCTCGTTCTGGACGTAAAAATGTAAGCGAAAGTGTTTTTTAATTTATTTATTAAAACATTTTTTTGCTTTAGTGCATATTTTTAGTATTGGTGTAATGATATTTTTTAAATAATAATTATTATTATTGTAATTATTGATTATTAATATTTATCTCAAATAAAAAACATAAATCACTGAAAGGTTTACTTTTGCTTATTTTATTACTATAAAACTATAAAATTGAATATATATGAGACTATGCCTCGTAGATCAATGGGAGTTACGCCTCATGTCTCGGGGCTTACGCCTTTGCCTTATACTGTATAAAACGTTCCCGCCTTTTAAAACACTAGTTGATCAAAGTTAAACTCAAACCAACTTAATTGATTTTAAAATTATTACAATCAAATCAAATCATAATATATATTTAACAGTTTTTGTTTGATTATTCAGTTATTAACCATGAATAAAAATATATAGGAATATAAAATATACATTTCCAATTAATTGATGGATGGTTGTATAAAGTATAGAAACCACAATAATTTGGGCACTCTTAACTCATCGATATATTGCTTCTTCATCTAATACATAGCAAATGATACAAGTTATTAATCTGATTCATATTGATTTAGATTTTAAAATAATTAAAGTTTATGTATTCAATAGTAATATTTGTACCAATACATTATATACAAAGAAAATTATAACGTATGTGATAGAGATAGGAGTGATATATCCGAATATTAAGAAGAGAACACAATTTCTAAAAATCTCATTTTTCCAACAATAAATTTGGCAAGTGGATTAGTTAGGCCCATGAATTCTCACAGACGAGCCCGTTAATGGCGGCCCATATCTAGCCCAAAACTAGACTACAATGGACTGAGTTAGCCTGGTCCACAATGGGCTAGGCCTTATTCATTACATACTGAGCGGCCTGGACTAATGGTTAGTCTATTAACCCGACTGAGGCTCCGTGGTCATTTTTTAAAATAAAAATTACTGAAATACACGTCTTATTTTTTTTATACAATATCCTCTTCTATTTCTAAAAAATTCTAAAATTCATTATTTCTCACCTAATGTGTTTAATGTATCCACGCTACATATTGTATATCCGATTTATTTTGTAATGTTTTCGAGTTAGTTTTTAATTTATCTGAGCTACATATTATGTATTCCCTTTATGTTATAATGCATCCGATATACTTTTTAATATATCTGAAAGGTACAAATTTTAAGGGATTATTGAAATTAGAAGAAAAAAATAAAAACAAAATGTAATTTACTCTTTACACCATGAGATTTATGTAAATTATGCTTTTCTTTATTTATCTTTGCAAGATAGTCAAGTAATCTTTTTCAATTACAAAAGGCTAAGACAATAGTTATTTGTGAATTTTACATGCTAAAAGCTACAAAGAAATTGGTTTTTAAGTCTCAAAGCATTTTTATTGTTTTGTTAATATTCGAAAGTTTCTCGAGAATTTATTTGAAAATAAGTTTTTGAAGAAAAAAAAAGAGTAGACATGGTTATATCATACAATATGTTATCATTTATAGTTTAAGAATTTTCATAAACAATCACTAATTTTTATTTTTGAAAACAAGAAAATAATACCTTTTGGAGCATCCGAGCAATGTTAATTTATTATAAATAATAATGTTCAACTATAAATGAAAAAGCAAATATCACAAGAGCAATTTTGAGTTTTCTTTTTCCTTAAAGTGAAAAATATAAAATATTTTTTCTTGATGAGATCCACGTGTGTCCGCGTGATAGGTGTAGGAAATTATGAGTGGCTGAATTTAAAATAATTTTTCCTAGCCTTTAGATAAAAGTCTATGTGCTTGCTAATATAAATTAGTGTATAATATATGTTCCTTATTCCTTAAGCTTAGGATTATATATATATATATATATATTATATATATATTATATTATATATATATATAATATATATATATATATATATATCTATATATATATATATATCTAGATATATATATATATATATACCAACTTGATTATAAGTGGATTTTTTTTAAAAAAAGTTAGGTATTTTTTCTTCCCCTTTTCACCTATCTTATCACTTCTCAATTCTCATATTAAATTTATTGATTCCGTCCGTTAATAATTTTCAATTGTCATGTATATTAAAAATATTTATTTTAAATAGTTATCAATTTAAAAGAGAATTAATTTTTGTATCTTTATCTTTAATATTAATTATTCTATTATTAAAAGGTACATATATAAATAAAGACTAAATAATTAATAAGAGATATATTAATCAAACAACACTCGTTATTACTATATTTTTCTTTAAAATTATGTCAAATCTTATGGCGACAACTAAAAAGAATAGACGTTGATATATAAATAGCATGTTGTTGAGATGCTTTTAAGGAAATGATTACATTAATTTACGTATTGAGAACTTTGAAAGTTGGTCGATTCTTTATTCCAAACTCCAAAGTGATCTCTTTACTTTTGTTTAAGAAAAAAAAGAACTTCTTGACAAATTTTTTCATTGGCTTTTTGAATATTTTTCTTATTAATTTCTATTTACCAAAAATGTTTTAATAATCTGTGGTTTCAACACATCTAAGTAGGGGTATTCGTGGTTCGATTTGGATCGAATATTGATTAAAATTAAAATTAAATCATTGTAGTCGGTTTTTTAAATTTCTAAAATCAAATCAAACCAAAAGAAAAAAATAACCATCGGTTTGGTTATTATCGGTTTGGTTCAGTTATTTTGGTTTATTCGATTTGAAAATAATAATTTTTTTGAGAACGTACGTATCACGATAGACACAAACACCAAGTACAAACAATCTACAGAAAAACTAATGTCGGTTCAGTCAAACAATTATGCAATATTAGAGTTATCATTACACGAACAAAGTGATTCATCTAAGAGAAAATGCGACTATTTTATGTGAAATACAGTAAGTAAAGACTAAAATGAATTTTGATGGACTTTGATTTGAGATCGTTATACCTTGGCTAAAGTGTTAGGCTTGAAAAAAAAATGATAAAGTTAAAAATTTAAGTTAATTAAAATTTAACAAAATATTTTAATTATTTATGAATAATTATAAATTTTATATATCTAATTTATCGGTTCGGTTTGATTATTTTTGCGGTTGTTTTTTAGTAAAATTAAAACCAAACCAAATAGTATCGAAATTTAAAAATCAAACCTAACCAAAACTAAATCAAATAACGATTTTTTTTAAACAATTTAGTTTGGTTGTTAACCATAACCATGAACAACCTACTTCTAATAATTATTTTCCACCCACTTCTAATAGTTTCACTCAATCAAGTTATAATTTCATAAAGGGATATGTATATACATAAAATAAATTATTTTTAGGGAAAATGCACAAGTATCACTTCAATCTATGTTCGAAATTTTAGAGACACACTTATATTATACTAAGGTTCTATTACCCTCGAATTTATTTTATAAATAATTTTCTACTCCTTTTTCGACCTATGTGACACTACCTTGGAAAAAAAGTCAACTATTATTGGACCTATAAGATAATGCCATAGTATAATATAAGTGTGTCTCTGAGTTTTCATACGTAGATTAAAAGGGTACTCGTGCTTTTATCTCTTATTTTTACTCATCTATGATACACAAGTAAAAATATATGTTATTTAATTATGTATATACCCTTAGATGAGTAGGATCTAATCCATTATTACCTTGGGAATACAACAAAATCATAACTGAATAAAAATTGGAAAATAAATTATCATTTGACCATAAATATTGAATCAGATTGAATTTCAATTTTTTTTCCAAATAAATGTACGTCTAATATGGAAAAAAAATATAATATTCATATGAAACTTTGAACAATGAAAAAAATTAAAAAATAATTTAATATGGAATTAAATTAAATATATCCATATAATACCTATAAATACTACTAGTGTATTTTTGTAATGCACATAGACAAATACCCATCAGCACGTTTAAATCGACAACACAAAGGATAGAACAATTGAACAAGGAGTTTATCTCAATCCACTACGCTAAAAATGTATACATTTATATATATGATTATAATTATTTTTTGTATATATAATAAATTTTGAATCACTTTATTTATTCTATTTATTTATTATTTCATATTTTGAACCGCTTAGTGAAAATAGTGGGAACCACTGATTGGTGGGAGGGAGAATAGAGCTATAAAAAATATTCAGTTCATAGTGAGAGCTGTCTTTTGTTGTTTGGAAAAATACTCATTTTTCTTATACTAATTTCAATCTTTTTTTAATCTGTGGAGTATTCAACAAGACAAAGATGTCGATTTCTGGTAGTTTGTGTGATGGATTGAAGGCGAAAAACCGCGAAAAAATCATCATAGATACTGATCCTGGCATTGGTAAGATTTTCCTCTGTTTAAAGTTGTGTTCTTTATCATTTCTGAGCAATCTTTTGTTATCTTTCTAGTGTGTTTCAAGTTTCTCGTAATACGTAGCTTTTGGAAGATCCGACATATATAACTGTCAATATTTTTAAAGAATTCGTTCAATATATATATATATAGCTTGTTTATGATACAGAGATGATCAAGTTCATATCTTGTGGATTTCTTTGTGTTTTGAGATTTGATCCTGAGAACTGTGTCTGCTCTGATACCATGTTAAAGTGTTAGAGAGAGCATATTTTTATTTGTGCTATGATCTTTACCGATCCTTCTTGAATTCGAAGAGTTCCATATAGTTGATTATAGTATCAAAAATGGTAATTTCTATGTAAAGAGATATGATTTGCCTTCGTAATAAAGAAAATATATATTGCAGAGATGTAAGCAAATTAGCGAAATTCGTTGAGACATCAAGTTTCTGTAATTGTGTGGCAACAGTTTTAGGAGAAGTACTTGTTAACTTTGATTATGTTCGATTCAAGGTTTTCCCCAAAAGAAGAAATGTGAAACTTCCTGTCATTTTCGCGATAAATTTTGATCTGCTTGGGCTGCGTTGTTGTTTATTTTGGCCGATTACAGTCCTGTTTCACGCGTTCTCATCGATCTGATTTGAGTGTTGTTGATATCTAGATGATAGCATGGCGATATTAATGGCATTACAGACACCAGAAGTTGAGATATTAGGCTTAACAACCATATTTGGAAATGCAACTACAAAAGCTGCTACGCGAAATGCATTAATTTTGGTATGTAATGTTTCATTTATGCAGAATTTCATCACTTCAATGTTTTACTAATACAAAATCTTGATCAATTAGTGTGAGACTGCAGGATATCCAGATATCCCGGTGGCAGAAGGTAGCCTTGAAACTATGAAGGTAATAATTATTCGTAACTCCTAAGTTTACTTATGGTATCCATCTTGGAGAAATATATTATGATAAGCACTCGAAATATATGCATATGATGGTGAAGTATCTATACTTGCACTCGGACCATTGACTTAGATATTGTTATGTAGAGAGGGGAGCCACATGTTGCAGACTTTGTTCATGGTTCAGATGGATTAGGAAACTTATTCTTACCTTCTCCGAATTCTAACAAAATCGATAAATCTGCATCTGAATTTCTGGTGGATAAAGTATCCGAATATCCTGGTGAATATCTATACTTGCACTCGGACCATTGACAAACCTAGCTTTGGTAAGTTTTTATATCAAAAGTTCCTTCTTTTTTCAAGTTCTTATTACTTGAATTCGCAACATTAGTTTTTCATTGTCATGTTTCGAGTTTAGGCTGTTAGACGTGACTCAAACTTTGCGAGTAAGGTGAAGAGAGTGGTAATACTTGGCGGTTCCTTCTTTGCTTTGGGAAATGCTAATCCTGCTGCAGAAGCAAATGTGTGTGATCTTCTTTCCCTTTGGGTTCGATTTCATAGAAATCAATGTATTGATACACTTAATATCGATAATGTGTATGTATATATATGTGTTTTAATGGTTGTTTATCCTCTCATATCTCCGCGTAGGACTATCCCAAAATGATTGTTTTTTCCTTATAGCATTTTCAGCTTTCCTTGAGTCGAGAGTCTATTGGAAACATGTTGAAGTAGGGATAATGTTTACGTACACTCTGTATCATTTAGAAAGTTTTTGATGATGCAGATATATGGAGATCCAGAGGCTGCAGATATTGTATTCACCTCAGGAGCAAATATTGATGTTGTTGGCATCAACATTACCACACAAATTAAAATGACAGGTACTTTTCAGAGCGAATTTTTCTGAACTCTTCGATTTTCCCCCTTTTTACGTATACATGTAGTAGTTAAAGACTTGATATTTTTCTTTGTTACTTGTGTTAGATGCTGATCTTGATGAACTAAGACAATCAGAAGGAAAACATGCTAAACTTTTGTGCAATATGTGCAAATTTTATCGCGATTTTCATGTAAAGTCAGAAGGCGTATATGGTATTCTTCTGCTATTCTTATACACGAAATATGTTGTTAAGGCTTTAGCATTCCTATACTCACGTTTGTTTTCAGGAGTTTTTCCTCATGATCCTGTCACTTTTGTGGCACTAGTTCGACCTGAACTCTTCACGTATAAAAAAGGCGTTGTGAGGGTTGAGACACAGGGCATTTGCGTTGGACATACGCTCTTGGATCAAGGTCTAAAGAAGTAAGCATATCCTAAACTGATCGTTTCGTGCAAATCTTAGAGTAGTCTGATTTGATTTCTTCGAATTGTTAAGGATAAATCTTGTAAAGTAGATGGACTACGAGCAATCCGTGGACAGAGTTTTCTCCAGTTTCAGTTGCATGGACAGTTGATGTGGATGAAGTTCTGAATTACATCAAGAAAAGGTTGATGAAACCATGAATGTAGTTTTCTCATAATTTCTAATGACAAGTCTTTTGAACTGTGTACTTAAGTTTAGGGATCAGATGCCCTATGTAAACATGCACTTTGAAGAAAACAGTTTTTAGTTGCAATAAATATGTATATTAGTAATGAGATCTAATTTTTTACGAGCATTAGTTAATTGTTACTGAATCCAATGTCGTTGTAGGCTTTAGGGACATTTAGAAAGAGTGTTAAAAAAATAGCGGCAATTAAATTATAGTTGTTAATTAATTGCCGCTAAAGATCATTTTAGGTACAGTAACATTATGTTGATGATGAAAAAAAAGACTGTGCCTATAAGGTTTTAATCAATGCCACACACACCAACATGGATTGTGGTGCATTGGTGGGAGTGATTCATTCTTAACTAGAGATCTCGGGTTTGAACCCTGAGTATGAAGAAAATCCTGCTCCAATATGCGCTCCAAACACCGAGCAGGAAACAAAAAAAAACAATCAATGTCACATACAAAACAACATTTGACTGTAAAATATTTAGCCCTCTAGACTCTAACATATGGTAAATGAGTTATATGACTTATTTATATGGAAATGGATGTGTAATTTTAGCTATAACGATCGTGCTCATTTTGAATCACATATATAACTTCGATTTTTATATGAAAAGTGAATGTGTAATTTAGTTATAAAGGTCGTGATCGTTTTAATTTTGGTTCAAATATTAGAATACAACTAATTAACTATAATGTTTTTTTGTCAGAATTATATATATATATATATATATATATATATATATATATATATATTTATTTATTTATTATTTTTAAATCAAATTTCCCCATATAATTTTAGGTATCATGTCGTAAGTTGAAATCGTACCTAGAGAAAAGAATAATGCATGAAAGACAAAAAATATCTTAATTAGGAAAAAATTAACATATCTATACCTTAATTGCATTTTCAAGAAAGTAATGTCTCAACTTTATAATAAAAGTACTATTCTTTCTTCGTCAAAATATATATAACAAAGAGATATGCAACTTTAAAATTGATAGACAAACTACAAATGTTAGTAATCTTTTTAAGAAAATCAAGATTTTTCTAAAAAAAATTAAACTTTGTGTTCGATATTTATACAACGTTCCAGTCAAAACTGGATTTGCATCATGATGTTCATATTTAGAATACACTTTTGTAATAGTTAAGATTTCATATTTAGGGTTCGAACTCGAAATTTCTCATTAAGGATAACATAGACGCATAACTTACCCCCTACCTGACAATCGTTGTTAATAAATTAAGAAACTTAGTGCAATTGTTTTTGTATAATATTAACAAAATAAAAAGTCTTGTTCACAGTTTTAAAGTATCGTTATTTTCACCTTTTTTTTACGATTTAAATTTCATATTTGAGCTTGAAGAATGAAGAGAATTATAGAAAGAAAAAAGGGTTTCTATTTGATGAATCTTACGTAACGTGAATCTGATTAAATCGAATTGATAAATTGTAAATACAAGATAAAGATAAATGAAAAATAAAAAATCCAAAGCACATTTTTTTTATAAAAAAAAGTCAATTAAGTAGCGGCAAACGTCAAAAGACTCATTGATAAAGGGACTTGTTGACCTACCACATCCTACAAATTTTTGTTTTAGAAGATTTAATAAGTAATATTTTTTTATTATTATCGTTATATATGTATATAAACTTTTCATAATTGATTAGTAAAGTAATTAGTCGTCTTATTTAGCTATCAAATTAAAGTTTGTTAGACTAAATAATGAAATGTCTAGTAGACTAGTACTAATATCAATTTTGTGTTACAACAATGGAACATAAAAAACTTGTCCACGCAATATTATAGAATAGACATGTCAAAATTTCAAAAGTTACAAGATAGTAGTAAAAGATGTATAAAATATCAAATATTTTAAAACATAAAGATTTTTATCTTTAAAAGATAGTGATAGAAATGAGATTTTTACGAAAAAAATTTAATATATACTAAAAAAATAGAAAAAAGAATTATTTAATCTTATTAAATATACAACGTAATTTTTTATCTAACATCTTTCGACTTCTCCTCTAATGCTAGACCCTCTTAATCAAGAACGAGGTTATTTATTAATCTCAACGAAAAAAAGAAGAAGCAAAAGTAGAAAGAAAACAAAGTCAAAACTATAAATGGTGTTGTTGATTTTTGATTGACTTTGTTAAAATTAACTTGCACCACCAAAAATAATAAAGACAACTTTTTCATTTCACTTTGTTTGGTTTGACAAATAATTGAAATGTATAGTACCATTTCCAACAAGGGTGGTAATATACTTTTTCGTCCATAATACGAGCTCTCGAGTTTGAGTCTTTTTGATATGTGTTAGAATTAAAGACCTGCCATGAAAATGTGTATTGAAGCAATTGAAATTATGTTGAGAAGAAGAAAGAAGAAGAAGTAAAGGAAGAAGAAGAATGAGTCAGAGAGAAAACGTGACCAGCACAATTCATTTTCCTAACTAACTTTACAAAGAGAGTAAAATGACTATTTTATACTAACTAATTAATGGTAATTAACTAACTAATCAATTTACTAACCAACCAACTTAACTAACTAACTAAAATACTAACAAACTAATAACAATCCCTTCAATGTACTGCAAACAAGCTGTCAATTCCTCAACACCCCCCCTCAAGCTAGGAGCTATGAAAATATTTTTCATGCCTAGCTTGGAAAGAAGATAAGAATGTTGACGGAATACTAAGCCTTTGGTAAGAATGTCAGCCTGTTGCTCTGAAGTGCAGAGATGATGAAGTGAGATGAGTCCAGTGTGTAGTCTTTCGCGAATGAAGACAGTCACATATCGATATGCTTTGTGCGCTCATGGAAAACAGGATTAGAAGCTATCTGAATAGCAGATTTGCTATCACAATGTAATGGTACAGGAAGAGGTATCTTGACATTCATGCTGTAAATAAGCCTACAAGCCAAACAATTTCTGCCACAGTGGATGCAAGGCTGCGATATTCAGCTTCAGCTGAGCTACGAGAAATGGTGGATTGTTTTTTTGATTTCCATGAGACAGGTGAAGAACCAAACTTAATCATATAACCAGTAACTGATCGTCGAGTATTAGGACATGAGGCCCAATCAGCATCACAAAATGCAGTTAAAGTGGAATCACAATCTGAAGAAAGAAAAATCCTAGACCAGGAGATTTCTTGAGATATCGAACAACTCTAGTAGCAGCAGCCATATGAGATAACTTTGGAGAATGCATGAATTGACTTAATGTCTGGACAGCAAACGAGATATCAGGTCTTGTATGAGTAAGATACAACAATCTACCAATAAGTCTTTGATAGGAGCTGATATCAGTGAGCAAATGATCATCCTTAGCATCTATAAGACAATCAAGTTCTGTAGATGTAAGTTTCTCGTGTAGCTCAAGTGGTGAATTAGCTGGCTTGGCTCCAGATAATCCCAAGTCAGAGATAAGATCAAGAGCATATTTCCTTTGGTGCATGACTATACCTGCTGTACTTCTAGCAAATTCAATTCCAAGGAAGTATCTAAGCTCACCAAGATCTTTGATTTTAAAATGAGAGTGCAAACTGATTTTGGTGTCCTGAATCATATCCAGATCATCACCAGTGATTAACAAATCATCCACATATACAAAGATGATAACAATCTTTCCTGCAGACTGCTTAATGAACAAAGAGTAATCCAAAGGACTTTGAGTAAAGCCAAAAGAGAGTAAAGCTGTGGTTAATTTCACATTCCATTGCCTGGAAGCCTGCTTCAAACCATAAAGAGATTTGACTAGTTTGCAAGCATGTGTAGCTTTGTAGTTGGTAAAAAAAACCTGGTGGCATAGTCATGTAAACTTCCTCTTCCAAATCACCTTGCAAGAAGGCATTGTATACATCCATTTGATGGATAGACCATTTTCTAGTAGCAGCCAAAGAAATCACCACTCTTACAGTAACCATTTTAACCACAGGGGAAAATGTGTCTTGATAATCAAGACCTTCAAGTTGGCTATAACCCTTAGCTACCAATCTTGCTTTGAATCTGTCAACTGTGCCATCAGCTTTATACTTTATCTTGAATACCCATTTACAACCAATTGCTCTTTTATCAGTAGGTAAGGTCACAATCTCCCATGTGTGATTATCTTCCAAAGCCTGAATTTCTAACTCCATTGCCTCAACCCATCTAGGATCCTTGGCAGCCTGAGCATAAGACTTAGGCTCTATATCAGCAGAAAATTTAGCAATAAAACTCTGATAAGCAGGAGATAAAGAATCATAGTTCATAACATCACTAAGAGAATACAAACAAGTAGAAGTAGAAGTTGTTGTAGGCACAACAAAGTCTTTCAACCAGATTGGAGGTTTGATGGATCTTGTGGATTTTCTAGATGTTGGGAAAGACACAACTTCAGAAGAAGGAAGTGTGGATGTTGATTGTAAGTCAGTAGAAGACTGAGTATCAATACTAACAGAAGATGGATCAGCAAGAGGAAGATTAGAAGTATAGGAAGTTCAGGAAGAACATGAATTGATGGTGTAGGTGGTGGAATGTGATCAGGAGAATCAAGATGTAAGAAGAACTCATGGTCTGATGTTATAGAGTGAACCTCTGTGTCATCTGTAGATGAAAATGAAAACAAGATTCATGGAACATAACATCTCTACTGATAAAAACTTGTTTCTTAGCCAAATCATACACCTTGTAGCCTTTCTGATATAAGCCATATCCCAATAAGACACATTAACAGCTCTTGCACCAAATTTGTCTTGCCTAGGCATGACAGTTACATAACATAGACAGCCAATAACCTTCAAGTGTGACAAAGAGGGTGCTCGACCATAAAGCATTTCAAATGTGATTTGTCTTTCAAAACAGTAGAGGGTACTCTATTAAGTATATATGCAGCTGCCTCAACACAACAACCCCAGAATTTGATGGTAAGGTGCCTTGAAACTTGATAGCTCTGGCTGTTTCTAAGAGATGTCTATGCCTTCTCTAACTACTCCTCCATTTTGTTGTGTTGAGGAATTGACAGCTTGTATTGCAGTACATTGAAGGGATTGTTATTAGTTTGTTAGTATTTTAGTTAGTTAGTTAAGTTGGTTGGTTAGTAAATTGATTAGTTAGTTAATTACCATTAATTAGTTAGTATAAAATAGTCATTTTACTCTCTTTGTAAAGTTAGTTAGGAAAATGAATTGTGCTGTGAAAACATTCGTGATGCAGTGACTCTATCAAATCGTTCACGTAAATCTCCCATATCATATGAGCACTAGATCGAAAAAGCACTCCATTAATCAGATCTCGACTTACATTGTGCATAATCCACGATTTTACAATCGCATTACACGATCCACAGCAACTCATACGCAGGTCCATAAGTACCTCTGCTATAGATCCATCTACAAAACCAAGCTTGTTACGAGTCAACAATGAGAGTTGCATAGCTTCACGCCAAATTGAGTAGTTCTCCATCCCAACAAGTGGTATACCAATTGACATTGAGCTAGGAGCATCGGAAGCATGAAGATATAGAGGATGGTGGTAATCAATACCAAGCTGATCCTTAGGTCGATTAGAATCAATGACAGTAGCACTGGTATGTTCAGTAGTCTCCATCGAAAAACAAGAACAAATTTGCAGACGAGAAAAAAAAACAGTAAACAAGAGAATTCTCAATTTCCAATCAATCCGTGAAGGAAATCCCCAGATCCACTTGATCAAAGCTCTGATACCATGTTAGAATTAAAGATCTGCCATGAAAATGTGTATTGAAGCAATTGAAATTATGTTGAGAAGAAGAAAGAAGAAGAAGTAAAGGAAGAAGAAGAATGAGTCAGAGAGAAAACGTGACCAGCACAATTCATTTTCCTAACTAACTTTACAAAGAGAGTAAAATGACTATTTTATACTAACTAATTAATGGTAATTAACTAACTAATCAATTTACTAACCAACCAACTTAACTAACTAACTAAAATACTAACAACTAATACCAATCCCTTCAATGTACTGCAATACAAGCTGTCAATTCCTCAACAATATGAAATCGTCTTTACTAAAGAATATGATTAATTCTTCAACGTAAGATTTTAGGGCATAAATCTAAATTTAGTCAGGCTTCAATGTAGGTATATATTAAATATCGAGTGTGATACCTTGTTTTTAGTTTGTTTAAAAAAATGTTACATGTACATAATGCGAAACAATTTCATTTTTTCTATCCTTGATAAAATGATTTACAATGATATAAATAGTGAAGAAATGTTCTAGATCTTAAGTTTCAAATGTCTTTACTTTTTTTCTCGTATCGGATTAAATAATATGATCACATAAATTAAAACAGAAAGAGTATTTCGGAAAAAAAGCAGTTGAACAAACATATAAATTTCCCCAATATCTCATACATAATTCTTGATCCCCCAGACATTTACCTACCCTCCCACACCCCTTGAATGAACCCTTTCAACTCCCAACAATTTCACATTACCCACTCCACCTACAACTACTTCAATTCCATTTAAACAACACACACACACACACTCCTCTTCTTCCTAATCCTCTTACAAAACACCCCTACAAATATCCTCTAAAATTACAACATTTTCCACAACATTTCCATATAATGTCTAGTGTTCATTCATCGACGGTTTTAGCGGAGACGATTTCATGGTATTGTGCATTGTTCTTGGCAATTATGTTGGTGTTGAGTTGTTGTGAATCAAGTGAAAGTGATCATAATGAATTCATAGTACAAATGCAAGGGAATTATAAGAAGATGGCATGTGATGAAATATATGTAGTTAAAGAAGGTGAAACATTACATACAATAAGTGAAAAATGTAATGATCCTTTTATTGTTGAAGAGAATCCACATATACATGATCCTGATGATGTTTTCCCTGGTTTAGTTATCAAGATTACTCCTTACAAGAATCACTAGAGAAAAAAAAAAGGGTAGTCGGATATTTGATCGCTCGATTAAAATTAAAATATCTATGTCTGCCAGTGGATATACGTAATATATACATGTATTATGTATATATTGGTTTTGTTGTCTTTTAAGTTCACTTCATATGTGCATGAGCTCTCTTTGTAATTTAATTTCCTTCTTCCTTTTTTTTGGTTGATTTTACAAGAAATTTTACTAGCCTCTATTTTTCTTTCTTTTTTGGGCCCTTTTCCTAGAGTTTTGTTTTTATATGTTATTATTGATGCTTGTGTTTACGTGGCAATATTTTTTTTAGTTTGCCCTAAAAATGAATGATAGCTTGCTAAATTATGAAATGATTTTAATTTAAACTTCTCATTTTTGCGATGATAAGTTTTTATAACCACACAAATATAATGAAATATTTAAAAGCACAAATTTCAAAATTATATATATATATATATATATATATATATATATATATATAATAATCGTACAATACTATAACATATTTATTATATCCTTAGATTTTTAAATATCTTCATTTTATTCTTCTGTGTCTCTTCAATATTTGTCATATCAATTGAAACGAAGAAAATATCTTGTTGTACTACTTGTTTCTCTTCTTCTTCTTCTTCTTTTCATTTAATGTAGCTTCCTTTTAAGAGAGGTGTATGTTTAAACAGGTCTTTGAATAATGGAACAAATCTTGTTAGAAATTTTACGTAAAGTATATTTTTCGATCGTATAATTTACTAATATAACTAGAGTATATATATTCTATATGTGTGTTTACCATAAAGTATACACTGTTAATATATGATATACATATTTTGTAAGCAAGATGGCCCAAACGCATTGGACTGTAATTCTCCATATCTTGTTTGGAGGGGAAAATGTTTTGGGCCTATAGCCTGCTGCTACAACTTTAGGCCCATACCATTATTTAGTTTATAGCCCATAAGTGCATGTGCAGAAGTACAAAAATAACCACCTTAATGCCTAATATAATAATGGGCAACTTTCACATATAGCAAACAAAAAATTCATATTTTTATGCTATAGCAAAGTTTGCATAATTGCGCTCCAGAGCAAACATAAAAATGTATAATTCGCTATACATATACAATTGTATAATTCGCTGGCCTATTTCGCTGCAATTGTATAATTCGCTATCCTATTTCACTGCAATTGTATAATGCACAATTGTATAATTCGCTGCCTATTTCGCTGCAATATTTTTATAAAATTTGCTTTGCATACAATTGAATCGAATTAAAATGTATGTATATTGCACAATTATAAGTGTATAGCAAAAAAATATATGTTTTTCTCTCGCTTTATACAAAAATAGAAACACAATATATACACTTCTGTTGTATAAAGCTAGAGAAAATTGTATTTCACTGCAATTGTATAATTCGTTGGCCTATTTTTCTGCAATATTTGTATAAAATTTGCATTTGTCTACAATTGAATTGAAGTAAAAATGTTTGTAAATTGTATACTTAAGTGTATAACACGAAGATATATGTTTTTGCATGTGTATATATACAATTTTCTCTCGCTTTATACAAAACAGAATTTATACACTTCTGTGTATAAAGCGAGAGAAGCGAGCAAATGGAGAGTGGCGAGTGAGATTGGGAGAGTGGCGAGCGAGATTTTTGGGAGAGAGGCGCCTGACAAACTTTGGCTAACATTTGCTATGGAGCACAATTAAATCAAACCTTAGCTACTCCATTTATTTTAGGTTATTAGTTTGCTATTATATACAATTTTCCCTTTTTCATATTCCATATTTATCTTCAAACATATTAAATTATATACTGTGAATTTCAAAGAACAAAAAAAAATAAAAGTCAATCTATTTGAAGGGCAAAATATGAAAAATCAGTTCGTTTGATAGTTAGCATCTAGACAATTATGGTGTTTACTCAGCGTTTTTTCTATTAATGTAACTTGATTTATTTTTATTTAATTAGTTTTGCATGTATTTCTTGTTCAATTGATAAAAAAAGGTTAAATACAAGTAAATTATGATCGATCAATTTCTTTTCTTTTAATTATATTTGATAAAGTAGCGAGTGGATATAAAAATAAAACTTGCACAAAGCAAAGAAAGAAATAATAGGAAGGAGGGGATGGAGTGTTTTTACAGCTCGTGTTCTATAACTGGAACTCAACCGTAGTGAAAGGACTTACTTATGAGTCAAAATTTTTAACTCGATCTTATAATATGAAAAAATTACACTATTAATCTAAAAATGTTACGTATCCGTATTTTGAGTTATTTGTGAGTGCACTCCAACTGAAAAATTACACTAATAATCTATAAAGCAATGCATCATTTTTAGTGCAATATTATTAGTACAAAAAAAAATTATGGTTGCGTCAATTTTCAAATCAACAAACATAAATTTAATGGTGCACTATTATGATGTAAGTGGGGGTCTTATATAGCTAGCTAGCTAGTGCTCTAATTATGACATTATGATATTTATTTTATCTTTGATTGTATTGATCTTGATTATGGCAGACAATTTTGCTAATGATCATTTTGATTTAATTAGGAAATTTAATGCTGAGTCATATAAATAATAGATCACTTGATACCACACATATTGTGACAGGTTTTAGTGGCCAACATTTTTGTGTGTGTGATGTGACCATACTTTGACTTTTACTAGTTGTTTATAACATGTAAAACGTGCAAGAATTTGCATCAATTATTATCATTTTCTTAATTTTTTTTTGTTTTTAATTTGATATGCGAAGGTTATATTGAAGTCTTGACTTAATTAAAAGTCATAATACATAAGTATGATTCTTAACTTGATTTTAACGGATAATTATGCTTAAAATTTTTTGAGTGTGCACAAGTAGACACTTAAACTTGTATAAAATTGAACAAGTAAACACATGCGTCCTACATGGTATAATACACGTAGAATGTCATGTACGACACCAAATTGTCATGTAGGGTGCCATGTAGAATAACTTTGTCTAGTTGTTCAATTTTATACAAGTTTAAGTGTTAACTTGTGCACACCCAAAGTTAAAGGTCATAGTTATCAGCTGACGCCAAGTTAAGGGTCAGGTTTATATATTATGCCCAATTAAAATTGTAAATTATAGGATTTATTTCAATATAACTATCTCCGTATCAAATATTCTAATCTGAAACCTCTCATTGAAGAGTGAAGCAGTCTCACCACTACAACAGCTCATATTGTGTTTTTCTTATTTAACTTAATAAAACTATTGCAACTAGTTGAAATTCCCTCCTGCATAAAATTTTAGGCTATTTTTTAATTTATAATATAATTCTTTATCTCAATTGATGTAGTACATATTTCTCTTTATTCCGCTCTTAAAAGAAAAAATGTCACATTCTCATAATTAAAAATAAATTATGTTTTCTTTACAGTTTTAATAAAATAATCTATAATCACGTAAATAGTCAATGATTATTTTAAATTATAACTTTTTTTAAAAAATCTTTTCTTTTTAAATTTTCTGTCGGGCTATAGGAAAATCTATCATAAATAGAGAGATTGATACTGTTATTTCTTTATGAAAAACAGTGAGATAATTATTTTTCAAAACGTAGCAATAATTTTTTTTCAAACTATAGCATGTGTATATACATGTGTATACAATATCAATATATATACGTTGATACATTGTATATATAGAAAGTGCCCCTTTTGTCTCTCTTTTGACACTTTTATACTTTTATCTAATATATTGTATACACATTAATAACATTTACATGTAAATATTATGCCTACAATTTAGAGATAATTGTATCAACGAATATTTCCTATATTTTATAGTTATTTAAAAATATTGCCATAAAATATAACTATGAAGTAAAATCAATTACATTACATTTTTTTTCAGTGTTTATATTCTGTGAATGCTAGTAAATGTTTTCATATAATTAAATATTGTGCCTACAATTTAGAGAAATATTGTATCAACGAATATTTGCTATATTTTATAATTATTTAAAAATATCTCTATTATATATAACTAGCTAGGAAGCATAATCAATTACAGTAGAATTTCTTTTTCATTTTTTTATATTATGTGGATGCCATTTTCCTCACCTGTTTCTATCCTTTTTTATTTTTTATTCTTTTTTGATTTTGTATAGTTAAATGTTTGTTGTGATATGTGCTCCTCACATACCTGTCATTTAGTGTTAGGATCGAAAATAAGTAGGTATATATGTGGAAGTTAGCAAAGTAAACCTCGAAAAACTACGAGTAAGAAGACAACGAAAAATATATCAAAAGACACAAAGATTAAACGTGGTTCGGTCAATTGACATACGTCCACAAAGGAGATGACCAATCCACTATAAATATGAGAGTACAAAATACAGAGAGAAACAACCTCTACCAATTCACTTAGAATACATGGGAGGTTCACACAAGCAATAACGTATCAAGCTTGTGACCCAAAAATTTTCCATACCAAAACTCTCAAAGCCCTTAAATACTATATTGTGAATGCTGATTAAGTTACAAGGAATATTCTTTTATTTATAGAGTCACAAACCTTTTCCTACAAGAAAATGATTAGTCAATTCAAAACTTTTTCTTAAAAAGAAAACCTATTTATGATAAGAAATCAGGACAAATAAAACCCTAACATTTAGTTCAAATTGTTTCAAAAAAAAAAAAGTAAAAATGAGAAGGAAAAATATATATATATTCTTGGTTTAGATGTGAGCAATAATTAGTTTTTGAGGTGGAAAAAATGTCTCATCGTATTTTCTTGATCGGAAAGTGTTACTAATTAGGTGATCATAAACATAATATATACGGGGAGCAATAATTATTTAAGTATTTTTTTTAGTACTTTGATTATTTATTATTCAAATAAACTATTTCGTTCTCCGTTACTGTTTAAATTTGGAGATTCAAATAAAGATAATAATTTTTAAAAATATCTAACAATAATATAATTGCTGCTATATTGTATCTATCGAAAATAATATTATATAAATATCTATAATTAATACTCTATAAAATATTGATAAAAACTTGGGAAAATGCACAAGTATCCCCTCAACCTATGCCCAAAATTTCAGAGATACACTTATACTATACTAAGTTTCTATATCCCCTGAATTTTTTTATAAGTAATTTGCTATCCCTTTTCGGCCTACGTGACACTAGCTTGAAAAAAAGGCAACCAGCGTTGGATACACAAGATAGTGCCACATAGGTCAAAAAGAGGTAGAAAATTATTAATAAAATAAGTTAAGGAGGTAACAGGACCTTACTATAGTATAAGTGTATTCTCTGAAATTTCAAATATAGGTTAAAAGGATACTTGTGCATTATCCCTAAAAACTTTAGTAATTTTAAATATAATATTATTAACTCAATTACTGCAAAATGTTTTTGAAGACAATAAATAGTGCCACTAAAATATAATCTAGTGTCATAAATGATATTCATCTTTTAACTTTTACTACAAAATCATATATATATATATGTTTATCTGTAATGGTAATTAAAATAAATTATAGGATAAGAAAACTGCGAATTACATAGGGATTTTCCTAGAAATTAGTATGAAAATTTATAGAAAAATAAGTTTCCAGCAAAATTTTAGGGATAATGTCCAAGTACCCCCTCAACCTATGCCCGAAATCTCAGAGACACACTTATACTATACTAAGGTCCTATTACCCCCCTGAACTTATTTTATAAATAATTTTTTACCCTTTTCGGCCTACGTGACACTATCTTGTGGGTCCAACGATGGTTGACTTTTTTTTCCAAACCAGTGCCACGTAGGCTAAAAAGGGATAGATAATTACTTATAAAATAAGTTCAGGGGGGTAATAGGACCTTAGTATAGTATAAGTGTGTCTCTGGAATTTCGGGCATAGGTTGAGGGGGCACTTGTGCATTATCCCAAAATTTTATATTAATCTCAAAAAAATCCCTATATAATTCACACATTTTTTTTTAATAGTATTGGCCTTTTATATAATTACACCCATACAGCATCTCTAGATGATAAAGCAAAAATGTTATATTTATAGGAGTTGTTAGTCATTAGATTTGGTGGTTATTATTCTTTTTGTGCATTATTGGGGACTTGTATTATTAGTAGGGATAATGTCCAAAACCCCTACCTATGCCCGAAATCTCATAGACACACTTATATATACTAAGGTCCTATTGACCCCTGAACTTATTTTATAATAATTTTTACCCCTTTTTAGCTACGTGGCACTATCTTGTGGGCCCAACGATGGTTGACTTTTTTTTCGAACTAGTGCCACGTAGGCTAAAAAGGGGTAGAAAATTACAATAAAATAAGTTCAGGGGATAATCGGACCTTAATATAGTATAAGTGTGTCTCTGGAATTTCGGTCATAGGTTGAGGGGGTACTTGAGTATTTTCCCTATTAGTTATAATAATTGCACATTAATATTATAAGCTTCCTTCATAATTTCTTTCTAGAGATTCGAATTAACTTTATAAATAATTCGAATCAACATTTTAAGATGTATTTTTTACATTATATTAATAAAGAAATAATTACAATTTATAATATTTTTTTCGTATAATTTTTAATATGTGAATTTTAGAATAAAAACAATGAATTAATCTAGTTCATTTACTTTCATGATTAAGTGAAATTGACTGTACAGAAATAAAACGTAACAATTAAAAGTGAACCAAATATTTTATAATGTTATTAATGATGAATACTATTAAATGATTATTGTACATGTAGAAATTAATTTATTGTTCAAATTTTGTATTATGTAATTGGAAATTGTAATAGTCCAATTTGCTAAATTCTGTGGGCAACCAACTTTATGTCATGTTATACTACCAAATACTTAGTGTATATAATCATAGAAATTGAAAAGGAATCTAATTAATAACATTTGCAATTTGGTTATCATTTAGTTTATAGTTCGTTCATGTCTTGTTTCAATGAACTAGCTAGTTCCACATATGTGATTCTCTTTTTTGTGTTTAAAATAAAATAAAATAGTCCAAATGCACTTGCACTATATAAAGCTTTACTTTTTATCTTTTTATTAATTTAGTGTGTTGCTTTGGCATTGTCCCCTTCATGATATTGAAAAAAGATATAATAAGTTGGGTTTAAGCATAAAGGAGCTAGTTGATTAGTCAATTACTATGTTGTTAGCTTCTTCCTTTTTTCTTATAATATAATAACTAAAATATAAAACTAGACACATGTTTTCGTATTAGCACGGATTCAATATCTGTTTTTTTTACGTGTGTTAATTATAGATAGAATTTTAAAAAGCTAATAATTTTTACTTTTTTAGCTTCAATTTATGTGTACTGAGAAATTTAGAATTAATTTAATTTTTGTATGTCTTAATTTTTTAAAAGAAAATTGTGATCTATATTACTTTTACATCATTTTTAAACAATATATGTTACTCTGCTATCCATTTTTCAGTGGCATCGGGATTCAAGGATCAATCAAACTTTTTATTAGTGTTTTAAATATTTTAAGTTGTTAATTTTTGTGATTTACAGTATTTCTTACGTAGTTTTCAAAGAATATATAATACTCAATTTGTATCTATATGTGTATCACATATAGAATTTCAAGACTCGATCAACTGTTGTTAAATATTGAAATTCAAAATATTTTTTATGTAATTTTCAAATTAAATATACATGTTACTTCTTTCATCCTATTTTACGTGACATCAACAAATTAATTTCAAGAATTAATGAAATGTTTTATAATTTTTTAAAAATATTTTAAATAATTATCATGATTAATAGTATATCTTGAGTTATTTTTAAATAATGAGAAGAGGAATCACAACCATCAACAATAATTTGAACCGGTAGTGATTGATTAATTATATAAATTTTCATTTTGTACCTATAGTTTTCTTTTTCATTTCTTTTTTTCTACCCCCGACTTAAAAAGAAAAAAAGAAACTACTGATCATTTGTTTATTTTTACTTATTAATTTAATATATTAAAGAGCTTTTTTTTATGATAATTAACTTTCTCATAATAACGCATTAACATGTGTCACTCGAAGGAGAATTTTTCTGCGCTAAAAGAAGTATCGATTTAGGATGAAAATAATACCCTTTTATTTTTATTTATTTTTACTTATTCATTTATCTATATAAAAAAATAATAATTTGGAGATCTCCCTTTAGGTTTAGTTTTTTTACACTCATTTTTATATGATTTACAATATCCGTCTATCTTCCTTATTTTCATTTACTTGTAACCATTCTTTAAACTTATTTTAAAAAAAATATAAATTAATTTGGATTTGATAATTTTACTCTTTCTTTATATTAATTTCTTCATATTAATAAATATTACATAAAGCAACTCATTTAGCAAATACTTTAAAAATAAATCAATAAAAAAACGTATTTTTTCCCAACAAAGATCAAAGTTTTCATTCAAACTGACCCATCATTTTCATCAAATATTAACTCGTTATCTCTATTTCACTGTTATCAATTCACGTAGATTTTTTTCTCACAATAACTCATTATTTTTCAAAAATAATTTCTTCAAATTGAAGATAAAAACGAACTCCCAAAAAGAGAAATTTGATAAGAACGATCATATATATTATAATAAATTATTTACTTCATTTATTTAAGAAGTCCAAAATTCATTGTATACAGAGATAATTAACCTACTCCCAAAAGTCAGTACTTTTTTCCTTTTTTTGGTTAAATAAATTATCCCTTTTTATTTTTATTTATCATGTTATATTTTTCGAAAGTGAAGTTGACTAATTTTTACAGTTAAATTAGATTAAATTAATTTAATATTTTAAACAAAAAGTTTTATATATTCAAAATTATATGAAAAGTACTATAAACTGCAATTTTTTTGCATATCATTATAGCGAAAAAATACATCTTAAAATGTCAGTCAAAATTTTTATAATTTAATTTTAAAAATAGAAATAATGGTAAATAATAGTAGAGGAGTACCAAGTTAAGTCTCCTATTAGTGGGAGAATTTTTTTCACCTTAATTAATTGATTGTCTAAATTTATATTCCGTTTAGTTTGATTTTTCATTTCACAATATTCTTTTTACTTTTTCTTTCCCCTTCCATTCTTTTGATAAAAAACTTTTATATTAAATTTGAGTGAATGTGTTAAAAATATTTTTAAATTTGGTACAAATTATTATTTTATCTTCTGAACTATTGATATTTTCAAAATAATTTTTTTACTTGACTAATTGAATTTAAATGTATATTTAATCTTATAATATGGATAAAATAAATCTTTAAATTCTATTCAAATTTAAAAGTGTTATCAATAATTTTCTCAATATTTCATCAACAATCTCATGCACTTAAAAAAATCTAATAATTTTTTTAAAAAAATAATTAGTGAAATTTCTGAGTCCCGTCTTTTTCGCCACATCGCGTATAAGGAGAACCATAATGTATTACTTCGTCACCGAACTATCATACAAATTTTGGCAGATAGCTGCCCACAGTTTCCTTCTAGTTTTCCAAAAAAAAAAAATCAGTATATCTGCAGCCACAGATATATTTATAGCATAAGAATATTAAGGTTTTTGATTAAACTATGCTACTTTGTTTGCCTTATTATTCATCTTGTCAGATAGCCTTCTTTGTGTTTATCTTATTAAATAGTAAATAAATATTAGTCACATGTTTGTTAGAGATTTTTTTTTTAAAAAATAATTAATATTCTCGCCGTTTCAATTTACAAAAAGAAAAAAGAAAGAACTTTTTTAAAAAAAGGATTAAGAAAAAAAGATAAATAATTTGAAACAGAAGAAATTATACATACTTTACTTTTATTGATGATTCTTATTTTTATTTAAACATCTAAACATTTATACGTACTACTAATTCCCACTAGTTGAATAAATTTGAAGAAGAAATATCAACAAATAACCTCTTGCGTTTTTCATTTCAATTTATTTGTCTATATTATCAAAACGAGAAGTATCATAATTATGCTCTTTGATTAAAATTATGATATTTCTTCAAAGGAGATGGATAATATAATTGGTGGATTCAACATATAACATATGAAATTATGTAAATTCAATAATTTTTAATACAATCCTAAATATTACTAATAAATATCTTAATTATGAACTTAATTAAAATTATATATCAATTTGTGGTCGATATAAAAGTTCATAATGGACAAACCTGAAGTCCTTTTGTGAGTTGTGATAGGTCCATTTATATGGAAAAAGAATAAATCACATTAATCTTTATATTCATTATGGACTTTTATTAAATATGATTCGCATCTCACACGTTATCTATTAAAGATGATTTCATACCTAATATTTGAATATGATTTATAAAATTATTTACAAATTTTAATAATAATAACATATCTTGTGTAGTCCTACGAAATAAAATTTTGCGGGTCAGGTAGGGCTACAATTAATTGAGAAAAACAATAAAAAGCACGTGATTGAATGGGGTACAAACTTTCAATACGTGATTCAAAAAAGATGCGTCTTCCAACTGTCTTGTTTTTCAATCCATGCGATAATTATGCTCTTTCTTTTCTTTTTGGGCTTTGTTTTGGTTCAATTATTTGTTTAGTTTAAAGGAAAAATTTGACTAAATACATAATTAATTTTATCATAGTTTTAAAGAAAATTATTATTTAAAAATATAATGAAAATTTTATTCTCAGATACATCATTCGCATGTGATGTATCGGGATATGCGTGTCTTATATGAACGAAGAGAATGTATCGAAAAGTTGAGTGACATATTGGGATAAGTGTGTCTTTTTTTAATAAAGGTAATGTATCGGGACAAGATGCATCGGAAGCTGAGTGATGTATTTAAATTCATAACACGATGTATCGAAAAGTTGAGTGATGTTTACGGAATCGGGACGCGATACATCGAAACGTTGAGTGATGTAACCAACAGCGGGACGTGATTTATCGGAACGTTGAATGATATATTCAAAATTCTTAAATTTTAAAGGGATTTTTGTAATTTAAAAAAGGGTAGGAATACGATGTAATTAGCTCCTAACATTATGGTATTTGTGTAAAATTTACTTTTTTTAATAGTAAAGATAGTCGAGTTCATTGAGCAGGTAATCTCAGATTCAAAAACTTTCAATACTTTTTCTCGGTTGAGTTTTTCGCAAGAAATTTATCGAATATGATTTATCTTTAGCACATCATTTGCGGGGCAATTAATATATTAAAATAAATTAATTTACCTTGTGCATATTCAAAAAATAGACGTTGCATGTTCCTTTATTAAAAAATCTTTAACAGTATAGTTAGTGGAGAAACTATAGAATAAGATGAATATTATATAATGTGTCCTTTTCTTAGCATCATTATTATAGTAAGAGAGTAAGTGTGAACGTTTATACTAATTATAATATTGAAATATTTAAAACTTTGGTTCAATTCATCTCTCCAATTCCTTCATCTCCCATTTGTTTTTCTATAATTCTATCCTTTCCATCAATTTTATCTTTATCCACCCCCCAAAAAAATCATCTTTTTTCCCCAAAATATGAATCATCTTGATGTTTTTTGGTGGCTGAAGTCTTTTCATGTCTATTCTATTCTTATCTTCATCATAATTTCTCTATTTTCTCTAATATTTTATATGGTGAGGGTAAAACTTTGGTGCAATTGTGAAATTTGCCATGCTTACATCACAACAAGTTGGTCTTCACAATTCATCAATTTGTGTGATTGGTATACACATCTTTTAAAAGAATCACCAACAAGAACAATACACATACATGTTCTTGGCAACATCATAACTTCAAATACTCAAAATGTTGAGTATATGCTCAAAACAAGATTTGATAATTATCCAAAAGGGAAAACTTTCTCTACTATCTTGGGTGATTTTCTTGGTAGAGGAATATTTAATGTTGATGGGGATTTATGGAGATTTCAAAAAAGGATGTCAAGTCTTGAACTTGGAAAAGTTTCTATAAGATCCTATGCATTTGAAGTGGTGAAAAATGAGATTGACAAAAGGCTTGTTCCACTTTTAGATGAATATAAACAAGGTGGTGGGGTTCTTGATTTTCAAGATGTTTTTAGAAGATTTTCATTTGATTGTATTTGTAGATTCTCTTTTGGATTAGACCCTAAATGTTTAGAATCCTCACTCCCTATGTCACAATTTGCTCTTTCCTTTGACCTAGCATCAAAATTATCAGCTAAAAGAGCTATGACAACATCACCTATTGTTTGGAAAATCAAGAGATTTTTCAACATAGGGAGTGAAAAAGAGTTGAGGGAAGCAATAAAAGTGATCAATATTCTAGCACAAGAAGTTATAAGGCAAAAGAGAAAACTAGGTTTTTCAAATCATAGGGATCTTCTTTCAAGGTTCATGGGATCAATAAGTGATGAAACTTATTTGAGAGATATTGTCATAAGCTTTCTACTAGCCGGTAGGGACACTATAGCATCCGCGTTAACAAGTTTCTTTTATGTGATTGGAAACAATCCACAAGTCACTAAAGCCATTAGAGAAGAAGCTAATCGAGTTCTAGGTCCAAATGAAGATCTCACAAGTTATGAACAAATGAGTGAGCTTCATTATCTACAAGCATGTGTTTATGAAAGTATGAGACTTTACCCTGCTATACAATTTGATTCAAAGTTTTGTTTAGAGGATGATTTTTTACTTGATGGGACTTTTGTGAAAAAGGGAACAAGGGTTACTTATCATCCTTATGCTATGGGAAGAATGGAAGAATTATGGGGTTGTGATGCTTTGGAGTTTAAGCCTCAAAGATGGTTGAAAGATGGGGTCTTTGTCCAAGAAAATCCATTCAAGTATCCAGTATTTCAAGCTGGACTTAGGGTGTGTTTGGGTAAAGAAATGGCACTCGTTGAGGTTAAAAGTGTGGCTCTCTCTTTACTAAGGAGATTTCACGTCGAATTAGCTCAACCATATCACCACAACCCTCGATTCTCTCCTGGCCTTACTGCCTCTTTCAAAGGTGGCTTATTGGTTTCAGTGCGACAAATAAGTTCATAAGATCAAAAAATTATTCCCTATGTATATATATATTGTTCAGTTGAACTTGCAGAACTCGATCAAGCTGAAGTAGTAACTTATAACTATATATATGTGGTATAGCATATTCAACAAACCCTAATCATGGAGGATGGAACTCATTTCAACATATCAATTAAGAAGTTTTTCCCTCTTTTAGCCAAGGTAAATTTTTTGTTATGTTATGGCATATTAAAAAATATTTGCTTTTTTACAAATTATATATGTTTTAGCTATGAAGAAGATGGTATATATGTAATTTGTTTCTTGATATGTTGAAGTTGTATATATATATACGTATTGCTTGTTGGACTATTGTAAATATTGTTTGTTATTACTATTATTATTTGGTAATGATTTACTACTCTATGTTCTACTTCCTCAATTTGTGCATAGTGTGAAAGTCGTTTAGGGATCGTTTGGTTCAAAATAAGAATAATTTCGAATTATAAAACTATGATTAATAATCATTATTATAACCCAAATAATCAATCTCATATTAAATATATGTGATTAGTTATACCAAAATTTTGGTATAAAACTAATAATATTAGTTTAAATTAATATCTCCAACCGAACATGGAATAAAATCAAATTTAAAATTTTGTGATCATTAGTTCTACCTAAAAGTTCAAGCTCAAAATATTAAACGTGATCATTTTTGTGTGTTATTTTGCATGTGTTAAATACCAATTTTATTAAAACTCCTCGTATCGAAAGTTATGACTATATTAGGCAGAAAGGAGAATTTATTTAGGCAAAGATCGTAAATAAAGAGAAAAATTAAGTTAGAAAACGTTATCTTCGAAATGGATTTTGCCATAATAATTTAGTTTAATCAAAATCTTAATATAGACATCGAACATTAAACGTTAAACGAAAAAAAGAGATTTGAAAAATTAAAATTTTATTAAGTTCTGCATCTATTCCGTATACATATTTAATAAATTTATTTATCCTACTTATATTGACACGTGTCATGATCCAAAAAAGCTATCTCTCTGTTGTGATAAAGCCTAAATAATTAATACACGTTGATATAGCTAAAAGGGCAAAAACAATGATTTTTTTTTTTTTTTAATTTTATCTAATTAAGATTCCTAGCAGGGCGCCGTATAAACCAATTTTATCAATTTCGTAAGTTTTAAAATATAGAGTTTAATTTCATAGGGTAGATATAATCTAGGTAAAAAGTGTATCTCTCTATAAAGTTAATTTATAATTTTTTTAAAATAATGAGTCTATTATATATTTACAAAATTATGATTTCAATATATTATTAATTTTACACTTTAAAGTCAAGATGAATCTAATATCTCCATCTGCATTGATCATTGTCCTTATCCCTAGCTTCTTTTTTTTTCACAATAGTTACATAAATTGGTTGGCTGAGTGGTTTTCCGCATGTTTTATTATTTTATTGAATTTATGTCATTATTGTTCATCATCCTTATTAGAAAAAGGACAAGAAATTGGTGTGCTATGATGCATGTGACACTATTTCGTGGATTCAGGTTAATTTTTTTAATCTAGTGTCACGTAGGTTAAAAAGGGGTAGAAAATTACTTACAAAATAAATTTATGGCGTAATAGAACCTTAGTATAGTATAAGTGTGTCTCTGAAATTTCGAATATAATTTGAGGGAATACTTGTGTATTAACCCTAATTATTTTATCTAAAACTTTGAGTTGATAGAATAGTCATACTTTTATGTGCTTAATTGTATGTTTTCCATATGCCCCCTCTTAGTGCTTGAGTATTTTATAAGTATCTTAGTATATCTGAAATTTTGGACACAAATTGAGAGTGTACTTGTGTATTATTCCTAATTATTTTATCTAAAACTTGAGTTAATAGAATAGTCATACTTTTATATACTTAATTGTATGTTTTCCATATGCCCCCTTTTAGTGCTGAGTCTAGTCTTTTTTCCATGAGTTAAAGACGTGAAATTAATTTCGATTGATTTATTTCATTTAAAAATTTAGCAATAGAATGAATTGTACTTGCATCTAGCTAGTCTTTCGATTAACTTCTCTTTTTCTCCACAACTTTTAGTACCTATTTCCCTTTCAATTCGTTGGGTGAAGATCACAATTGCAATTTAAGAATCTTGAATAATCAAGTTGACTGTATGTAATTTTATCCTTCGAAATAATCATTTTTATCTTTATAGGGTAGAAATAAATTCTTATATATATTTTTATTTTTTATATTTAACTTATGAAATATTACTAAATATGTATTACTGTTATGCACTTAATTGTTGATCATCTTATAGCGCTAATAGCAACTAGTGATGCATTCAATTATCATTTGATTAAGAGATAATTGGAAGACGATTAAGAGAGGAAATATTCTTTAAAAATGAAACAAAAAAAGAAAAAAATAATCCTTCACCCAACTATTTAGATTTAAAATAGGTGAATATATAGTATATGTGTGATTTATATAAAATATACGTATAATTAGTTTATATATATAATTATTGTACATTAACTACTAAATTAAGCACGTGAATTCAATTGTTAATTAATTTATCTGCCAATAATATTTATTTACAATGTTAGTAGAATCAAATACTAATTAATCTTAGAAGTCCACATAAATAAAGATAATTCAACAAAGATATGTGAAATAATTTGAAAGAATCGTTCGATTGAGAATTAATTATTTAAGAATTAATTATTCAAGATAATTTATTTTATAATAAATTATTTCATAGTATATGAAATAATTTATTACATCACTAAGATACAAATTATGAAACAAATAATTTAAAATTAGAATTATCTAAACATAAGATAAATTAAAATCTTAAAATTATTATTTTTATACCAATATCAAACGACCTCTTAATTGTTGATAGAAACTATTTCATTTCAAAAGTGTCGGTCCTGCTCTCTTTAACTTTCCTTTCAAATAAAGAAGAAAAATCCCTTACCTCAGCAACTTTTTATATTAATATGAATTTAGAATTTATGAATTTTAAATAAATTATGTAAAGATAGAGCAAGTAAAATTTTAATATAAAGAGTGAAAGGGCAAAAAGACATACTTAAAGTATTTTTATTTAAATTATTAGATATGGAGTTAATTTTCAATCTGAACTATCGCTGAATATTTATTAATAAGCATGTCTCCACTGTTAATAGTTCATTTTTTCTATCATTGTAATAATTTATAGAAAAAATAAAGCGATAATGCACGAGTACTCTCTCAATTTATGTCTGAAATTTCAGAGACATACTTATACTATACTAACGTCCTATTAATTTCTTGAACTTATTTTATTAATACTTTTCTACCTCTTTTCTGCCTACGTGGCACTATCTTGTGGGTCCAATGCTAATTGACTTTTTTCTTTAAGCTAGTGTCACGTAGGTCGAAAAGGGATAGAAAATTACTTATAAAATAAGTTAATGGGGGTAATAGACCTTAGAATAGTATAAATGTTTCTCTAGAATTTCAGAGGAGATACTTGTTACATTTTCTCAAAAATAAATAACTAATTATTGAGATAAATTTTAATAAATATTTGATAATAGTTTAAGTAGCAACTCATATATATAAATAATTAATTTTCATCACTGAATATTTATTAAAAAGCATGTCTCCATTGTCAATAGTTCATTTTTTCTATCATTGAAATAACTTATAGAAAAAATAAATAACTAATAGTTGAGATAAATTATGATAAATATTTGATAATAATTTAAGTAGCAACTCACATATATAAATAACAAATAATTATAATAGCTATGAAACTCAAAAAATTGAAATACATTATACATATTTTTATTTGTTAGCTCGAATATAATTAAAAAATTTAATCAAAGTTATTATATTTATAATTAAAATTCTAATTTCACCGCAACTCAATTCATGGTATCGTTTTACTCCAAAAGTAAAATTTGAAAATAGGTAGAAGTTAGGACAGTTGAGATTGTTAGGTGGAAACTTACTTGTCAAGAGGCGTGCATTTTTTTTTTTTTTTAATTCTAATTATTTTTACTTCTTTTTTTTATGGTTAAAATTAATTACATTTTATTTAACTAAAGATGTTGGTGTCATATCACAAGCATATTTAAGTACATAATAGCACCATAACATGTACTATATGCTAATTAATTAATGTACAAGTAGCTTTTATTTAATTACAAGTTTCTTCTTTCGGCCATTAGTCAAGAATGAAAGAGAAATCTCAGCGTCATGATGACACAATTTCGAATAGTGATGAAACCAAAAATTTAAATAAACACACGAAGAAATAAAGATGTTTTAGTATATATAAAAAATAATTCATTATATATAAATATTATATTTTTTCATATCTAAACTTTCTTGATTTAAATATTTACCTGCTCGCGATTTATCATTTGTATAATGTGATGCTAGGAATGACAAATGACATTTTAAATGAACGTTAAATTATATGATTAGTTATGATGTTTGATAATATTGGAATTTATTGTTGATTGGATTTTGACCAATCGGGACATACATAACTTATTATATGTTTTAATTTTTTTATTTAATGAATGAGATTGATTCAATATTTATATTGCACCAAGGTCACACAACCACTATACATATAACTTTACATTATTATTTTTTGTTGAAGAATAATAATTTATATATATATATATATATATATATATATATATATATATACACTTGTCGTTATTCATTGGCACCTTATTTGAAGGGTTATAAACACAATGATCATACCATATGAGAGGGAAGGTAGAGAACGTAGTAAGATAATTATAACTATATATTTAGATAAAATATCAATAAGATATATAATTTCACGAATGAAATTCGAGAAAAATAGAGTGTATATAAATTTTTATTTTTTTTAAGAAAAATAAAAATAATATTTTTAGATTGAATTCGACTGGATGAAACACGCACGAGGACATGTCGGCACATTCTTATATAGGCATTTAATTATATGTGAATTATAGCATATAAGATCTTCATTTTAATTTAACATGTGAATAAAGTTGAAAAAGACAATAATATAATAAATCAAATGGTACAAAAACAAAATATATTTGTTTTCATTTTATTTGATTTCAATATGTACCTTCTTTTAAAAAAAATGGCCAATAATCACTCACTCAACTTTCATGATCTGCCCTACATTTAGATATTTTTCATGATCAATTTATTTTTTTTCATATAAATCATTATATATATGTTTTGTCTTATTTATTAGTCCTAATCATATTGTAAATATGCCATATATACCTTTCTTTCGAAAGAAAAGAAAGGAAATGTACTCTAATCACTATAAGAAAATTGTTAATTACATGAGAATTTTTCTGGTAAATAGTATAAAAATCTGTAGGATCCTACGAGTTTTCATACTAATCATCAGAAAAATTCTCAAGTAATTCATGATTTTCTTGTAGTGAATATCGATAAAAAGTTACTTTCAAAGAATTTACAATTTGAGTGTATGTTATTTTTGTTACTTTCTGAATGGTCGAAAGACATATTTCACGATGAATCGAATATAGAAGGAATAATCCTTATATTCTAGCTAATTTATGTGAAGATAATTTGATTCATGAAAAAGAGAGAGTAATAATCCATTTGAGTCCCACACTATTATTTTTATTCCAAAACATTAGTACACAAAAGAAAAATTGCAAATATATTGTTCAGTAATTCCTAAATAATATTTTTTTAAAAATCATTATCATGTTTAACAAATTTAATAATGTATAATTTGCATTGAATAATTAAATACATTAAGTTCGACAAGTACGTGGATATGAGTACGATAGGAAGTATGTTATAGATAGGGATAATTATTTTTTTGATAATTTGAAAAACACAACAATTTTCATTGACCCAAAACTTAGCAATCTATTGATTAAAAATTTGCCATATACTTTACAAATCTTATTGAAAATGTCAACGCCGAATAGAAGCTAAATTCAAGCATTACAATATATATAATACTCTAACAAAAAAATATAAAGTTGATTACGATGATTTTGTGTCATTATTAGCTCCAACTAAGAAGGACAAAAGGTAAAATTGTCATAAAAAATTATGAATAAATAGTAGTAAATTTTTAAAAGACCGCTAAAATAAAAGCTTTGCCTAGTAAATTTTACTCAAATAATAACAATAATAATTCACTTAGCACAATTTATTCTAATGTAATTGTGCCCTATTTATCTGCCTTATCTATATACTACAGTTAGATTTTAAAGTTTATTATCTTTATTTTAATATTTTAAATAACGTTTATTTAAGCTTTATTTATTTCTTTTACGTATTTAATCGACTTTGATTAGTTTAAATATATATAAAAAACTAAATTATATACATACATTTATCATTAACTTCATTCTTTTTTCTCTCTGAAATTTCAATGTAAAAACTCTTCTATCGATGCATTTAATTCCATTTTTATCATTTACTTCATTCTTTTTTTTTCTCTAAAAAATTTCAACATAAAAACTCTTTCTACCGATGCATTTAATTCCATTTATTATAATAGATTTCGTTCACTCTTTGCATGCATGTATGTCTTTTATTCATTTGACTTATGATTTCCCATTCTTATAATTCCGAAGTTTCTCTGAATTTGAAAGTGATCATTAATCGTAAAAGATGAAAGAAATTAATGTATCGTCACCAATGATGATATCAAAATATATATTTTTCATTGTTCTCATAACAATACCAATCCTCCTTTTTCTCTCTAATTGGAATTCATCGTCCTCCTCCGTCGTTACAACTACCACCACCACCAAATCATATTCGGATTCAAATCTCAAAATCCGACCCGGATACACCACATACGATACCTACATACAAAAGCAGCTAAACAAAACTCTGAATCCCAAACTCAGAAAAATTTGGATGACTCGAGATTGGGATCGAAAAATTCAAGTTTTTTCGAAATTCTTCACCGATCTAAAAAATGAAAATTTTCTCTCAGATTCATCGAAGGTACTCTGTATTGGCGCTCGAATGGGTCAGGAAGTGGAAGCATTGAAACGAATCGGAGTTTCGGATTCAATCGGAATGGATCTGGTACCGTACCCGCCATTGGTGATGAAGGGAGATTTTCATAATCAACCGTTCGATGATCGGACATTTGATCTGGAATTTTCTAATGTGTTTGATCACGCACTTTTTCCGGTGAAATTTGTATCGGAGATTGAACGGACGTTAAAGTCCGGCGGGGTTTGTGTGTTACACGTGTCGTTATCTAGACGAGGGGATAAGTATTCGGCGAATGATTTGTTTAGTGTTGAACCGTTGAAGAAACTTTTTAAGCGGTCTGAGTTGGTTCGTACTCGAACCGTTGACGGGTTCGGATTGGATACTGAAGTCGTTTTTCGAAAAAGAAAATGATCTAACTTTTTTATGATTATGAAATCGCGATGTATCGAGATAGGTAATATGATGGGTTGGCTAATTTAGGAAAAAGCTTGTACATATGCATGTTTAATAAGCTTTAGTTGAAGTTGGGCTGATATTTTTTTAATTTTTTATTTGATTTATTTATTTTTATTCCAGGTTGGAGTAATGCTAGACATTAAATTTATTTAGAATGATTGTGATTGATTATATACACAACGAAAAAAGTATTTCATATGTATGTATTTGTATTGTTCGATATAAAAGTAGTAAATATAGTTGAATTTGTGAAACTCGCTCTAGCTTCCTTGACGTTAAAAGTAGTTAATATAGTTGAACTTGTGAAACTCGCTCTGGCTTCCTTGACGTTGTATCGCTTGAGATTGTGAAATTCATTCTAGCTCAAAAATCCATATATAAGACTAAAAATATACTAAATAAACTCCATGTGACGAGATTTTGAACTTGAACTTGAATTTTTTAAATTTTATGCAAATGCCGACTCGAACGAGCCCAGCCTAAAGGTACATATTAACAGTTTATAATGACAAAAATGAGTTATAATGAGAGCAAGTATATATAAAACAATACCTTAAATATATTTTGGAGCAATTTTAACTTCTTTTTTTTTGAGTTTGTCAAATGCTACTACGTGTTTGTTCAGTCAAATATTTGGTAAGTTTTAATGTTTAATCTAACTAAAAATTATTATTTTTTAATGATAATAACCAAATTCGAAAAATTGCAGCTCCAAAAGTTGCATTAGATTAGAAATAACTCAATGATCAGGCTAGTATAGCGTTTTCATTAAGCCCCTGATATTTTGAGGCTGAAAAGAAATATTTAATTATAACTTCTGTAATTTCAGTTCAACTCAAAACAATATGAAAATAGTAAGAAAGATATAAAATTTTTATTATATATTAGATTCTAGAAATATTTTATAATTTTAAATAGACAACTCAAATTTTCATATTAATAAATAAAATTTTTATAATAACATCAAGAGAATGTAGTGCAAATAAATGACTGAATTCTAATTTTCTAGAATTACTTCTTACTTCTATAAATAATAATTACTATGTGAAGTTAAATCCATTATTTTATGTATGTATGTGTGTGTATGTAAAAGTTTGATTCAAATTTAATTTTATAAGCTACTAATTTTATGGAAAACCAATACCTTAAACATCAAAATGACCAAAATTACAAAATAGAAAAAAAATTATATCTCAAGAGAATTCATCAACAGCAAAAGTAAATCAAAAAAGAGGAGAAACAAGAACAAAAGAAACTTCAATGATAAATTATCTTAATGCTTTTGTTCATGGACAAATCTAACTTAATACTTATTAAATAAAAAAATTAGCAAAGAGGTATATGGAATAATATTTCTTAATAATTTTTTATTTATTTATTTACTATAAAAAATCAAACAAACCAAATATATAATCAAGAAAACAGCTTCACAAATTTCAATTTAATTAATATCTGTTGAATCCTTGAATAGTTAATAAGAGTATCGAATAGACAAAGGACAGAAAAGAGTAAAGATGAATATATTGCTTATAAATATATTTAGGTTATTTTAAATCTACCTGAATCATTTTTTGTCATTTTTTAAAATGAATTGGATATTTAGTGATTGTTTAGCAAGTGATATTGGGAAAAGTAATTCAATAATTATATATTAGGGATCGTTTAATAACATGTATAAATTATATTGAATATGATATCTCAGTTATGCTAATATTATTTTTATATAGTATGTGATTTGATCTATTAAAAATGTCATGACATAATTTTTGAAGCAAAATTATTTGATTACAAAATATATCTTCTGCAATAAAGGATACAATTTTTTTTTTCAAAAAACTTGCATCTTTATAAACTAATGCATGTATTAAAATCTTACATTGCTATTATAATTTCCTATGTATTTTTGTACATATCAAAATGTCAAATATAATGTATGCATAACTTATGTTTCATTGGTTATGCAAAATTAAAAAAAGTGTACCATATAATTAAAGTTAATACATATATTATTTTTTCCTAATCGTCCCTACCGAGTGATCCTTTTTATTTGATATTATGCTACATATAACTAATAAAAAATCATGATATTAGCAATGCATGAGAGTGAGTGCATGTATTGACATGGTTAATTAAAAATCCTCGAAAGAAAATTCACAACCTTTCCATCGTATTTGACATCCTCTCCATATT
The DNA here is from genome assembly GCA_027705065.1 of Solanum peruvianum. Taxonomy (NCBI): domain Eukaryota; kingdom Viridiplantae; phylum Streptophyta; class Magnoliopsida; order Solanales; family Solanaceae; genus Solanum; species Solanum peruvianum. The sequence continues at coordinate 64,489,941 of JAKWJD010001764.1, read as the reverse complement.
TGTAAAAAATATCTTTATAGAAAATTATGTAATAATTATGTTATTTTTAATACACTAAATTAAATACTACATAAAAGAAAAAAATCTTAAACAAATACAATTTATATTAATATTATTAGTTTATCATATTCAATACTAGATTCAACCAAATAATTGAACCGATCAATGGACTAGTTCACTAGATAAAGATATAATATTTCGATTTACAAATCATTTGATGTAGCAACAAGATAATGCAATGAATAATGATTCAAATTTTACTTTTTATTATAATAAAAGACGGTCATGTCCCGTTAATTAATGCAAGAATTAGGTGGGATACAAAAATTATATATAATGAGATTAAGATAATGTGTTCTTTACATTAGTAGTAACTCTACCCTTCGAGTTCATGAGACCACTAATACCTTTGAAATTTATAGTCATTGATTTAATATTCCATCCGAAGATCGTCTAAATATAAAAAAACAACATACATATAGAATTTCACACATCGATTAATCAAAAAGAAATTTAACAACGAAAAGAAAAGATATAAAAATCGACCGAATAAATGGGATCCCATGGCACCTTGTTGATACCAAACTCAAAATTCCAATCTCATCTTGTCTTTGGCAACAAATCAAACTGATAACAAAACACGCATTTTCATTTCATAAGCGTCTTCAACTTCCTACGAGCCTCCGCAGATGATGCATCGTTAGAACATGTAACGATGCATTTCTGCAGAGACACTTGCTACGCGCCCAACATCAGGTGTATATAATATATTTTGTTGAATAATCTCATTTTGTGTAGCAATAGCTTGTGGTAATACGAAAAGGCTTGAAGTAGAACGAAACCCTGATAGTTTTTCAGACTTTGTCAATGTTGTGAAGGAAGTTAGTAGGCATAGTATCTATGAATGAGGGAGTTTTTGTTTCAACTTTCATATATAGGAGTTGATGAATTCTTACGTTGATAGTCAGGATATGAGGTTGTCGACGAATGAAAAGGATGACTTTGCATCTGCCAAGGAAAGGGAACTATATATAGAGGAGTACCTCCTGGGACGTTGTTGTTCATCATCACCATCACGGAGCTTTCTAATTTGTCGGATGGTGTTGTTCCTTCTCCGGGAGAGGTAAGCACCGGTGGTGTAATGCTAGAAATACTATGCATACCACCGCGTTGTAATAACAGACCATCAAAACACGGGAGGACAGAAGACAAAATGAGAGGCACTTGGTTATGTAAGGAAGTTGCGGATGTGGTTGAAGTATGAGTTTCCACAAGAGTAGACTTGGAATCATCACATGTTTCCTCTACTTCAGTCTTCACATTTTTAGCTATCTGCAATGAATCAAGTCAATCTTACGCATACATAATTTTGTCCATGTCAAACATGTAACGCGCAAAGTCCAAAGTTAACCTGCATTCTCAAGTTTTCGTTTTTGTTCTTCAAGGAATTGTATTCCGCAGCAGCAAGTTCTTTAATCTATTAGTCAGAAATGACACTCAGCAGAAAGACGGAAAAGATTATTGCATAAATATATGAGAAAAGATATCGCACGTACCTTCTTCAGATTTTCATTCTCCAGTGCGAGATCATCTGCTTTTCTTCTCACTTCCTCTCGAATTGCCTTTTAAGGAAAAACTATCAGATTTTTGACATGCTACGGTCTGTTAGTGAGATTTCTCTGAGTATGTTTTTGTTGCATTGTAAAATAATTACATTTGATGTTACCAATCATAGAGGACATATATACGCCATTTGTCATCTACGTACAACCGTGATTGAGAAACAAAGCGGGAGTACTTACCCAGTCCAGCAATTTGGTACTACTCATTCGAATTGCTATTCTAATTGTTGGGAATAAAACACAACACACACAAATAATCTAGAGAAAAGAAAAACGGACACAAACGGGCACACAAGAATTTAACGTGGTTCGGTTTCCCTACTCCACGACTGTAACAGGAGGATTTATTTCACTTGTGCTACCAAGAATTACAATACAAGGATCATATTTATAGGAAAACCAAATGGTTAACCTAGGGTTTCATTAATGGGTCGGGCCGGCTCACAAGCCTCCACAAAGCCCAACAATCTCCCACTTGGAGGCTTGAAGAATTTCAACTGTCATCCACTTAGAAACACTTGTATGTCTAGTAATCTTTTTCAACTCTCTCCTGCTACAGCGGCCTTCTCATCAGTCAACTGAAAGGCCCGTTAAAGCTCCCCGAAGCTTCAAACACATCAGTCACGGCTGAACTGCCCTGACTCGTCCGTCCCTACCGGCTCCCACTTGAGACACGAACTGCCGGATCCTAGAACTCCCTGAGAACAAACACTCTCCATACTCAGCAAGAAATTTCTGGAGACGTATCAACAGCTGGAATACTGGTTCTCTTGACCCACTGTCTTCTAGGAGCCTTGGCTGAAGCACGGCCGGTGCTCCCACTGCCACAAACCCTCTGACTGTGGTCTTCCTGAACCTTTCTTGCTCGTTCATCCTGAATCTGACCTGTGGCCTGGGTTTCTTTCTTGCAAAGACACCTTCTTCTGCCCACGAGATTCTGTGAACCGGACTTTGTTTTTCTTCTGAACTGGGACGGTCACTCCCTCAGACGGTAATCCACAATATACAACGATCCTCTTTTTGTCCACGAGCATGACAAGATTGCCCCTCACGACCTTCCACTGCCCATTTCCGAACTTCACATGATGTCCCTGTTCATCCAACTGCCTAACAGAAATCCAAACTTTTCGTCAAGCTTGGAACAACTCTGACATCCTTCAAGGTCCAGAAACCGACTGGCGTCTTCAGCACCATGTCACCCATGCCCGTAACATCAAGAGCTCTATCGTCTGCAAGCCTTACCTTTCCAAAGTCTCCAATAACCAGATTCTGCAAAGAAGCACCAGAATCCATGACCCAGGAATCCACATTGCTCTCCGCGCAACAGATAAACAAATCCTCGTTGGCGCTGTCTTCTGCAATGTTGACTTGTTGTCTTTCTGGCATTGATTCCTGAAATGCCCCACCTCCTTGCAGTTCCAACATGTTACACCTGAGCCATCCCGAGCCTTCGACTGACTCCTTCTTCGGTTCCTGCTCCCACTACCTCTGTTATTCCTTGCCTCTGACGACGTTTAGCATATCACCTGATGATTCTCCAGAACTCCTTCTTCTGACATCCTCGCCAAGAACGAGATCACGAATCTTCTCAAGGTGAATCCATTAGGTTCCCTGAACTGGCAACTGCTGTAACCGTTCCGGACCAACTGTCAGGCAATGATGATAACAGTAGTAAAACTTGAACTTCATCATCGAACTTAATGCCAACTGACAAAAGTCTGCTAAGATCGAATTCAATGAGTTGATGTGCTCGGTAACTGAACTGCTTCCTTCATCTTTGTGTCACCAACTCTCTAATCAGAAAAATTTTGTTTGCTGCAGATGGCTTCTCGTACATGTTAGATAAGGCTTCCAAGATGCCTTTCGCTGTCTTCTCCTTAAGAATGTTGAACGCAACATTCTTGGTCAACGAGAGTCGCATAACTGACATAGCTTTCCGATCCAAAACTGCCCACTCTGCATCAGACAATTTTCCTTGCTTGTCACCCAACACTACGTCCAAATCTTTCTGAACCAGCAAATCTTCAATCTGCATCTTCCACCAACTGAAATCTGTACCATCGAACTTCTCAATTCGGAACTTCCCATCTTCTCATCTCAAAGGACTTCGGCAATTCCCTTAACGGCGTCTACAGACAGCGGGCGGCGATTTGGACGATGCTCACGATCTGGACGCTCGCGGCGGATCTGAGGCTCCTCGACGCGGCGGCCACTGGACGGCAGCGGCGTTCTCTGCCTCGCTACTGCTGCGCGGCTTTCTCCCTCGCTGGGCTACGATCTGCGGCAGATCTCCTTCGATCTGGGCTGCCTGGTTCGCGGCGGCTGCTGCTCGCGAATGGCGGTTCCAGATCCTCGGCGTCTTGCACGGCTGTAGCTTGCGAACGGCGGCGGGCACTCCTTCCCGACGCGGGGCCAACGGAACGGCGCGACGGACAGCACACGGACGACGGCTGTTCGCACCCTGCGCGGTTCTCCTAGCGGCTGCTGCTTGAGGTTACCCACACGGTAACGGCGGCTACTCCTCCCTGCACACAGTTCTTCACACAGAACCCTAGGTGACAATTTCTCACAGTTTGTGTTACAATGTTGTTGAAACCTCGCTCTGATACCAATTGTTGGGAATTAATTAAACACACAACACACACAAATAATCTAGAGAAAAGAAAAACGGAAACACAAACGGGACACACAAGAATTTAACGTGGTTCGGTTTCCTACTCCACGACTGTAACAGGAGGATTTTATTTCACTTGTGCTACCACAGAATTACAAATACAAGGATCATATTTATAGGAAAACCAAATGGTTAACCTAGGGTTTCATTAATGGGTCGGGCCGGCTCACAAGCCTCCACAAAGCCCAACATTAATAACATGTTCATCAGTATGAAAAAGCATTTCTACATACTTAAGACCCATGAAAAGGAATCTTCGATAAGTGGTTGAGCATTCCAGCATACCTGTCTTCGACGAATTGTCCGCTTGGCAGATTCTCTGTTAGCTAATACACGGCGCATCCTTCGTTCTTCCTTCTCTGCCTTAACGAGCGAACATACTTTCAGTAAAAAAAAAAAATCTATGAAATTAAGTACCAAGAAATTGTAAATCTTTAGCACCTCTGTCAATTCCCGCCTCGATGTTCTGTTGGTAACTGGTGGTGGATAATTTAAATCACATACAAGGCATGTTTTGAGTTCAGATTCATATCCAGTCTGAGTAGCTACTTCTTTCTCATCTTCAAACTTCACGTCTATTCGTTGCTCCTATTATGAACAAGAGAATCGTGGAATTCTATCAAAAGACCGGGCAACAAATTACGAAAGAAATCATATCTACTTAGACAGGAATGGCTTCAGGGGCACCTGTTACAAATACTTGCAGTACTGCCCAATAACCAATTTGGTCCTGAGGTAAGGAATAACCAGTTACGCCAAAAGATGCACACACGAACATATGTAAATGAAAGTTAAAAATTAATTCCTGTCAATAGCTAAATTAAGTCCATATCAAAAAGCAAATGAGGAAACTGACCTGTGCCTCCTAGACATTCCGAGAAAACCCGCAATAGAGTAATTCAGCTCGGACTGTCATATCTTAAACTAAGAAACAAAAGAATTCACAATGTACGACCTTAGAGTAACTAAAAATGGTAAAGAAAAAAATAATTGTTATATATGTTGAGTCCATTTCCTAGAGAACATAAAGAGACAACACCCATTGAGAGAGAGTGGTTTCGTGTTCCTTTTTCCCCTCTCCTGATAATTCTCAACTCAATTAATAACTCGAATCGTCCCATAAGGCGATCACACTGTTGTGGTGCGTTTGGTATGGAGGAAAACATTTTCAAATTTTTTTAAAAAAGATTTTGAAATAAGAAAACTACTTTTCATATAATTGTCTCACGTCCATCCTAAGATCCACCTCACTCGTAGACTTCCGTTGAACAAAAAAAAAATGCTCTACTTAATAGTTTTATCCGTTAGTTTCAATTTGATAACCAATTCTTTTTCCTAACAAAATAGAAAATATTTGTATTTTCTTAATGTAGTATAAACATTTTCTAATACTCTCCTTAGAAAAAGAATCGACTTCAAAAAGAAATGACACAATATCTTTATTTGAAAAAAGAAAAGTTTTGAAAACGAACTGCAAATTAGTAATTTTATTTGTAAAACACGAGATGATTAATTTAACTTAGATACATCCTGATTTGCTACGTAGTCTAAGAGTATTAGGAGTCTTAACAAAAAAAATAAGTGTTAAAAAAGTAGAGAGAATTTAGAAATGCAAAATACATATATTGGACCCTAAATTTGACTTCAAATTTTTATTTTGACCTCCAACTTTTATAATGCACAAATAAACACTTTAACAATTCAATTTTTAAATAAATAAGTTTATGAGTCCTACATGACACAATACACGTACGACACCACGTAGGACAAAGAATGAAATGTAAAACGACATGTGTATCTATTTATTCAATTTTATACAAATTTAAATGTTTTTTTCGTGCACATCCAAAGTTGAAGGACATATATGTGATTTAAAGTCAAGTTAAAGGGCACATTTATGTATTATGTCATTTAGAAATGTACTTTCATGTTGGATTTATTTGTCTTGAATTTTTTTTACCAAATAGATTTTTTTTCTTTAGGAAAAGGTTTAGGTTCGTTCCTTCTAACATAATTAGAATTCACGATGTAGTTTTAACAACTTTGAGAGTTTTGTTTAGGGGAGAATTTGTAAAACACAAGTTTGATACGTTATCATTTGTATAAAACTCTCATGTTTTCTCTATATTTATACATACATATTTATAGTGGATTGTTCATCTCCTTTGGTCAACAACCTTTTTGAGGTAATGAAGATTTTTTAGGAAAATTGTGAAAAATTGTTGGAAAATTGTGAAAAAAGGTGGACAAATTTATTTTGTCCAAAATTTAATCCAAGGGGAGATTTATGGGGATTGCCATGAGTTTTCTATCATAAATGGGTTTTGTGTTTAAGTAAAGGTTTTAGATTTACTAATATTTTTCTTGTAGAAAAAAATTTAAGATTCTATATATATAAATTTGTTCTTTTTAATCTAATCAATATTCACAGTGTAGAGACTTTGAAGCTAATCAACATTCACAATGTACAATTTAGTCTATGTTATTATTTGTATGAAATTCCTAGGTATATAGGTCGATTGATCGAATCACATTAAATTTTTGTGTCTTTTAATATATTTCTAATTCATTTTTTTAATTATAATCTTTCGAGATTTGCTTTGTTAATTTTTATATTACTCCGTTAACTTTTGCATTACGTGTACTTATTTTCAATCTTTAGTCACGTTGAAAGATGAAAACTATATTTAAATTTAATTAGTTAAATAAATTGACGTTCTTAAGGCTGTCAATAATTTGAGGAATTAAGCCGAGTCTAATACTTTCTCTCTTGAAAAAGAAGTGAGATATTTTTAGATCAAATTAATAAAAGAGGAAATAAGTAAGAAACTCAACTCATTTTTAAAAATTGTTTTTCTTCATGCCAAACACACCCTAAAATTGTATAACAGCCATAATTACAGATGTCCAGAGCTCGTACCTGAACTGCTGAGCACGGACGTTGAAGCAAAATTAATTGGCAAGTTATATACTGTTAGTATCAGTGAGAAGATTTGTCACATTTTCAGTTTCATAATTTATAAGAAATTGAATACATTCAGGATACCCGATCGGCGACGGCATCTACGCAGAGTTCAGTTTCACCGGATGCACCGTCTTCATCCACCGGATGCGACAAACAAGCTAATGCCTCCGCCGCTTCAAACTCGAATTCTGCTGGTTCGCCGGAAAATTCTTCGACCGCCGTGCATGACGGAGGTGTTTGCCATGTAACGTCGGAGTTCATGGAGAAGAGAGTGTTGATGGAAAAGGAGAAAACAGAGAGCATAAAAATAAGGGGGGGAAATGGATGAGGAAGAGACACGTGTCCCGCCAGTTCACTGGGACACCAATCTGAAATTTTGAAGCACTGTATCTGGACATGACAGGTGCTTCCTGTAGACCGTTATAGGATGGCATTTTTATTTTTTGATATTTTAACCATCACAAAATCCATTAATTTTTAATCACACGTCTCGAGTTTAAGTTTTAAATATATAAAAAATTCTATTAAAAACGTTATTTTTAATTAAATTTTATAAAATACATATTTTAAATTTAATTGAAGCTTTTATACATAGTTCAAACATTGAATAGTAAAAAAACAAACCATCACAACATGGTGGTGAGAATGAGTTGGAGATATCAAATAACTTTGTTGTCCAGATACATTGAGGTCCAGCTATTTGCGTATTCGAATACCAATTCGTCTGTTAATTTTAAACACATGTCTTGAGTTTAAGTTTTAAATATATAAAAAATTCTATTAAAAATATTATTCTTAATTTCAAATTTAATCGAAACTTTTATACATAGTTCAAACATTGAATAGAAAAAAAAACAAACCATCACAACGTGGTGGTGAGAATGAGTTGGAGATATCAAATAACTTTGTTGTCCAGATACATTGAGGTCCAGCTATTTATGTATTCGAGTACCAATTCGTCTATTAGTTTTTAAACACATGTCTTGAGTTTAAGTTTAAATATATAAAAAATTCTATTAAAAATATTATTTCTAATTAGATTTTATAATACATGTTTCAAATTTTATCGAAACTTTTATACATAGTTCAAACGTTGAATAGTAAAAAAACAAACCATCACAACGTGGTGGTGAGAATGAGTTGGAGATATCAAATAACTTTGTTGTCCAGATACATTGAGGTCCAGCTATTTGCGTATTCGAGTACCAATTCGTCTATTAATTTCTGAACACATGTCTTGAGTTTAAGTTTTAAATATATAAAAAATTCTATTAAAAATATTATTTCTAATTAGATTTTATAATACATGTTTCAAATTTAATCGAAACTTTTATACATAGTTCAAACATTGAATAGTAAAAAGACAAACCATCACAACGTTGTGGTGAGAATGAGTTGGAGATATCAAATAACTTTGTTGTCCAGATACATTGAGGTCCAGCTATTTAGTATTCGAGTACCAATTCGTCTATTAATTTTTAAACACATATCTTGAGTTTAAATTTTAAATATATAAAAAATTCTATCAAAAATATTATTTCTAATTAGATTTTATAATATATGTTTCAAATTTAATCAAAACTTTTATACATAGTTCAAACATTGAATAGTAAAAAAAACAAACCATCACAACGTGGTGAGAATGAGTTGGAGATATCAAATAACTTTGTTGTCCAAATACATTGAGGTCCAGCTATTTGCGTATTCGACTACTAATTCTAGCCTGAGCTATTTTGTTTTGTAGTTTGAGCAAGCAGATAACTTGCAAGTAACTCAAAAAATAGCTAAGTTACTTGCAATTGAGCTCGATCGAATAAATAACTTGCAAGTAACTCAAGCAATTAATGTTTAAAATGAAGTTATGATTGTACTTAAATTAGATATATCTATAACATGGCAATTTGTTTTCTTTCTTCTTATGATATCTGAGAAGATTAAAAGCACATGGAAATATATACCCTTCTTATTACCCTCTTCTCAACATAGATATGACAGCATTCCAGTTAGAACATATGTTTTAACTTGCACATGTTACATTCTTACTACTAAATCCTAACAATGAGAACCAGAGGTCCTACTACATTCTTGCTAATAAAAAGGTAAACTAACAACAGGTTGGAAAACAGCAGACCAAAATGAACACTACAGCTTGTTTGCAGAAAAGATCGAAAATGACTAAGGCTTTTCAGGAAGTGCATTGCATTACATTACCATTGCACCAATCGGCCTAGGAGTTGATGATGCAGAACGAGGTCTTGGTGAGAGGTGTGTCAGTTCTAAGGCCTGCTCTCTTAGTTCAACCGGGTAGTCGTTAATGCATCCAATTCTCGGACCTGCACCTGTTGACCATGCCAGGGAGAGTTGATGACCCAATTGATATGACTTTGATAACTTCTTTGAATTAATCCTTTGCAGTATTGCAGTTTTTGGCACCTCAGCTCTCGGGCTCTCAAGACCACCCGAGAGTGTTCTCTTATAGTTGTTACTTGCCTTTTCAGCTCGTGGATTTATCACTAATTCTGACAAGTCTTTTTCCTCTTCCTTCGGTAAATCAATTTGAAGGGATTCTGATATAGTTGAAAGATCAGACGCAGAGTTACTCTCAGATGACTTTCCCTCTTCATAGCTCTCATCATCATCTCTTGGCTTTTTTATCTGATAATAGATAAAATGGACGAGTATTAACTCAATTAAGAATGGGATAACTAATCACAATTATTCATAGACTATAGCATTAAAGAAAGTAATCTGGACGAACAAAAGACTCAGAAATCACTAACCTCAGCCTCATCCAGGTTGACTCCATTTTCCTTCAGAAATGATAAGAAGCTGTTGAGGCTATCATCAGTTGGCCGATAATGCCCACTATATGCTGAAATAGACTGAAAATTAAAATGTCAGAGCACAGCAGTGTGCAACCTAAACAGTGGCTTTCAAGCTACATGCTTATGATTCAGGTGGAATTGTCCATATTCTATCTTACCTTTCATGTGCAAAAATAACATCAGAATATATGGAAACAAAAAGGATGGCAACTTTCTCTTCATAGAGCTTTTTATTCACTATATGTAAATTAATGTGGAGCAGAAAGTGTTTTTCAACTCCATAGACATAACTAGTGTTTCATAAAGCTGAGAAGAAATGACTCTTGCATTTAGATCTCGACATAGTTTCAAAGTCAGGCATATGCAATCTAAAGATAGTAAAACGATGTAACAGATATTTACCTTAAGTATCCCATCCTTTACCACTAGTCTTCCAGCAGCTAAAGTAACCCCACCAGCAAGAAAGCTGGAATGATGAAATATTCCTTTCTTCTTCTGAAAGGCATAAGAATAACAAACCTTCTGCGTTAACAGAGGAAAACCAATTTGCAGGATAATCATCATGAGAGCATTTATGTAGTAACGTTTACCACTCACCTCGCCAGCATACAGTCTCTTTGAGGTGCTCATTACAAAAATCCACTTTGCCCCTGGTAACCCATTGGTTGTATCAAGATGATTTCCAGTGAGGTTATGAAGTATTTTCCCTTCAGCCACTACATATTCATAATGTTCTCTCTCTTGCTAATAACAGAAAGATAACAGAGCAATTAGGAGCTGCATGGCTATATCAATCAATGCAATAGAAGTAAAATTAATATCACATGGTATACGATAGAGTAAATCACATGTATCACTAAAGACAAACCAACATCAGCGCATAGATATGAGAAGTGATTTTGTATGCTGATGCTAAACATTGATTTGCATTGCAATAAGTAACAAAAGAGTTAGCACATACAGGTCCAAGATACTTGATACTTTGTTTCTGAAGCTTAGATCTCGGACATTCTTTGAGCTCAACCTTTTTGCCATCTCCAAGATCCAACCTGCACATGTTCCGGAAAATAAGTTACTGCTGACTTTTTCTTACAAGTAACTTCTTAAATCATGTTGCCTTATCCATATTAACAAAAACTGCAGTCAAATGAAAACAGAACTCAACAACGCGCAGTGCTCTAGATTTCATACTGAAGTAGCACAAGATTAGTCAACACAGCCCAAGCAGTAAATTAATGTCTCAACTTCCTCTACATATTAGATCAGTAATACATGGAATAACCACTAATGTCGAAATACATTTGCATTTATGTAGATTATATCTTATTGACGCGAATGCAAATCAAAAACAAACTGTTCCACTAATATTTTAATTTCATTTTAGTAGGACTATATATCAATTACTGGAGCATTCTCTTTTGCAATTCTTTCACGAACCTTATTAATCAAGTATAAAGGGAAAGCTACATAAGCAATATATCGTTATTTCTCTCCAAGAATAAGCACATCGCCCTTTGTAATGATCGTCACTAGTCATGAATTCCACCATTAAGGAAAATGCAAAAAAAATGCAACGGATCCTAAAAAGCAAAGCCAGGAAAAAACCAGAAGCAGTAAAAATAATGTGGTTTCACACCCAAAAAGAAAGGGGATAGAGCTGTCATCCCCCATTGTTTACCACCTCAATATATACCATACAGATTTTGTGATGTACCAATTCCAGCATTCAGCTTTCTTACCAATAGAAAAATGGCTGACCAGCATCAGTTTTACACCATTCTTGATAGTACGTGTGCAAATTATGCCCATAACGGTGGCGTGGGTCAATCTACAGTTACCACAAAACTAAGGTCAGAAAAATACAAACATCAATGATGTTAATGGGGCACATTCAAATAAAGTAGCAGTGGAAAGTGACTCACTGCCTCAATCCAGTGCTGAAAAGCTAGTTTCTGGGCTTTTCCATCTCTAGACAATCCCTTACCAACCTGGACAAAACGTATATAGAATTAACCTTCAAAAGTTTTAACTAACATGAGCTAAGAAAATTGTCAAACAAAAATTAAAATTGATTAGCTTTTTACATGAGGCGACGAAATTAGCTTAAATGAAAGTGGGATACATGTAGACGACCCCGACTTGATTGGAACTGAGAAGTTGTTGTTTGTCACCATCAACTTTTTACATGCTAATACTCTTCTAGCTACGCTAATCACAAATTTTATATTTTTATCTATAAAGAGAAGAATATCTTTTTTATTTGTCTGGTGTGCATCACTTTCTCACTACTCAATTATTTTTAAAAACATTTCCTTTCTCTTTCTGGATTTGGCTTGTTGTGCATATTTCTCTTTCAGTAATTTTAACCACTCCATTTTGTGTAGAAAAGACCCCTCTTTGGTTTTTCTTTTTGGGTGTCAAGAACTGTAGATTGGGTCATGACTGTTTAGTGACTCACCCAATATTCCAATTAATAAATTCAAACTTGTCACAATTCAATCATTCAATAGCTAAAGTAGAGGTTGTTCCATGTTAAGTGTAGGCCATTACTGCACACCTTTTCTTTTTTTGTTCTAATAATGAGAGAAAATTTTACTACCCTTAGAACCATTCTACATGACACACTTTACTTTTTAATCTGTCTCAAAAAAGTTATTATGATTTTTTAATTTTTTTTACTTTGATAGAGGAGTCATCCTTCCCACTTCTTATGTGCACCACAGGTGGAACTAGGGTTCGTGGGTTCGAACGAATTCAGTAGCCGTAGGCAGTATTTTTACTAGAAAATTAAATAAATATATATGTATATTAACTTGTGAATCCGGTTAATGATAAAGAAGAGACTGGGAAACACTAGAGTTGTGGATCCGAACCCCCCTTAATCCTAACCACGATCTCATTAAGAACCTCTAAGCTCTTAATCGTGGCTTCGCCTTTGAGTGTGCAGTTACTCTACATGGAGTTGAACCTGGGCGTCATGTAAGTTATGAGCATACCTTGTCACTGTGCTACATGTCTATGATTTTAAAGGCTTTCAAATATAGTGTAATTTACGCCACACCACCGTAGCTCTGCCTCCGGAGCTCATGATCGTCAACTACTATGATTAAAAATAAATTGAACTTTTAAAATTTCTCCTTTACCTTAGAGAGTGTTTTGAACCACAAATTCCAAAAGTACTCCCAATTTAGTAAATATATGCTGTTAACTTTATAGAAATTAAAATTGTGAGGCTACCTTAGAAGCATTTATAGTTATACGATTCCACCGTGAAACCGCCGTCTCCGGTTGAGGAACATTGAAGAAAGAAATCGTACTGTGATTCAATCGAGCATAATCTAAGGCTTGCCACCTTCAAAATCACCACAAAATAACAACATTAACAACAATTTCATAACAACACTAAAATTCCTAATTAAAGATATAACAACAAACCAGAGCTCTTCAGCCACCAAAGCAGAATCCGCTAACATACGCCGGGTACGGTAACTCCGGTAAACCTTCTGAACTGTCATTGCTGCTTTCGCATGAAGTTTCGTCGGCGTATCCGCCGGAACCACATCTCCGGCAGAGTCAGACCACTGACATTCCCGGCCATTAGCGAAATTCGTGTCTAAAAAGGAGTTAATCGGAGATTGGGAAGTGAGGTCAAAACAGGACGGTGCGTGAGTTTCGAATTCCATCGGAAAATGTAGAAATTTGAAATGAATGGACGCTTTTTTCTAGTGGCCAGTAAGAGTTATTTATAATAATTGTGGTCAGAGTTGCTGGGAATTTGCGCAGTAAGAGCAAAGTTCAATAGACGCACAATACAACAATAACTTGTCATGTATAAAGCTGTTTGGATTGGATAGTGATATTAAGGCTAGCGTTGTCGATACAATTTGTCGTTATTTGATAAATTTTTAATATTATTTTTTTAAATATTTTGGTCAAATTTTATTATTTGAAATTTTTTAGAAATTAACGTCCAGATAACAAAGTCTTGTATTTTGTCTACTTCACGATGAATAGAATGATGTTTGTTTCACTTACTCCAAATTATCACATTTCTCTGATGTCATGGATACTACTTGTTATTTGTTGCAATGAAGATCCACTTGAGTTGTAATGCGAACTTATGGTTTGCTGTTATAATTTCTAAAACTTATGGATTCTAAAAAAATAAAATATGTTTTTCAAATACTATGGCTAAACACAAGGTGAAATTTCATCCAAATAATATATTAGGAATGTATGGCCAAATGCTAGCTAAAATTCATTTGATCATGAAATTTCACTTTTTTATTTTAATTTTTTTCTTTATATGAAATTTGATATTTGATCATAAAAAATTTAAATTATTTAAATCATATTTTATAATTTTTAGAAAAGTATATTAGAATAATTAAATACTATTTATAAAAATTACAACGAAACACAACTCTAACTTTAAGAAATCCAAATAAATTGAAATATATTGTAATAATATTAAGTGGCCGTCGATTTTGAGATATTACTCGTTTAAAGCAAATTTGGTGGTATGTTACAAATAAATTAATGAGATCAGATCATTTTGCTACTTTTTAAAATTTGGAGAATATAAATTATATTTAGAAAAAATGCACAAAGTATAGCTTAACACAACTTTTAACTTTAAGAAATTCAAATAAAGTGAAAATAATATTTAATTTTTATAATCACAAACTCTAATAAATATCAACATCCTTTTATTTGCTAATTATTAGTTTGAAATATTTAATAACTCGTGAAAATAATTCAAATGCACACATGAGAAATATTAATCAACGCCTAAATAAATGGATAAATGTAAGACTAAAATGCAAATAAAAGATACTATTGGTATAAATAATAAAGTATTAGTAAAATTTATCAATAAAGTTTAATAAATTTAGATTTAGATCAAAAAATAACATTTTAATAAAAAATTATTTTCTAACAAAAATAACTTTACTTTTGTATTTAAATTAAAAATCTCTAATTAAAAACGAAAAAATACGAAACGTCTGTATCATAATTTTGATGATATAATTAGCTTTACAATTGTGTTTGAATATGAAAGGAAAGTATTTGAAAGAAAAATTAGTAAATTTCTTTTTCTTTTGTGTTTATTACGTAATTACAAAAATATTATTCTAAAATTATTTATGTATTTAATCTAAACAAAGACTCTATGACAAGCTTGGAGATATTGTGTGAGTTGGTGGAGATCGACTCAAGTTCCTCATTTTAAAAATATATATTTATATATAAGTATTAAATATATTGACCAATTAAACATGACGAAATTGAAAATATTTTTTAATTAAAGACTTAATTATCGTCAAAATTAATTTTATTCCTTTCCACGTTTAGAGTACCCCACTTGTCATTTTGGAAAACCATGAAGAAGAGAAACGAAAAACGTTGTTTTATTAATAAAATTTAATTGACTCGTTTACCAACTATTTCCATCTACCAATTATCAAAATTAAGTTCATCTACGAACACTAATTAACAAAATTTATTAAGTAAAAAGATAAAACAAAACGAAACTTCCTTATCTACGTTTCAAATTCGATGTCATATTTCATTTCCGAAAAGATAAATTATTATTAAAATTTCTAAAATTATTTATGTAGATTTTTCTGTTGAGATGAATAATTCTGTGAAAGTAGGTATTAAGCCTAACTCACACCTCAAAAGCTAGCTCATAGGAAGGAGGATTGTCCAAGCCTTATAAGGAGTTCACCCATCTCATTAACCACCGATGTTGGACTTTTATCATTCTTTAACAAATCCATCAATTTACGGAGTAATTCGAGATCTAAATATCTTTATGGAATTTCCGAGAGGCATTTTAAGAGAATTTAATACCCTTTATATAGGCATAAACTAAGGTTTAGAATCGAGTAGTCTCCAAGATTCCTAATTTGAGTTGAACTGTAGAATTCAGCTCGAATTGAACCATCTTATAGACTCGCACAAAATTTCAATGTCTACACTATCATTTTCCATTTTTGCTTGCTTTACCAAAATATTATTTATTATAACAAAGAAAATTAGGTACATAATTAATTTTTTTTAATAAATGTTTGTGAAAGACAACAGTTGTCAATTATATTTGTTTTGACAAGCACACAAAAAATGAGTTATTCATTTAAGAACTTCATTTTGTTAATAAGAACATACTTATCTTGAAAATTGAAACTACATACAACTAATAATTAATAGGTTGTAGTTAGGTCATATCATAAAATAGTCATCCGATGAATGATTGATGTTGATTTAGAAAAAAGATACTAAATATAATTAAATCGTGAATAATTGTCAGTAACAATTAAATAAGCTTAATCTATTAAATTGGCTCATTATTTCAAGTTTCAACACTAAATTCGAAAAATAAAATATAATTTATAAAAAAATTCAAATTTTCACGTTTAAACATTACAAATAATTAACAATGAACACTTGCTAGAGTTCTCACTACAATACAAGATAATTAAAAAGGAGCTAGTAAGTCGTTTATTGAGTTCTCCTCTTTTTCCATTTTTGTTCGCTTTACCTACCTATTTTTTGTTTATTATTGTCGGAAGAAAAATTATTTGTATTATTCTTTCCAATAAAAAAACATAAAAGGATCAAATATACCTTTATACGATGATAAATAGTTTAAATATATCATTCATTGTATTTTTGGGCTAAATATATCTCTTCTCGTAATACTATTGGCACACATGTGGTATAACTAACAGAAGGACACATAGACGGCTAAAATTAAAAGAACTCATTCAATTTTAAGTCATACAAAATTATAAACTAACCTGCTGACCCGAATTAATTTGCCCAATCCAATTTAAACTTCAAGCATAAAAAAAACCTAAAATTGGGTCCAAGGCCGGTCAAATTGTAGGAGAAAGCAAGAAAGTTTCTGATTCAATCTGGACACTCTTCATCAGATCATAAACAAAATATAACACCTTCTTTAAAATTTTTATGTTTGAAGTTTAAATTGGGTCGAGAAATATTAACTGGGTTGTAAAAAATTGATTTAATAGCGGATTAACTTATAATTGGGTATGACTTAAATTGGACAAGTTCTTTTAATCTTAGTCATTTATGTGTCCTTTTATTAGTTATAAGGGTAAATATGTGTCAATAGTATAATGACAGCGTTATATTTAGCTTGAAAGTATAATAAATTATTTTCCATATTATAAGGATATATTTTATCTAATTTGACAAGCGTACAAAAAATAATTTTAATATAATTATTTGAGAATAATATTAGAAATCTCCTTCGAGATTTCACTAGTAATTTTTGATGTTATGTCTAACTTTTTTATTTCGACTTTTGTGTAGTCATTCTTTAAACTTATTTTAAAAAATATTAATAATTATGATTTGAAACATTTATCCTCTTTATATTAATTTATTCATATTGATTCATAATATATTAAAAAAATGATTTATTTAATAAATACTTTAAAAATAATAAATTGAAAAACAACCAATTCAGACAAAAAAAATTAATATAAAAAACAATCAACATAATGTCATCACACAGATTCTACTCAAAATATTTGATTAGTAACTCAAATAAGAAACTATTTATTACATTAACTCATTATTTCAATATTAAACTAGTAAAATATCATTTGAAAAATAAAATTAGTAAATTTCAATTTTTTTTTTAATTTTCATGCTTAGATATAATTTTAAATTTCAAACATCTTTTTCCTATAACTTCGACTTTAAAATACTAATCTTTTTTCAAAATCTCAATCACTCATATCCAGACGTCTAAAATCTTATCATTAGATACGATAATGATCTTACACACGAAAAAAAATTTACATATAAAAGATTGAAAAAGAGAGATGTTGGTTGGTTGGGTGGGGTGGGGGGTTGAAGGGACTACTACGTACCTTCTTAATTATCGAAAATACAAAATTAAATTTGACCCAATGAAATATCATAAGTCAAGTCTTTCAGAAAAAAACAATAAAATAAAAAAAAAGTTGTGGTCAAGCTTAATGGGAAAAAGAAATATTTGAATTCAACGTTCCACGTTCCTTTTAATTACGAAAATGTCATTCAATTCACTTTATTTATTTTCACATTTTTTAATTTATTTTTACTTATCTATTTTTTTTTTCATATATGAAATAATAATAACGCAATACTTATTGATACGGTAAAAATAATAAATAAAAATAAAAATATATTTCTAATATTAAAAATGTAAAATGAAATTGATTGAAGCTAATATTATACTCTACAGATCACGCTTATCGATGATGTTGTGATTTTTGAACTATGAGATAGCTCTAATTCTTTTTTAAAAACAAAAAGAAATGTGTGTATAAAATGTTTTAAATTTCGAGTTATTAAATAAATCCCGACATTCTAAGATAAGAATAAATGTCTTGTCATAATTTTTAGGCAATGTTTGTCCATTCTTAACAACCATATTTATTTATTTTTTAAAAAAATTATCTGTTTTTGGTCTGTTTAAAAAAATAAATATGATATAGCTCTAATTCTTTTTTAAAAACGAAAAGAAATGTGTGTATAAAATGTTTTAAATTTCGAGTTATTAAATAAATTCCGACATTCTAAGATAACAATAAATGTCTTAGTCATAATTTTAGGCAATGTTTGTCCATTCTTAACAACCATATTTATTTAAAAAAAAAAAGGAAAATTTCTTTTTTTAGTCTGTTTAGAAAAATAAACTTTTTTCTTTTTTTGTAATGTTTTAATTTTTTTTACGTGACATGTTTAAAATCACTAAATTAAAGAATAATTTTATACATTTGAAATAACTTTAATTTAGAATCACAAAATTCAAAAAATATTCTTTCGTTTTTTAAATTTCGTGTCAAATCAAACTAAATCATTATTTGTAAAACGAAAGAATTACTTGACGGTACTAATGTATAAAAACTCTTTTGACCCCAAGAATATTTGGAAAAAACTTTTTGATAAATTTTGAATCTTTTTTAGTCATATAACGTAGTAAATATATTTGCCAGAAGAAAAAATAGTATTTGAGCAAAGTTCATATTTGAGATTTTTTTTTTTTATAACTTATGGTTATAAATTATATCTTTTAAAATAGCCAAATGTTTTTAAAAATTTGAAGCCAACTACACGGTGAAATTTCACCAAAAACCTCACCCAAATATAATTTGCCTAGAATATTTGAGAACTTGAGCCGAATACTAGTTGTATTTCTCTAAAATTCATATTAAGTTAATAATTACGATTTTTCAATAATTTAAATAAGTAACTATCAAAAGTTTACGAAAATCGTTGCCTTTTTTTTCTTTCATATTTATCATTTATTTGATACGACTCTTATTTTTACATTTTCTAATACACAATAATTGTATAACAATACTAAAAAATAGTTAAATTTAAACTTTAATTCAAGTCCTTATTTAGAAATAAAATAGGTGTGTCAAATATTATGCTCAGTCAATTATGTCAACTGCATTAAAAAAAAAAAATTAACACGTGAAAAAATATATACTAATAATACGCATGAGGTAAGAGGAAAGGAGAAAAAGATGAGAGCGTGTTAAGTAAAAATTATTATTATTTTTACAATTTATACGATATTGAAATATCTTTTATTTGTATAAATATGTATTCTATCACTAGTTTCACATGTTGTGAGTGTTTTATAACATTTTTCTAATTTTCTGACGTTCATTTATTTTATGGCGACCTATTAAAGTTTTATATTAAAGTTTCACTCGAAAACTTGTAAGAAATAAAGATTTTTATTATGGTGTGGCAATTCTTTCATATGATTAATACCAACTTAGTTATTCGACGTTGCTATTATCAATATAACAATTAATACACAATATGTTAATCTTAGCTCCATCGGTAATAGAAATTAAATTATTTCATAATGATGTTTTAAAACCAACTCAGCCAGGTACCACTTGAATTAATTAAAAGTTTATTCAATTATTAATGAAAATTGTAAAGCAAAGATTGTTGATTATTTGATGTAATTCTGATAAAATATTACATAGTCAAAACAAGCCTTTTTTAGCAAAATATAATAATTAATGTACACGATTTAAAATTGATTTATTCATTGCTAATATATACATTCTATTTCATATGAAATACTATTAAGTTCTTGACTAACAAATATAGAAAAAATAAATTCAAACGATACGCTATACAATTTAAAAATCAATAAGTTATTCTATTTTTCATATTAAATGTCAATAGTTTCTCTCTTGATTTTTGATATTCATTTGGCATTGACTATTTTAAATTTAAATTTATGCAGTGTAAGATCTATTAATAGGAGAAAGGTTTAATTTCTATTAAAATAATAAATTTATTTTACTAAAAAAAAATAAAGAAAATTTTGATATCTTTAGAAGGAACTTCATTACGTGAATAAATATTTCAGGGGCTGATGTTGAATTAACATTGCAAAAATAGGACTAAATATTTGGTTTTCAAAACTTTAAGGACCCAAAACGACATTTATTAAACTTTTATCTTCTTTTTCGTTTCTCCCATATCGAGTTCGGAGAGAAGTTAACAGCAGGATAAGAACCCTAGTGCAGCAATGGTGCTCGTCCCTTCGGGGACATCCGATAAAATTGGAACGATACAGAGAAGATTAGCATGGCCCCTGCGCAAGGATGACACGCACAAATCGAGAAATGGTCCAATTTTTTTGAACATATATGATACTTTATTCCACTCTCATACATTTCGTTTTTGTTGGATTAAGTTGCTCGATACTTGTGTTGGAAGAAGGTAGCATACTCTAGTTAATTAGTCGAGGTGCATGTAAGCTTGCTTAGACACCATCGTCATTGAGAATAGCTAGTCAAATCCTGATATTACTATTGTCGTGAAATTATACATGTGAAACATCTATGAATATATGATACTTTATTCAACTCTCATACATTTCATTTTTGTTGAATTAAGTGTGAGGTTGCTCGATACTTGTGTTGGAAGGAGGTAGCATACTCGAGTAAATTAGTCAAGGTGCGTGTAAGCTTGCTTAGACACCATCGTCATTGAGAATAGCTAGTCAAATCCTGATATTACTATTGTCGTGAAATTATACATGTGAAACATCTATAAATATATGATACTTTATTCAACTCTCATACATTTCGTTTTTGTTTAATTAAGTGTGAGGTTGCTCGATACTTGTGTTGGAAGGAGGTAGCATACTCTAGTCAATTAGTCAAGGTGCGTGTAAGCTTGCTTAGACACCATCGTCATTGAGAATAGCTAGTCAAAGGTGTAATGCAAGTCACCCCACATTAAACTTATTCTATGAATTCCAAATTCCACACACCAAAAATAATCCAAGCATTTGTATCTTTTGTTACCCATTATGCAACTACATATCCGCTATCAAAACGATCATGTTTAGTTGCGTGTTTGCTTTTCAAAATTGACAATTGTTTGTAGATTCATTCTACTATCTTTAATCAACTTACACGTCTTTGGTGCAGTGTTTTTATTCCATCCTTTTATACATTTTAAGTCGAGATAGCTCGTTTAAATTGTTAGTGTGAACTGTGAACTCTTTTATGATATTTCTCTCCTAGTAATGTGGTAGCATATAAATAATTTTACAGTTTGTCGAATCTATATCTGATTTCTGCAGATAGACAATCGTAGCAATCTTATGTTTATGAAAATTTTGCGGAAGATAAAAGAGTTGTAGCGAGTGATGTATGTGTTGATAATTTGTAGGACAATAGCATGATGATAATTTGTGCTTACACTCATTTTTCATATTGATTCATACTTGTTTGTGCTATTTTGGGCCTTTTTTCTATTCAGTTTAAGAGGGAAATGTATCAACCTTTTATTTATTATCTTTATAATACCTCAATAGGTTTTTTATCATATTTATTTTGATCCATATATAAATAAAAATTCATAAAGAAAGACTATGATAAATTCAAATAATTATTTTGATCAAATTCCGAAGTTTCTGATCACTCGACAATAATTTTATAAATATAAATAAAAAATTACCCCGGACTAAATTCGAATTATCAGTTCCCCAAACACTGCAACGTAAAAATGCTTCTGCTCTCACCTTCTTCCATTTTTGCTCCTCTATCCACAAGCAGAATCAGACCTTCGCCGATCAAATCCATGGCAGTAAACAGAAGCAGCTCTGCTCCGCCGCAGCGGAGAAACGGCATGTCAGCTCTCGAAGCTCGAATCTCCCTTGTCATCGCTCTCGCTTCCCAAACCTCTTCTCTTTCTCAAAAACGTAAGTTTTTCTCTGCAATTCCTTATTCCTCAATTAAAATCGCATTCACTCAATTTGATTCTGTTTTATGAAGTCCTTTATAGCTAGTTTTAGGATGAGAAAATGATTGATTGATTGTTATATTGTTGGCAGTTCTGACGGAATTGGCGAGTGAAACAGCGAAATACGTGTTACCGAAGAGGATATTCGAAAGTCGGAATTTAGAGGAAGCTTTGATGTCTGGTATATTTTTTTTTTCAATTTGTTATATTCAATGATATTTTAGATGGTTAAAACCAGTCCACGTAACTCATATCACTGTCATCTTCATGAAGTGCCGGATCTGGAGACAGTGAAATTCAAAGTGTTGAAACTTACTGATCAGTATGAGATAAGAGAAGTCGAGGTATACGTGCTGTGACTAATTTTTGTTCATACTTTTTTTTTCCCAGTAGCATAGATTGATATGCCCCTTTCTGCATTCGTTCGAGATGAAAGAGGAGCAATATTTGACAGAAAAAATAATTTAGAACTTACATCAAAAATGTGTTGAAGATGGAGGGAAAACTTGTGATGAGGTGATGAGGAAACATATTTATTAAATTTGTATTGCACCAGCTACATGTTTGCACACAGAGAATTCTTTAGTTAGTATTTCTTGATATATGGTGATTATAGTGTGTTCTTTCGAGTGACAACATAAAGAGATGTCGGTGAGTAAAGTTATAATAATACAGCATGTCTATAGTATGGTAGATTAATGCTATAAAGAAGAAATACGTGCAACATGATAACACAGTGACAGATGGTCTAGAATTCAGGTTAAACACAAAGGACAATTTGCCAAATACAATGTCAATGACTTTCAAACAACAGGATCCACCGCTTCAATACGAATAGAGAGAGCTTATGACATACTTAAGTCTAGGTGATCAAACAAAAGTTGGAACATAACATGCTTATTTCAAGAAACTGCCACCTCCGATTTCTAATCATGTCTTAACACTTGAGTCAGTGAAGCAAACATATTTCTCAAAATTGAGGAAACTCCTGAGCTGTGATTACTAGACTGTCAGTCAGTTTCTTTCTGTTCCAGAAAAAATTTGGATACCAAATCTCTTTCAGGTTCCTATTGTTTTTTGTTTGTTTTACTTTCTTATTGAGAGATCTTAGACATGCTGAGTCTTACCTATAACTGTCATTCTCCAGTTGTGGAATATACAAAATGATCAAACAACATTACTCTTCTCTTCCAAGTGGATTGTGCATTTCAGCTATTTGAAATCCATTAATGCTTTTTTTATGACCGTAAAAAGTTTAATAACATATATGAATACAGGTCCATTTCTTGAAGAAAAGACGTCGAATCAATTTTATACCACCCTTGTATCTATTGACATGACCTAGTAAATCACCAACCAATTCCTGATTATCCTTTTAACCATATTTTTTTTATTATAGTTTTGTTCATTTATCTAAAGTAGTAAAGTGACTTTAAACAGCCTTACTTTGTTGCCGAGGCTACAATGCCTGGAAAGTCTGGGTTTGACTTTAATGGTGCATCTCAATCCTTCAACACATTGGCTGAGTACTTGTTTGGTAAGGTAGTTCAAGGTACTTGTAGAGTCAACCTTAGATCGCCTCGAACCACATTGTAATGGTGGCCTTCTTTGGCTTTGTTCTGTTTCTTGATGACTTCTAGAACACGAAGAAGGAGAGTATGGCAATGACGACACCCGTAATCACTCGTAGAACTCAATCTGATGGGGAGAAAATGGAAATGACTACTCCAGTGATAACTAAAAGGGTACAACTCTTAAACTAATCATTGTTTTTCTGTTTTAGCTCTTTCACAGCATATTATTTACTGCTTCACTCAAGACAGATGGTTTGTTTACTCTATTACACATGTTTTTGCTCGACTATTTTCTGTGCAGTACCTTTGTAGACATAAATGTTTTTCTCTGGACATTGGAGACACCCTGTAAGAGGGACGGGTAACATGGATATTGATGCACGGTGGTAATAAAAGGAATGAAGTTATAAAATAATGTAGTTGAGTCACTACATAACTTGAGAAATGATAAATGAAGAACTATTCTAAGAATGACCTCATGTTGCCAATTTGAAATGCTGACTTTAACTGATTCTATTGGCAAAAAGAACATCATCTAGTTACCTAATTCACAAGGAAAACACATTTACGTTCTTGATGTTGATTTGATAAAAGCCGAAATGTATTTTAGATGGGATTTGAGGATCTTTCAATTGTGTGCTAGGCCTATATGCCAGATCAGGTACATATGAAATATAAACATAGTTGCTTCTTATTGTTTGAGCCTGTAGTATTCTCGGATGGCACTATTGCAAATCCATATCTAGGGGAACGGGAAACTATTAGATTCCACATTTTAATTATGTTGCTCGGACCCTCTAAAAATGCAGCCACACCACCTCTGTTGGATCCTCTCAAATGCATAGCTTTCGGAGTATCCGATACACACCTGTCAGTAATTTTGAAGGTCCCAACAACATAAGTGTTGCATGGATCCTTCACTGCTTTGCCGTACCTGCACCTGAAGGGCGTGACTTGAGTGTTGGTACTTCTTTCCAATTTTTCAAATTACACTAATAATTAAAGAAAAAACTGCACAAACCACTATCAGATACTTGCACACACGCATCTGGTATGTGCGTATAGGCTAGTTCATGTATTGTAGATGTCCAATCTTAGTTCTAGAACAAATTTAGAATGGAATAACAGTCAGAGAACAATCTTCCACATTATAAAAATACATGTCTGAATAAATATACACATCTAATCCTTTATACAAACAATAACACATTTTTCTAGTCATTCATTAATGGATATCGATAACAACATTTTGAAACATAAAAAACCAATATTATGTGGAAATAGGCACTCGCTTAGAGATAGGTTGCGTGTCTCTCTGGTTATGCTGTGTGGAGTCATCCTATAAGAATTTCTTGCTCCGAGAAACTTCAAAACCAAAATTCTTCCATTCTAGAAAAGAAAAAAATCACTTTAACTTACGTCTGATACTATGTTTTAGTGATTAACACTCCCACACCCCACCCCATCCCCACCCAAAAGGAAAAAAAGATAAATATTGTGTATATAGTTGTTATACTTATTTCCTGCTCACGTATTTTCTAAAAAAAATACACCTACTGGAATCTCATTAAGAATTTCATTAGGCGGAAGATCAGGAGAAGTGGAGGATGTCCTTCGTCATGCCCTCCAAGTATGGTTCGGACTTGCCACTACCGAAGGATTCCTCTGTTACTATCAAAGAGGTGCCTCGGAAAACTGTCGCAGTTGTTGCTTTTTCAGGTTTGTAACTTCACATTCAGTATGTCAATACAAAGTTCAAGATGGAATGTTAAGTTTTCTTGAAATTCAACATATGTTGTCAGAAAGCTGGTATCTGTCTCATTGGTTTGTAGAAGTAGATCTTGGTAAAGTTACTTAGTACTTTATTGATCGATTGACTTGTTATGATATGAGAGAAACTTGGACATAGTTATACTTACGTTTCTTTCTTTAATGTCCTATAAGCCTGCTGTGACGAATGACGGTGATCAATTCAGAGTTCAAAGAGAAAACATTAAGGAATTCTGTTTTTCAAGTTCTGTATCCTAACATAGCTAGCCCTCTCTCGTTTGATTCCAATGAAGGTTTTGTGAATGACGAAGAAGTTAAAGCTCGAGAATCAAGACTTCGAACTGCACTAAAGGGAGATGCAGAGTTTCAGGTAAAAGATGGTGCCTTGGTAGAAGTTGCACAGGTATATTTGCAGAATCATTTCAATTACACTTACAATATCTCCTGGAGAACATATTTTGACCTAGTTCAACTAAAGTAGCTGCATATTTATTATACTTCTCTTGCAGTATAATCCACCATTTACTCTTCCTTTCACACGTCGGAATGAGATTAGCCTGGAAGTCGAAATGAAACAGGAATAGCTAGTCTGTGTGCTGTATATTGCAGATAAATCTGTTCACTAATGTATAGAACCAAAGAAGCAAAACTTCGCCAGTATTCATTCTAGACGTATATAGTGTGTATATGTATATAATATTGCATTATACTCCTCGTATATATACATTTCAGGCGGTTGCTTGACCTTTTAATCACTAGGTTATGTAGATGCACCAAATCGCTCCTACTCTGAAAATAACAAGACACTTAGGGCCCGTTTGGATGGGCTTAATAAAGCAGCTTTAAAAAAGTAGTTTTAAAGTGCTGAAACTTATTTTTAAAAGCAGTTATGCGTGTTGATAAAAGTCTGAAGTTGTTATGTCAACGTGAAAAGGAAAAATGGAAGAAAGAAATGTTAGGGTATATGGGTAATTTGGAGATTGTATAAAAATATAAGCACAAAAAGATAAAATTTGGTCAACTTAAAACAGCTTATAAGCTAAAAAAAAAAAGCACCCCTACCCCAGCTTTAACTTTTGGCTTAAAATAAGTTTTTTTAAACTTAAAATAAGCTGTTTTGAGTATTGCCAAACAGCTAAATAAGTCAAAAACCAGCTTTTAAGTCAGTTTGACCAGCTTTTAAGCTGAGCCAAACAGGCTCTTAGTCTTTTGTACTCTTCGCGAAGTCGCGATCATCTTCATTAGGCATATCTTGGGTAATATATTCATTTTCCAGAAGATGACATGTTCTCTTCAAGGGATACTATTGAGATCTATGTTGCTCGGATTTGTCAAAAATATTACCAGGTGTAGTGTGAGATAAAAACTAGGAATTTTTAAAGAATCTAACATGAGCTTGATAATGTTTTTGGAGTATGCGAGCAACATAGGCTAAAATATGTTAATGTTTGTGCACCCTTGTAGTTCTTTTTTCTTATCAAGTTTGCATATTCCTTTAGCTTCTACGATGCACGAAATTCAATTAGTGCAAAAACTTGGGGAAATAAGATAAAAGGTTTCTTATCTGAGTTGCGTAAATCACAAAATGGATCAATGATTTCAAAAGTCCAACAATCAAATTATGATTGGCTTATGAATCTTCAATATTCATTTGACATTTATATAGACCGATTAATTCCAATATAATTTTTGATATTTTCGATATTGAAGGTTGATTTATCATATATCGACTATTTCTAGATTGCTTGGTAACTTTTGAAAATCACGTCCTGTTATCGTGGTTTGAGACTAACAATATGAGCAAGCATTATAGATCACCCTCTTTTCAAATTTTTATAAGCGTAAATATTTCATGCACTATAGAAGGTTATATTTTAAAAAAAATAGTTTGGCCTTTAGATGTGGTGAGCTCTCCATCATGATGTAAAAAAGTTGCTCTAGTAACCGTTAATCCATTAATTTATTTTATACCAATATTTATCAATTTAGTATATTAGGTACCCTAACAATAAGCTAATTGATTTAGTTAATTAACCGAAAAAGAGCAGGAGAACGTATTTTATAGATTTTTTTTTTAAAAAAATTTATCCACATCTGGTGTTTACATCAAGTTAATTGCAATTTTTATTTATCACGTGATTTCATAAAATAAAATAAACTATAATATTAAATACATAGCATATATATATTGGCTTGATATAGACATCCGATATCAATAAATTTTAACTTTTTTAAATATTATGATGTGAAGATGTTTTTTTGAATAGACTGAAAATTTTATGTAAAAATATTAGATGACGATTTAAAAGTTTGTAATGTTTTGTCTGTAGTAAATATATGAACAAATATTTACAAAAATGTTTCTTTATTAGTGCTGAGGTTAGTCACGCAAACAAAATTGGAGTTTTCCTTTGAAATCTCAGTAACTTATTCCATTCTCACTTGCTTTGTGTTAACAATGCTTAGGCCAAAAATTATACCGTATATTTAAGGTTTAATTTATATTATATATATACATGAGTTTTATATATCTTAAATTTTTTTAATGAAAATTTTGACTTTATCACTGACAAAAAAATGATTTATCTCCAATGATTCTAGCACCAAAATACTTGGTGACTAGCTCTAATATGATCCGATTTATATATATACAAGTAAATACGTACATTTTAATCACTTACGAATAAGAAAGTTGATATGATGAAGAAGATTGATCATTCCAAATTTGTAAAGTTTCATTTGCTTAGAACTAAAAAAAGTATATCAATTCCTCTCTCTATAGTTAGGAAAACAAAAACTTTTATCTTACTATAGTTATTTTACAATATAGGAAACTAAATTAATCCAAAAGAAGACTAATCAATAAGCTAATCTAATTCATGTATAAAACTATCATTAATTTCACTAATAGAGCTTTGTTGAACAACCATGTTACCATCTTGAAGTACTTTTAATTCTCCTTCACTTGATAGAAGAGATTGCAACTCTTGCTTAGTAATAACAACTTTAATTCTTACAACTTCTGATGATGAACAATTTTTGCTACTACTTTCCATAAACAATACTTCATCAGCAAACTTCACCTTCTTTTTTACATGTTTTGTTTTTGGCTCTTGTAGAAGAGTAGGTGATGACACTTCATGAACCTTCATTGGAGCTTTGTTTTCAATGACCTTCTTCTTATCATTTTGCAAAAATACTAAGCAATTTCCCATTGTTGTGTATTTGCTATATTTGTGTTGCTAGGGACTTGAGGTTATACAAGTTTGAGTTTTTGAGTATGATTGTTTAGAGCACACACTAGTTGCTCCTTTTATAAGGAAAAAAAAAGGTGTGAGAAAGTCTGTTTTTATTTCGTTTGATTGGACACGGAGTTTAAAATAATATAATTTTTTTTTGAAAAGTTGTATGAATAAAACAAGTTACGAACATTTGTATGACTATAAATTCAGTATCTCATAAGAAAAAGTTAAACTTTGTTTCTAAATATGTAAATGTATCATTCTTTAGTATTGCATAAAATGACATTATACAAAATTTTATTATCAATGTATGTTAACATGTTGTAATAGTTAACATATCTTGTTTCTTATTCGTTGCTAATATTATTTTTTATGAACGATTATTTGTAATTATCTGTCGTTAATTTTTTTTTTAATTATTATTTTTAATTAGATTGAAATTAAATTTTAGTGGAAAGCATATTAGCACTTTGGACCCCATCTTGTTGATTTTTGTTGCTGTGCAATTGAGGGGTCATGATCTGTATCATGATTTCTCTAAGATTTTCTTTTCACATTTTTTTCTATTTTACAATCCTCCACTATATAAAAGTGAGAGATATAAGCCTACTTAGTTTTTTTTTTCTTTGACCAAAAAATACATAAACGTGTTACTATACAAATACTTGTAATTAATGGTAAAATGATTATGAGAAAATTAACTAAAGTACATTAATACAGGTGATTTATTTGTTATAATTAGTTGTAAAACTTTTTTTTTTCTTTGTAAAGTTTATAGGTTTTTCCCGTTGAGATAAATGTCTGCTAATGGTGAACTATTTTTTCTACAATGAAAATAATAGGACAGGTAATCCAAGAATGTCGTCTCGTGATCAGTGATGTAGATCGAAAATTATAAAATTTTAAGTTTAAATAATTATTTTTATATGTTTTATTGTGGTGAACTATTTTTTTTACAATGAAAAAAATAGGACAGGTGATCCAAGAATGTTGTCTCGTGATCAGTGATGTAGATAGAAAATTATAAGATTTTAAGTTTAAATAATTATTTTTATATGTTTTGTTGTGGTGAATAGAGATATGTCATTTTTATTATTAGTAAAAAGTGATAAATATTTTATAGAATTAATTAAAATAAATGTAAAATAAGTTCGATTACTGATTATAACATTTTTTTTTATAAAAAAATAAGGACCACTAACGCAAAAACTAAGTGATTTTGACAAAAATGCACTAAGAAATTATAGTGGTGGTCTCATTTGGACTTCTCTTTTTGTTTTTTTGGGTAGCAATATGTCTTTATGGCCATGATTTTCTAAACGAGGTCGGTTTGGGCTTCCAAAACCATCATTGCATTTCTAGTTTCTTTTACAACTTTCCCTTTTAATAAGAGTGAAATTTAAGATTGAATTTGGATATAATCGAGTTTTAATATGAGTATCGAATATTAAATAAAAAATAGTGAAATGAATAGCTTTGTGAAAGAGATAATTATTGTAATTCATGCTTCTTTATACCTTGGTTTTTGAAATATTTTACTTGAGTCTGTTTGGTCATGCGATATGGTATCATGATATGAAATCATGAGAGAAACTGAATTTTTGTTTGGACAAGCGATATGAAATTCTTGTGTTGTATATTTTCTCGTAAACTTAAAAATTCCATAAGTTTTAAAACTATTAAAATAGCCCCAATTGTTTGTTCAATATTATTAAATAAATAAATAAATCATAAAATCGTATAATAAAATATTACAAAGTTATTTGTTCTCCACTTAAGTAATTGTTTCATCAATATATTTAAGTGAAAATGAAACGTCTTTTCCGGGCTCTTCAGGATTTTATTACTCAACAATCGTGGAGTGTGGGGTAAAGTGACTATATGTTAGTGAGAATAATAAATTTTAAAAAGTAATGATATGATTATAAATTTTATTTACATGTGAAATAGATGGTAAGTAGATATAAATGTGGGGTTATTTTAACAAAATATAAACTCATGAATCAATTTTGTATTAAAATAACTCAAATCATGATATGGTATTCCCGTATGATTCCATATCATGGTTTTTGGAGAATGTGGTATCACATCTCATGATATGGAATCATGAGAAGGAATTAGCGTATAATCGCATGTCCAAAAGTTAATTTCATCTCACGATATCATATTCGTGATATGACATCACATGGCCAAATACTTACTTACTAGTTTATCTAAAAATAATCTATCTATCTTCACAAATCACATAATAGAAATAAGATTACACATATATCGTTATTTTATATTTTACTACATCTAAAATTATACTGATTATATTATTATTTTCGTCATTATTTATACCTTGTATTATGAAAAGCTAAGAAGCAAGGGGAAGAATTAATTAGAACTAGAAATTAGAATTAGAATACTAGAAGCTAAGTCTCACACACTTTTAAGGCATGATTATTATTTTTTTCAATTATAACACAAGTGTATGGTTAGATGGCTTTTTCCCTTTTTGATTAGCACTCTAACATCATATACATATATATATATATATATATATATATATATATATATATATATATATATTATATATATATATATATATATATATATATATATATATATATATATAGCAAATCCATACTTTTCCACCCTATGATCTTAAACTAATTGACCAGTCTTTAGGATCTAAGATCCTTTGTGTCGTTTCACATTTCATGTCAATAGTGTCATTCATATTGAGTTATAATTATAATTAATACTTTATTCGATTTCAATTTAAGTATCTTATATGTTTGATTAAGCACATTACTTAAGAGATATGAAAAGGCTTTTGAAATTTATAATCTTAAAATAAAAATGTATGGTCCTAAATTTATCATACAGAATATTCAAATTGAAAATTTCATAAATATAAAAAAGACATCCTTACGAGACAAAAAAAAAACAAGATTAAGATGAAGGGTGAAAAATTTTAAGAGGGCCTAACATGAGAAGTTCGAATTTTTTAATAAGGAGGTCAATATCTGAATAACTAAATTTTCCGTCAAAGAATTTCATATGAACCACTGACAGAAAGCCGGCTCCGCCCGGCCTATGCTTCAACAATATAGGGGGACAACATTAGATACATATAGTTTTTAAATGAGGAGTTACAAGAAATCATGATATTTTTTGAAGTTTGGAGAGGCATGTATGGCCCTCTTGGCCCCCTTAGCCATACATACTTTGTAAACTAACTTAACCACTAATTAAATTGAGATTTTTTGAACTTTAGAAACTTCAAGATATGAATCCATATTCATTGTTCAAAGAAAAGATGAAAGTCATATATATATATATATATATATATATATATATATATATATAATATATATATATATATATATATATATATATATATATATATATATATATATATATATATATAATATATATATATATACACGTATATATATTTGGTGTGTTGGGTGGTCAAAACTTATTACATTCGTAAATTAAAATATACAGACATATATATTATTATGTACATTAATCAAGTTATGTTTTTATCGATTTTAATTCAATCCTGCAATAATAACTAATACATATTTAACTATTAGATTGAAATAAAAGTTATTAAGTTTATATGAATTCATTATTAAACTTCTAGACCTCTCATTAATTAGTTAACCCCTAAGTTAATTTGTAGCTAAATTCCTTTGACATATAACTTTTGCACTATCTTGCTTTTAACTTATGGTCTCTTTTTCACACACATTTATAAGTGCATGAGCAATGACTTGGGATCATAACCTCCACTCAAGAAATAGAGAAAAAAGGGTTTTTCCCACATTTAAGGTAATGTTAAGAA
The DNA here is from genome assembly GCA_027705065.1 of Solanum peruvianum. NCBI lineage: Eukaryota > Viridiplantae > Streptophyta > Magnoliopsida > Solanales > Solanaceae > Solanum > Solanum peruvianum. Next base: position 64,457,119 of record JAKWJD010001764.1, on the reverse strand, counting down.
AAAAAAAAGTTTTTAAGAATGTTTTTTGTGCAAAGAAAAAAATATTTTTTTCATACGTGATTGATTAAAATTTTGAAAAATATTTTTTATAGCAGAATAAATTTCCTAAAAGTTAAAAAAGAAATTCAAGTGAACAAAAAAGCTTCATAATTAATACGGCTTATAGTCCTCATCCCCACCACGATCACATCCCCTACACCCTCACTTCATTCCAAAGGCAAACATCTTAATTCAAAATTTATAAGTTGGAGTCTAGTTTTTTAAATATATAGATTCTAAATTAATAATTTTTATTATATTTAAATAAATATAAGATTTAAACACAAGCTACTTGATTTAGTTTAATTAACGCATAGTCGATGTTTTAGCTCTATCGCTACCTCGTCATCTCAATAACAGTCTAGATTATATATAAATATTTTTAGAATAATATCATTTGTTTACTTACCAAACACGAGTAAAAAAACTATTTTATCTTCAAAATATTTTTTTTTAGAATCATGAAAACACACCCTATAAGAAGTAATATTATGTTTATAGTAAGGTTTTCCATGTACATGGAATTAATTGAATAAATTTATCTATCAATTTTCAAGACACTAAAAAATGGAAATAACCAAATCCATAAGATACTTTTCAAACTTATGAGACAAATATTCCCTCAAAAATCATTATTTCCCAACTAAAAAAGGTCACAATCTGCACTGCTTTTGCCACCCCATGATTTTTTTTTGTATATAAAAAAAGCAATTTTTCAGTTAATTTTTTATTTTTTCCTAATTTGTTTTTAACTCTTTTTGGAAAATCAAATAATAAATTATTTTTGTGAACTTTTCAACTACTATGGATTTATTGGTTAGTAGACACAGACACTTGTCTTCTTTTTAGTGGGCGGCCACCGTAATTTGGACTATTTCATCATCAACATCTCACCTTTTGCTCATCAACATCCCGAATCCGTCTCTCGTTTTAAAAAAAAGGACCTAATTTAACTTAATATGAATTTAAAAAAAAATAATTAATAATTAAAGTTATATCAAAATTCAAGTATATCAAAATGTCTTTAAATATTAGTATGACTTTAAATAAGCAGAACGTTTTTTTTCAAACAGATTAAAAAGGAAAATACGTCATTTTTTTTATACAAGGGAGTATTATTTGTTTTAGTTAAAATTTTCATTGTCAATGCATTTTAAGTGGAATCAAGAATTAGATCGGATTTAGAGTGAATTGTTTCTAAATAAATTAAAATATTAATGTTTAGTTATTACGCCATTTAATAAGTATTGAAAATTGTAGTTTTAGGTAAAATTATCGTGGAAACTAATTGGACAAGTTGAATAACCATGAACCTACTAAGCAAAATAAGATGATTTTTGGAAGATGAACAAATAAATTGAATAATATTGATGATAAATTATTATAAGTAGTTGAGTGACCATTTAAACATTCGATTTTTTTCTTTTTTTTCGTACTATATGATTTATAGTCTTTAATTTAGATTTTTCGAAATTTCTTCCACATACTATGCTTGAACTATTTATTTTCACCTTATAGTACTAATTAAGGCTCATCCAGTATTTAATAACTATCTCATTTTACTTTAGAAAAGTTATATACTTGTTAGTTAGAACCATCTACGAAGTTAGATTTTTAAAATATGGTGTACAACTAAAAAAAAAGGAAAATGTATTTATTGGAAATTGATTTTCTAGTCCCAATTAACTTAGAGAGACCACGAGATTGTCTAGTTACTAATATACTCTCAACATATACAAAAATAGAAAAAAATTAAGTAGGAAAAACTATATAAATAGATCATAAAACCTAAAATAATTATATATTTATATTTAAATTCAACGTGGTTCAAGAAATATTCGTTCTCTCATAAATAATTAAAATACATATTCCCCTAATAAGATTGTAACTAATACTAAATCAGTATCATATACATATATAATATAATATATAATACTTATTTAGTACTAGTTAAGCGAATTAATTGAAAATATATAGTGTAATTATTTATTTGAGGTATGAATATAAAGAAGTATATGTTGATATTTTATTTTATTTTTGGAATATTTGCTTATTTTCCCATGTTGTTTTAAGGCAAATATCACTGTGGATTAAAGATGGAAAAATTGTATATAATGACAAATTAATAAATCAAATTAATTGTTATAATCACCCTTTGATTTAATTGTACCCCGTAGCAAACTATTTGTCAGTCACCTCTCTCCCTCAAACTGTCGCTCGCCACTCTTTTCTCTCGCTCCATCTCTCGCTCGCTTCCTCTCACTTTTATACAAGCACAAGTGTATAAAATTTGATTCTATTTGTATAAAGCGAGAGGAAATTGTATAAATACATATGTTTTTGTTTTCCTCTCTCCCCTCTCCAGTTCTCGCTCGCCACTCTCCCTAATATCGCTCGCCTCTCTCGCTTATACAAACAGAAACGAAATGTATAAATTGTGTATTTTTTTGTATAAAGCGAGAGAAAATTATATATACACATGCAAATACATATATTTTCGTCCTGGGCACTTATAATTATACAATAAAAACACTCCCCTTCCCAGTTTCTTTTGTCTTTCTCTTTCTCGTTTTATACAAATTCAAATTGTATATAATTTCTCTCTTTTTCATTTTATACAATTCGATTCAATTGTATATTTCCTGCCGAAGTCTCTTTTGTCTTTCTCTCTTTCTCATACAAATTCAAATTGTATATAATCATTCGATACACTTATAATTATACAATTCGTTTTGTACAATTCTCTGCCCAAGTCTCTTTGTCTTTCTCGTTTTATACACTTCGTTTTATACAATTCGCTTCAATTGTATATGTATAGCGAATTATACATATATATGTTTACTATAGAGTGCAATTATGCAAACTTTGCTATAGCATACAAATATAAATTTTATATTTGCTATATGTCACAATTATCCATTAAAGATATTACCTCATCTCTTAAGTGGATATATTTAGGCCTCTATTCGGCCCAAATTCGAAAATTGAGCCTTGGAATGGGCCACCCTCAGTTGTAGAAGCATAACTCAGGATATTATGAATACAAATTAATATCTCAAACATAACTAAAATTAAAGGTCAAACACAAAATAAAGATAAAAGTACAAATAACTCAACCGATTAAATTAAAAATAATTAATTACTCTATCTATTAAAAAAAATATCTTAATTTCTTTTTTAGTCTATTTAAAAAAGAATGATCCATTTTATTTATAGCAATACTTTAATTTTAACTTTCTTCACATTTGGTGTAACTGTAATTTAAAATCACAAAATTATTTTTTATTTTCTCTAACTTTTATCCAAGTCAAACTAATAATATAAAACCTTGTAACCACTAAAAAGATAAATAGTGAATTGAAAAATCAATTTATTATAAAAATATCCACTTTACACCCTATAACATTTATAATGTTACAATCACTTTAAAAGGACAAGTATCATCAACTAATGTAATTTTAGAGATATGAATTTCTCAAATAATGATTCAACTAATTATTATCTCGTAAAATTACTTAAAAATAATATATGATTTTCTGAAATACTAACTATTATATTAATAATCAATTTGTAATCTTTTCAATCAGAGTGAGCTAGAAATTCGAATATGAGTTCGACAAATTCACTAGCTCAATAATGATTGCTTGTTCAAAATTCTATTATTAACCCTTGATATCGTTCACGTCAAATTCAGAACTCATAAAATTAAAATTCTGATTTATTTTAATCGGAACAATCCGGGGAGATATTTTTTTTCGTCAATTGACAATACACTTGAGTGGAATTTCCATGAAAGTGAGAGATGAGTATGAAGAGGAAATCACGTGGGTAAAGCTTTCGACAATGGCGAAGAATGGGCATTTTTTTTCCTTATAAGGTAATACATGCATGCACGCAAATGGAGATAAGATCTCTTTAAGAAATTCGATACCTTATCAATTTCACTGAAGCATATCGATGAATTTGTCAATTGCGCCTTTTATTTCCTGTTCATTCGAGTATCAATTGAAAATGAAAAAGAAGGATTTTTCTCTTTTGTTCGATGTTCGTGTCGATTTCAGTTTTTATTGGAGTATAATTTTGTCCTTGCATTATGATTCTTATGCTTATTAGGTATTTGATGAAATGCTAGAATTTTGTTAATCAAAGTAAAATTTGAAACTGCACATCTAGACACCTCATCTCATCTGATCCTCGTTGTGTTTCGTGGACACTGCGATGAATAAATTTTGGAGGTCTGTAGATGATCATTTTGTAAATTGGAGTGTTTAATAGGAGACGAGTTGAAATGCGTAGATATGCAATACTTAAAGTTAAAGTGCTTACTTGTCAGTCAAGTTTGAGTTTCTATTTATGTATTATGCTTGTAGTACAATAGAGTATCAATTTTCGATGTGAACCTTATATGAACTTTCATAGGGCAAGTAGTGGTTGTCTATATCATTTGTATAGTATTTCAACATTAATTGTTATAGGATGGATATATACATGAAAAAGCTGCAATAATATGGGTATCTGATTGATTTACAGAACATTTTGTATTAAACCTGAAGGAATCTATCATTGCCAACTGACTAAAAGAAATCGTTTATTGATGTCGTCCTTTTTCTATTATCTTTGTTGAAGAGCTCTGAATTGAGAAATAACGCTAGATTGTCTTAGATTTTCCCATCGTTGTTCATCACCAAGGATTGCATTTATCCTAGCGATTGTTCGTGCATGTAATTAGACACATTTCAAAGAACTTATGATGGTTTGTGTGGTTAAACACTTCATTTTCAATAAAAGTGACTTTAGACGTGAATTGTGATAATTGCTTTTGATCTGAAGAAGTATTCACTATATTTCTGGAGTAGAAAATTGAGGAAAGTGCATTAGTTTTAGATATATGGAACATTCAACTGCTAAAGGTTACTCATATTTGTACTGCTAAAAATTATGCAACACAATACGTTAGGTATTAGACCAACCAATGGTGTTACGGTATTGTATATAATCTACGCGTTGTTTTATTCCTTCCAAAAGGAGCATCAGCTCAGTTTCCCACATGTGGGTGTCTGTTTGAGACATAATAATTCATGTTTTTACTTCTATGTGGAGATGAGATCTATCAATTCCAACTGAAACCATTTAAGTCAAGTTGCTTGCAATTAGAAGCAGCATCAGTTTGATCATCTGTGTTTAGGTCCAGCTTCGGAGCAAAGTAAGGCAGCTTATACTCTTGTGGTGACACCTGCTTCTCTGGTTTCGTTGAATTACTTCTGTCAGTTGCGGTTTGGTGAAAAAGTTTGATGTCTGCATCTATTCCGTTAAGTCTGTCATCAACATAGCTACTGTTAACATTCCGTTTTCCTCCTTGGTTTCCAACATTCATTGATAAGTTGCTCCAGTTTGTCTCTTTGGCAAATTCTTTTTCTGTATCCTCATCTATTTTGGGAAACAATCTGTTTTCCTTGAGGTCGTCACGCCATCTTAGTGCAGTCTGCTGTAACCTGGTCTGATTTTCAATTTCTTCTGTACATGGTCCAAAGTTTAAATTCCTCAGGCCAAGTTGGTTATTATGCATTTCCTGCAGGTCCCTCAAGGGGCCTTCAGAGGAGGTTAAGCAGCTATCCATTGAACAATCTGCTAACCGCTGGGTTGCTTGTGTTTGTGGAGTGTGAAATCCTGAAAGTTCTTTTATCTCTGAAAATGCAGAATTCAGGCATTGGTTGGATACTTTGGACACCAAATCAGACAGTTGAACCTTAGCTGCCTCTAATCCAATTGTTCCCAAGTTTTGTGTTCCAAGAGTTTCTTGTGCTTTCTCGAGCACAGCCTGCAAATATTTCCCTTGAGCCTCTATCCGTAGCTGTAAATGTCGTTGCACCTAATCAGTTCAATTAGGCCTAATTTAGAAGGCAGCAAGGAAAACTTTTCATCGACTTGTAAAGTTTTGGGTAGAAGAAAAGTTATGCAGAGTCATAATTTTTAACGAAGTCTTAAAACAAAGCACTAAAAGTTGCTTAATGTATCTTCAGAAACTAGTAAGGAAAATTTACCGGTACTAGTAAAATTTGGCTAGAAGAAAACTTTATGGAGGTGTACATTGTTAAATCGTTTATTCTTATAACAAAATCACTATATTAGTTTAGGACTATTCAACTACATGATCAAGCTATCATTTTGTTGTCTTGTTTTCCACAGCTATGAGAAATTGTTTCTGGTTATCAATTAACTAGTGAAGTCTTCTTTCATGAAAAAGAAAATGCCTTATAAAATTACCATTATGTATTGCTTCTAGCTTTTCTTCAAACTATGACATACGAGGTTTCACCTTTTGCTACTTATGGTTCTAACATCTCTTATATAAGTTAAAATTTGCAACAGTTTCTTACCTCAAGCTGCTCATGAAGCCTTCTTTGGACATCAATTTGCATTTGTATTGCTTCACTTATTGGTATATTGCTGGACAAGAAAAAAATTGGTTGATATAGTGTAAGTATGGTTCAGACATGAAGTAGGATGACATTATTAACTCAATTTTGTTTGTCTTACTTGTTTGGTTGGTGTCCAATGCTTGGATTGCTCTTGGGGCTTCCAGTGCTCTCACATATTTTCTCCATACTTGCTGCTGCAATTATTTATAAACAATAAATCTTGGAATGTTTTCTCTCTGTAAAACAGTAGAAGAAGCTTTTTGGATTTATATATTCTTGAAAATTAATGGAATTCTTACCAGCTTTATTCACCCCGCTAATATTTGCTTGTCCATGGTGGTTCTTACTTAGCCTGTATTTCTGTGCAGCCAAAATAGAAGATTAGATTTTCATTTATTACTCAAAAAGTACTTGAATGTCACGTTTGTTCTTCAATTATTTTGACATAAACAATTTTAAAGACCTTTGCAACCAAATGTTTTTTGTCCCGAATGGTTGTGTGGAAGCTATGATAGAAGCTTTTCAAGGCTCATTCTGTCCGTCTTGAAATGTCTAGTTTCTTAGCATGTAAATTTGTGAACCATGGAAGTGGATAAAAAGTTAAAAACCAACCTGAAGATGGCTCTTTAAGTGGTACAAGGTTAGTCCCTGGATCCCCATAAGTTTCAGAACTGATTTTGGTGTGGCTTCTGCAATAGAAGAATGGTGGATATTTAATTATCTCAGTCAGAAGCAACATACATCTGGTGCTTATTTAAAATTAACATATTTTTGTGCACTTACTGTCTGCCCCACCAAGTTGTGTAACTGCTTCTATAAACCTCTCATGGAGGTCTGGCGTCCATTTCAATCTTGGCTTAGCATCCGTTGAAAGAACAAGCCCTGAGTCTCCATTGGCATTCCCACCTTGTAGGAACAGATGCCTTTCAGGGAAAGACATTCTTGTTGAAGGGTGCATGTTGGAAGCTTGATGGTGATGATGGTACATCTTCTAGCCTTGGGTATGAATATATGGTTATCAGCGCGTAAGTCTTATGGTAAGATTTATAGGCTTGATGGATAAATGAAAGTATATATCGCGTACCTAGAGGGAATCTGATGTCGCGTTCAGTGGCTCCAGTCTTGTCTTACTCTTGAATTACCAAGTAATGATTCTTTACTATTCTTCACTGTATATAACATTGTTTTCCATTTGGTTAAATAAAGTTTTCTGCTACAGCTCAATATATCTCCTTGTTTTTCTTTGACCAAATCCATACAAAAGACCCTACCCTAATAAGCAAATGAAGAGGGGGGTGGTCCAAAAGGCATAGTATCTTGGACAGGTCCAGCGGAACTAGATATGGTGGATCTAGGGTAGGTTCTGTGGTTTCAACTTAACCAATTGTTTTTAGGTTGAACCATGTCTACATAGGAAAAAATCATTTGACATATATGCATATATTCATTCTGAACTCACCGACTCTAAATCCTGAATTTGCCTCTAACTCTAAGACCAATTTAATTTTCATACCAGCTTAAGATAAAAAAATCTTGTCCTTCCAGTTTTACACATTTGTGGGTCCTGAATGCACGTTCGCTTTCTAATCTAAGGGAAAGGCACTATGCATTATATTCCTCTGCATTATAAGTTCATGAAACACTTACACACCTTACAATAGGTAAAAGAATTGATCCACCAACGACTTTTTCCTATGCACATATATTCTTTATCTGGCAAAGTTTGGGAACCATATTCCAAGAATTAATAGAGGAATATTTTTTTCCCTGATGGAGATTGGAGGAATCCACTATCTATGATGTCCTGAAAACCTACAAAACCATCTTCCTTTTCAAATGGATGATTCTGTTGACTGGAGCATCTAGTACTGGGTATTAGATACATGCAAGAAAGAAAAGGCGAAAAGGTAGGAAATGGTTGAGATGCTTCTCGTATTGAACACCTAACCAAGAACAAATAATACTTTTTTTTCTTCAGTTTCAGTTTGTTTAGTTGTGGACATGATACATGCAATTAGTTGAGGATACATATTTTATCATGTCAGATTGACTATAGCTTGTCTTGGCAGATGGAGATAATATGAAGTCTTAGATTTTCTGAATCTCGTGCTGTATCAAATCCTCTACTACTAATACATTGCTTCTTATTTATATGTCAAGCCATGTCGTGCTATTCAATTCCTTTCCCCATATCTGATAACTCTAGATGTATACTTGCATATATTCATTTGTGATATGAGAAAAACATCATCTAATTTTATGAAGTGTAATCTCCCTTCGAGGTCCTGCATGAAATTCTTGATCGGAAGGAGGGTGGACAACCTCTACGCGGTATCAGAACAAGCATGCCAGCATTGGATGGTTAATGATTTTATTTGCAACATCTTGGCCTGTACCTAGTGATATGAAACTTCCTGAATATCTTGAGCATCCTTTCCATAATATGCTATTTTAAAATATGTGAATATTGAAAAGGGAAGAAGAAATAAAATAAAAAGATATAGTGGAGAGATGCTTCTTCGCTTTGTCTGAAGGCTAGGAATCAAACGAAGAATACTTTCTTGTTCTCTCCTTCGGTAAATTTGGTACTTATTCTGCATGGATAGCCCTAAAATAGAGAGAAGAGGTCCTCTAGCTAAAAGTTTTCTATTCCTTTTGGTATGAAATGACCCCTTTCTAAAAGAAGAAATAAAGGAATGTACTTCCATACTTGTTTGATGGAAAACATGACAACTCGCAAATGGAAGATCCCAATTTACCTTTCACTTAAGTCTTAATTGGATTTGGAGGTACCCTTGGTGAATCTATATATCCTGGCCTTACACTTTACATTCTTTTGTGCTGTTTATGGGTTAAAACGTGTCCTTACACAATATAAAGATACGGGTTACTTTGTTTGTAATCATAGTTCTATTTCTTTGGACGTATGTTGAATATCTAGTTTTCTTCTAAAATATAACATCCTTATAATTTGTGAAACTTTGTTACCTTCTTTTTTTATCTGCTAAGTTTTTTTAGGGAAAATTAGGGAACTCGTACTAAGCTTCTTTTGAAAGGCTTAGCCTATTTTGCACCTCTGTCTCGTTTACTTTGTTTTATAAGTGTATATCTGCATCATATTTGCAGATAGGAATAAATTAGGGACTATTACAACGAGTAAAAAAGAGTATGGTGTATATAGGGATACTGTATGCAGCTGCTTAGTATAAATTGAGCTGTGCAGCATTTCAATCTACTGTATAGATATAGATGATATTATTGGACAATTTTTTCAAAGGAGAATCTTGTTTCTCTTTTGTAATCATTTTCCATCAAGGAATCGATCCTCGAGATCACTTATACTTTGAACATTATCTTGGATCAGTTCTAATTTCATTTAATGTTATGATATGTTAGTTGAAAATCATGACACACCCTTCTTTTCATGTTGCTAATGGATTAAATCCTGGATATCAATACAGCCTATTAAAATAAGACAGAATATTATCAACTGATGAACAGCCAATGTAGAATAAATTCGCATGGAGCTTAGGGGTCTGTCTACCCATGGCTATTGACAATATAAGTTAAAATGTGCAGCTGTTAACCAAAATGAGGTTATTGCTTTGAATATTTTTTTAAAAATGCCAGGTGTCGAAAGGGAAAAGAATTTGACATAATTATTGGTAGTTTTAGGTCATGTATGTTTAATTAGGTGTGATTTTGATAGAAAATAAGTGAGAACTCCTCATTTGAAAATGATATGCATATTTTGTTTTCAGTTGAACTTTTGCAGAAGAAAAAAAGAATCAGTTGATTCTGATATGATAGAATATTTTATTGAGTTTGGAGGAATGCATTTTGTGAGCAGTTTAAAAGGAATCTATCACAACCTTCACTTAAAGTGGCGAAAAGAATCACAACTGTTTTGCTGGCATGGTGGCTACTGGCTATGATGATAAGTAACTTTTGTAATCTCATGGTTTGCTTCTTATCATTAATCAATGTTTAACAGTTTTTAAGTTCTTGATGTTCAGCAGACTTTTTTGCACCGTGAAAATGGTTGGTTAATAACGTAGTTCTATTAGAACTTGTACCTGCTACCTCTCATCAACACATGTACCAAGTGACTGTCTATAAGGGCTTAAACATATTGAACTAGAAAGGCTTAAAATATCGAAATAAGTTATCTAGAGTTCCTTCTTCTTTTATGTGTTTCTATACATATATATGTTGGAACTTATGTAGAAAAATTCTTTCTTTAAGTACTCTTTTCTTAATTTTTCGAGGGACCACCTCAGCTTCTCCAAGGGAAAAAATGAACAGAGAGGACTGTGCATTGGGGAGCTTTTCTCCTCGCAAGGTAAACAAAACCTAGTACTACCAATATGTAAAGAAATAGATTTTGGGTCTAACTCGATCCCAAAAGCTATTTATGATGGGAGGATTGTCCAAGCCCATATAAGGAGACACACTCGTATCATTAACCACCGATGTGAGGCTTTTTCATTCTTCAACACAGTATTTTTAACCCTTCAAGAAAATTACTTGTAATGTTATTCATCCAGACAAACTTTCATTTGATAAGTGTTGAATTCTTTTCTATTTTTTGTATTCTAAGTCTTCCTTCCCTTATCGTAAACAATGAACTTTTGTTTGATGATATGCGAGATTTGTAAGTAGTTTTATGTTTCCATATCAAACCGTAACTGCTACAACCTGTTGTAACTTTGAGTTCATGTGTCTTTGAAGCAGGGGCGGAGGCAGGATTCCAAAAATGCTAAAATGTCACATCTGAACCAGCTTTGTAAGTTGCCACTACTCTAGAAGCTTTCCTTATGTTAATAAGATGAAGGATCAATATATATATACATTATTAAAATATTCACCTACACGCCGCGTAACTTTTCCATTGGGCCAATGTGGCTCTGCCACTGCTTTAAAGGACGCAAAGCGCTTTTCTAGAATGTCAAAACAAAAGTACTTAACTTATCTTTAGTGTTGCCATAAAGCCATGACTGCTGTTTCTCTCTTTGGACATGCAGTTTAGAGTTAGAAATAGACTTGGCTTTTTACCATCCAATCTATTTTGTTCCTCTAATTATCCTCTACTGTTTCCTTTGTGTTACTTGCAAATGATATATTCTCCACTTTAAATAAGAGAACATGTGCTCTTGTTCTTTCTTGTACTTTCATTTCCTTTTGAGGTTAAGTAAAAATTTTACTTTGAAAAAACAAGATGAAACTCACAAAAAAAGAAAGATAACAGCATTTAGAATCAATCATTTAGTCAATGATTGGTTAAAAATTGAAGAAAAAAAAAGATAGAAATGAACACAGAATGATATTCCCTGTAAGGAAAAAGGGATTCTGTTGTGAGGGGATAATATAAAGTTGGATTCTGGGGAATGGAATTTTAGAATCTTAACTCAAAACTGAAGCCATAGGTCGTACTCGTCCAAGAATTTCTTGGACGATATTTCACATTCGAATGAAATGGACCTGAATAAAATTAATCTGAAACATAGTAGGGTGAATACTTATTCGTGTTCATATTATTCGATTCCAACTAATGCAGAAATAAGAATAGTTGATTGCTTGTTAATTAGTTGAAACATTTTAGATGCTCCTAAACAAACAACATGCATATAATCTATGATTTTATCCTCCAACATTTTAAATGCTTTGAGATATATTTATTTATGTTTTGCTTATAATAGAAAGAACATAAGGAAGAATCAAAGTCTGCTGGTCATAGGTATTATGGTGTTGCTTTGAGAAGGAAACTGTGACAGAAAACTATTTGTGTATAATTTTAATTTTTTTAATGATTATTTTCGATATACTTCATTATGAATATACCTCATAGAGATGTGTTAGTGTAAGACTTCAATCCTATAAAAAAAAAATATTGGAGTCTTGACCTGACTCTACTGTACAGGAAATCCATCTATCTTATATTTGTATGGTTTAGGTTTAGTTGTTTTCACTAAATAGATTCTTTGAGACCATATATTCTAATAGAGCTAGAAGCACTTCATTATGTTTGTTTCTACAAATGCACCACTTGTCTTTGGTTTCTATTCGGTATTCAGTACTCGCTTTGAATCCCTGAATTAGGAAAATTTATCCATCTAAAGGTTGAAGAACTCTATCCATCTCACCACAGCCCAATGGTAGGACTCACCACTTTAGAGCCACTTCAATTTAAGCCAAAGACCTACCTTATCTTTGTGAGATTTGAATTAGATGTACCTAAGTTAGTGGAAAATGCACCATTAGGGCTTAGGCAGTGGAAATTTCGGTAACGTGGTCTAGTGGTCTAGTGGTCAACGAAGTGGATTGAAAATCGTAGGTTCTCAGGTTTAAATCTCAGCAGGTGCGCAAATTACTCAATCCTGGCACAGAGAGGTAATGGCGATAACAAACTCTTATGAGTCTGGTAAAGGAAATGAGTATAATATGAATTCCTTAATGAGGATTCTAGAGGAGTGTGTTAACTCATAAGTGAATTCAGTTAGCCTCGAAAATGGATGGTGCTTAAGTGCTCAATTTAGCTACACCCGGTGTCTGGGCTAGTGCCTGACCCCGATAAATAGGAGGCAAAAATACTAAGTGATTTCTTAACATGTATCTATCCTTGTGGGAAATATATAAGATGTTTTTGTGGAATTAATTGAGGTGCATTCAATTTAACACAGACACTACATGCAGAGATAACAAGTATCCTATGAAACTACTCGAGATTCGTGCCCATAGTAACAAATATTCCCTAAAACATTTTGCATCATTTATGTGACTAATTCAGCTACTAGAATATGAGATGATATCATTTGATACTCATTGCTACACAATTAGGACCCTCTAATCTTTTATGCAATTGGAACTTAAGAGCGTTGGTCCTTGTTATTTTAACTTGATTATCATTCAAAAAGGAACAAAATTATGCACATGTCAAGTTTCAATTTGTGTCTCTAAATTTGATCAAATCAATGCTTTAGAATCAAATGCTCTACAAAATATTGTTAGATTTCTCTGCAATTTTGAGATTCTAATACAGGTGACACTCTCCCATGCATTTACAAGAGGAACTCAGTTATATGCTGATTCATGTTGTTGGTTTTTTATAATTATGGTGTTGGATCAGTTTGTGCGTACCTCAATTAATTTAGTAAAATATTTTTTTAGGGGAGTTTGTTCAAGGGCAAACAAAATAAATTCTACTAGTTTATGGTCTAATTACGTGCTTTTCTGCAAGTTTTCAAAATTACCATTCGTGTTAGATTTTGATTCCCAAATATATGTATCTGACTTGTCCAGATACATGTATTTCGAATACATGAATTTGAAATTAGGTTTTATTTGTTTTAGATACACTTTATCTAACTGGACTCATATATGCATGTACTGCTGCCTCTCTCGTTCACTTCTTTTCATATGTGTTTGTATCTCAAAATGTATATATGCATATATATGAGACACAATAAAATAACTTTCTTATTCGTCTCCTCCTATCTCATATTTCAGAGTGTATCTGATAACAAAATATATGTATCTAAATGTATCTAACATGAAATTATTAACTAATGAGACCGCAAGCATAAATAGGCGTAAAAGTACCAATTTTGACATATATTTTATTCATCAGACAAAAATTTCTTAGCTTTTGACTCACTTTGGATGCATTTTACAATGTACCATATCTTACTGATTTGTGCTATCGCGATAAATATAATATTTAAATAGATTACATTATTTTTTATCGCTTCATAATATCACATACCAATAATCTGAACCATAACCTTTTAATGTTATAACAACCAAAAAAGGGTAAAAGGTAAGTTATTGTAAACAAATAAAATGATTAAATAAAAAATATGAGTTAAGGGAAAAAGAATCTCTATCCCATCAAATTGATGATTACATAAAGATGATAACTTTTCATTCTTCTATAACAACAAATCCAATACTAATAAGTAACATATAACAATGTTTAAACCATAATCAAAATAAATAACATTATATTTAAAATAATAATAACGATAACGTAACAATTAACAACCATCCAAAAACAAGTAGTTACAAAACATGGTACCTGCCCCAATGAACATTACGTGTGGAAAAAAACAAAAGATAACAATAATATAGTTTATTATATTGTCAAATATAATATATACTAGTACTAGAAAATATGGGGTTTGAAAAAATAGACAATTCTAGTTAAGTCTCATTAATGTTCTTAATTATTTCAATTCTTCAAAATTAAAGTCAATCATAGTGACTAATGACCAAGTCCTAGATTAAATTAACAGCAAGGATATTATAGCTCAAGAAATTAAAAACAAAATTAAAAATATTCATATTGACCATCCCTTATATATTTTTTCCCCCTTGATATCAATTGAGCAATTTATTCTTCTTTTGTAAAAAAAAAAAGGAAAAAAAAATATATACATATATATATATATATATAATATATATATATATATATATATATATATATATATTATATATATATATATATTCAAATAGACTTATAAAGTTGATCGAACTAACTTCTAAGTATTTTTTTAAAAGTTTATTTACGTGTTTAGTAATTTTAAAAGTTTTTATAGACCATGTGGGTTATAAGCTAACTAAAATCGATTAAAAGTAGCTTACGATGTCATTATTAATTGATTTTTTTTTGTTATTTTATCTCTGATATAATCTGTAATCTTTGATAAAAAAAAAATCGATGAAAACATAACTTTTAATTATCTCTTTATCTATTTCCACTATTTATTCTTTTAATGCAAGAATAGGTTATATATATAAGGATATATCAATAATTTTAACACAGAAAATGCTTATTAGCGGATTATTATCAATTTCAATATTTTTATCTAGCTATATATATAATTATATATGTATTTATAAAATCAATTTCAGTATTTATTACTTCAATCAGAAACTTATTTTGATGTACAAAGTTAGGACTCTGACATGATTTTTTGAAAGAAAATCAGACAAAATCCAAAAATATTAAAACATAAATTTTGAAAAAGGAAAGGGAGAAAACGTGTTGGACCCTTAATGAAATAGTGTTTTTTTTTTTAATAAGTAATTTCCTCATAAATGACAATGAAAGTTTTAGTCAATAATTTATATAATAATGTTTTGCATAGTAAAATAAATTATACAAAAATTAATATGGGGACGAATTTGATTTCGTATTCAAATCCACTGTGTGATAAAAACTCTAATTGTAACGACCTGTTTAGTCGTTTTGAGCAGCAGATTTTATTTCTGGAAAAACTGGCTGAGACGAAGGTCACTACGACGGACCGTCATAGGCACGACGGACCGTCGAGGGTGTCTCGTCCCAGAACACTTAGAATTCTGAAATTTGGGTATTAAAATCGACTCTCTGTAATCTGTGACGGACCTGCAGGACGTGCCGTCACAGCCACGACGAGCCGTCGTAAGCTCCCGTTGCAAAACACTTCAACTCTTGAGAATTTGGTACGGGAAACGAGTCTCGGACCGTCATGACGGAAGTGCAGGACGGACCGTCACAGTCTACTTAGTGAAAAATGGAGTTCTAAGATGCTGCGACGACCTGCGTGACGGACCGTCGCAGGCACGACGGGCCGTCACAGGTTGCGCAAATCCCAGGCAGAATCGGATTTCTTTACACGTTTTAAGGGACGTTTTGGACTATTATTTCCTTAATTATAGATTTCGTGGGTTTATATTAATAACTCAAATTCTTGAGGGATAAAAGAGGTAACTTTGGGTTAATTAGTGGGGTATTATTGCCACCTTTTACACTTAATTATATGTTAATTAGGGTAAAAGAAAGAGGGTTTGAATAAAGAAAATAGAAAGAACAAAGAGAGAGAGAAATTGATCGATCAAGAGGCAGAGGGAATATCAAAGCTTGGGAAATTGCTTGTTGATTCCAATTCTTCGGTGGAGGTAGGTTATGGTTTCCATGCTATTCGTAGTAGACTCTTAATAGCGAATGATATGTATTGGTAGTTTTGTAAACCTGTCTATGTGCTTAATTGTATGCTTGCATGAATATGATTATGTGATTTTGACAAAAACAAGCATGATGAAAACAATTGAATCCCAAATCTTGAAAGAAACTTTAATCTACGTTATTAATGATGATGCCTTGGTATAAAAGAAGGCTTGATGAATTAAAGTAATGGGATTGATGATGCCTTGGTATAGAGAAGGCTTGATGAACTGATAGAATGAGATAGTGGATCGGAGTGTCACGTACCGACACATATAGGGGATCGGAGTGTCACGTTCCGACACATAGTATTAGTGGGACGGGTGTCACGTACCGACACACATAGGGGATCGGAGTGTCACGTACCGACACATATAGGGGATCGGAGTGTCACGTTCCGACACATAGTATTAGTGGGACGGGTGTCACGAACCGACACGTAGAATTAGGGGATCGGAGTGTCACGTACCGACACATAGTAGTAGAGGATCGGAGTGTCACGTACCGGCACAAGAGGAAGAAAGATAATGAATCCTGAAAGATGATAATTTACTCAGCATAATGAACTTAATCCCCAAATGAGTATGATATTGAGGCTTGAGTCCTCATGGATGAACTTGGTGGTATTTATTGATGATTTAATACTTGTTGTTGCTACATGTTGAGTATTGTAGTTGATTTACATTATTATTGATATATATTGTTCCTTATTTTTGAGTTGGCCGATGATACTTACTCAGTACCCGTGTTTTGTACTGACCCCTACTTGTTTGTTTCTTTCTTTGTTATTTGTGGAATGCAGCAAACGTTCCGTCATCTTCAACTCAGCAGTAATTCTTGCCAGTCTTCACTACATCGGAAATTCAGGGGGTGAGCTAATGCGTCTAGCTTGGACTGGGTCTTCTTCTTCAAGTCTTGATGCCTTGAACTTCCGGCATGGACTAACTATTATTTGTTTTAGCTTCTTAGACATTTTTAGTTAGTAATTTGGTCATAGATGTTCTTGTGATGATGACTTCCAGATTTTGGGGATAATAATAATAGTTTGAATTGTTTTATTAATGAGTTTAAGTCTTCCGCATTATTTTCTGTTGATATACATTGAAATGTTAAGGTTTAGATTGGTTGGTTCGCTCACATAGGAGGGTAAATGTGGGTGTCAGTCGCGGCTCGGTTTTGGGTCGTGACACTAATGATAATATAAGTTTTGATTGTACAATAATAAGTTTTTGTCTCCCTCTTGTGACTTGTCCTTCATTTTTTTTAATATATCGAAAATTAAAATTATTTATAAGTTATATTACTTAAATCTATTAAAAGCAAAAAGAATTATGGTTTTAATTGCCTTTTTTATTATTAGTAGATCTTTAATTGTTGGGAGTTTGCGTATTTATTTGACTTTCTTTAGATAGGTATGATATTCGTGACAGTATTAAGTAAATATTTAAACTTTTTATTAATTATCTAAAAATTAAATATTTTAGTAGACTTGAATTTATCGCTGTTGTAGTTGGACTTAAAGAAAAAAGGTAAAGTTGAAGATTTCAGTTTATTAAAACTTAACAAAATATTTGTATTTTATTTATCAATAATATATAAATAATCATAAAATTTATATATCTTATTTATCGATTCGATATGGTTATTTTTTAAGTTATTTTTTTGTAAAATTAAAATCAAACCAAATAGTATCAATTTTTAAAATTTAAAATCAAATCAAACCAAATATTGATTTTTCTTAATTGATTTGATACGAATTATAGTTCAACTTAATTTTTTAATCATAACCATGAACAACCCTAATTGTCACATCTTTATTCTTGCCACAGAAGATGTTCAAGACCTGTAGTTTAAGGATTTATTAGATCATCTTCGATTCATCTTTATTTTATTTTTGTTCTCTATATTTGGAGGATAAAATATCTTTCTCTCTTTATAGAGGTATGAATAGTAGTTCTTCAAACTTGAACGCTATTATTTACACTTTCCATTTTATTATTTTATTATTTTTATTATTTTGCAATGAACATATTATTATACCAATAATCCCGCTAATTAAATATTTAATATTCGTAATTCTTTTAAAATATAGTATAATATTTATAAAAATACACTTTTCAAAATGTATTTTTTTCATCCCGAATCAATAATATGTTTTTTCTTTTACTTTCGTCACTTATATAATTTGAAAACTTTCAATTTGAATAATTCTTACCTAGAAATTTAAAAATTAGGACAAAAATGTTCATTTTTAACTTCATAATGCATAGAGCATTTAAGGGAGCAATCTAATAATCTTGAGAGTTTGAGAATTTATATAATGTTTATATTATTGCATTTCTTTTTTTTTAGGAAGCTTTTTATTATTATTATTATTATTATTATTATTATTATTATTATTATTATTATTATTATTATTATTATTATTTTATATTTCCACTATTAAAGAGAATACAGTTGAAGAAGGAGGACTAGGCCTTCTTCCGTACAAATTGCATTTGTAAGCCTTTTAGGCTAATAAGCAAAAGATTGGGCTGACACAAGTGACAATAAAATTATTTTTTAATGATTTCAATTTTATTTAAATTATCTATTAAAAATTTTGAATCAAGAGTTAATTGTCTAATAAAATAAAGAATTTTATATTATTTTGACGTAAACTCGATATTTTTTATTCAAAATCTTATATATATATCTTAAGAGATCTAATAGATGAGTAAGAAATATTTATTATTATAGATTAATTTGAAATGGTTTGTTATAAATAATTAATAAAATTGTATATCCATTTTTGTGTATCTATAATTGAGTTTAATTGTCTATTTGCAAAATATCAGACCAACGTGAAAGCAGCGCCTGTGAAGCAAATTCATGTGATGACGCTCAGTTGTGTCTTCGACAGAGTGTACCTTTTTTTGAGCTCCCATTATTTCCTCTTCTCCCTATGTGCATGTTTTTCGGATTTTATCGAAAATAATTTTTCTATTTTATAAAAATAATAAAAAACTTATATGATATATAAAGCATATGAAATTATGATACTTTTTGTAAATTAGGTATTATGTGTATATATTTCAAAATTTATATAACATTATCTGTTGATATTCATGCATGATATAAGAAGGCGAAATAGTGCAGTTGATTAGACGTTTGTTTAATTTATTTACATGTTTAGAGAACAATTGTCACTTAATACGTTTTCTCCAACTTATTCTAGTGGTGCAATCATATTTTGCCAAATTTAAATTTGTGTTTGACATAGAGATAATATATATGTGTATATTTTATTTTATTTTTAGATATTTTTGTAAGATTAACTGAATGTATTAGAAAGTACGGTTATTAACTTCAAGGGTGGAGCTATCCTAGAACAAGGGGTGTCAAGCAATATCCTATCGTTTGAAAATTATATGTAAGTTAAAATTTGATTTAATAAATATATATTTAAGTGTTGACACCTCTTGGATACAAGTTGAAAATTTAATAAAATTATTAAGGAATCGCAAACACTGCTTGAAATTGTTTGTTCTATCCCTGTAATGGTGTTTGTGTATTTTTACTTCATACTTTGATATTCTTTATCAAAAAATTTTGATTCCGTCTCTAATTAGATTATTAAAATATGATGACTTATTAGTGTTGAACTATTGACTATGTCAAAATTATACAGTTGAAGTTAAATCGTTTTCACCACTTTGGATCTACATGCAACAACAATATTTTAACATGTCACATTATTCAAAGTTCTCCTAATTCCAAAGAAACTTGCAATTTTAGATTTTGGCATGTACTCTCTTCGTTTTTTGTTTTATTTTTCATGTTTTAATTTGTGATAGTTTACTTACCTAATTTTTAAAGATAATTAATTAAATTAAATTAAAATTATAACATTTAAAACAATAAGAAATATTATAAGTTATATTAGTTTTTATTTTAACATAGTAAAAAATTATATCTCAAAATATTACTATAATTAAACTCCATAAAGTAAATGAAGTAATATTAAAAGCGTGAATTTCAATATAACTTTCTTATCACTTTGTTTCTTTGGATGCTATTCTATATTTCTCCGTATTAATTATATATGTAAATAAACTATAGATTCCTTTTATGTACGGTAATATTATTAAATATATGTAAGATGTGTAGTATGTCATAAAATTGAATATATTAAATATTACTTCACCTATCATTCAACATTATTATTGTACCAAAATCTTTCCAAATGTTGAGTTGTTTGATTTATGTTTCTTTTTAAATTTTACCTACAATAAATATGGAATGAGATTAAGAATATTAGCAAATAAAAAAGAAAAATATTTGTATACAAAGTAACTTATTTACGTATTGTGTATTATTCAAATAAAAATTTAAGTAAAAAATATTATCATTATCGCCTGAACAATGCTAGAGCGGAGTCCTACCAACTGAGTTCTATTCCAAACCAAGTGGAGTATGTACGAAGTAGACAAATATTTCTTCTATTATGATTTTGAACCATAAACCTTACTATTATATCGTTACGTTTACTATTCATAGAAGAGAATTAATAGACTTTTTCTTCGAGAGTAATACATTTAAATTTACATTATAATTCTCGCAAAACTAGTTGAACCAACAAAAATTGAAAAAAAGAAATTGCTCAACTAGAGAAATATTGAGTAAATTTTACTGCCACGTTGGATTAACGAAATTTTAACCATCATAGAAATGACTTCCGCGCGCTCCTTCACTGGAATTCAATTTCTTATATTGGGACCCACTTTCCGATCTGTACCCAACTCTGAAAGCACTGCATCGATCTCATCGGCGGCCCAGGATTCCGATCTCCGGCCCGACGTAAACCTCATCATTCCTCCTAAACCGCTTGAATCGGAAACGGAAACCGGTTCAACACTCACCGGAACTCTATGAACCTTTTCGGTTACCACAGCGTTGCTCTTTCTCGGCGGAAGTGGCTCTTCCGGTAAGGAATCATGCGTTCTCTCTGTACTAGCCTTCACCGGTTTGATATTACTCCGACCGAATCCGAATATTGAAAGTAGACGTGAATAGAATCCGATTTTCCGTTTAGGTGTTCTGCTGCTTTTTGATCTCTCGAGTGATATTTCAGATTTTTGTGATGCTTCACATGATCGCCGGCGACCTTTCTTCGATCTCACTCTTCCCATACATGATACCTTCGGTGATACCGGTTCAGGAGCGGAAACCGCTTTCAATGCCGATTCAGATCGTTTCGTCGGGAAAAAACGCATATTCGCCGGTTTACATGTTTTCCTCTTCGAATCAACGGAACTACTCTTCGGTAAACCGAAGAAAGTAGTTTTAGTTTTCAAAGTCAATGGAATTCGTTGTGAGTTTGAATTCAAATTTGGATGCAAATTTGAAGTCACATTCGTTCCGTGTGAACTGTTACCTTTTGCTGATTCCTTACGCTCCAGAACTGCGTTTCTATCAAACCAATCGAGTTCAGCATCTTTCGATAGACAGAATGACTCCGGCGGGAAATCCGGCGGAAGTTCCTTTTCGTCGTCTGGAATATCATTTTTCTCCGGTTTGACGCCGGCGGCTTTCGCTAGAGTTTCACATACAATTTTCCGGTCATTACTTCCGCCGGAATTGGTGGAAACTAGTGATTCCAAATCAACTTGAGTCATTATCGAGAAAGAGAGAGAGAGTAGTACAGTTGAAAGAAAATTCCAAACTCTGAGGCGATTTGAGTCTGTCGATTGAAAACAGGCAGTGGAATATATTTAAAAAGGAATTCATAAATAACTGTATATGAACAAGGTAAAAAATTTACTATCGAATTGCGGTGCATTAGTAAGTATTCATATTCTTAATTAATTAGAGATCTTGAGTTTAAACTTTATTCTTATTATATAATTTTTTAATACGAATTCAAATTTAATGAGTGAAATTTATTTGGCCAAAAATTTTATGGAGTGCAACGAAAGTCCACGAACCACTCAATTGACACCAACGTAAAATCTTTATTTTGGGGTGTATCTAATATCTAGGTACTGGGAGGGAGAGACGTAAGAAAAAATTACCAAGTTGACCCACCTTAGGATGACGTAGCCTAGCCTTAAAAGTGAAGGGCGAGGTTCAAACGAGAAAAAGTTTATGGTAAATGTTGTTAGGGAGTCAACTTCAATCGATTTAACCCACTAAGACAATCTAAACACTCAGACTCAACACGTCTTTTCTTTTTCACTTACGTTCTAGATTAGCTCTAAACAAGCATACGAAAGTAGAACACACAATCACATTACAGGAATAAGCCCTAACGTTGGAGTAAACTCGCGCCACAAAGAATCACACAAATAGTGCAACCTACAAAGTTCGACCAAAGAACATTAGTCAAGCCCAAGCCGCTCGAACCATCACATTGAGGGTCTAACAGATGCCTAGGCATCAGAGATGTTAGTACCGTACATCAGATGCAAAATAAACGCAAAAAAGATAAAAATTTATCACGTTGATACTAAAAATATAATCCCTCTATTTCAATTTGTTACTAATATAATTTGATTGATTAATCGAATTTTAGAAATATGAGAAGATATTTTCAAATGAATAAATCTTAAATAGAAAAATGTACCTTCATTTATTTGATTGCCAAATAAAAGTAATCTGAAATATTGATTGAGTAATTCTTTTTTAGGCTATAAACTGAAAAAAGAGGGGAAATGAAATTAGGATCGAGGAAGTACTAATTACTATAATTAGTTAGACAAAAATAGAGTAAATGGTACAATTTTCGATAGCTATTTGATGAATGTGAATGATATAAGAAAAAACTATAAAATATTTTAAAACAAAAATAATATTTCTACATTATTTACCCATTCCACTATAAATAATTTTATTAATATTAAACTAAACTAACACAATCATTCTGTAATTTTTTGGTGAAAAAAAATCAATTATACCTGTTGACATTTGACTATAAAGTTGTTAGTTGTTACTCTTAATTTTTTCTAATATACATTAATTAATGACCATAATAGATTACACTTAACTTGCTTGATGAGTTATTAGTTAATCAGTTTTAGAAAAAAAGATGAATTTTGACCTTGCTTTAAGTTGTCAGGCTAGTAAATCATAGCATTATGATATATCATAATATTTTGTTTATGTATATAATAACTCAAAATCATTTATTTATCTTAGTTGTAGTAGCAATTTACAAACAATAATCCATTTAATAATTGACAGACTGATGGGATCCAACACCAACTAAGCAATGTTTAATTATTTAAATTAATAATGAGCTATTTTTAGTCACATTCGATCAAGACAGACTTAAGAGTACAAAAATGGTGTGATCAACTAACCATATTTCATATGACAACAATGCACGTGCCAACCCCATGGACCCTTGTTTGATAGTATTTTGGCGTGGAATTTTGAAATATCGTTTGATTTTGCGATTCAGAGCGAATATATTTTTTATATATACACTCTGTAATAAAATTAAAAGTTCATTCTCTCGAAACAACGAAAGAATGTAATTGCTTCTTCTTTAATTAGAGATCTCAAGTTCACAAATTTAAAATAGTCAGCAAATACGAAACCAAAAACAAAAAGTATCATTCTTAATATTGCAAATTCTTCTCATGTTGCCTCTTTTAAGATACTATTCATTTTGGTAATGTTAATAAATTTACCAAAAATAAAGTACATATACACTAAATAATTTCATTATTACTATTTACTAATTCAATATTGAAATTTATAATTCCTTAATTTCAAACCAAAGACTCAAAGAGTCTTCACCCCAAATTCCTACTAATTACCTCTTCACTATTGTTGGTCAAGTGAATTTTCTTACTTCTTTATTGACTTTGTTAAAAAGGAAAAAAATATATATATACTAAAATGGATGGATATTCAACACTGAAGACTTGAGAATTAAATAATGGCCCAATTTAACATATTTTCCTATTTGTCTTGTTTGACTACACAAAAAACTTTGACCCAAGGAAAACATGATAATTATGAGTAGTTAATTGTGTGCTTAAATTCGATATTTTGTTAAGAGTTTTATTTGGTGAATGTGAAAAAATATAACTTTTTTAAGAAAATATAATTTTGGGTAAAATTTACATTTTGAGATAGTTTTTGAAGCTTAATTAGGATTAAGAGTCAATTTTTTAACATGATATGATTTAGATCCATCTCAATTCATGATTTATCAATATTGGACTTTCGTATTAAATTATTCACGTTCTGATATTGAGTCATGGGTGTGGGGAGTGTGTTGACGATTGAATCCTACATTAAAAAGATGGGCA
Organism: Solanum peruvianum; assembly: GCA_027705065.1. Taxonomy (NCBI): domain Eukaryota; kingdom Viridiplantae; phylum Streptophyta; class Magnoliopsida; order Solanales; family Solanaceae; genus Solanum; species Solanum peruvianum. Next base: position 64,432,376 of record JAKWJD010001764.1, on the reverse strand, counting down.
ACTTTCACATATAGCAAACAAAAAATTCATATTTGTATGTCATAGCAAACTTTGCATAATTGCGCTCCATAGCAAACATAAAACTGTATAATTTGTTATACATATACAATTGTATAATTCGCTGGCCTAAATTATATAATTCGCTGGCCTAAATTGTATAATTCGCTGGCCTATTTCGCTGCAATTGTATAATTTATTTTGCATACAGTTGAATCGAATTAAAATGTATGTATATTGCATAATTATAAGTGTATAGCAAGAAGATATATGTTTTTCTCGCTTTATACAAAAACGTTAACACAATATATACACTTCTGTTGTATAAAGCTAGAGAAAATTGTATTTCACTGCAATTGTATAATTCGTTGGCCTTTTTCTCTGCAATATTTGAAGTAAAATGTTTGTAAATTGTATAATTAAGTGTAAAACACGAAGATATACATTTTTGCATGTGTATATACAATTTTCTCTCGCTTTATACAAAACAGAAACAGAATTATACACTTCTGTGTATAAAGCGAGAGAGGAGAGTGAGAATGGAGAGTGGAGAGCGAGATTTTTGGGAGAGAGACGCTGGCAAATTTTAGCTAATGTTTGCTATGGAGCACAATTAAATCAAACCCTAGCTATTCCATTTAATTTAGGTTATTAGTTTGCTATTATATATAATTTTCCCTAAAAAAATTGAATAAATTGATCTCTTTATATAATTTTGAACAATCCTCGCTTTTTAAATTTTTAGTGATTAAATTAATTCTAACAAATATTTTTTGTGATTATATAAAACCTTTACTTTCACTGCGAAAAATTCTAAAGAAAAAGCATATGAAGCAGATCATATTAGAAAATAAATGAGAGAAAAATAAACTAGCGGGATAATTACTCTCAAAGACCATTCGGTAACCTTAATTACCAAAAAAATGAAGAGTTTCTTATTTGACCTCCTTCTTGTTCGTCCTTCTCCTCCTTCTCCGACATTAAAAAAAAAAAACTCAAAATGTTATCGTATCTATAATTTGAAACTATTTAAAGATGATTTTGAGTTGATCAAGATTAAATAGTCAACGTATAGTTAATGTATAATTAGTGTATATTCATATATTAAAACTATGTTAAATTATTTTGATTGTGTTATAATGTAGGGAAAATTGTATATAACAACAAATTATTAATTCAAATTAATATATATATTTTTGTTCCCCTCTCTCCCGTTCCCAAATCTTGCTCGCCACTCTCCCAAAATCTCGCTCACTCACTCGCCTCTCTCACTTTATACAAAACACAAATGTATAAAATGTGTTTGTGTTTGTATAAAGCGAGAGAAAATTATATATATGTACATATATTTTTGTTCCCCTCTCTCCCCTCCCCAAATCTCGCTCGCCACTCTCCAGATCTCGCTCACTCACTCGCCTCTCTCACTTTATACAAACACAAATATATACGTTGTGTTTGTTTTTGTATAAAGCGAGAGGAAATTGTATATACAAATACATATGCATATATTTTTGTCCTATAACTTATTATTATACAAATACGATCTTCCCTGCTCAGTTTTTTTTTCTGTTGCTCGCTTTATGTAAACGCTGATTATACAATTCATTTTTTGTATATGTATACCAAAGCAGATTATATAGTTTTGTATATGTACAACGAAGTTATACAACTGTTTTCTTTTGTATATGTATAGCAAAATATACATATTTATGTTTGCTATGGAACACAATTATGCAAACTATAGTTATAACATACAAATATAATTTTTATGTCTGCTATAGCCAGTGTATAACTTATGTATATCTCATCAAAAGTCATAAAAAAAAATATACATTAATTATACAATATAAATGTTAAAACAAGAATAAATTTAAAACAACATGCAGAAAATAATTTTGGGAGATAAAACATATGTGCATAATGTATAAGAATTTTCAAATTCTAATTCTAACTCATTTTGCTACTATAACTTTTCTTAGTTCCATACAATCAGGGTTTGTAATGAAAATTGAAAATGGACTGAAATAACAATGCGATATTAATGGAGTTGATTGAGAATCATAACATTGTAAAAATATTACTCTTTATGTTTTAATTTATTTGTATTAGTTTGATTGGACAAACAACTTAAGAAAATTATTAAATAAGACTTTGAAATTTTATAGCTTTAACCTAAAAGTATATATAATTTATCAAATGTATTTTAATATTAAGATCTTAAACATATCTAGGCAATATTGAAATTCAAAAGTTACCAAATAAAAAGGTTCATAAGGTTTAACTTTAAACACACCATTTTTTTTAATTGTTTTCTGTGTTGCAGTATATATAATGTATTTTTTTCACTTGATCTCATTTGATATTTATGATTTTTGATTTTGGATGTGCAAATTTAGACACTTAAAATTATATAAAGTTGAACATCTAAACACGTGGGTTCTACATGACAAAATATGTGTCAATTCATATTTATGTGACGTCCTACGTGTATTATACCACCTAGAACAAAAATGTCTACTTGTTCAATGTGATGTAAGTTTAAGTATCTACTTGTTGAGGCTTAGTTAAAGGACATGTTGGCCTCAACTGACATCTATACTATCTAACTTTAATTGTGCACGAATAAACACTTAAACTGATATATAATTGAACAAGTAGGGCACGAATCTTATATAAAGGCATATAAAACGCTACATAAAATACAAAATTACCATAAAAAATACCATGCAAGACAACTTTTCCATTTAAGATTCTTATTATTTCATGTTATAATTTATGTGTCTTTGAACCATATTAACAAATTCAATCGTTATTCTAAGCACGTTTTCTCAAAGGCAACTCTTGTTATTGACTTTATTGATTTGTGAAACAAGAATCTTATGATATATTGATAAATATATAAAAATGAAATTTCTGCAATGACATTTTCAAAGAACCAGGTACAAAATTTCGTACTGATCATTACATGTATATATTTTTAATATCATATGTATACACAAGTTAGGCATCATCAATATACAAACGAGTAAAGTCAAAATCACAAAGAATATTCTAATTAATTTTGACTTCTTTCTTATTTTAAAGTGAGTAATTTCCACACAAAAATTTAAAAAATCAAAACAGCTGTATATATCTAATTAACTTTTTTCAAAATAAACAACTATTTTGAAAAGTATGTGTTTGTCATCTTACATGAATATTGAATTAAAATCGTAGCAACAAGTTAAACTACATCGTGATAGCAAAGTGATTTTGTCGACATTTATAATATCTCGTCATGTATTTAAGTCGTCTTCATAGTATCATAATTCAAAATTGTCACGCGACTCTTTCGCGTGATCACGCTATTTATACGACCCTAAATCTTTAGTAATCCATCGTTGATATATTTCCATTTTTATTTTATTTTTTTAAAAAAAGTTTGGTCTTTCTCTCCACACATTATGTGTATGCACGTTTAGCCTCTTGTATTTTTCATTTTCAATGTTTGGTAGTTCGACTAATTTTATACACCTAATTAAGTGATTAATATTGAAAGGGTTTCAATATTATAATAAATAATTTTATTAGGATTTGTTGGATTTGCCGTACAAGGCGTCCAACAAATTGATGAGTTGGTGATAATTAAGTGATACCTTTCATAAATAGAAAAAAGCCTAATTAACTTTAATTTTCTTATTTAGATTGACAAATGGCAAGGAATTAAGTTAACCCTTCAACTAAACCATGATTATATTCTTCATTCAATTATACCGCTATTATATACGTCTTAGTTTTTTTGTTTTTTTTTTTTTTGGTAGAATTGGTTGGTTATAACTAATCCAAGTTCTCTTTTTATGCTAAATTATTAGTTAAGTAGTTAATATTTGATTTAAGGGGTCATTTTAAGTGGTTACAAGTATTTAATAATTGATATAGACAACTCTTGATCTCCTCCATTGATCATTTACCTAAAGAAGTTTTATTTATTCTTTAGAGAATATATATTGTTCCAACTACATTTATATTTGTGCTTATATATAGCATTTTTAATCTCTCTATATATTATTGTTAATTTAATTTTAATTCTTATGATATTTGACTAAATATATTTAAATTAAAGATATGACTTTTCGATCTCTCGATCGCTTGTGAATACTCACAATCATTAAGTATTATCAATGATTAATCCACAATTTAATATTAAATTACCTATGTGTTATATTAATTTTGTGTTGTTGCTTGTATTTGAGAATATATACTTCAACAATAATAAAAAAATAATAAATTCATATATTAATTAATTAAAAATTAAATATATCAAATTATATATTACAAAAATCAAAATCAGAATTCATCAATAAATGAAGATATACGTCAAAAAATGCTATTATCCCTTTATATTTTGTGGAGTCATATATACCCATCCAATAAATAATATCTTCTTGGTTAGATAGGCTATAAGATTTTATACCTACTAATAATTGCACTAAACTATTGATAAGTCCAAAATACCTAAAATAATATCTATATTAACAATCATAGTTTTCTTTGAGAAAAACATCCTACCCACCCTTTTCTAGTGGATATATATTACTCAAGGAACTTCTTTCCCTTTTAACTTTCATATATTTTCTTCTTCTACTTTTTATATTTCCAATCCAAATTTATTAAAAATGCTAGGAATGAACAAGTTTAAATCAATGAAGAAATTAGCCAAGAAGGCTAAGGCAATAACAAGTCCTACTCATGAATACTTTCTTATTAAGGACAACAAAAACAATGAAGAATGGTCACTTGCTAACCCTAATTCAACAATACCAATAGGGAATTTAGCCATCTATGTGGGGGAAGAACGAGAACGATTCATCGTTCCAACGAGCTATCTTTCTCATCCATTGTTCAAGATTTTGTTGGAGAAAACCTACAATGAGTTTGGGTTTGATCAAACAAATGGATTGGTGGTGCCATGTAGTGTTAATGCATTTCAAGAAGTGGTTAATGCTGTGGAATGTTGCAATGGGAAGTTTGATTTTGGTGAGTTGGTGGAGGAGTTTTTGTAGATATTGTTTTTATGAATAATTAGCATAGGAAAATAGAGTTGGATCACATTTTGAGTGCCATCTTATAGAGTAGCATGGAGTTTTTTTTGCAGAGGGTCTATCAGAAACGATCTCTCTATACTGGATATGTTGTTATTATGATTGTTATTGTATGGTATGAAGAAATGATCTTAGAAAATTCATGAGCTAGAAGAGATAATTAATTATTTCAATGTTCAATTTTCTTGTACCATGAGATTTGGTAGGGCAAGATTTTTTGTGTAAATTGAGATTAGAATTTCCCGAAACGATAGCTATATCATCTGATGTAAATGTTTGCTATTATTTACAATTTCGCGATCCTTATATTCATATTACTAGTCAAATATTACAATCATATGCCATAATTTCGCAATGCTCGAATTTTCGACAAATTATCAAACACAAATACTAATATTGCAATATAAACATTATATTAATCTAATTCTGGCTCGCAGAATGTTTTCTAAAGTACATTTTGTTTACGAAACAATGTAACTTGTATATTATAATAAGATTTTAGCCTTTTTAAATGATTGGTTCTTATTAGATGGATTTCTTGATTTTTGAAAAAATAAATACAAAGTTTGGATGAAAGTTGCTGAATTAATTGGCCAAACCTGTAACTTGGTCTCTAGCTCCGTCTATGTATATTATTATACCACAAGGAAGGTTTTGATGGAATAAAAGGAAACAGTAGAATTACCTCCTTAGACTACTATGACACAAATTTCAGATATACAATTTAACAAAACTAAGATCCTATTATTCACTAAATTTTTTTTATTTTTTTTTGTAATTTTGTATACCTTTTGGGCTTACGTGACATCTAAATATCTCTCATGCGCCTCAACTGCGTGGAGTCAGTGCGCCACATAAGCCAAAAGGTGTACAATATTATATATAAAATGAGTTCATATATGTCTCTGTAATTTCGATCATCATAGTCTAGGAATACTTGTGCCTTCTCTCTTGAAGAAAATATACGCTTACGTTATCCCTATTTTTATATTTTTATGGAGAAAGAAATATCGTTTCCACTATTATGTGTCGACTGAGATGAGTGAAGTATCAATTTTAGATATTTAATTTAGTCAATAAATTACAATGTAAGTTTTATCGTGACAAGTGACAACCAAGTGAAATGAGAAATGTAACTTTCATATACAACTTTGCCTCTTCAAATTCAAGAAGGCCGGCGGTATAGGGATGAACCTCTTTGTTACCCAATATGTAAGATGTTTGCAAATATTCAAATGAATAAATTAATTCACTTCGTTATCATTAATACGTACATTAACATATTCATTGTATATGCAGGCCTATTCGGCGGTGGTACTCCCAACATGATTTTCTCCATATCAAGGGCTCAAACCCGAGACCTCTGATTAAGGGTGAAACACTCTCACTATTGCATCACAACCAACGTTGATATACTTTCATAGTTCTAGAGCAAACTTTACTATTTGATTCCATGCGCCGAATATGCCCCCATCAGGACCGGCCACTACACTCTGTTTGGTTACAAACGGTGGATGAACATATTATTTTGATAAATATATTTTAATTTTTTCATGTTCGATTGACCCCAAAACAACAACAAAATAAATAAATACAAATTCCATAAGTTTAGATCCTAATTACGTGATACGCTGTATCCAAGCGTGATTCACATGTGTATGAGACACTAACAACCTCATATCTCGCTCTATTACTCGTCTCTTCTTTTGTAACTATATTTTCAAAATGTATCTAGTATAAAAAATGCAATGATACATTCATCAGTATACCCTTGCAGAGAGAGAAAGAAAGAGAGAGCAAGGGGGAGTTTGACGGAGTGGTGATTGATTTGAAATGTGATACAAAATTTTAATGAGTGAGACAATATGTAATTATTTCAAACTATAGAGTAGATTAAATTAGTATGCGCGGTAGAAATATTTGTGTAGTTACATAGTTTTTCAACGAAAAAAAAAACAAAAAAAACTTACAAACTACATACTTTCTTAATTGGGCTTTTGTTCAAATACAGGCCCATGTTAGAATCCTTCCATGAAGAAGTCGGACCCGAACCGAACAAATCGAACATGACCCGGTAAATGACTTTGTAAATTGGCAACCTCATCTGAAATTCCTATTTCATCTCAACCGTTCATCTTAATTCTGACAAAATCAACGGTCAGATGATGATCAAGAGCGTCTTCCCGAAAAATTCAAATTATCCTCTTCATCCCGCTCCCATTTTCAGATCTCCCTAAACACAAACGGCTAATCTCTTTCTCTCTCTAACTTTCTCTCTCTAAAAATCGACTCCTTTGAAAATGTCGAATCGCCATGAGAAGGAGAAAAGTGTAAACGTTCAAGTTCTGCTTCGTTGCAGGTACTAATTAATATCATTTCGTTTGTAATTTTAGTTAATTAGTTATAGAATGCTTAATATTGATCATTTAAGACTCGATTTTCTGATTAGTTTGAGTCGAAAAATGGATTAATTTTGTTGATTTGATGTATTATAGGCCGTTTAGTGAGGATGAAGTGCGGAATAATGCTCCGCAAGTGGTGACTTGCAATGAGTACCAAAAAGAGGTAGCTGTTTCACAGAACATTGCTGGGAAGCACATAGATAGGGTTTTTACATTTGATAAGGTGATTACTGTTTGATTACAGAATGGTTTCCTTTTTTGTTTGTAATCTAGTTACTATACTGGAATCAATTTTGTTATTCATTTTGGTTTTGCTCATGCATTGATGTTGAATTGGTAATTGGAATTTGAAGGTTTTTACTTTTACTCCTATTTGAACTAATGGTATTGGGTTTTTCGCTTTTATGTTTGAACATAAACCTGAAAGAATAAATCTTTGCCATAGACATTCTAAGTGAGATTATAGAACCTAAAATCTACTTTCCTTGGCTCTATTAGGTTAGAGAATGATACTGCTCTTGTATTTCAACATAGACCTGGAAGAAGAAAGCAATTTTTACACGAGAAGGGATTTCCATGTTTTCATGAAAGAAGAAATACTGCTCCATTTTGGTATAATTTACTCCCACAGGGTGCTTACACCAGATCAATAGATGCATGACATGTGTTTGAATATATACGACTATCACTTAAACATGGTTAAATGGTTGATTAATGTATAATTGCTTCATTAAGTCAGTTTAACCATGGTAAGTTTCATTGGTTTGGTCTAAACATATGGTGGGAGTAAGTATTTTTTTCATTTCTACTGTTCCTTTTTTGGTTGAAGAAGTGATGAAACTGCATCTTTTAGTCTTAAAGATTAAAGCGCTTGAGTATGACTATAAGGCAAAAGAAAAAGATGCCTTGATCCCTAGAGATTATCTGTGATTGTTTATCCTATCTTTATGTCTGCTCTCTCAAATTATAACTAGAAACGTGAGAATATTATGAGATAACTGTGTTGAGCAACATGTCAGTCAGATCATTTAATTCATTTATTTTCTGAGCTGATGCATTGCTATTTAGATTCTTCTTCCAGGTTTTCTTATTTACTTCATTGAGCACGCCAATTAGTTTTGTTATTGAGTCCCAAGTTGATTTGGTTAAAGTAAATTGAGGGTTGAGATTCCTCCAGTGGGGAGATAAGCAGTTGCTGGACTGTGACTCTGCTTCTGCAACGTTTGTAACTTGTAGCTCTTTTGTCAATGTCAGTCTTTGACATCACCACCCTCATTATAGATTGATCTTATGAATCTTTTTAAATTAAGAAAAGAACTACAGCCTTTCCTCTCAAAGCGATCATCTATTTCTTAATCAGACTGACCATGGACTACAATAACTACTGGTGAGATATCAACTTAACCAGAGTTCCTCACTCCTAGACATTGCACTTCTTATGTTAAAGAAAGGGAATACTACTGGCATCTCATTGTTATAGCATCCTTAATTTAGAGTGGAGTTCTGGTTTTACAACTTGTCTGAAATATTAGTGATTTTTGTTCTTGTTTACACAGAAAAATAATATGATCCGACTTGTTTTATGTTCAGTGGTAGAGAATTCCCCTACCCCCATCCTTGGGGTGAGTTACTATTATCATTTTTAAGATATCGCTCTTAGTGCTAAATATGGAAATGCCACCTATGATACTCTTTTACACAAAGCATTATTGTGTGAATTTTGTAATCGGACTGATCTAAGCACTTGAGCCATGAGATGTTCAATGCCAATATTTTGCTATAATTTGTCTTATGTTTTAAGTTCTGGTTTTTTCATGCTTCTATCATGTTCTGATATCAAAAGAACTGCTTCTATCATGTTCTGTTCTGTTCAGGTTTTTGGCCCATCTGCTCAGCAAAGGGATCTTTATGATCAGGCAATTATCCCCATTGTGAATGAAGTTTTAGAGGGATTTAACTGTACTATTTTTGCTTATGGTCAAACTGGTACAGGTAAAACATACACCATGGAAGGTGAATGTAAGAGGTCTAAGGTACTAGCTGACAGGTCTTGTGCCTCAATCCCACTGTAGAAGCTTATGTAACGATTTTTGTTTCTAACCTGTGATTGCCTGATGTAACAGAGTGGGCATAACAGTGAGCTTCCTCCAGGAGCAGGAGTCATACCTCGAGCAGTCAAGCAAATTTTTGATATGCTGGAGAGTCAAAATGCAGAATATAGTGTGAAAGTTACTTTCTTGGAGTTGTACAATGAAGAGATCACTGACTTGTTAGCCCCTGATGATTTATCAAAAGTTTCTGTAGAAGATAGGCAAAAGAAACAATTGCCACTTATGGAAGATGGAAAAGGTGGAGTATTAGTGAGAGGACTTGAAGAAGAAATTGTTACAAGTGCTAGTGAGATATTCGCTTTGCTTGAAAGGGGATCAGCAAAACGTCGGACTGCAGAAACCTTGCTGAATAAGCAATCAAGGTACTGATTTTTGTTTCTTTGTAGAATCCATCATTATTATTATGTTGCATTCAATATGTTAGAAGCAATGCTCTTTCCTTTTTCAGTCGTTCACATTCCCTTTTCTCCATAACAATACACATCAAGGAAGCAAACACTGAAGGCGAAGAACTCATAAAATGTGGCAAGCTAAATTTAGTCGATTTGGCTGGTTCAGAAAATATTTCACGTTCTGGGGCTAGGGAGGTAACGTGTTCACCTTATCTTGTACAAACTCTTTGCGAAGGTTGTTTCTTGATCTTATTTTGTCAACCACACACAGATCATCTGTTCCTTCTCTCTTTATAGTGCAGGCACTGCTGTCTAAGTAGTTTTTCCTCTTATTTTTCCATTTAGTTGTACTTCATCTTCTTTAATCTGTGCCCGTATCTTCTGTCTCTTGTACCATTTGTCAGGGGCGTGCAAGGGAAGCTGGAGAAATAAACAAAAGTCTACTTACACTAGGGAGAGTAATTAGTGCTCTTGTTGAGCATCTTGGGCATGTCCCTTACAGGTAGTTACTATGTGCGATCATTTTTTCATTTGTTTTTAGCTCTGTGTTTCTAAGCCATTTCTTATGATGCTTACTATGAAATTTAGGGATAGCAAGCTGACACGTTTACTCCGTGATTCATTGGGAGGAAGAACAAAAACATGTATTATTGCCACAGTGTCACCTGCTGTTCACTGTCTGGAGGAGACCTTGAGTACGCTGGATTATGCCCACAGGGCAAAGAATATTAAGAATAAGCCTGAGGTAAAATGTAGAATGCATGAATAAGCAAACAGTTTCTTACATGAATCATCTCACGCTTCTCCACTCTTAATTATCTAAAAACAAGTCAATAATTTTTTGATTGCTGGTGCTGTTTGACATTCAAATGCAATATCAGTGTCCATCTACTGTTCACATGAATGATTTATTATGTATGTTGAATCTCCATGAGTATCTTCAGGATGTATATCACGTCATAGTGATTCATATTCTTATTTCATTCCACTTGCCAGATGATTTATGTGTCATCTTATCAATCAATGTTTCTTCTGTCATCTCCAGCTGAACATTCCTCATTTTCTGGTTTAGTACAACAGCTTTAAATAAGTATTGCTCGCCTTACTTTACCATATTTGTTTCGGAGTAGTTTTCAGATGAAATTCCTTTTTCGATAATGGAGCTGTTTTTCCTAAGTTGATTAAATTTTTTTGACTATGCCATTTTTCCTCTAAAGAAAAGAGATATCGTTGTTGTTTGGGTTGAAACAGAACCACTACATGACCTATACTTGAAGATGTTTTACATTCACTAGTATGTAACTACATAATGGATATGGATTATCAGGCTTTGACTTTTGCATAAAGATTTCAGAGCTAACATGTAAAAATTGGCTACTTTTCTGATGTTCCCAAAGTACTTTGATTAGTTGAAGCAAATCAGTCAGTTTGCTTGAGTAATCAAAGTTTCGGCATTTATCTGCTTAATCTCTAGCAGCTGTCTGCTTTATCTCTTTCAGCCTCTTTCCATATAACCTCATAGTGTTGATTAAATTAGATTTATGAAACTAAATTATTTTGGCGTCTGTTGTCTCTGTATCTTATTTCTTCGTTAAATCTGTAGGTGAATCAAAAAATGATGAAATCCACCCTCATCAAGGATCTGTATGGTGAAATTGACAGGCTTAAAGCAGGCTAGTACTTTTTTGTTCTAGCCAATTGTGGTGTGACTAACACATCCTCATCAGTTATCATTTTTCTTTTTATATAAACTGTTTAACATAATTGTTCATTTTCTTTTGTTCCTGTTGGTCTTCCAGAGGTGTATGCTACACGTGAAAAGAATGGTGTGTACATACCAAAAGATCGATATTATCAGGAGGAGAATGAGAGAAAGGTAGCACATCTTTGTTTTTTCCCACAATGTCTTGTATAGCCTTATTGAGTTGCTCTAACTTCACTGTATGTTAGCCTTATTGAGTAATGGATTATATAGTCTCAATCAGTTTTTTGTATGAGTTCCTGGTATTGAATCATCGTCTCACAGTCTCACTAAACATTTTAAAGCAATCTTTACCTTTTCCATGTTTAGGCTATGACAGATCAAATTGAACAAATGGGAGTGACCTTAGAAAACCAGCTGAAGGTCTGTTTTCTGAAACTCTTGTAGTTTACAAGTGTCTTATGTATTCCACTTGTGAAGAGTGAATGATCTCGATTTTGGTTTGTGAAATCAGCAACTTGAGGAGTTGCAAAGTAGATATGATCACCAGGTTCATCTGTGCTCAGATTTGACATGTAAACTTGATGCTACACAGGTGAGTTTCTAGCCTTCTGTTCTAAAATCATTTTTTAAAATCCGGTTCATAAGCTCTTACTATTGATGCTTCTTGCAGAAACACTTGAACCAAACTACCTCCTTGTTGTCTAATGCTGAGGAAGAATTAAGACAAAGCAAGTACACCCTCAAGGAGCGGGATTTTATCATCTGTGAACAGAAAAAAGCTGGTAAAGTGGTCTGATCTTTGGTTTGGAATGTCACAGAGGCTTTGGTCTTTAATTTATGTTGATATTTACAGAAAATGCCCTTGCTCAGCAAGCATGTAGTTTACGGGCTCAGTTGGAGATATCACTTAAAGACAACGCTTCACTATTTCTGAAAATTGGTAAGGCCATCTGATAGCAATCTGCAGAAATGATTTGTTGGGATCAGTTATTCTTTTCTTCTAATATTGTTTTTTTGCAGACAGAGAAGACAAGCTGAGTGCTGATAATAGGTCGGTGGTCAACAACTTTCAAACGGACCTTGCAAAGCAACTTGATTTCCTTTCCAACTCAGTGGCAACATCAGTGTGTCGACAAAATGAACACCTCCAGTGTGTTGAGAAATTCTGTCACGGCTTTCTTGAATCTCATGATAAGGTGATAACCAATGGCAGATATTCCTTCTTTTATTTTTTTAATTATAAACTTTTAGTTGTTTGGTTTGTTTTACTTCTGATACTAGGCTTCACATTTTTAATTTCATATTAGCTGAAAATCCAATTTTTCTGAACTGTTTGTGAGATAAAAATATTCTCGTAGGCTGTTGTAGATTTGAAGAGGAAAACTAGAGCTTCAAGGGCTTTGTATGTATCTCATTTAGAGGCCATGCAAAATGTGGTAAAACTGCATAAAGCTAGTTCTTCTGCTGCTCTGGAGGAGATTTCTGCTTTGGCTTCTTCTAATTCAATTTCCATTAAAGAAGTATGGATTTGTTCCTTCTCTGCATGTGTTTCAGTCCGTATATATTATAATGATCAATGCAGTTGCGGGATTGAACACTTTACTTTTCCCTTTCCCGATGCAGTTTTTAGATGCAGAAGATGTGGAAGCAAATTCCCTATTTGAAGAACTCCAGAGCACTCTCTCAACTCACCAAGGAGAAATGGCACTTTTTGCTGGCGAACTTCGTCAGGTTTCAATTTTACTTAATCTCTAGGAGTAGTCTGCCTTTTATCTATTCTTTCAAGTTTTCTTTCATTTTTTTTTAATTCTTAGATTTCTCATTGTGCAGAAATTTCAAGATAGTACAGAGCATTTGGCAAATATCTCCGAGATCATTCAAGGATATTTTGATAAGCTTGTGGAAGAAACAAAAAAACTTGAAAGACATGCGCTGACAGTTGATGAGATCCAGACGAAGTGTATTGCTGAATTTGAGGCGGCGTATGAGGTATACATTTGAAAATTCTGCCCGTATAGATATTAGTTGTCCATACTGTGACTGATGTTTGAGTTTGTTTCAGGAACAAGCAAGAGCAGAAGCACAGAAGCTTATTGCTGATATGACTACCATGGTCTCCAATCACCTGCATCGACAAAAAGAGCTGGTTTGTCTTTTTTAATCTTGTAATCATTAATGGTATATCTTCCTTTGGGTTCCTTGTACTGTAGTTGACTGATGCACTCACACTCAATCACAATGATAGTAGTTAATCTAGGAGCTAAGACTCGAAGAAGATGAAGGCTAATTCAGGGATCTAACCGAGAAGATTAGTTAAGAGCTGAAGAAGAAGGAAGAAAGAATAGATTGATATTATTCATGAATGAGTGAATTAGTACATTTCCGATGTATTCACACAACTAATCAAATGGGTAAAATGACTAAAGAAGAATACAGCAAAAGTTACTACTAACTAACTAATTTCTTGACATCTGAACAGTGTTAACTGCCTAACAGTTTTCTAACAGATTTCCTTACGATAATTTTAACTCGTCAACATATACTTGCATCATTGACAGGTGGGTACACGCTTAATTGATCTTAGAGGAACTGTTACTGGAAATAAGACTTTCTTGGATGGACATGTATCCTCTATGGAGGGTATTACAACAGTTGCAAAAAGGAAATGGCAGGATTATTCTACGCAAGCAGGCAGTAGCATGGACGAAAATGCTGATTTCTCAGCTGCTAAACATTGTCGGATGGAATTACTTATGCAGAAGTGGTAAGAATCTGACTTTGTTGTTGTTTCGAGTTTCAGCCTCTTATTTCATTTGAATAAGCATCTGATCTCTATCGAATTTCTGTTCCCTGATATTGTCAGTTTATTGATTTTGATTGGATCTCTCTATCATTTTGTTTTCTTTCTATTATTCTACCTTCACTTTTATTTCTGTATTTCTGTTACAATTCTTTTTTGTTTTTCATATCCAGTGTAAGCACTACTGAAACAGCTCATAAGCTGTGGCGAAGTACAAATGAATCAGTTAATGACGTGGGTAGTCAACATGTCTTGACAATGCATTCAGTTGTCAGGTCAGTTTTTAATATGCTTTGGTACCTGATTTCATGATGCTGAATGTATTTATAAAATATGAACTTAGCTGTTTCATTGCGGAGAAACTTGAGGATAACATTTAATTCCTTGATTTTTCTTTTGCTGGTGACAGGAATATGTGTGACAGTAATGAGCAACATGTAACTGAATTTGACTCTACAAAGGACGCTGCTGAAGAAGTTGTAACAAGGAATAGTGAAGATGCCGTTCAATCTTTTGACAGTAAGTTTCCTATGTTTCATGTTCTCTCTGTCTCTTTAAGTTTTATTTTCCTCCTCTTTTGAGTAGATTTGTCTACTAGCTATCTTTCTCTTGTGATCTAAATATAATAGAGTTTGTGCATTTACTGAAGAAGCATTGTACATTAATAGCTACATCTGCTGGTTGCATAACTTTTCTTCTGGTTTAAATTCTAACCCAGGCTTGTCGGAGAAAGAAAGAGCATCTATATCTGGCATTTTAGAAACTGCCAACACTCATTCAGAAACCATTGGAGTACTTGAGCACAATCACGCTAGTCAGTGTACTTCCATAGAACAGAAGGCCCTTGAAACTTTTCAGCAGAGATATATGGTATGTTATTTATCATAATCCATTATAACATTGAGTAGCTACCATGAGCATGGTGATTTTTCTTCACCTGTCGGTTTTCCTCTTGCAACAGAAATGAGAAATAATTGCCTTTTCATTAACAAAATAAAACTCTATCATGCCTTTTCATGAGATGTCTTTTCCTTAATGACTCACAGGATTATGAGCCAACTGGATCAACACCAGTCAGGTCTGAGCCAGATGTTCCAAGCAAGGGGACTATCGAATCTTTGCGCACGATGCCAATGGAATCCCTTCTAGAGGAATTTCGGGAGAATAACTCCTTCGAATCATTTCAAGTAAAGGAAGTAAAGCAATCACTAGTCCCACGACCTCCTCTATCGCAAATTAACCATTAGAAGATTGGTTACTTTCTTGTGTGTCATCCTCTGATCTGTATCAGTAATTTTTGTGTGTACTTGTACCACCCTCAGGAGAAATATGTCTAATACTGTAACATTAACATGTTGCTAGCTAATTCTGTCAAAAAGATAAATCCCGCCTTGGGATTTAGTAATGGTTGTAAATGAGGAAAAACTTGATCATTGGTTTCCAGATTTGATTTAGTGAGTGAGAGGAATACCTTTATTTATTGTGACAATGGCTCTTTGCTACTCAGTAAGAGTGACAATTCCATTTTGTAACACTTATGTAATACTAAGTCAATAGATATGTTGTAACTTTCATTTTGTCAATTCTAGCTATGTAAATGTGATGAAGTACTTCTACTAAAGCACCTTTTAAATCTTTCATAGAAAAATTGTACAAATTCCTTTGCCAGAAAAAATTTCAGAATGCCCAACTAATTACAGAGGTCCACATATTTCTTTTTTAGAAATTTGCGTACTACCTAAAATATGATATGTAAATGCAAAAATATGCATTAAAAAATGGTGAGTATACGTAATGATTTCCTAACTCATTACGAAGGACCTAATAAATATTTTTTAGAATTTTTATTGGGTGCTCCGAGGTGCCCAATTTATGGTGTAATATAATACATATGAAAAATCGAGGAATTTGAGTAATTCCTTTTTTGGACGTCCGTTAAAACGTTAACTATGGAGCTAGTTTGTCCTGATGACAAAAAAATCCATTTTCAAGGTCAGACGAGCCCCAGAGTAGGTAAACCCCCATTTTTGTAATTTTTGTGTACTATAGTCCATGAAATTTTTGTGATCAAGAATTCTGACGTCATTTTTATCCACAATGTTCATGGACTTCTTTAAGATGTTCGCTATGGAGCTAGTTGGCTCTGCGGCCAAAACGATCCATTTTCAAGGTCAAAGAAGCCCCACGATAAGTAAACCCCCCATTTTGCTGATTTTCTATTAACAGACGTCCATAAAAAAATTTCGGCCATTTCGTTTCAGGAATTCTGGATCACAAAAGCAAAATCTGTGTTTACCTGCCTTGGAACTCGTTAACTTGAAATTTCCACCGTTTTTCCTACAGGACAAACTTGATACATTGCCAAAGTCTTAACACACGTCCATAAAATATTTCTGTCATTTCATTTCGGAAATTTCCGAGTATAAAATTTTCATGGACTATAGCACACAAAAATCGATAAAATCTACGTTTACCTGCTTTGGGGCTCGATTGAACTTGAAAATTCGCTCATTTTCCCCGCGGATGAACTAGATACATTGTCAACATCTTAACGAACGTCTACAAAAATTATGACCATTTTGTCTCGAGAGATCTGGATCACAAAAATTTCATGGACTATATATAGCAAACGAAAATTGGCAAAATGTGTTTACCTGCATTGGGGCTCGTTTGAACTTGAAAATGGACCCGTTTTACCTGCGGGATGAACTCGATACATTGCTTGCGTCTTAACGAACGTCCATGAAAAATTTTGGCCATTTCATTTTGGCAAATCCGAATTACAAAAATTCCATGAACTATAACACACGAAGATCGACAAATTATGCGTTTACCTTCTATGGGGCTCATTTGAACTTGAAAATTTGCCAATTTTCCCCGCAGGACGAATTGAATATATCCAACCTCTTAACGGACGTCCACGAAAAGTTTCAGTCATTTTGTTTCGTTATTTCCGAAGCACAAAAATTTCAAGGACTTATAACACAGGAAAATCTCCAAAATATGCGTTAACCTGATTTGGGGCTCATTTGAATTTGAAAATGAGCTCATTTTTCCCGCGAGATGAACTAGATACATTGCTAACGTCTTAACGGGCGTGCATAAAAAATTAGCCCATTATATTTCAGAAATTTTGGATAAAAAAAATTCCATGGATTATAGTACACGAAAATCAGTAAAATTTGCGTTTACCTGCTTTGGGGCTCATTTGAAATTGGAAATTCGCCTATTTTCCCTGTTGGACGAACTGGATACATTGTCAATGTCTCAACAGACATTCATGAAAAATTTTAGTCATTTCATTTTGAGATTTCCAGATCACATAAATTCAATGGACTATAACACATGAAAATTGGCAAAATTTGCATTCACCTGCTTAGGGGATCGCTTGAGCTTGAAAATGCATCTGTTTTTCCCGCTAAAAGAGATGGATACATTGCCAACGTCTTAACTGACGTCTATGAAAATTTTCTGCCATTTCATTTCGGAAAATCCGAATCACAAAAATTTCATAAACTATAGCACATGAAAATTGAAATAATTTGTGTTGACCTACTTTAGAGCTTGTTTGAACTTGAAAATTTCATAAACTATAGCCATTTTATTTCATGAATTCCGCATCACAAAAATTTCATGGACTATATTAAATGAAAATCACCAAAATCTCCGCTTACCTGCTTTGGGGTCGTTTGAAATTTAAAATGCGTCAGTTTTCCTAACGAGAAGAAAATTGGATACATTACTGACGTCTCAACGGACGTCCATGAAAAATTTTGCCCGTTTTGAAATTCGTCTAAATCAACGTTTAAATGCTTTGGGGTTCATTTTGAACTTAAACATTTACCCGTTTTTCTCCACGGAACGAATTGGTTCCATAGACAACATCTTAACGGACATTCACGAAAAATTTTGCCCATTTTCTTTCAATAATTCAAAATCATAAAATTTCCATGGACTATTGCACATAAAAATTGGCAAAATCTGCATTTACGTGATTTGGAGCTTGTTTGAACTTAAAATGCGTCCGTTTTCCCTGCGGAACAAACAAGATACATTGCCAACGTCTTAACAGAAGTTCATGAAAAATTTCGAACATTTTCTTTCACAAATTTGATATCACAAAAGTTTCTTGGACTAGTGAACACGAAAATCGGTAAAATTGTGTTTTCCTGCTTAGGAGCTCGTTTGAATTTGAAAATTTGCTCGTTTTTTCTTCGGAACGAACTGGATATATTGTCAACGTCTTAACGAACGTCCATGAAAATTTTTGGCCATTTTATTTAGGTAATCCGAATCACAAAAATTCCACACAAAAATCGGTATAATGTATGTTTAACTGCTCTAGACTCGTTTGAACTAGAAACTGTGCTCGCTGTCCCCGTTTAACGAATCTGATAAATTGTAAACGTCTGAACGAACGTCGATAAATTTTTTTAGCCATTTTGTTTCGGTATTCAGGATCACTATAATTCTATTGAATATATAACACACAAAAATAAAAATATGCCCGTTCCCCCCGGAACGTGTGTCCAGAAAAAATTTCGGTCATTTTATTTCGAGATTTCTGAATCACAAAATTTCCTTTGGGGTTCATTGACAAAATCAGCATTTACCTACTTTGGGGTTCATTGACAAAATCAGCATTTACCTACTTTGGGGTTCATTGTCTTTTGGAAATTCACTTGTTTTTCTCAGATGAACAAATACATTGCCAAAATTTTAACGGACGTCCACAAGAAATTCGTGTATTTGTTTCCAAGAATTCTGGATCACAAAAGTTCTATAGACTATAGCAAATTAAATTGGCAAAATCTGTGTGTTTACTTGATTTGGGGATCGTTTGAACGAAAATTCACAAAATTCAAAATTTTCATGAACTAGCCCACGAAAATTCGCAAAATCCACGTTTAGCTGCTTTAGGGTTGGTTTGAACTTGACAATTCATCTATTTTCCCCAAGGGACGAACTGAATGCATTGCCAACGAATTAACGAACGTCATTAAAAAATTTGTCCATTTATTTTGGAAATTTCGAATCACAAAAAAATTTAATAACTTAGCACACAAAAATCGATAAAATGTGCATTTACTAATTTGGTCTTGTTTTGAACATTAAAACTTGCTTATTTTTCTGTGGGACGAACTGGGTACATTGCATACGTCTTAACAGATGTCCACAAATTTTTTTAGCTATTTTATTTTTGAAAATTTCGGATCATAGAATTTCAATGGATTACAACAAATAAAATCGGTAAAAACTGCTTTTACCTCCTTTGTGCTCGGTTGAACTTGAAAATAACACCGTTTTCCGTAGGACAAACAGGATACATTCCTAGCGTTTTACAAGACGTCCATGAAAAATTTCTCTCATTTCGTTTCTGAAATTCCGGATCACATAAAAATCGGTAAAATTTGCTTTACCTGCTTTGGGACTCCTTTGAACTAGAAAATGCGGCTGTTGCCCCCCGGAACAAATTGGATTTGCCAATGTCTTAAGGAACGAGCATTAAAAGTTTCAGCCATTTTATTTTAGAAATTTCGAATTACAAAAATTTCATGGACTATAGCATACAAAAATCATCAAAATGTGCATTTACTTACTTTGGGATTCGTTTGAACTAGAACATGTGTCAATTGTCCCTAGAAAGAACTGGATACATTGTCAAAGTCATATCGAACGTGCATAATTTTTTGGCTATTTGTTTTAGAAATTTCGGATCATAAAACTTTTAAAGACTATAACACACAAAATTGGTAAAAACTACATTTACCTGCTTAGGGCTCTTTTGAATTTGAAAATTTACATATATTCCTTGCATATTTTCCCTATGTGACGAACAAGATATATTGCCAACGTTTTAACGGATGTCCACAAAAAATTTCAACCCTTTTATTTTGAGAATTCTGAATCCTAATAATTTCGTGGACTATAGCACACGAAAATACAAAAAATCTGCATTTACCTGCTTTGGGGATCATTTGAACTTGAAAAATGCATCCGTTTTTCCTATGGAACGAACTATATAAATTGTCAACGTCTTAACAATGTCTATGAAAAATTTGGCTATTTCGCTTTGGAAATTCTGAATTACAAAAAATTTGTGGACTACACAAAAATTGATAACATCAGCATTTACCTGCTTTGGGACTCGTTTGAAGTTTAAATTTGCCACTTTTTCCCTTGAAACCAACTAGATACATTGCATTTCGGAAATTACGAATCACAAAATTCCATGGAATATAACTCACAATAATAGATAAAATATACATTTACCTATTTTGGAGCTCGTTTGAAATTGAAAATTCACCTGTTTTCCCCGCGAAACAAATGGGATACATTACGGACGTCGACGAAAAATTATGTCCATCTTGTTTCGAGAATTTTGGATCACAAAAATTCAATGGACTACATATGTGCCATACAAAAAATCGGCAAAATCTGTGTATACCTTTTTGGGAGTTCAAACTTGAAAATTCGCCCGTTTTCCCCATTGGATGAACTGGATACATTTTTAATGTATTAACGGACATCCACTAAAAATTTCGGCTATTTAATTTCAGGAATTCTAAATCAAAAAAATTTCATAGACTATAACACACAAAAATTGAAAAAATCTGTGTTTACCTGCTATTTGGCTTATTTGAACTTGAAATTTCGTCCTTTTCCCCACAAAATAAATTGAATACATTGACAACGACTTAACCGACGCCTACGAAATTTTTTTAGATTTTTTTTAGAAATTTCGATTCTCAAAAATTTCATGGACGTACCTTAAGACGTTGACAATGCGTCTGTTTTCCCCCCTAAACGAAATGGATACATTGCCAACGTCTTAACGGACGTCTATGAAAATTTTTAGCCATTTCGTTTCGAAAATTCCGAATCACAAAAAATTCATGAACTATAGCACATGAAAATTAAAATAATCTGCTTTGACCTACTTTAGAGCTCGTTTGAACTTGAAAATGCACCATTTTTCCCAGTGGGATGAACTTGTTCCATTTCTAACATCTTAACGGATGTCCATGAAAATTTTTGGTCTTTTTTTAAGGATTTATAGATAAAAAAATCCATGGACTATAGAAGACGAAAATCGATAAAATCTACCTTTGCCTACTTGGGATTAATTAGAACTTGATAATGCATCATTTTTTTCATGATGGACGAACTAGATCCATTTCTATAGTTTTAAGCGATGTCTATGAAAAAGTCAATCATTTTTCTAGGATTTCTGGATAAAAAAAAAATTCATAGGCTATAACACTCAAAAATTGGTAAAATCTGTCTTTGTCTACTTTGGGGCTCGTTTGAACTTTAAAATGCATCATTTTTCTCTGCGGGACGAATTGACTCAATTTCTAATGTCCTAGTGTACATCCATGAAAAGTTTCGACCATCTTATTTTGAATTTTTGGATCAAAAAAAAATTCATGGGTAGCATATGAAAATTAGTAAATTTCCCTTAATTTGCTCATGGGCTCGTTTAAACTTGAAAATGTACATTTTTTCTCCGCGGGATGAACTGGTTTCATTTCTAAGGTCTTAACACATGTTCATGAAAAAATACGGTCATTTTGGTTGGGGATTTCAGGATAAAATAATTTCAGGGCCATTGCACACTAGAATCCATAAACTCTCTCTTTGCCTGCTCTAGGGCTCGGTTGAACTCTAAAATGCACCATTTTTCCCGCGGATGAACTGGTTCCATTTCTAGTGGCTTAATGGATGTCCATGAAAAAATTTTACCATCTTATTTTGGGATTTTCAGATTAAAAAAAAAATTATAGACTATAGCACAGTGTAATCGATAAAATTTGTCTTTGCCTACTTATGGTGGTTTGAACTTGAAACTGCACTATTTTTTCATGCGGGACGAAATTGTTTCATTTCTAAGGTTTTAACAGATGTCCACGAAAAATTTCACCCATTTTATTTCAGGATTTCTAGTTCAAAAAAATCCATGGGTTATAGAATATGAAAATTGGTAAAATCTTTCTTTGATTGCTTTGGAGCTCGTTTGAACTTCAAAATGCACCATTTTTTCTTGCGGACGAACTGGTTCAATTTTTAAGGTCTTAACAGATGTCGATGAAATTTTTTGGTCATTTTATTTTTGGATTTCAAAATAAAAAAAAATCATGGTTATAGCAAATGAAAATCGATAAAAACTTTCTTGGCTGCTTTGGGCTTGTTTGAATTTGAAAATGTACCATTTTTCTCCGCGGGACGAAATGGTTCCATTTCTAAGGTCTTAAAAGAGCCCATGAAAAGTTTTGACCATTTTTTTGGGATATCAAAATGAAAAAAATCCATAATCCATACACACAAAATTCTGTAAAAAAACTTCTTTGCCTGCTCTGTGCACATTTGACCTTTAAAATGCATCATTTTTTTTACGGGACGAACTGGTTTCATTTCTAAAGACTTAATGGACGTCTACAAAAAATATCGATCATTTTATTTCGATATTTCCTAATAAAAAAATCAATTGGCTATAACACACGATAATCGATAAAATCTGTCTTTGCCTTCTTTGGGCTTGTTTGATCTTCAAAATGCATTCCCCGTGGGAGGAACTTGTTCTATTTCTAAGGTGTTAATGGGCGTCAATGAAAAAAATTTGGCCATCTTATTTCAAGATTTGTGGATAAAAAATTTAATGTGTTATAACACAAGAAAATGGATAAAATCTGCCTTGTCTGCTTTGGGGCTCGTTTGAACTTGAAAATGCATCATTTTTCCTTGCAGGGCGGACGAGTTCCATTTTATCGTCTAAGCGGACATTCATGATAAATTTTGGCTACCTTGTTTCGCAATTTGAAGATAAAAAAATTCCTTAGACTAACACACAAAAATCGATAAAATCTGCCTTTGTCTGCATTGGAGCTCAATCTGACTTTAAAATGCCTCATTTTTCCCCGCGAGACAAACTTGTTCCATTTCTAAGGTCTTAATGGATGTCTATGCAAATTTTTGATCATTTTATTTTGGCATTTTGAATAAAAAAAAATGCATGAGCTATAGCACACGAAAATTGATAATATATGTTTTTAACTGCTTTGAGAGTCGTTCGAACTTGAAGATACAACATTTTTTTCTGCGGAATGAAGTGATTCCATTTCTAAGGTCTTAATGAACGTTCACGAAAAATATCGGCTATTTTATTTCGAAATTTCCGGATCAAAAAAATTCAAGGGCTATAGAGCACAAAAATCGATAAATCTGTCTTTGCCTAATTTTGGAGCTCGTTATTGTTTCCCACGAAAATGAACTGGTTCAATTACTAAGGTCTTAATGGACGTCCATGAAAAATTTTGGTCATTTTATTTTAGGATTTTCGGACAAAAAAAATATGGGCTATAACACATAAAAATTGGTAAAATATGTCTTTGCCTAATTTGAGACTCATTTGAAATTAAAAATGCACCACTTTTAAAAACTAATTCCATTTCTAAGGTCTTAACGGACATCCACGAAAAATTTTGGTGATTTTTGAGATTTCTGAATAAAAAATTCATGCGCTATAGTACATGAAAATCGATAAAATTTGCATTAACCTTCTTTTGGCCTCTTTTGAATTTTAAAATGCACCATTTTTCTTTGTGAGACGAATTTGTTTCATTTCTAAGGTCTTAACAGACATCCATGAAAAGTTTCGTCATTTTGTTTGGAATTTCCGAATTAAAAAAGTTAATAGGCTATAACACATAAAAATCAACAAAATCTCTCTTTACCCATTTTGAGGCTAGCTTGAAATTGAAAATATGCTCGTTGTCTTCGCGGGACGAACTAGATCCATTGCCAACGTCCTGATATGTGTCTTGAAAATTTTTGGCCTTTTCGTTTTGAGAATTTCGTATCACAATAATTCCATGAACTATAGCACACGAAAATTGACAAAATTTATTAACTGCTTTGGGGCTCGTTTGAACTTGAAAATTCACATGTTTTTCACGTAGAACGAACTGGATACATTGTCAACGTCTTAAGGTACGTCCACAAAAAATTTGACCATTTTATTTTGAGAATTCCAAATTACGAAAATTCCATGGATTATAACACACGAGAATCGGCTAATTATGCGTTTACCTGCATTAATGCTCGTTTGAACTTGAAATGTGATCGTTTTCCTTGCGAGTCGAACTAAATACATTGCCAACGTATCAACGGACGTCCATAAAAGATTTTTTCCATTTCCTGTTGGGAATTCCAGATCTCAAAAATCCCATAGATTATAGCACATAAAAATCGATAAAATCTGCGTTTACCTGCTTCGAGACTCGTTTGAACTTGAAAATTCACCCGTTTTTCTTGCGGGATGAACTGGATACATTGTCAATGTCTTAACAGACGTCCATGAATAATTTTGGCCATCGTCATCCAATTATTGTGTTATAGTTTACCATATCTTTTTGTGATTCGAAATCGAACGGTATTCTTGCCAAAAAAATTTTTGAACGTGTGTTAAGACGTTAGCTATGGAACTAGTTGGCCTGAGTCTATTTTCAAGGTCAAATGAGCCCCGGAGCAGGTAAACTCCCAGTTTTATCGATTTTTGAGTACTATTATTTCAAAACTCATTAGAGAGATCTTCATAAAGTTTCTTTTTAAAAAAATTTGGGTGCTCCGGGGTGTCATATCTCTGGGCTAAGACACATAAAAATCGAGTAATTGAGGTAATTCATAAAAAGAGGTCTATCAATGCGGAAATAGGCGTTCAAAAAATGGTGTCACTATACATGGTGGTTTCCAATTCATTATGGGGGTCCTTATAAAGTTTTTTGAAATAAAACTTTTGAGTGCTCCGAGGCGCCAGATGGATGGGCTAAAACACACAAAAAATAGAGAATTTTGAGTAATTCCTAAAAAAGGGACTTGTAAATGTGGAAAAAGCTTTAAAAAATGGAAACTTTCACATATAGCCACTTAAAAATAATTAATTATTCTCCATAGCTATAGTTTGATCATTACAATTTGTAGCTACATGTTATATAAAGGAGAAAGGTGAGCTAGACTAGGAGAGAGATGAGAGAGGCGAGAAGGAAGGGAAAAAGAGTGGGAAAAAGGTGAATTGTTTATGTATATTGGTTAGATAATTGTATATTATTACATTTGTATTTGTATATATGGCAAGAGTGATTGGAAAAAGGAGGAGAAAGGTGAGCGAGACTGGGAGAGGAAGGAGGGAGGCAAGCGAGATCGAGAGAGGAAGGAGAGTGGCGAGCGAGATCGAGATAGGGAGGAGAGATGCGAGCGAGATCGAGAGAGGGGGAGAGAGGCGAGCGAGATCGAGAGAGGGAGGAGAGAGACGAGCGAGATCTAGAGAAGGAGAAGAGAGGCGAGCGAGAGAAGTGAATTGCATATGTATATAATTGTATATTATACATATACATTTGTACATAGGCTAGGGAGATTGGGAGAGGGAGGAGAGAGGCGAACGAGAGAGGGCAGAGAGAAGGAGAGACGTGAATTGTATATGTATATAGGTTAAATAATTGTATATTAAACATTTGTATTTGTATATTCTGACGAATTATACATATACAAACATGACTAATTATACAAATTCGAAGTCAGCCCACGTAACTAATATATAATGTTAGTCACAAGTGGTAATTATAGCAAACTATAACTATGATCAGTAATTAAATAGTATAAGTTTGCTTTGTTACGTAATTTTCCCTTAAAAAATATTGTGAAGTATATGTGGTGGTTCCCAAACTTATCACAGAGACCCTTATAATGTTTTTAGAGAAAAAAATTTGGGTGCTCTGAGGAGCAAGATCCATGAGCATTGACATACGAAAATTCGAGAAATTTGGGTGATTTCTAAAAAAGAGCATGTAATTAATGAAATAGGTATTAATAATACTATGAATATTATGGGCATTTCCAAACTCATTATGGGAGGTTCTCAAAAAGTTTTTTGAGAAATTCTTTTTGGTGCTTTGAGGCGCCAGATTCATAGGTTAATACCCACGAAAAATCTAGAAATTTGGGTGATTCCTAAGAAAAAGGCATGTCAATGTAAAAATAGGCGTTAAATATGGTGTGAGCGTACAGATGTTTCCCCAACTCATTACGGAGGTCCTCATAGTATTTTTTGAGAAAAAATTGATCTAAATCGCCAAATTCATAGCTTAATACACATGAAAAATTAAGGAATTTGGGTAATTCTAAAAAAAACTGTAAATACGAACATAGGCATTAAAAAAGGTGCAAGTATACTTGATGGTCCACGAGCTCATTAAAGAAGTCCTCATAAAGTTTATTGACAAAATATTTTGGGTTCTCTGGGGCGCCAAATCCATAGGTTAATACAAAAGAAAAGTCGAGGAATTTAGGTAATTCCAAAAAAAAGAGTTGTATATGCGAAAATAGGCACTAAAAAAAATGTTTCAGTATAAGTGGTTGTTCCCAACTCATTAGGGAGGTCCTAATAAAGTGTTTTTAGAAAAAAAAATTGTAGGTGCTTCGCGGCGGTTAGATGTATGGGCTAACACACACACAAAAATTGAGGAATTTGAGTAACTTTTTAAAGGGTCTGTAAATGAATCTGGCGCCCCGAAGCACAAAAGATTGAGCAAACCTCCATAATGAGTTGGAGAACCACTAAGTATACTCATATCATTTTTAACGTCTCTTTCTGCATTAGAAGCCTCTTTTAGGAACTATCCAAATTTCTTGATTTTTCATGTGTATATTAGCCCATGGATCTGGCGCCATAGAACACCTAATATTTTATTTCTAAAAAAATTTATAAGGAACCATCACCTATACTCGCACCATTTTTACGTCTGTTTGGTCTCTTTTTAGGAATTCCCCAAATTCCTCAATTTTTCGTATTTATTAGCCTGTGGATCTGGCATGCTGAAGCACCACAATCTTTTTCTTAAAAAACTATATGAGGACTATCGTAATGACTTGGCAAACCATCAGATATACTTAGACCATTCTTTTAACTCCTATTTCTTCATTTACAAGTCCTTTTTAGAATTTATCCAAATTTCTCAATTTTTCGTGTGTATGCCCATGGATCTAGCGTCCTAAAGCACTCAAATTTTTTTATCAAAAAACTTTATGAGGATTTTTATAATGATTTGGGGAACCACCACATATACTAAGGTCATTTTTTACACTTATTTCTGCATGTACCTTTCCTTTTTTAAAATTATCCAAATTTCTAGATTTTTCGTGCGTATTTCCTGTGGATCTGGTGCCCCAGAACACCCAAAAAAATTACCCACGAAAAAAAGTTTATGATGATCTTCATAATGAGTTGGAAAGCCACCACAAAAATATGCCTTAAAAATTGGTGATAGTATACGTAATGTTCCTCCAACTCATTACGAAGATCATGATAAAGTTTTTTCAAAAAAAAAAAAATCAAGTTGCCACAAGCGCCAAATCCACGAGTTAATAAGATATTATTAATATACATAATTAATGCATACATTATTTTTACTAACACTCAGTCAAATTAAGCAAGCCCATACACCACATTGACCAATGGACTATTGAATAACTCCTACATATTGCTAACAACCTTTTTATTTATGATCATATGGTCCCAAAATTTGAATCTATCAATAACGTCTTAAAAAATAGTCTAGAATTTTAAAATCTATGTTGATTGTATTCGTTAGAATCGTGGGAAGTTTAATATGTAACTGTGATGTGATGTGATGTGCACTTCATGTGCTTATTCAGCATCTATTCATCTTTTATTTTTAAATTAATGTCCTATTTGAGGCTTATTAGCTGATCTAATCAAATTATACAGATTCTTCAAGATATTTTTTTGACTAGAAAATACATAATAATGTCATAGTTTATTTGGGTAGTTGATACTTTCCAAGTAAATTTCTAAATCTCAAATTTATCAAAAGCAAATTTTATTTGAATACGACTTGTTTTAATTTAAAATTTTGCACAATTTCAACTCTACATTGTGTATCATCTTCTTTTCATCTTCAATAATAGATGACATATTTATCCTTCTTTCTAAATTAATTTTGAAGGAAGATAAAATTAAAATTAGAATAATAACTAATGTTTTACCATATATGTTGTAATGTTAAATTTTATATATATATATATATATATATATATATGTTTTGTCGATAGAGAAACACGTGGCTGCATGAAGATCGCAAACATTCAAATTTAAGTGGTTGGACAACCCATCACAAAATTAAATAAAAATAATTGTGGCACCGTTTAAGCGTGCAACTTCTTTATTCTTAATTAGAGATTACAGGTTTAAATTTTAATTGTGAAGAAAATTTTATCAAGAGTGTCATCTTTAAATGAGTCCTATAATGTGTGATTCAAATCTATTCGAGAATTCAAACATTGCAAGAAGGAAAAAAAAAAGAAACTAGAGTTAGATTTAACCAAAAATAAAAAATAATAATAGAGGTAATTAATTTCTGACCAAATCAACCTCAATAATGGACAGATGAATGCAAGAAATTGTAGTACTGCTACAAGTCTATAACGTGCATTTTTAATTTATTTGTGTGATGTGATTATATAAAAAAAATTTGAGATTATTAAATAGAGTAATTTATTTAAAAAATTGAGTTATTTAATTATATAGTTAGTTTTTACACGATCAATGTACAAAAAAATGAACTTAACAGTGAATGACAAAGACGGGTGGTAAAAGAAATTTTGTAGAAGATTCAGTAAATATTCTAAAATGGCATTTCCTTGAAACTTTGTTTTTACACTATTGAGTATATAATTTTTTTATACTAATAATATAGTTTAACATGTGTTGAACAATCATAGATGATCTGCATTTTTGTTTTTTAATTTTAGTTTCTGATAAATCAAGCAAAAATAAAAGTCTGACAAAATTTTGGAATGGTTCTTTAAAAAAATTGCAAGATATATATTGTATTATTGCTGAAACGTGCATTGTATTATATATATATATATATATATATATATATATATATATATATATATATATATATATATATATATATTATTATTTTATGAATTGACAAATGTTATACATTTTATAATACAAATGATAAGTTATCCATCAATAATGCACAAAAAAAAAGAGTGGGGAGAAAGGAAGATAATGACAATTTTTGCAATAAAATTCGTAGAAAATAAATTTAATCACAAAATAAATGTATTTTTTAAACGTAAGATGATCCTTAACCTTCTTATGATATATTTGATCGCTAAGAATCAACGTTAGATAATACTTTGATAGTTCGAGTTGATCTTGAGATAGATTTCTCTTTATCACTTCAACTTTGATGAAAACCATATTGATGTATTTGAGGGATATTTGAGATGTTTATTTAAAAGGATATATTATATACATACCATTTTATATAGAAGTGAACTAGTATTCGCGTAATGTAACCTCCCAATCAACTCTTATCTCGTAGAAATCCGATCTAAATCAAATAAATTTTTAATAATTGTTGTTTCTCTCTCTAAATAATATATATAAATATCCTTTCCCCCCTCACAAATAAAGAACATCTCAAACAAAAACCCAAAAGAAATGGATTGTTTTAAAAAGTCTTTTCTTTTTTCTTTGCCATTTTTTTTGTTATATTTCTCCATAATTTTATCTTTCAACAATGGCGTTAATGCTTCACACAAAGTTTTTCCAGGGTTGCAATCTACGAGCGCGGTTGACGTGAAAAATGTTCATAGAACTCGTTATCATTTTCAACCTCCTAAAAATTGGATTAATGGTACGTTTAATATTGTACGATTTAAGTTATACATATCGATAATATAAATTTTTTTATGTCATTAGTACAATAGTATACTTTAATCAACATGTAAGAGAAGGTTAATTAGTCACTGTCCCTGCTTGTAATAATCTCATAAATGACCTTGTTATAATTTTGTGGTGCATATATGTATGTGAGATAAGATAAGATCATTGCATTCTATAATTATGACCTCATGATTTTTATCTTTTTGTTGTGTTTCTGAATAACTAGATTATGTTTATTCAGTTATAATTGGTGGTTGACCGAAAATATTCAAATTATGTTATTTTAGTTTCTTACTCTGATGGCTTTTGAGTTAATGTCTATCGAAAACAAACTCTCGACCTTCTCGAAGTAATGATAAGATCTGTGTATATTTTAATCTTTTTGAATTTATTTTAGTAGAATTTTACTAGATATTATTGCTATAGTACGACTTTCGAGTTAATGAAACTATGTATGTATAAAAAACTAATGTGGTTGGGATGATTGAGATTTTATCCACGCTTAATTAGTTGTTTCAAGTTCGACTTGTTAAGAATGAAAAAAATTATATTGAAAGCGTCAATATAAAGATAAACACCATAACATATGAATTTAAATTTTATCGTGTGTCTTAACATAGATATCAGACATTTGAGGAAAAAAAAAGATGAAACTACGTGATATCCATGCCTTTTTTGGAAGTACTTTTGGTGTTATTGGTTTGTCAATGATTTGTTGTTTTGTCTATGAGTATGTTTTATTTTATAGAAGAAAATATTTAAATAAGAAATATTAAAGGCTGGAAATAGATATTTACTTGTTTTTGAACCACCACATTGTGGCAAGCAACTCTAGTGAGTAGTATTCACGTAAATATACGTTTTTTGAAAATTAATTTACTAATTTTCAAAGTTAAATTAGATTATATTAATATGATATTTTAAACAAAAAGAATTAGTTATTTAAAAATTATATCAAAAATATTATAAATTATAATCTTTTATATATTAATATGATAAAAAAATTAAATCTTAAATTATTAATCAAAATTCTTATAATTTAACTCTAAAATAAAAATTATAACAAATAATAATAGATAACGGAGTAGACACTAATTAACATATAGTATTTATTACACAACTCATCACATGTGGGTTGGATTATATGGAGACAACTGTTTAATTAGACAGGGCCAACTTGTGTATGAAATAATGCAATTGATTATAATGTATTTCTAAGGTAATGTGAGAAATTTCGAGCGTTTAAGATTTAATATATATGTATGAAAATAAATTTAAGGTGTTCTTGATCATGCTGAGCTATATATGGTTATCCATTATATATTTCCTTCATTTTAATTGATTTGTTTTACTTTTTATTTTAATTCATTTTTAAAAAAAAATCCTTTTTTAGCAATTATTATCTGATTTCGAATATTTTTCACATAAATTGTTTAAGACCACAAAATTGAAAAAATATTTTAGTACATCTACATATATTAAAGTCGACAAAATTCAAAAATTTACTTTTTTTCTAAAACTCCACGTCAAGTCATATGACAAAATTCCAAAACTCATAAATTTTAGAACGAGCTATATTAAATGATAAGTTCAAAACTCATAAATTACAGATCTCGATTTTGTTCTCCTCCGACTAGAATCAGGATTTGCTAAGTGACTGGAAAATCTCTACCATGATAGTTCTGAAAATCTTTGGATTTTCTTAAATATTAATATATAATCAAACACTTTCACATAAACTGAAACGAAAAAAACTTTATAATTTCTTTGTTCCGGAATATCATAGCCATCTTGTCTATTTCATATTTGTTTCCTTTGAGATTTCATTAAACTAAATTTCATTTAATTTATAAACATACATATCTTTATCATAATTTCATTAAGTTGTATATTTGCTAATCAATATTTTATTTGCATGCATTGTCACCATCTGATGCTTCAAACGAACAACAGATCCCAATGGTAAGTTATAAAATTTCCCCCTTTTTTTATTAATTTTGTTAAATTTAATAATTGAATATTTATTTATAATTAACCTTCTTTTTTTTTCTAATATAATTTTTTTTACCAAACAGCCCCCATGTACTTTAATGGTGTCTATCATCTATTCTACCAATACAATCCATATGGATCAGTATGGGGCAATATTGTTTGGGCCCATTCAGTTTCAACGGACTTGATCAATTGGATCCCACTTGAACCCGCAATCTATCCATCCAAAGTATTTGACAAATATGGTACATGGTCCGGGTCAGCCACAATCTTACCCAACAACAAGCCCATTATTCTCTACACCGGAATCGTAGATGAAAAAAATACCCAAGTCCAAAACTACGCAATCCCAGCGGACTTATCCGACCCATTTCTTCGTAAATGGATCAAGCCCGATAACAATCCATTAATTGACGCTGACGTTAACATTAACAAGACCCAATTCCGTGACCCAACCACGTGTTGGTTGGGTCAGGATGGTTATTGGAGAACCTTGATAGGGAGTTTATGGGGAAATAAAGGGATGGCAATATTGTATAAAAGTAGAGATCTAATGAAATGGGCTAAGGTCCAACAACCACTACATTCAGTTGATGGTACTGGAAATTGGGAATGTCCTGATTTTTTTCCAGTGTTATTGCGCGGTACAAATGGATTGGATGCATCGTACAAAGGAAAAAATATTAAATATGTCCTTAAAGTTAGCCTTGATGTTACGAGGTTTGAATACTATACAGTTGGTATATATGATACGAAAAAAGATAGGTATATTCCTGATAAGACTTCTATCGACGGTTGGAAGGGATTGAGACTTGATTATGGTAATTATTACGCATCCAAATCATTTTATGACCCTAGCAAGAATCGAAGAATTGTGTGGGGTTGGGCTAATGAATCAGATACAGTAAATGACGATGTTAAGAAAGGATGGGCGGGGATACAAACTATTCCTCGTAAAATATGGCTTGATTCGAGCGGAAAACAATTGGTTCAATGGCCTGTCGAAGAATTAGAAAGTCTAAGAGGGCATAAGATGCAATTAAGGAATCGTAAGTTAAACAAAGGAGATAAAATTGAAGTTAAAAGAATCACACCAGCACAGGTATGAATTTCTTGTTTTATTTTTCATTTTGTATCATATTGTTATATAAAATAAAAAAGAGTCTAAATTAGGGTTTTAATGAGAATTGTAGGCCGATGTTGAAGTGATATTCTCATTTTCGAGCTTAGATAAGGCAGAGCCATTTGATCCCAATTGGGCTAACCTTTATGCTCAAGATGTATGTGCTATTAAAGGCTCAACGGTGCAAGGTGGACTTGGGCCATTTGGGCTCTTAACTTTGGCTTTTAAAAATTTGGAAGAATATACGCCGGTATTTTTCCGAGTTTTTAAGGCTCAAGATAAATATAAGGTTCTCATGTGCTCTGATGCCTCAAGGTTTGTTTAATTTTTCTTTCAGTCTTACACCTTAACGACTTAAAATAGGATTAAACAAGTTCTATTTAGTTTAACTCGTAGTGATCATTTAAATATTTAACATATTTCTATAATTGAGCTTTGTTATTGGAGGTTCAGAATCAACATAACTCATTATCAATTTTGGTAAATCTATTTTAGTCTAAACTCATTATTTAACTTCAAATTATCTATTTATTTTTCTTTTGTATGATCAGATCAACCCTCGAGAATGCTAAGACAATGTACAAGCCATCATTTGCTGGATATGTAGATGTAGATTTAACAAACAAGACATTGTCTTTGAGGAGTTTGGTAAATTTTTTTCATAGAAAATATATCCATTTCTCTCATATATTTATGTATGTATATGCCCATACTTTATTTTATTGATCGATCACTAATTCACTTCCTATTTTTATTTGCAGATTGATCACTCAGTAGTAGAAAGTTTTGGTGCCGGAGGAAAAACATGTATCACATCAAGGGTGTATCCGACATTAGCAATTTATGACAATGCACATCTATTTGTCTTTAATAATGGGACAGAGACTATCAAAATTAAGTCATTGAATGCATGGAGCATGGGTAAACCTAAAATGAATTGGTCATTTGGTCACTCTTCTTATTAAGGATAACACTTTGTATTAAGTTTTAAATTTTGTGGTGACATATTTGATTGATCAAACATTTTGATTTTTGTTTTTGGTGAATTTTATTCGATATATTCAACATGGTATTTGAGCAGACGTCTGTTTTCTTTTCGTATCAAATATGACTAATATGTTCAATATTGTTATACACTAGACCTTTTATGTCAAAAGTGTTTTGTCAGACACATATATATATATATATATATATAAAACCCACAATATCTCAATATATTGTGGATCCATACACTGCCAAAAACATGAAAAAATCAAGATAAAGCTGGCTCTTTTTTCTGGCAAAAAAAAATATAGCCTCATAAAGACTGATATAGTACCCCAATGCCAACGTTAAGTTTGTACATATATATATAGTCAACTAATTAATTAACAAGATCGATGACTTGTATGAAATAGCTAAAGGACATGACATGTGAACACTAAATGCCAATAGTCCAATAGATTTTTGCAAGTTGCAATATTTGAGGTTCATATTATTTGACTTAAATTGGAAAGTTGTGAATCAATCTCTTGTTGTATATACCAATGTGAAAACCAATATTATTGTAGTTGGAAGTCAGAAATTTACATAATACTGATAGAGATATTTTATTTAGAAACTCAAATTAAGTTATGTTTCAATTGAGCAACTCGATTTTTAATAAAGTATTTTGATTAGGTATTTTCGATTCGAATATTGAAAAAAAGTTGCATGTATTTTTATTCGTGTATTTGATAGTTCAGTTAACAATATAAAATACGTCATCTTCTTTAGTTATGTGCAGCAACCTCTAGTAAAGATGTGGAACCTAAGGTTCTACAACTTATTGATGCGAATGTATATTAGAGGAAATGACATATTTTATATGATTAACTTAAGCAACTAATAGACGAATGTTGAAAACTAATAATTTTATTTTTTAAAATTGTAAAATATTTATCTAGTTGAAGTATTTTATTTTATGAAGATCCATAAGATAAATCCAAACTCCACTTTCCACTTTTGGTTGGTTTGGCCAACTGATCTAAAAATTAGTTGACATCCACAAAAGACATGCTCCTCACCCCCCATTTTTGAAGTATAAAAGTGGTGGAAATATTTATATAAAATATATATATAAATAGAACACATGGGTTTATTTATTATCCGCATGGCATAAAGTTTCTTGCATTTTTTTAATAAAAAGAGAGGGAAATTAAAATTTAGAACCATTAGAAATTTACTTCTTAATATAATAAGGTTTTCATTTTAATAACTTGATAGATATGTAGGTGAAAAAGTTTTATAAGTATTAGAAATTTACTTTTTAAGAGTCTTAAAAGATAATTGTGAAAAATAATTTTAAACTTTTTTAAAAAATGTGTAACAATCTTATATGATATTATAATACGGTAGATTGGTGTCTGACTATTCATACGTTTTAACTTGTTATAAACTTATAATATGTTAACCATTTTTATAAAGTGACTAAATTTCTTAATCGTAAAATAATACAATAATAATTTACAATTTTCTTAATAGAACTATCAACAAAATCTCCGATAAAGATATTTTACCTAAAATTGAAGATCCTCTTTGGACACAAGTGCTTGACTAATATTATATTGACTAAAAATAGTTATTTTGAAATATTACATGTTATTTCAAAAATTCATGAAAGAATTATAATTATTTTCTAAGCTTACCACTAGAATAAGTTTATTATTTTCAAAATTATAATTATCTTAAATCAGTTATTATTAATAATAAGCACCATATAATTAAAATAAATCAGATAGAGTAGTAGTGGTAGTGCAAAACAATTTAATCAATTTTTGTAAAAGTCTTCAAAATTATTGTACTTATAAATTCACAAAATATTTTTGCATATTGGTCACACTTGTAGCCTTGAGTGGAAAAACATATAATGAACAACTTTCTAAGACACCAAATTTGACAATACAAATAAAAGTCTTTGCCAATTTTTCATCAGTATATTAAATCATCACTAAATTTATTCGAAAATTAAATTATTTTATTGATCTGAAATCTTAACCAAAAACATTTTAAAGTTGATCAGAAGTGAAAAAGTTATAGAGGAAGAAGACGAATAATTATACAACTTCTTAATAATAAATAAATTGAATTGACTTTCTTATTTATAGAAGGGATAATGCACAAGTACCCACTCAACCTATGCCCGAAATCCCAGAGACAGACTTATACTATACTAGGTCCTATTACCCCTGAACTTATTTTATAAGTAATTTTCTACCCCTTTTTAGCCTACGTGGCACTAGTTTGAAAAAAAAAAGTCAACCTTCGTTGGGCCCACAAGATAGTGCCACATAGGTCAAAAAGGGGTAAGAAAATATTAATAAAATAAGTTCAGGGGGTAATAGGACCTTAGTATAGTATAAGTGTGTCTCTGAGATTTCGGGCATAGGTTGAGGGATACTTGGACATTATCCCTTTATAGAATGAAAAAAAAATTCAAACTAGTATTATTTTTTATCGAAGGATTTGAGTGAATCCCTGAAATCTACGTGGATTTGCCCAGCTACTCTTTGATATAATATTATGCTAATCTATTTTAAAGCTATCACGTTATTTGCCTCTCTATCTAGAGAGATATGAAGATTTTTCAAAGTATTTTCAATTTTTAAAAAAGATTGAGATATAATTTTTATTTGATTGATTCAACGTATCCAATTTGATAATACATAACACCAGTATCTCATTAAAATTTATTCGCTATCCGTTTTGTATCAAAATTATATGAATTTACTACAGTTAAGTTAATATATATATATATATATATAATATATATATAATATATTATATATATATATATATATATATATATATATATATATAAAATCTGAAAATTGGTCATATTTTATAAAGCCCAAGAAAAAGGTATATTAAAAACAACATATCAAGAGTTGCCATTCTTTTTTCTCAACCGTCAATTCCACAAATTTAGATGAATTAATATTCTGATATTCAGAAATCATCTATAAGATACTGTTAATATAGACTAAATTTTTGTCATAGATGGAGTACATATCGATTTAATTTCGAAAAATGAACCAATAAATAATGTGGTATACAGTGAATTGAGTTTTTCCTTTTTTAATAAAGAATTTTGATTTTAAATTGATTTATACCTTTGAATAGAATATTATACATTCCATTAAATCTAAATTAATCGAACTTACAATTTAAATATCAAATATCAAATTAAAAATAAAATAAAATCAACATGCCGAATATTTAATCCTATTACCATGATGAGAAATTATTATTTGGAGATCTTTTAGCCTTTAGGTATATATGTTTTTTGGACCAAACTATATATAATGGATTTAATATTCTTTAAAAGAATCAATATTTCTATTAGAAAATTTCTTAAATTATTTGATTTCCCCATTTTCTATGGCATTACGTTAGGATCCACCGTCACAAATAGTCAACTTGTAAAAAAGGTCCTTATCTAAC
The DNA here is from genome assembly GCA_027705065.1 of Solanum peruvianum. Lineage (NCBI taxonomy): Eukaryota > Viridiplantae > Streptophyta > Magnoliopsida > Solanales > Solanaceae > Solanum > Solanum peruvianum. Next base: position 64,394,552 of record JAKWJD010001764.1, on the reverse strand, counting down.
ACTCAATAGTTTTTTTGTTTATTATAATTATAAAAGAGATAAGAAAGACAAAAATAAGATAGATCTTAAATACAACTTTATAAAATAAATCTTGTTGTATCATGTTGTGTAGTCAAATGAATGAACTGTAAATTTGCCAGCTGACCACCCCCAACTTGTGTTATGTAAGCACAAATAATTTATTTTTTGGTTAAAAAAAGACGTTTAATCCACGACTTATTATATTTAGTGTAACTTATAAGTGAATCTACAAGGAGTAGTGCGTTAGCTTGAAGATAGAAAAATATTTTTTAATAGATCATGGATCAAATAAAAACATTACAAGACAATTCAAAATATGAAAATAACAAGATAAAAGATATTAAAATAAAGCGTTAAAAGAAAGCATGACAAAGCAAATTAAAAATTAATCGTCATTACTCACGATAAAAAAATAATACGATAATTCAAATTTATGAATGATCAAATAATCGTAATAATAGAATAACAAGAACTCTCAATGTAATATTACACCTACTAGCTAATATGAAGAATAAACGATACAATTCTTAACTAGCTAACTAATAATTTATCATAACTTATATTTTTCATAATCTCATATCTAAGATCATGTTATCGATTCTGTAACTTTTACCTACCTTAATTAATTAGCTTGTTCTTTTTCATCAGAAATAGAAACCACTACATATGACTCAAGCCTTGGATTTTAATCTTATCTTTAATAACTTCAAGTTACCTTTTTTCCACCCTTCATAACTACAAATGTGGATTGAAAACTTCTCTTTCTTCTTTTTTTTAATTACTTTATTCTATTTCACGTGTTATAAAGTTTAGCATGTTAATTATTATCTTATTTTTTTCTTCATTTATAATTAAGATAGAATAAGTGGATAAGGAAGAAAAAGAAAAAAGGGATGTGGCTCTCACTTTCTCCACGCATTTGTGAAATCCAAAAATTGAATGAATACACATAAAGTATATATTGTCATAAAGAATGTCACGAGCACAATTCTTGGCAACATTTTTTAGCAGTCGAGGAGAGGACGTAAGTCGTATTTGATACGAGAGATAAAAGGATAAAATAAGATATTAGTTAATATAAAGATATTTATATTAACAGTTATATCATAATAATAAAATAATTTTATTTATCTCATCGTTATACCAATTAATATGATGCATATGTAATTGTGAAGTCGAATCACATGGTAATAATATTGGTTGACGTACTAAAAGGTAAAAGAAAGACTATAATACAACAACAATACGAGATTTAATATTTGAATTTATGGGTTTTGGCAATCCCTCGTTTGTCACTAAGCTCTTAAAATTATGTTTTTAGGTTAACGATTTATTATATGTACATGTATAGTGTATATTTACTGAATTCAATCTAATTCGTATAGTAAACAATATGTATGTATGTATCATTCCCTAAACAACAGTAAACTCATTCTACATCCTTCACCTTAATGAGGTGTATCGAATTCTCCACGAGTGTCTTCTCTAGTAACGAGTCTTAAAAGTATTCGTAATATAATAGATTGTTAAATGTGAATCGAAATTGAACAAAAGCAAAAAATAAAATCAAAATAAAATAAAATTAAAAACTAAGTAATAGTATATGAAAGGAAAAATAGCTAGAGGCTAAAATAGCCAATTGCTGTTTGGTCCCTTCCATGATGATTATGGGCAAAAATTGGGAAGAAAAAAAAAAGTTTGACAAATCAAGCCCAATTTTGGAATTCTCCCTTAATTCTATCCTTTGACTTTTGACTATTCAAGTACTCTTTTTTTTAATTGCTTTTAATAATCACATCATTTTGAAAAATCAAGAGTTAAAAAAAAATTATTAAAATTACACACGGCAATTTTTGCACAATAAAATAAAGGGAAAATTCTTCAGAATAATGAATATTTAAATCATATTAAATGTTACTAGCGAAATTTTAATTTGCAACTATATTCATTTTGTTCAATCTTTCTATTCTCATGATTTGTAATTTGCATGTTTTATATAAATTCAGAAGGTGTATGCTTTGATTTTTGATCGTATAAATTCAAAATTTCATATATATTTATCCTAACTATTTGTATACGACTTATGAAAAAATCATAACAATAGTTAGTATATTAGCAATTGAAATATACAAACGAAGTTAATTTTGAAAAAAACCTTAAATGCATAAATACAAAATGTGTAGATACTTACCATATGTTATTCGCAGACAAAAATAGACAAATGAGTAGAAATATACAATCACAATCACCATAGCAAATGAAACTATAACTATAGAGCTTATTATATATATATATATATATATAATATATATATATATATATATATATATATAATATATATATATATATATATAATATATATATATATATATATCATATTTGTTATTTTTAAAATTTTCAATATAAGAAAATGTTCTATACGGAAATTTGAAGATTAAAAAAAGGTAACTTTCTTCAATATTTACATGCTTGGAGAAATTACGTACACTAATTAACAATGTTCATTGTTTTCTTGAATTTTCTATTGAGTTGGTCAACTGTCAAATATGTCATGAGATTTATTCTTTTGATTTTTCTAATTAAGTTCCTTAATTGTTTTCTCCACCAAAATATATTGTTTACTTATAAGATAATTTTTTTTTAAAAGATAATTTGTGACGACTTGGGAGTTAGCTAGGATAAGACTCGATTCAACCTTGTATATAGTATGATTTAAAAAAGTCAAATTAATTATCAATTTAAGTATTTATTTAACAAATAAAATAAAAAAGATATTGAACCTAATGTAACATAAGCTCAAGAGGCGAGGATTTTGTCTAAATTATATTAAAGAGATCACTCATTTTTTAAAGGACCGATATAAAGACTCTTCACACACATCTGGTGTTGCGCAATTAAATATGTAAGGGCTTTGAGATGGGATAAAAAAAAATTTAACTGCGATTTATTGATATACTTTAAAAATATTTTAAATTGTTAATTTGTGTGATTTATAATACTTCTTATATAATTTATAAAGATGTATCTTACAAATTATATGTGTCTGAATGTGCTGTCAAAGAAAATAAGTTTGGATTTCAAAATTTAAACTGTCATATAAATTAAGATGGAAAAAAATATTATATTATAAATATTTGTCATTTTTTATCGTGAGGAAAAAAGTATTAATTGTTCTTGAAAGTAAATCAACTTTTTTTACTTTTCATTAAATGTAATTTCAAAAAATAAACTGGATCAAATTAGAGTTAATTAATGCCTTAATTATAAGTTATATGCACACTACACTTCGATCTGTGGAACAAAGGGATTATAAAACAAAGACTAATTAAAACCCCAAAAAGTAAATGTTAACTTACCGTGATCCAATGACAGTTCCATGTTGATTTGAAATAAATAATTAAAGTCCAAGTCAACTTTTTTTTTTTAAATTAGGTGTTCAATACTTGTATTCATATGCAATTAAATTATATTCGTGTTATGTAAGACTCCATTCAAGGAAAAGATCCACAAAAGGCTTATAAAATAATTCATACACACCACTCAAATTCAGAATTTATAATTAAGAAAAAACATAAATTTCATACACTACACTATATTCGTTGATTATAGGTTCAAATCAACTTGCAAATACGTAAATAGCAAAAGCCACGTGGGGTTAAAAAGACGAGTAAACAAAAGGAGGAAAGTAAGAAATATGAGTTGTGGTGCACTAGTGAAAGTGTTCGCCCTTAACGAGAGATCTCGGGTTCGAGCCCTGGATATGGAGAAAATTATGTTGGGAGTGCCACCCCTGAATGGGCCCTATCATGCGCGATCCAAATTTAATCGGAGCTCTAATGTAGACTCCAAATACAGGATGGAAAAGAAAAAAAAAAAAAGAGGAAAGTAGTGGGAAGGAAGGATTACAATTTAATTTTTCAAAATTAAATTTGATAAAAGAAACAACAGAGAATTTTCTAAACGGCCCTCAGACTACTCATTAATTAAATAAAACTATATGATATTAAATTAGTTCATAAAAATATAACTTATCTATATGTTTGGACGGGTTATTCACACGCTTATGCATTAGCTTAGTCATTTAGTTCATCAAAATTGTATTGATATGTATTTTAAATTATCTCGTGAAAAATTTATTTTAAAAACTTTAAAAAGACATTTTTTATTTGATACGTCATATAAATTTTTAAAAAATAACAAATAAGATAATTAGAACTTAGTCGTAATATATTCACCCAAAAATTTATTAACTCTATTAATTTTTACCTGTTCAAATTTAACTCGATAAAAAAAAATATTTAATTAATATTCAACGTTTACTCCTATGTACTTTTTATTCAACATATCAACAATCTTAAGTCTTTTGATAATTATCTATTCATTTCTATGAGCTTTTTTTTATCTATAAATACTCTTCATACCCTTTCTTTCTACTTCATATTAATTCTATCACTTTCTTTTTAACACAAAAAGAAAGAATTAAAGATGGAGATTTTAAGAAAATCTTCTTCTCTTTGGGCTTTGCCAATTCTTGTGTTGTGTTTCTTTATCAACAATGGAGTATTTGTTGATGCTTCTCACAAAGTTTATATGCACTTGCAATCTACTACTAGTCATGTTGATGCTAGCAAGGTCCATAGAACTGGTTATCATTTTCAACCTCCTAAAAATTGGATCAACGGTACGTTTTTCATGTGTTTTCATGTCTATATTTTTGTTTCAATTTATGATTTAGACGTTCTGAGTTCTGAGTTGAGCATCTTATTTGTATTTTTTTTTATGCACAATTATATGAAAATGATAGTTTGCATTAAGTTTTATCAAATTTACTTAGGAGCGGAGCTAGAAATTTAATTTCGTCCTTCTGCCAAATGCAACAGTTTTAATTTGATTAGTGTATATGCATTAAGAAATCGACTAAATAGGTATAAAAAGGTAAATTCAGAATTTAGTTATTAATACAATATGATCACTATTTTAAAATTTAGAAGGAAAAATACACAAATATCTCCTTAACCTATGTTCGAAATTCTAGAAATTACTTATACTATACTAAGGTCTTATTACTCCAGTCAACTTATTTTATAAGTAATTTTCTACTTTCGGACGACGTGGCACTAGCTTGAAAAAAAAAATCAGCGTTGAATCCACAAGATTGTATCTCTAAAATTTCGGGCGAAGGGCTACTTGTGCATTATCCCAATTTAGAATAAACTTAAAGCTTGCATCCACTTCCATCCATGGCATTTTCTTGTCTTTGGAAGTATCTACATATGTACAACATACGTATTTATGAATAAATAAATATGAATAGAGGAAATAATGATTAGAAATGATTTATCTAATAATTATTTAATTTCCAGCTGATTGGTTAGGTTGACTGAAAATGTTAGGTTATTTTGATACTATTTGTTATAATAATAATACTCTGACAGCTTTTGAGTTAATGAAACTACATGTTGCCCATGACAAGTAGATTTATATTGTAATTAATACAATATTGCCGTTCTATAGATATTAGAAGATTTGAAACTAATTTTGTTCACATCAGCGATCAACTTATAATAAGTCAAACTTAGGTGACAGCCTGCTATATTTTACTTATATGTATAATAATTTTAAAAAAAAAAGTGAAATGTTAATCTAATGTAATAAGAAACTAACCATATAATGATGGTTAGGGAAAAAAAAAATTATATTTTATATCATCGATTCAAAAAATTCTTACTCATAGAAAGATTTATGATATCTTTTTTAGAAACAGATAATACGCGGTCAACTTGAGGCTAACGTGAGAAAATGAACTTAATGCATGTGTCATGTGATATCTTTTAAATAAAATAGTGGATAATGAAGCACAAAAAAGAGTTGATAATATAATATATATGACGATTGAGATAAAGTGTTAACATTTCATTTTTAATCAAGAGATCTCGAATTTGAACTTACTTGAATGCAGAGTAATCTTTTTTTAAGGAAGAGTTTAACTCCAAATGAGATTTTCAGACCTAAATTTTAATTTAATCGATTTACCAGATACCGAATGAAATATTAAAAAATAATAATAATATAATATAGTATAGTCAACTCCACCTCTCACCCCCCAAACCAGGTGTGGTACGTGGGTTGGTGGTAGAATCTGAACCAATAGTATATATAATATTATTTATATTGTAGTATATACATATACAAATAAAACATGTGAAGAGCCCAAAAGTACGTGAAATATATAGAGCCAAAATATATGACGTAAAGATAAAAAGAAATTTACAAAAACAAAAATATGAATTACTCTATACATTTGTTATGATTTCATTAGTTCTCTTGACAATTCAGTTTGTGTAATTTTAAAGGAAAAAAAGGATAGAAATAATATAACAATAATAAATATAGTCCTTGTTGTTACTATCATGATCAATAGAAAAAAATAAAATAGAAAATGACTTCTTTTTTTCTTTTTCGTTTTTTTTTTTTTGGTTTATATTTGAGGAATAAAGAAAAGTCAAAATGGTTTTGGACAATATTGGCAACTTGTAGTAAAGTCTTTGGTCTTCGGGCACGTCATTTCCACTTCATTTAATTTTTCTCTTTATACCTATTTGTTTCTGATTCGAATAGGAGCGGCTCAAGTGTATTAGTGACTTAAAATTAAATTTAAATGGGGTTTTGAATTTAAATTATTAATAACTTTTATGTAATTTGTCATTTTTAGTTTCATCCGAGTAACAATTTTTATTTTAAATTATTTTTCATTAGATATAATACTTTAAATATGTCAAATTTCTTCTATTAATCCCTTTATTTTTCATGAAATTTACTTTTTCAAAAAATAGTATTCAATATTTGTTAAAAAATAATAACTTATAATCTATTATTATAAAAAATGAGGCCTCTTAAATTTGGGACCTAAAGCACATGTCTTTTTTTTAACATTGTCGAGTCACCCCTAGACTCGAAGTGGATTCAGAATTTTAAATTTACAAATTTTATGATAAAAATAATTTAAAAAATTTGAATACAAGTTTTATTTAGATTCTATATATAACTTTAAAAATTTATCATGTATTTGATCATAAACATATTTAGTTATTATTATTATATTATAACTTTTACTCGTAGCAGAAACTCATCGAAATTTATTAAGTATCTATAATTATTTGCCCTTATTGAATTCTGAATGAATTATTCGTACATATTAAATATTTAGTTCTGTTGACTCTTAACTTCAATAGTATATTTGAGTTTTCTTTATGAATAAGTCATAAATTTTTCGTCTCTCTTTAATTTGCCCTTTTTTTCCAATAGAAAAGAGGTTGTGGGCCTTGCATGAGCTGGTTCCCTTTAGAAACTTACAAAATTAAAAAAAAAATAAAAATAGGGTAGATTTCTATGTTGAAAAAGAAGAAAAAAACACTCAAAACTTTTTATATTTCCTAGAATTTTTTTTGTATTTTTAGTGACAATGAAAGCCCATCCATCAAAACTTCAAAATATGTGCATTAAATTTTTGATAAAATTACTTAGATGTCTTTTAATAAATAATTACTGATTTTAATAATATTTTTAATTTGTTATTATTTATAGCAACACTATGTTAAATCTGCAATATGTATTAAAAGTGAATTAAGTACGCAATAATATGTATTATAACTATTTTATAAAATATATTATGCATGCTTGGTAAGAAGTCGACACATTAAATTATAAGCGTATTAAAACGTGAGATAAATATATTATCCATTAATAAAACTTGTATTATATGTAAATAATAAATTATTTTTTGTAATATAAATTAAAAGTGTATTATTCAAAAATATATTATTGCTAGAAATGGTAAATATTTTTTATTTGTAGTATATATACGTAAGTTTCCCTTAATTTTTTCACCTAAATATTAATTTCGTTGGATGATCCATGTACACCATTCTAGTATTCTTCATTCCCTTAGGTTTTGATTTTTAATATTTTACAATTTTTAATATCTTGCTAAAAGTATATTCATTGCATTTTGACTAATCAATCTCAATTTTTTGTTTTTTTCATGTTGATGCTTTCAAACAAACAACAGATCCCAATGGTGAGTCAAAATTTTTTATTCATTTTCACGAATACATTTTTACTAACCATAATTAAATTTTATTTTAATTAGTAGTAATTTTTCACTTTTGTTCTCAATAGGTCCAATGTATTACAACGGAGTGTACCATCTATTTTACCAGTACAACCCAAAAGGAGCAATATGGGGCAACATTGTTTGGGCTCATTCAGTCTCAAAGGACTTGATCAACTGGATCCCGCTCGAACCCGCTATCTACCCGTCTAAAGTATTTGACAAATACGGTACATGGTCCGGGTCAGCCACAATTTTACCAGGCAACAAGCCTGTGATCCTCTACACTGGAATTGTGGATGCTAACAGAACACAAGTCCAAAACTACGCAATCCCAGCTAACATGTCTGATCCATATCTTCGTAAGTGGATCAAGCCCGATAACAATCCATTGATTGTCGCGGACAAAAACATAAATAAATTCCAATTTCGCGATCCAACAACAGCTTGGATGGGCAGAGATGGATACTGGAGAGTATTGGTTGGGAGTGTGAGGAATCACAGGGGAAAAGTTTTAATGTATAAGAGTAATAAGAGCTTCATGAAATGGACCAAAGCTAAACACCCACTCCACTCAGCTCAGGGTACTGGAAATTGGGAATGTCCTGATTTTTTTCCAGTGTCATTGAAAAATAGAAAGGGTTTGGACACGTCGTACGATGGAAAAGATGTTAAACATGTTCTTAAAGTTAGCTTTGATGTTACGAGGTTTGATCACTATACAGTTGGTACGTACGATACCAGAAAGGATAAGTACTTTCCGGATAACACTTCTATTGATGGATGGAAAGGATTGAGAATTGATTATGGTAATTATTACGCGTCCAAGACGTTTTTTGATAGTGGTAAGAATCGTAGGATTTTATTGGGTTGGGCTAATGAATCAGATACGGTTGATAACGATGTGAAAAAAGGATGGGCCGGGGTTCACCCTATTCCTCGTAAAATATGGCTTGATCCTAGTGGAAAACAGTTGGTTCAATGGCCTGTTCAAGAATTAGAAACACTAAGAAAGAAAAAGGTCCAATTAAATAACAAAAAATTGAACAAGGGAGAAAAGGTTGAAATCAAAGGAATCACAGTTGCACAGGTTAGGGATTGATTTTTTTTTTTTCTCCTTTTGTTTCATTTTTATTACTTATTTGAGACGCGAGTTAAAAATACAAATTATATTTGAAAATTATAGGCTGATGTCGAAGTGATATTCTCATTCGCGAGTTTAGACAAGGCAGAGCCATTTGATTCTAGTTGGGGTGATCTTTACGCGCAAGATGTATGCGCCATTAAAGGTTCAACGGTTCAAGGTGGACTTGGGCCTTTTGGGCTTCTAACTTTGGCTTCTAAAAACTTAGAAGAATACACACCCGTTTTCTTCAGAGTTTTCAAGAATCACGATAAATACAAGGTTCTCATGTGTTCCGATGCCTCAAGGTATGTTCTTTCATCGCCCAAAAAAAAAAAAAAAATGTGTCACATTGTCATTCAACTACAATTGAATGGTGTGTTTATCTTTTTCCATTGATGTCACCAGGTCAAGCCTAAAGAATGAAACAACTATGTATAAACCATCATTTGCTGGATATGTAGATGTAGATTTAGCAGACAAGAAATTGTCTCTTAGAAGTTTGGTAAGCTCTCATCTCAATTCTTTGTTAATTTTTACCTATTTCATACGAATTTCGCGTGTTTTAACAATTTGGTTATATTTCAGATTGATAATTCGATAGTGGAAAGTTTTGGTGCTGAAGGAAAAACATGCATTACATCAAGGGTTTATCCAACGTTGGCGATATTTGACAAAGCACATTTATTTGCCTTCAATAACGGCACAGAGACAATTACAATTGAGACTCTAAATGCTTGGAGCATGGCTAATGCTAAGTTGCACTAGAACGTTTTTATCTTATTATGCCACGTCACAAAGAAACCATAGTATAGAAATTTAACTTGCAGTTATTCATAAATGATGCAATTTTTTTTAATATAAACATCTTGTCATATATTGATCAAATGTCTTCTTGAATTAAGAGAATGAGTATCTTGGTGCAATTTTTTTTTTCATTATGATTGATATATTAAATTCGGGATGATTCGACTGTCCTCTATCCTTATCTACTTAAATATTGAATTGAGTTTAAATTTGTGACATAAGACACAAGTCCCTCGGTCTTGAACTCTATTGAACAAAAGATAATTTAAGTTTAAGGACAACAATTAAAACTTACCTCAAGCCTAAGAATGCTTCTCAATGAATTTTTTTACATTAATTTTCAAGCTTGGCAACTCTTACAAGTTCCCAATATCTGTATAGAGAATCCATTTTTCACTTATGTTTGTCTCGAAAATGCAAGACAACTCTTCTTATTTCAATATTGGTGGAAGACTTACGAGGTCTTAAATTATCAACAGGCTGTCTGAGCACAGAACAGTTAAATTATTAACAGGCTCTCCGAGTTACTCAAGACCTAGCACCCCAACCTAACTCGAGAGCATTGTCAATTCAATTAATCCGGATACACTTTTTTAACCCTGATTCTTTATTTACTTACTTTACCAATTGTCATTGAAATTCATAGTCAGAAGTAATATTTTGGTTTTTGTTTTCCTCCTTTCAAACATCAAAAAGAAAAAATTAAATTTTACTATTTGATATCATACTCGTTTTACTTGTATTTACTATGGACAATGTTGTCAGCCTAGCAAGTAGCCATTCACAGACCTATTTTGATGTTGATTTCATGTGTGTTTGATCAGACTTTTGTTCTATCAATTATAAATTACCATAAATAGATACATCAACTCCATTGCTAACATTACAATGTTATTATCATCTCAAAATCCAAAAAACTAGCTATTTTTCATTTCTATCGTCACTGGGCAAGGTTGATTGTTCTAACCATTGTTGAGTTGGCTCTCAATGCAACATCAATAGTGTGTTACGGTTTCTAGTATCAACTATCAAGTATATAGATCACAATGTTACCAATGAAGCAAGACGAAGCAACAAAAAGTGTTCACTTTTTAATGAAGATAATGACGAAGTCAAAACTTACTAATCCAACTCAACAAAATAATTTCCATCTCACAAGATTGAAAAAAAAAGCTCCAAATGATCACAAGTCAGAATGACTGGTACTCTGGCTACAAAATGTTCAAAACTAAGTTGTAAAACACAAAGAAAGTTGCATTCTTAACCAAAATATTCTGCCATGCAGCATGTATGTTGCTGAGAAGAATTCACAGCCTCCTTCCCCTTCTACCACCCTTTCTGCGAGTACTGTCGGTGGGAATAGGAGTAACATCCTCTGACAAAATACAGCAACAAGTACTTTCAGCGGGGATTCAGATTAAAGAAGTTGAAGAAAAAATTAGCACGTTGTAAACAAAACCAAATTCCGAAGCAATTAGAGACCATACAGATGAAGAAACTATGCAACGATTAAAGAGGTTTTACCTATGCGTCCAATTTTCATTCCGGATCGAGCAAGGGCTCTAAGAGCAGACTGGGCACCAGGACCAGGAGTCTTGGTTTTGTTCCCACCTGTAGCCCGAAGCTTAATGTGAAGGGCATTAATTCCAAGCTCCTGTAAATTATTAAAAATAGTGAGTTGTAACTCAACAACTTGACTTCCCTAGCTATTCACAGACACAAGGAAAACATGATCAAGGAAGCTACAACTTATTGTGCCAACCTCAGAAAACTAATTTAATCTTCATACACTATCTGATGTGAAATACTGTAATCCAACAATTAGACTTCCACTCTAAATTTGAGATGCAATTTGGCATTACTTTGGTTATTTAAACATCAGGATCACGCTTAGACGTAGTCTACAAAACAATATTAATAACGAGGAATATAGGTAGAATAATGTTTCCAAAAGTCATCACACAATAAAACAGAGGTATACCTGAATAACCTATGACCTTGACGGATTGAATCAACATAAAATTTCACTTTTATTAACAGCAAGAGATGTTAAAAAAGGAACAACAGAACAGAGCAGAGTTCAAGTAAGCTAAGCATCTTGATCTAAAGTACTGAAAATCGATTTTTACAATGACATCTGTCATTACTTAGAACCCACAAAATCCTAAAAGCTTGGACCTAACCCAATATGCCAAGGAGCAAACATACATGAGATCATATATGTGAGTCATTATTAACACATCAACGCTCAAGCTTAAAATCTTTCACATATCATTAACATTTTATAACCAGTGCAACCTGTCGCAATCCGCGAACAAGTAATTGGATACAAAACAGTTTTTTTAATCTTCTAGTGCTTAAAACTATGTATGAAATGCATGAAGAATTTACATTTCTTAAAAATGGTGGAGAAAAGGAACTCCAACAGCAGAGTGAGCAATAAATCTGACCTTGCATCGTTGAGAAACATCTTGTGCTGCAAGCATAGCAGCATAAGGAGAAGATTCATCTCTGTCAGCCTTCACCTTCATGCCACCTATAGAGTAGACCAACTCTAGATGAAAAGACAGCTCAAAAAGACCACTCATCCTAACTAGTTTCCCAATTAAGGAAGATAAATAATGTTCAGCATGTCCCCAAAAGAACGTCACCTTTTATATAGTAGGAAACAACTAAAAAAATTTGTTTTACACTTGATAAAACGATTGAGAGTTACAGAAAAATCTTAAGTTAGTTTTAGACCACAACATTCAAAAGTCTTCCTTTCTATCTTAAATTTTGTGCCAACAGAAATGGTAACATAAATAGGGGCATAGGCATACTAAATATAAAGGAGAAAATGAGTACAATGTGTTAATCAATTGAATTTGGAAGTTGAAAAGTGATTTATTTTTATACCTGTTATTTGAGAATACATATTAGACATGATAACAGTTCACTTCCTATGCTTTTTCTAGGAGTTGTTTAGCCTTACAGTATAAAGAACTTCCTAGTATTATTTATTTTGTATTGTATTAGCCTGAGATGAGTTTAAATGGTAGCAAGATCAGTGAGGTTTCATATAGCTGCCCCCAACATGTTTGGCAGTGAGGCCAGTTATTGTTGTTGTCAAAATGTGTTCTTTGTTCTACAGGAAGTTTAAAAATGCAAAATGTAAATTCTGGGAACTGTGGGGATGTTAAAGTCTTAATTAGCTGGTGAAATTAAGGTTTTCAACAACTCAGTAATGGTGAAGTCCAGAACAAAGATACTACACAGATGCAATCACTCCCATTTTACAGGGTACATACCAGTAATGCGAACCATTGTTTCGCGTCCAGACAAATCAGTCACATGCTGCAATTAATATACAAGTACAAATTCAGAACAAAATAATTAATTATACAGCTTCTGCAAAAACAAAACTAGTCAATTTACAAAGGTGGGGAAATAAAAAACTCACAATGAATGTGTCATTGAAAGAGGCGAAAATGTGAGCAACACCAAAGACCAATTCACCTTCCCTGGTAGCTGGTCCAAGGGTAACAGTCTCTTCCTTGGGCTCTCTGGTCTTTCTCCTCGACTACCAACCCAATACAATCCATCAATATAAACTTTAATAATACTAAAATAAGAAGCAAATATAAAGACATGACATATAACCATCCATTATGCCAAACTTAAGGCCATCACTATGCAGAACTACATCACAATTACATCAAGGGAAGTGTGTTCAGTGGGAAACAATTCGTCGAAAAATTATACTAAATCTATATAGAAATAATACTGGATATATGTCAAAAGATACAATTTGATACATGTATATTAAATAATGAACATCCTATAACATTTCTGGCTTAGCCACTGTCAGTATACTGACAAAGAGTTTTAAAAATCTCAGTTTGAGTATACAAATCTAGCCGAAGAATTATATTATTGATGATACATTCCCACAAATACTCTAATTTCAGTAAGCTAAACTTCAAATTTTTCAGACTAACATAATACGAGTTTAATTCGGTTAATTACACATGAATTAAAATTAACATCAATATCGCCTTATTGAAAAAGAGAATACCATGGCTAAGGTTGATTTGCAGATGTGCTGCTGCTGCTGCTGAAGCTTGATAAACCCTAGCTGCAATGGTGGTGCGAGTAAGAGGCTTAATTGTCTATGCCTTTGTTTATATAGTTAGGGTTTCCAGAAACTATAACAAATTCATAAATGGGCCTCTTCTTTATTTTGGACTGAGAATGCGCAGGATGGGCCTTTTTCCTTTGTTTGCATCTTATAGCCTATTTTACAAAATATTTAATTTATAATCACAAATTTCAACAAAATCAGTATTTGCTCCTCGTTCGATTCTTCTGCTTCTTTTTCATCTTCTCAATAATTGTTAATTACGCAGATATTAGTTATGCAATAGATTAGTTATTTATTATTATAGATGTATTAGTTAGGGGGTTTCTAAATAGTCAATCCAACGATATATTAATTTAACACATGAATAGTTTATTATTTATGTACTTTTCGAACATTATATAAATTATACGAAAATTAGCGCATGACCAATTTATTTTTATCCAGCTACAAAAGGCCCCTTTTAAGGTTCGATATCTAGTGTTGATTTAGATAAAATCTTTATTTTTAAAAAGTAATTGCTATTGAATGATAAATCAAAGAAAGACATACATCGAGATGTGGAAAGGAAAGAAAAACTATGGGTACCTTCATTAAGATTGTTGTAGTTGCTAACTTCATAGTTTAATGTATGTTTGTTATGGATATCATCCAAATTAAAGGTCAAATTCATCTAATATTTTGTCTTTACTATAGAATTTGAGCGTGAGACATCATGGTGTTCAACCTAGTAGATCACACTCTTATTCTCTTACAACATAAATTCAGGGGTTATGAGTGATAGTAACCACAACAAATAACTATACCTCAATCCCAAGTAAGTTACTATCAACTATAATAATTCTCATTTCTAAGTTGATATTAGGTATTCTAAACCAAGGACGGAGCTAGGAAGAGGGTTCATTCTAATCCTTTTCGATGAATAACTACACTGTTTATATATGATTAAAACAATTTCTGTTCTTCATATGTTGAACCCCCTTACTCCGTCACTGTGCTTAATCATATATTTTATCTAACTCTACTTATGCTTGTTTCATACATGATACATCGAACACGCAATATGATCAGTAAATATTGAAAACCAACTTCTTGCAACAACGGAATTCACCACTTTTCAATTATTGAAAACAGGAAACAACACTGAGAGATATCAAGATATGCAAGAACAAAATGCTTTCGTGAGAATGTTTAAATTAGGAACCTTTGAAACCTTTCAAAGGAAACTTGCTAAACAATAGAAGCTAATTTGGGAGTTATGATTTCAAGAAGCCCCTTTGGATTTTCGACATGAACCCAATGACCAGAGTTGGGAAGGAGATGATAGGACATCTTGCCTTCGGATCCACCAGTTCTGTTGGAAGCAATGCTTTCGAGTTTCTGGACAGTCTCTGGATCCCACCTATCACTTCTCTCAGCACGCACAATCGCTATCTCTGTCCCTTTTGGCGGGTGCTCTAGCAAAGGCCAATAATCTTTCTCCCTGAAAAGTTCCATTCTTTTAAGTAAACAACCTTCAAGAACACAATCAAAGAACGGATCTGGTTTCTTACCTGTAAGAATCAAACATCTCTGCAGCAGCTTCAATATTAAAGTTCCATGTCATGCTATCCCCTGATTTCTCAAGATTGCTGCCCAGCCATTCTGATAATGCCTTGGAAAACCTGAGTTTCAACAAGTGATCTACCAGCCATCTGAAATGCAAGATTCATGTAAGAGACGATGAGAAAACATGTTCGAGAAAACTCATATGAGAATATTCAGGTAGGCAAGATAAAACGCATCAAAAAAAGGTGCAAGTAGAGTGTGCTAACTGCTAAGTAGCACTTGGCGTTTTCAGCAATCCTAGAAGTTAATAAAGCCTTAACCAAGATATGTCGCAATCTCATAGAGTTATTATTTACGACATAGTACAGAAAGCATAAATGTTTGCAAGTGTCAGACTACTGCAAAACCCACATAATATGTGATTTTACACCCTTTCCAAGTCCTGCTGATTTCTAGGTCCAATTGAATGCTACACACCAACCGTTAATACTTAGCTAGACTATTTGCTAGATCATCCAAAAATTGTCGAAAAGAAACTGGTTATATAATGTTGTATAAATCTGGATATAATGTTGTATAAATCTGGATACCAAAATGACACAATACATCTTGAGCATAAAACTTAGACACAACGAAAATATGCATATACTGTATCACATTAAAGAAAGGTGATAGGAAGGAATAGAGATTTCACTTTCGAGAGGGGATTGGTGAAGGTAGGCTCTTCAGTGTCTGCATAACTTTCTCTACTTCTCTATTGCTATCATCAGGGTTCACCTTTCCAGGGACAGAGTCCAATACCCAGAGCTGTTCTGCATCAGGGGAGTAAAATATAGTTTAACAAAAGAGTTCAGCAAAGACATGACGCAAGTGGAACAATCAGAGACAGTTAAAAGCAGTCACTACTCAGATTATTGTCTGAGACCTCTATATTCCCATGCGACTCATTTTTGCACAAGATTCCCCAATTTACTGGAGAAGTTTGTGGAAAGTGGCTGCATCACCAATTTGAAGTGTATATTAGGCTGCCAAGCTAAGCTCGCACAGTGTATGCAGTGTTTGCCGTGTTTAGGTTGATTCCATAAGTTTGTAGACACTCCAAAATTACAAGAATTTACAAGTAAAAGACTAATTTTTAAGCATTATTTCTCAACGTAGATCTAGCTAACATCAAAAGTTACGCACTTATTTTTTGTGCAAGGGAATGAAATAATAGATTTAAAGTCAACAACATAAACCATTAAAAGATAATAATAATGAACCATAACGTATTCTACAAAGAAAACCTACATAACTTCCGCAAGTTCTCCATTTGCCCCTCATTGAAACAGT
Source organism: Solanum peruvianum (assembly GCA_027705065.1). NCBI lineage: Eukaryota > Viridiplantae > Streptophyta > Magnoliopsida > Solanales > Solanaceae > Solanum > Solanum peruvianum. The sequence goes on along the minus strand of JAKWJD010001764.1, from coordinate 64,377,491 downwards.
TATAAATACACAGGCAAGTGACAACCATCCGGTTGTAGCTTTTTCATGGTTAGCTTTTTCATGGTTAGAATAGTTTTATATAAACACATTCTAGATCAAAGAAGCAAAACAAAGATAGAACAACATACATATTGAGAGGAAGAGAGAGCTATAGTATATGTCTTTTATATTTTACTTATTTCTTCTTTCAAATATCTCTAAGAACAAGGTTCTTTCCTTACTTGGTATTATCAAGGATAAGCTAAAACTTCATTTAAACATCCTGTAAACAGATTGAACTAAATGAAGGAGGACATTGCTTAAACAGGCAATGAGATAACTTGCATATTGCCAAGATAATCTTAACAACAATAGCACATCAAAAAAAGAAGCTAAACCAGATACTAGCACAGAAAAAAAAAAGTGCAAAATTGAACTACCATTTCACCAAATTAATATGTAACACATGAACCCAACTGCTAATCCGAGCAGCTATCCATGAATACCGAATGAGGTTCAAAAGCAGGATTAGAAATAAAATTTTCAATCAATTGCAAGAAAGAGCAAGCACCTGCTTGGGCAATCGAGCCGATTGGCCATAAACACCTCGAGAGCAGCTCTCAACATACTGCAAGGCGACTTTACCACCCATGGAATGCCCTATAACAACATCAGGCCAATCCCAACCCTTTGAATTCACCAAATTAGCTACATCTTTTGCAGCATTTTCCATGTCATGTGGTGGCACAAAGCCTTCAATTTTAGCTGAATTCCCATGATTCCGCAAATCCACAAGAACCATCCTCCAATTTACACCATCTAATAAAACACATTACACATACAAAAGCATATAAGCTGCAAAATTTTAACGCAGTGACAAGCCAAAAGTGTTTTCACTAAGGGAGACAAAATATAAAGAATTAAACGATGAAATGAGACAAATTGAATAGAAGAAAATGACCTTTTCAGCTCAAATATCAAGTTGTCTACGAAACCAATTCTCCCAAATTAAACATACAAAAGATTAATCCAATTCAACATATAGTATATACACACACATGAAATTTACTTATTTGCACAGTATAATTTTACGGCGAAGGAGTATCAAACCATTAACTAGCCCAAATTATTCACCAGTAACGGAATGAAACTAATCTAAATACAAAAGATTCATAATAACTGATCGCAACTAATTCAACTAGCTAGAAATTGATTTGACTAAAGTACCTGCAGAAAGGGAGGAACCTAGAGAACGAGAGAAGGATCGCCAATTTCGACTGGAACCTAAGAGGCCGTGGAATATAAAAGCTGTGAAATCGTAAGGTTTATCCGGCGAAGATCGGACTTCTTCGAAAGCTACGGTGGCGATGGAACGGTCTGACCGGTGGATACACGGCGTCGATGTAGTTAGAACCCGGTTCAGGAGTCTAAGGCCTTCGACCGGTTTGCTTCTGCAAATGCTCGACATTTTTACCGGTCTGGTTTTCTGCTTCGGAGTTCTTTGCTTTGTGGCACGACTTGAATTTTAAATGGCAAGCAATTTACCTTTTACATGAATTTCGAGTGTAAATATTTAAAATATAGTATTTTACAAAAAATTAAAATAAATTTTACAAATTTAAGAATTATAAAAAGTATTATAAATTAAATAATTGATGACTTAAAATATATAATTAAAAAATTATTGTTAAAAAATATTATTTAACTTTAAAAGTTCAAACATACCATATAAATTGAGATGGAAATAATAGTTCACTAATTAATATTTTTTAATTTATTTTATCATACTATTACGTATTAATATATTTAAAACTGTAAATTTTGATGATGTTATAGTGCTATAAACATATTGATGTAATTTTAAGTTTCTCTATTTTATAAAAAAATTTAATAAATTAAATTAATTCACTTAAATTAGAGCAGAAGGTAATAAAAGTAATATTATATTAAAAGATTGACTAAAACAAGGATAGGATAATATGATATATTATTTTTAAATATAATAAATTCAACATATTGAAAATATAAAGAAAAATATCAATTAATAAATAAAAAAATCTAAGTATAAATTATCTTTTAATTTAATAAATTAATGTGAATATCTATTTCACAATATTTTTGGCTATAGATTTACAAGTATTTTTGAGAAAATAATTTTGGCAAAATCTTTATTATTATTTTTCTTCAAACACATTTTTGAAATAAATATCTTGAGAAACAATTATGATTATTCAATTTTTCTTGAAAAAATATGATTTAAATAATTAAAGAAAAATCTTCAAGTCTTGTCTTACTTGTTTAATCTCTTTTCCAAGATATTCGATCATATTTTTCAAGAAAATCAACATTTAATAACTTCAAAAAAAGAAGAGCTAATTGTTATTTTTATTTGAAGAATTTATTTCTCCTCAAGTACTTATTCAATAGTTTTTTTATGTTCAATTGTTATATATAAAAAAAATAATTAGTTTAAACATAATGACATCTTTTTATTTTAAGAAAAAAAGATCATTTTAAAAGGAATTATTTTTATTTATACAAAAATCAATGATTATTTTAGACATAGATTTTTAAAATCTTTTTTGTTAAAATTGAAAAAAATATTATTAATTTATGAAAATAAATAAAAATATACAAAAAAATTGACAACTGTGGGATTTGAACCAACGCCCTTTCGGACCAGAGCCTAAATCTGGCGCCTTAGACCACTCGGCCAAATTGTCATTAACATTTTTTAATGTGAAGTTATCATATCGACTAAAATTTCATAGATGAAGACCAAAAATAATAATATTTTTTTCAATTTTAATTTTACCTTTTAAAGGTAAAAATATTATTTAGAGAAATTTAAATTTCAACTTTAACAATAACATCTTGATATTTTTATTTATATTTAAATTGGCCCCATAAAACCAAATTTGAAGATCTAGATACATTTTTAAAGTTTTAAAATATAAACCACACATTTATATCAAGTTAAAATTAAAATGTGTAAACGAATCACGGTTAAAATTATTGTATCAAAGTTTAAAATATTTATATATATATGTACAACCCTGAAAAAATGAGATAATGACGTTTTCCCGTTTTGAATAAAAACTTTCTGCGCCTTATCGCCACGTAATGGCCACCGCTGCTTAAGCATCCACCGTTGGATGAATTATGAGTTATTCTGAGCCGTTGGATAGTAAGTAATATGGGACCCATGGATTCATAAATCTCTGATGAATCTAAAAAAGATTATATCAGTGACGTTTTCCAACATACGCAGCATAGAGGTCGGTGACCTTCTCTCACAAATGGATCAAAACGGCGTCGTTAGCTTCCGCCACCGTCAATCTCCATCCTCCGATCGGTTTCTCGGCGTTTTCTCTCCGCCGCTGAGTGATGCTGCTCTCGTCGGCGGGACAGATGAACCAGTGGCCGATGATGATGAGCTTAACGAAGATGATGTGTTCTGGACTGGAAGAGCTTTGAGTGAATCTCAACTCCGTTCTACTTCTCCTTCACGGAATAGTTTCCGGCAGCCTGAGAAGTTTGGTATTCTCGCGGCATTAGTGGAGGATCAGCAGAAAACTAATTTGCCTGTTGTCCGTCGGAAGCCTTCAATCGCTTCTTCGCCATCTAGTACGGATTCGATCTCGCAATCGCCGATATCATCTTCGCCTTCTACTGTGATACCGTCTGCACGTGCTTTTCCTTTGATTCCTAAGCCGCCATCAGGTATCAATAATTTTAGTCACTCAAAATCCATGCCGGCGAGGAAGTTCCAGCACTCAGCTCCTGTCAATGTTCCAATAATGGCGAAGAAGGCACCAAAACAGGGAGACCTTGCTGAAGTTGAAATTGACGACGATGATGCCGACGATGAGATGTTACCTCCGCATGAAATGGTGGCCCGAGGATCAATGAGGTCTCCTAGAACCACTTTCTCGGTACTGGAAGGCGTGGGAAGAACTCTCAAGGGGAGGGATCTTCGTCAGGTTCGCAATGCTGTGTGGCGCCAAACAGGTTTTCAGGATTGAAGTATGCTCAATGAATGTTGATATAACTATAGAATATGGATCTTGTTTTAGATATCTGAAGTTTAAAACTGACCTGATGTTTTTGTTATATTCTGTATATAGGCAGTGAAGAAATGTTTTTACAAATTTCTTCAGTTTTTATATAGCCTAAGTGTATTGAAAGAAGATGAAGTTATTACCTAGAAAAAATTGCTGATATGTTATATCAACATGTACATTTTGGGCAATGATCTCTTTGAATATTAATGCGAAAGAGTTTTGTTGAATTATGTATGATTCTGTTGGTCGCACTTCATTATTTGTAAGTTGAAAAGTTTCCAGCTTTTAGCCATTGATCTTTGTTATCTTTGCTATGTCTATAGTGGAAGGTCATAGATCATTGCCTGTCCGGATGTTTCATCTGTCGAATTTGCGTAGCTGATTACCTTTGATCATACACATTATCTGGTAGTTTGGGCGACTTCTTTTGCTCCTTCTGTGCGAAGTGTGAACTGAATTAGTGGACTGGTCCCCTGGAATCAAGTTTCAGAAGATACTAGCTTTTAGCCATTGATTTTTGTTATCTTTGCTATGTCTATAGTGGAAGGTCATAGATCATTGCCTGTCCTGATGGTTCCTCTGTCGAATCCCCGTAGCTAATTACATTTGATCATACACATTATGTAGTAGTTCGGGTGACTTCTTTTGCTCCTTCTGTGCAATGTGTGAACTGAATTAGTGGACTGGTCCCCTGGAATCAAGTATCAGAAGTTTGTCCTGTAAATCCTTTGCTAGTACCATGATTTATAGTGTCCTTAATATAGCAGTTTCTCCCATCTAGTTATGTTTGTATATAGTCAATGAAAATGTTTTTACAAGTTTCTTTAGTTTTTAATGTGGCTCAAGTGTACTGAAAGAAGATGAAGTTATCATCTAGGAAAAATGGGTGATATTTTGCATCATGTTGTATGTTTTTGGCAATTTTTTCAGTGCAAAGATAGTTTTTTGGTTCTTATATGATCCTGTTGGACGCGCTTCATTATCTGTGAGTTGAAAAGTTTCCAGCTTTTAGCTATTTAGTTCTGTTATCTTTGCTATGTCTATAGACTATAGTGGAAGTTCATAGTTTAATCTCACACTTAATTTAGCAGTCCAGGTGACTTCCTTTGCTCCTTGTGTACAATGTGTGAACTGAATTAGTGGACTGGTCCCCCGGAATCAAGTTTCAGTAGTTCCTCCTATAAATCCTGCTTTTACCACGATTTATAGTTACCTTTAACTAGCAGTTCCTCATCTAATTGAAACAGCTGAAAATATCACCCGTCTTTCTTTTTTGTGGTTATGGTGGTGTTCGCACCAACTTGAACACACCTTCATATTTCACTGAGAACCTTCTTCATCTCATTGCCTCACCAGTATCACTAGCGTAAATTTCGAGCAACTCTGTCTACCTAGCTGTTTGTTTCTTCTTTTGGATCTCTCGGAGTGGAATCTTGGGTTCTCATTATTTCTGTTCCAACTCCATTAGGCCTTATCTTTGAATGCCTCATGTATCATGACTGTGACACATAACACTTCACACTAGCCTTGTCATTGAAGCTGTAGAAGAACCTCCATCTTTGACTGTTACTGTTGATATCTTCAAATCATGGTTTTGCTCTGCATTGATTTCAAGTTACAGAGCCCCGAGAAAGGTAATAGAAATTTCCGGGAATCAGATTTCGATGAACGAAGTTTGATCCAAATGCATGAGCATTGGCCCTCCTGAGCTTCAGTTATTGCCTTATTTGGTGATAATTATTGTTCCTTGTTTTTAGATTGCGATGTTATGTTTTTCCTATTATTTGCTATGTCACTTTTGTATCGTTCTTCTTTCACTGTTTTGATGTGTGTTACTCGAGAGTCAAGCTGAGAATCTTTAACCTCTCTACTAGTTAGAGGTAGGTCTGCATACATTTTACCCTTTCTAGATCCTCCATACACTTTAACCTTTTCCTGGTGCCAAAACTGCTCTTGCATCTAAGGCACTAGCATAATGTACTTGAAAAATTGCAAAAGACAACATATGTAAGTAATATCCATGAATTTCAGTACAAAAACAGAAAAAAACTATCCTCTATAAAAGAAAGAAGAAAGAACCTAAATCACTTATTTCATCTCTGTGTGTCTTTTATTATACACTTGTTATAGAATTTGATGGACAATAGTGTCAAATTTGGAGATTTAACATAGGATTTTGGTTGAAAATATCGAGCTAGGCAGAGTGTTGTGAGCGTTAGACATGTTTAGAACACACAAGTGAATCTCTTGAGCTAGGCAGAGTGTTGTGAGTGTTAGACATGTTTAGAACGCACAATCGGATCTCTTTTAAGGCATAAAGCCTCCCAAAATTGAACCCCAAAAAAAGACTTAAAACAAAGGTTCAATTCAATTTTCTAAAGTTGGGTTAGGTGTGAAGGTAGAGTGGGAGAAAATAAAATTAGTCCCACCTTAATGGATTAGAGTACAAGTTCGTTGTTTAGTTGACAACTCAAAACAATTTCCAAAAGAATATTCTATAATCTTTTTAAAACTACTCCATCATCTCCATCTTTTTTGCTATCTAATCCAAAAGTTGACACCATTGATACTTTCTTGTGTTCTAATTTATAAAATATCGTTCAAATTTCGAGAGTCAAACAATTTTAAACTTGACGACATGAAATCTTCAAATTCTTTGAAATAATAAAAAAAGTTAAAGCAAAAGACAGACTCATTTAAATTCTGATATTCAAAAGTATCACATAAATTAATCACATTCTCATTCACTAGCTAGTAGCTAGTAATAGTATTTTAATTAAATAACCACTCTTCTTGCTCCATTACCAAAATAACAAAAATCCATTAGCACCTTAGGAATCCACCCTATATAAGTTCTAACCCCTTCTTGCTCTTCTCATCACAAACAAGCAAATAGCACTTCATTTAAATTCTAGCCACTTTTGTTGTTCTATTTTTATTCTTTCAATTACAAATGGAGAAAAGTGAATCAACCAAAATTGATGTTGTGGAAACTAACAAAGAAAAGAAAGGAAAAGCCCCACTTTTAGGAACAGCAGCTGCTCCTGCTATTGTTGCTGCTGTTGGTCATGATGGACATGCAAAAGGAGGTGCTAAAAGAGGAATTGCAATTTTTGACCTTATTTTAAGAATAGCTGCTTTTGCTTCTGCTTTAGGTGCTACTGTGGCTATGGCTACTACTGAAGAAACTCTTCCCTTTTTCACTCAGTTCTTTCAGTTTGAAGCTAGCTATGACGATCTTCCTGCTTTTTCGTAAGTAAATCACTTTCAAAATCTGCTTATTTTAAAAGTAACACGTCGAATATCTGAAATAAAAACTTTTGACTTTTCGTCTAATATTGGATATTGCCTACTTTTTAAAAACTTATTTGTGTGCATGATATGTAAATAATTTACTACATTATATATATGTGTTGGATTAGGTTTAGACCTAACTCACACTCCAAAACCTAGCTAGGGAGGAGGATTGTCTATACCTTATAAGGAGTTCACCCATCTCATTAACCACCGATGTAGAACTTTTGTCATTCTTTAACACCCCACCTCACACCCAGTGATTAGCATCTGCTTCGTTGGCAATTTTGATTTTGGGGGCCCAACATCGAGTGAGACGGGCCCTGCTCTGGTTTCATGTTGAATTAGGTCTTAGGTTTAACTCACAACTCAAAAATTAGCTCAAAGGAGGAGAATTGCCCAAACATTATAATGATTCCACTCATCTCGTTAACTATCGATGTGAGATTTTTTTTCATTCTTTAACAATATGTTAATTAATTAATAATTTTGCTATATTTTACAGGTTTTTTGTGGTAGGTATGGGAATAGTTGTTGCATACCTTGTCCTCTCAGTACCTTTTTCTATTGTTTGCATTGTACGATCCCATGCAGTTGTACCAAGGCTACTCCTCATTATATTTGATACGGTACGTAGAATTTTATGTAAGCAGTGTCGATTTATTATCAGAAATCAAATATATTCTTGTCGTTATAAAATTAATTCAAATATGTTTTTGATAACTTTGAAGGTGATTATTGCATTGGCAACGGGTGCAGCAGGGTCATCAGCAGCCATAGTGTATTTGGCTCACAATGGAAACCAAGATGCAAATTGGTTAGCAATTTGCCAACAATTTGGTGATTTCTGTCAAAGGGCCAGTGGAGCGGTGGTGGCCGCCTTTGTCACGGTGGTGCTCTTAATCCTCATGGTGGTTATCTCTGCTTCCGCTCTTCGAAGACACTAAGGACGTGTTCGTATTCATGGAAAAAGAAAAAAAGTATTAGCTACTGCTTACAGCATCTTCATTCACTCGTCTCGTTGTATATTGAAAAAATAATTAGATTTTAAGTGTTGATGTTTTGCTAAGGTGTGGATATTGTGTTTCTGGGGATATTTGAGAAGTCTTGTAAATCATAATTGGTAAATTATGATGTAATCTTCATAGTGAATTTTATATATTGTAGTTTTCAATTTTCATCCATGTATTATGACTATATTTCAATATTCATTTATGTATTGTCCGTATTTTAACTTTCATTAAGAGTAAAAAAATATTTAAGTATTTCAATTCTTTGAGTTTATTACTTATTATCAATATATGAGTTTTCTATCTGAATTATCACCAAATGTTTGTAAAAATAAATCAAACAGTGATAATGTTTCACGAAGATAAAGTGAACAACGAACAGTTGAAGCATATTTTGATAAAATTGGTGATAGATGATTAAAAATAGCTTGTAAATACATAGTATATGTATTTTATGTATATCGATCTATTTGAGAAAAGTTAGTAGTAAATTCGATGGGCTATTTATGTAAAGATTATTTAAGGGGCTATAGGTGCAAATATTCAAATAGTACCAAATTCAAGCCCAAAATCAAAATACTTTAAAGTCCATCTCATTCTTCAACATTCAGCTTTCACTCTCTCTCTACACAGCACAACAATGGCTGCCTTGAGAAAATTATTACTACCCAAAAATACAAGTGTTGTAATATCAAACTCTACAATTTTCCATTCTCGAAGAGGCATAGCTTCTAAGCTATTCGTTGGAGGTATTTTTTTTTCCTTTTCTCTTTTAAACACTTGTGTAGACGATTGTTTTTTAGAAATGCATATGAAAGAGCTCATTCTTGTAATGAAATTGTAATTAGTTGATTAAAAAAAGGATATTTTTGGGTTTATTTTGCCTCTGTAGCGCTGTTGCCTAGGTATATATGCTTTGCAATTGGGTTTATGGGTCTGTTATTAAATAACGTAGTAATAAAGAAGGGTTGTATGCAAATGATTGAATTATTTGTGTACTTTGATTATCATATCGTTTTGTTACCATGACTATTTCACTCTTGTTATTTTTTCTGACCTGCTTTGAAATGTTTTGGCTTGAGCAGAGGTATCGGAAATAGTCTCTCTTCCTCTCTAGGAAGGGTAAGGGTTAAGGTCTGCGTATACTTTACATCCACTTGTGGAATTAGGCGGGGTTTCTTATAGTTGTCAAAACTCTTGCAAAGAGGTATGTTGGATCCTCTTGGAGTATTTATTTAGATGGAAAATGATTCTCCTATGGCAATCAAAATAGGAGAAAAGAACCAAAACGTAGGAGCTTATCTTAAATCACCTACTCGATTGATAGGCAGAAAGTTTCTTCATAGTTTATTTGCTTGAAGCGTAACTGTGTAAGCAAGATGTGAAATAACAAGTATGAAGCAAGAGTTACTTCCATCCGTCTAGGAGTGATTGGAGAGAATTGTCATTAGTTATAAAAATAGGTCTGTTAGTTGGAAGGACAACCGTTTATTTTTTGCATCCAAGTTATGGCCTAGTAGTGAGTAAAGTGGGTTGAGAACCACGAGGTCTCCGGTTTCAATTCCTCGGAGGCTAAAACACCAGGTTATTTCTTTCCACCAAGCTTTCATAGACAGAGTTACCCGATACCTTTGTTGGTGGGAGGTAGCAAATATCCCATGAAGTTAGTCAAGGACCCAAGGTGCCCATAAGCTAGTCTAAATCCCACACTACGCTGGGGAAGGGGGGCTTGAAGGAAGATTAGGACAAGATCACACTGCTTTGGGGTTAAAACAATCAGTTCTTTTCTCATTTTAGGTCTAAAGGCAACCTTGAAAAATCTCTCTGATATTGCCTAATTACAATACAGAAATTATTCGAGAAGTTATACAGAGAAATTAAAAAAAAAAGTTTTAACATATTCTCCACTCTTTTGAGTAGAAACGTAGACAAGCAAGATCAGTATCTTAATTAGCATAAATATCTGGTAAAGGATGGACGAAAAGCATTTGCAATGGCCGAAACAAAGATTCAGGGGTCCTTCTGTAAAAAATATCATGGAACTTACTCGGGGTAATGGATATTAGGTACTATAGGTAGGGGTTTGGTTGCAAGAAAAGAGTCTAACCTCATTAACTTCAATTTAAATGGCCATTTATCTTTCCATTTACAACTGTAGATCTTTCATCTGGTTGGTTTTTACCTGAAGTGGGGAATAACATGGGGGATATATGATAGCTTCGATTAGCAATGCGTTGTTTTCTGTATTAGCTCTCACCTTTCAAAATTCCTACTACTACAATTTCTTCCGTTACAATCTGACTTATAATAGTCCTGTTTTAGTCCATCTATGTAGTGTTGGCACTTGGCTAACTGAGTTTTTACAATGCAGCTATACTTGCAGCCCCCCAAAGAACCTCTAATGTAGCTTCTACAGATATTATGACATGACAAATAAAGAGCAATATCAATAAATCTTCAAAAGCTTTCTATATGTCTAAAGCAGCTTACTGTATTATATTAGTAACTCAATTTAGCACAACATATATAAATCATCTTTAATTAACTTGATATCACAAAGGAGATTTTTCCAATTTGCTCCATCGCTATCTGTGTGGCAATCTACCTTTTTAGTCAGTCCCTTAAAGTGACATCTTTCTGAATTTGGTACAACAATTTAACTTTAAACTTTTCACTTTATCCTTAATGAGATGATTCCTAGCCAACCAATATCTATGACTTATTTTGGGCCAGTCTTCCTTTCGTTCTTAAATGGCAATGATTTGTCTAACTATGATTGCGTGCCATTAAAATCTATTACAGAGTTGATCTTGATTAGTTCCGCCACATACTCAAATGGCTTATTTAGAAAATTATCTAAGTTGTCAAGATCTTAACTTTAACTGCAGAGAAACACCTTACCAGTTGAAGAACTCCGCTACACTTGCCATTTATGAGTATTTGAGGATAGCATGTACTTTCCATGTGTTCAAGATTTTGTATTTTCAAGAAACACATGAAAAAACACTGGTTTCCTCACTTAACAGTGTGGTGTCCCTAGTTGTGTTTGAATGATGTTGTAAACAGCTTATATTCTTGTACTGCGAAACTGGATATATATGTCTCATTCCTTTCAGAAATAACCAATCAACTTTCTAGATGGGGATTTGTTGGTGTGCTGCTTATTGATCCTTTATATAGGTTTTTTATTCATATTTATATGACAGAAACAAGTTGTTGCTAAAAGGCTGACCATCTCATCCTATTTAGAAGGCTAAAGGAGTACTCGTTACCTACTGCTCTGCCATCGGAAAGAGAAACGAACAATGTAGAAGATCATTGTCCACTTTAATGCAAAAAAAAAAAAAGAGAAGAAAGATCATTATCTAGAGAAACAAACTTATGAGATATTGTTATTTCAGGCCTCTCATTTTACACCACAGAGAAGGCACTGTCAGAGGCATTTTCGCAACATGGTCAAGTTATTGAAGGTGAACAAATTAACATATATTGAGCTCTCTTTTAGATATGGTACGACTTCACGTCTTTAGTTTAACCTTGTTTTATTTGCCAGCTAAAATTGTGACGGATAGAGTCTCAGACAGATCCAAGGGTTTTGGATTTGTCACCTATGCATCTGAAGATGAAGCGGAGAAGGCCTTGCAAGAAATGAATGGCAAGGTATGTCCATATTATCGCTGTATCTGTTTTTGATGTGTACTATTATGTTCATTATCGTTCAATCATGTATATTGAATGACGCAGCCTCTTAATGGACGAGTTGTCTTTGTGGACTACGCTAAGCCTAAAACTGATGGTGGCAGTATGCCAATAGCCCGAGGACCCCCTGAGCCACCAGTAGAACAATGAGAGTTACCAAACAGACCACTCTGACTTTAGTGCAGCCATTGTTGCAAGCCTTGCTCTTGCAAAATGATTAATCTGGAGAGCGTCGTTTCTCGTTTGGCCGGCAACCAAGAACTATACAAATATATTGTAAGTCACCACTAGTCAAAAGAAGTTGGTTGTTTTTCAAATGTGAGTGAAAAAAATTATGTTAATGCAATTGTAATGATTGCAAGTTTGGCTCAAATATGAAAATTATGTCATTATGTTATACTCTACTATTAGAACGAAATATGTGGAAATCTTGCAGTAGTTGATTTGCCACTAATCTATTCTCCCTTGAATTTAATTATTTTTTTTTTGCGATGGTTTGAGTGGGTAGGTGGGTGGCATTAACTCATATTTATATAATTATAAATACTAAAAGGTCATCCTTACGTTTCGAAGAAAAAAGAGAAAGAATAGCCTACTTTTTGACTCCAACAAAATTCCATGTGAATTTGTGAAGGCTGAAATGTACTGTTCCCTAAAAGAGAGAGATGAGGCATCTATCTACAAGTTTCGTGCAGGCAAGGAATTTGGAATATTTTTCTTGAACGGAGGATCTATCGAGAGGTAAGGTCCACATCTACTCTAGCTATGCAAGCAAGAAATATGTTTGGTGATGAAAGGATAGTTTCAGTTAGAGGTGTCAAATTGACGGGTTGAGTTGAAATTGAAGATACTAAGCTAGCGTTTGACCATAGATTTCCAAATATTCTTGGCAAATCTTATTTGAGCGAAAATTTGGGTGAAATTTCACCATGTGTTTGGCCATAAAATTTGGGAAATATATTTCACCTTTTTAGAAAAATATGATTTATATACACAAGTTTTAAAAACTATCAAAACTAACTAAAAGTTTGTATTACAAGTCAATTGAATGTTAGTTACAACAATAACAAATAATGTCCATGACACTGAAGCAATGTGATATTTGGAGTGAGTGCAACAAGAATTATTTCATACATCGTGAAGTAGATAAAGTACATGACTTTGTTACCTAAAGCCAATTTTTAATATTTTTCATCAACAATCATATCATTATTTAATATTCACTAAATATTTCATCACTATTTTGGTGTTCACGTAAAAAAATGATATAATACAACGCAAGCAACTACTAGAGAGGGTGTTTTTGTAAAAGATAAAAGATTGGGGTAAAATTTTAATTTTTAAAATATCCCAAATAATGACATTTGGCCCAAATACTACAAAAAACTAGTATTTGGAAATTTGGGATATTTGCCAAAAATATTTGCCAAATAATGACAAATTGTATGGACAAACATTATTTGCCAAATTTTTCCCAAATATTATTTGGAAAAATTTATGGCCAAACGGACCCTAAAATGGGTTGAGATAGAAATCAGGTTAGGTCTTGACCTGTTCAAGTTTACTTTGGGCTCAAATGAGTTGGGTTCAAATGGTCTAAAAAACGGGTTGAGTCTTAAACTGCCTAAATTAACCTGATTAATCTCGATAATTTTAACGTAGTGATGTTTAACTTTTAGAATCACAATTCGAATTTTCACTCAAGATTTTTTAAAAAAAGTAACAAATGGATAGATAAATCCTAAAATATGTTAAATAGATAATAATTTATACCTTTAATATAGGAACATATCTTGGTAAAGAGTTTTAAAACGGGTTGAAATTGAAGAAGATTGAATTAGGCTCAATTAAGGATTTTCTTAAAATGGATTAGGCTTGAGTGAGTTGAGATTGAACCCAATTAAAATTATTTTGAATCCAACCCTTAATATTCTGTTGGGGTTATTTATATTTGGGTTTATTTTTGACACCCCTAGCTTCAGTGTACAAAGCATGAAGGTTAAATTGCGATGTAGGTAGCTTATCTTACCAAATACAAGCATTAGTTGCTGCTTTTGTGACATAATAAAAAACACGAATATCAAGATAATTTTATCGTTGCTCTATGAATATACATTTAGTGTGTTTGTAGAGCTGCATAAACTCATGAATTAGGTAAACTTTGAACTTTCATAATGTAACATCATTCTAGTTGTCCTACATTATTTAATTGTATTAAAGAATTGATGATGCGTTATATTGTTTTCATCGAATTGAGGTAGACATGTCCATATATAATTATACTCAATAGTTGAGCATTTGATAGAACTGTGCTTTTCATTAATTGATGTCGATATTCTATGAAGATTGTACACTAGTGACATAAAATATCCTCCTTCTTAAGAATAAAAAGAAAAGGATAAGCTATATTATCTTAATCAATTATACTTCCTGGTATTAGAACTGTATTTGATTAAATATGAAATTCAAGATTTAAAAAGATTTTATTATCATTCAAAACAAATTATATATATTTGTACGATTACAATTCATCTTATAGAAAATAAAAGAAGTACTATTACACATCGTTGGAGCATAAGAAGCAAGTATTACTTACTATCTTAAATTATCTTTCATATAATTTATAGGTCATGAGTTAAGCTACTAACACAGAATTTTTTTGTGCAATTTTTCCTCGTCCCTATTAACAGAACTTTTTGTGCATCAATCTGCTCTATTTTCTCTCTTTAAAATAATAATTACAAGTATTTTTATTCCTTATTGCATAAAATAGATTCTTATTAGAATTTCTCTCCTTTTTTTTTACCTACTCAAACAAAATAGAAAACACCCAAAAGCCACAAAAATTGATATCCCAAATGCAACACATAAACTATCTAATGCCCCTTCTCTCCTCAACTTCTTCTCTTTTCTTTCCCTTCTCATTTCCAAAAACTCTTTATACCTCTTCCTCCCTTTTCACCTCTATTAGCTCCATTTCCCCTTTTACCCTCCAATACCTTTTGTAAAATTACCAAACTCTCCCTCCCATTTAAATGAGTTCCATCCATATCCTCCACTCCCATACTCACTTCCCTCACCTGCATTTCTCCTACCTCAGATCCACCGCACGTGACAACTATCTCACACTGCACGTGACCTCTCTTTTGATCAACGGTTAGGATTGAAGTAAAACGTACCTGCACTTCGCCGGTTAACCAGTGCCGTTGTACGGAAACGGACTTGAAGGAGGAGAGGTTTATTGATCGCCGGCCGATCGGATCAATCAAAATCCAACTCAACGTCATGTGATCAATCAGATCCGTACACGTGCCGTCGTCGCTCGGGTGTTTGATAGGCGTTGAAATCACCTCCTTTGGATCTATCATGTCGATTCTGAACGGCGAGGATAGAAACCAACTCGACGTCGTTTCAGTCTCTTGTACCTTACTGAAAATCGCTTTGTTTTTGTAGTGTATATCGACGGCCGATATTAATTCCGGCGGTGAAGACGAACGGTTTGCAATTGAATTTGTTGGTTGAATACTCCACTGTTTCCGATTCCGATTAAACAAACACACAGAGAAAAAGTTTGATAGGATTATATATATTGTAGATCTCAGAGACGTCAAACTCACTGACTCTACATCGTGAATTTGCTTATTCTCGGAGGAAGGGAGAGAGAAGGACTGAGAGAAGAAGGTACGGTGACCGGCGTCGGGGAATGTGGAGATGACGTGGCTGATACGAGGAGTGGCGGTAGACGGCCAAGTGGAGTGGCATACACGTGACCATAAGTGGTTTTCTGAGGAGAGGTGGTGGAGAGTGGAGGAGGAACAGCTGGTGGAAGCTAAAGTTGGACCGTCGAGTCGAGTGAGTATATGAGCTTCAATGATATATGGATGCAAATCGGAAAAACCGGTTGCGCTGCCGTCTTCCTCCGTGACAGTGGTGGTGATAGTGGTGGTGATTGGTGGACTATGGAGTGAGGAAGTCATTTGAGAAGTGTGAAATTTTTGCTTGTTGAGAGTTTGAACTTTGAAGTTGTGTTGTATTTATAGGTGCCTGCAAAGGGAAATGGAAAGTGAAAATTTTGGGGAAAATGCCCTTTGTATTTTCAATAATTACGGAAACTTAGTTAGTCGCTGCCACTGCGTGGACTCGTGAATACATGAATTTCAATCTAAATACATGATGGTGGTGGAATTTGTAAGTTGGGATAAATTTAATAGTTTTTTTAGAGATTTGTACTAAAAAATTAATTAAACATATGTATATATATATATATAATATATATATATATATATATATATATATATTAATTTGTGAATTCCTGATAAAAATAATTAATATTATGTAGATTCTTTTCAGTTTTCAGGTTAGAGTCATAGGTTCGAACCCTCTCTCTTTTTTTTAAAAGAAGTTTAAAACTCTCAAATTCTAAATCCTAACTCCGTCTCTGTGTAACACATTACTAGTTGTTTATGAAGTAAATTAGTTAGGAGTTTTAAACTATACATCTAGTCAAATATATTCGCATAAATTAAAATTTCAATAATAACAACATATTCAGTATAATTCAACAAGATTACAAATACGCAATCATAACGATATCAAACTAAACAAATATTGACGTTCAAATTATAATTAATTACTTGACTCTTAAACGTAGCTTTCGTGGGCGGTCCTGAAATAGAAGCCAATGGAAGGGGAATTACGTACACGATTTTAATAAAATAATAATAGAAGTACATGCAGAGTCCACAATAATATTGTTAATTGCCGGTGTTTTAACGTTAGCTTTGTGTTTATTTTCTTATGATTTGAATGAACAAATATAAATCCTACGTATTATTTTTTTTCTTTAATTTGTCTGATTTATTTTTTTGTTATAATTCATTTAAAAACTTAGATCAAGCATATTGTATCAGGAGCAACTCTAGTAAATTGGTGGCCTAAAATCAAATGGAGGCCTTAAATTTGAATACATATTTTTAGAAAGTTTACTATAGTCATAATTTAATCTCTCTTGAGACATAATATTCATAATTTGTCAAACTTCTATTACTTCTTTACTCTTTTATATATATAAAAAATTATTTTCTACAAATAGTACTCAATACTACATTTTTGAAAAAAACTTGTAACGAACTATTTTTTTTAAAGATCACTTAAATTTGAGAGCCTAAGGCGATTGCTTTGTTTTTTTTCAAAGCCGTAGAGGCGCCCTTGCATTGAATTTAAAAAAAATACGTATTATATTTTAGATCATAATTTTTTGAGGATAAAATTAAGAAAGTAAATACAAAAGGGAGTGCACTAGTAGTATACCGATAACCAAAAAGTCTACATCATTATTTGTCATGCATATTATACTATTGTACTAAACTTTTTTTTTTTATTATTATTATTAATGCATTACTTGTGGAACCCTCTTTCTTTTCTCTTAAAAAAAAATGAAAGAATAGAAGAATTATTATGTACCCTCTCCATTTTATTTTATATGAATTATTTTGATTTAATGTAAATTATAAGATGGAAAATATAATTTTTAAAATTTATGGTATAAAACAAATGATACATGTCTGATTAAAAATTATTTCCTTAAGTAAAATAAATATTTTAAATTAAATTATTATTTAATATAAAAATATATCACTTTTTGTGACTGATCAAAATATAAGTCAAATAAATTTGGATAGACGAAGTAATATTTGTCTCAATATATGTCGTATAGTTTAAATTTTAATCGTGAATTTAAACATGAAATCTTTAAATTTTTGAAATAAAATTTACACATTTGTAGAAACTATGTAAGAATATTTTTATATCACAATAAATAACAACTCAAAATATCTAAAAGTTAAATATAAAAATTACTATTAAAGAAAAACTCATTTGAATTACTAAATTCAAAAAGTACTACATAAATTAAGACTGAGGAACTAATAAGTAATATGTTACTATAAGTACATGTTTATGAACCCTATATTAAGAAAACTTAACTTTGATATTAAGTAGAGTATAGAGAAGTATAAAAAAATTAGTCGTATATAGATTTTTCGATCATTAAAAAATATATAAAAAATTAAATTAAAAGACATTTTCAACGTGATCATACCACAAATAAATATAATTGTGTTTCTTAGTGGTTTGACTAATTGACTATTTAATGGAATCTTTTTGTGATATTTTAAGTTAATGGGCATTGAACCCTGTTGGTTCATGCATTTATCTGTGACTTCACATATTTCAACTTGGCAAATTGTTATAAATTATATAAGAATAAAAACAGAAAAAAGGTATTATGAATTTTTTATTTTTAAAGTCAATGGGTGCTTGTGTAACTGTTTTTTATTTTCTTAGTAAATCATGTGTTCAAAATAGTAATCTCAAAAATTGAGAAATTAATATTAACTAAATCGTTTGAGCCAACAAATATCATTGTGTGACCTTAGGTATTTGATGCATTGAATTATTTTTTTCTCAAAGATAAAGTATATATACTTGTTATTAGAATAGTAATATTCTAAACCTTAATTATTTTACATTGAAATTAAAGACACAATTAACAAATTACACAAAGATTCGATATTTGTTTATAAGAAAATATGTAAAAAAAATAAATTAATTTTGAAAACTTAAGCTAATACTCTGAATTTATAGCTAACGAAGGATAAAAGTGAATTATATGTACTATTATGTCTTAATAAAAGAGTCACAATCTATTCAATATAAAAATAATATGTTTTCATAGGTTAATTTATGGTCATTTAATATATGTTGTTTACTACTTATTTATCCATTCTTTTTCAGATTTTTTATGGTAAAAATTATTAAAAATAAATTTGTAGGATATAAAATTAAAGTACAAAATACAATATAACTGTGTCAGTCATCGTTTTGTTCCCGCTTTCTCCTATCTTACATTAATCTATTATAGAAATTAAATTTAAAGTTTGATTATTCAGTAATGACATATATCTTTGGTGCTTAAAACTTAAAAAAATGGCAGCATGAGACAAAGTATTTTTATGTATTAAATTGTTCACAAGGGTCAATTTGATTTCAATCTTCGAAAAGCCATTGATTTCAACTATAGTTTATATATGATTCGTACTAAATCCGACCATCGGTAATTTTGTATTGAACTAAATTTGAACGGATCAATATTAACTGAGTAACTTATTCTTTCTTTCGTTATTTTATTTATAGACATCCTCGACTCTATTCAATTTAAATAATCATAAGTTATTACGTTTTTCCTTAATATCTATCTTTCTTGAAGTTTTACAAGTAATTTTTGAATGTCTTGTGTCTTCTCGAATTGGGGGATTATTATGTATTTGGCTAGAGCATTAAGTTTGAATTAATTTAAGGTACCATAAAATCGTTTAAGTACGTTTTTATTCAAGAATATATTACGCGAATTGCAGCAATATAATTCACAATATTATATTGTATTTGTTGATATCTAACTTTGACATAAAAATTTTAAAGTTCATACTTTTAAATTTTATTCATTAAAAATAGTTCAAAAAGACTTTTTTTTTTTCTGTAATTTTAAATAAATTCATCAATATTTATACTTTAATTTTCAAAATACTTTATTCTTTCTTTTGGGTTTCGAATGAACGAAGGTCCGGCTCCAGTATCCATCTTTTCCCAATCTCTTTTTGGCGGAGCTGCTTCACTATCGGTAAGTTATCGATAATAAATATGCACATTATTTTAAAAAAATTGGTTTAGATAGGGATTACAAGCTGCCAAATCATATCTTTAAGGCGAAAATTCAGATAGCTAATTTCGGTGAAAATTCAGATAGCTTATTTTGGAGAAAATTATAGGTAGTTAATCAAGTGTGCAGCTGAGATTTCCCCTTAATTGTGTATTTTGGAATATGAATTGTGTACAGTTCATTTGTGATGACAATGTGTTTGATAATTTGCCTGAAAGAGAAGATGCACAAACATGTGTTTTTTTTTGGAATGAAGTCTTGTTTACTGGAATGTATTTTGTATACATGATTGAACTTGCAACAAAGATGATCTGTTTGTAGTTACATTTGCCATTCTGTTTTAACAGAGAAGTGTTTATTTATAAGTCTCATAAATGACTTTTGCATGTTAGAATTGATTTTGTTATGAATGTATGAAGACGGTTTGATAGACATAGCTTGATTCATCGTGATTTTTGCCTTAAGTCTAGTGGCGTAGTTTGGATTGTTCACGCGTGTATGTATGTTGTTTGTTCATGTACTAACTTTGGAGTTTACGCATTATATGTAATGGTACTTCAGGACTCAGAATGAAGTTGAAGGTAGTTTGGAGGAAAGTATCTGATTATGTTCGATATGATCTGAAAGAGATTGCTTTTCCTTCATCTTTACCGGACCCTCCTCACTTCAAAAAACGCAGGAAACTAACTTTGAAGGAGCGCTATCTTGTGAGTGTTCGTTTTATTTTTCTTTCTTTCTGGTAATGCATTTATTAGTAGTTACTGTCTAATCTTGGTAGTATTGATTCAGGTGCTTAAGGAAGCGTCTAGGCTTTATGCTGCAAGCTGGGTGAGGGACATTGGTCCTGAACTTCGACCCAATGATTACAAAAAGAAGCGTGAGATTGAAGGCGAGTTGGATGGAGAAAATGGTAATGGAAAAGAGAAGGAACCCTCAACTTTGGAGGATTTAGGTAAGATACCTCACTAGTCGTCTTTCATGTATGATTGTTGGATCAATAGAGGTGAACAATATGTCTGAATACACATTCCAAAACATCCTTCCTACTTCTTTCGCGTTTGAATGGTAGGAGTTGGTGATATTAAAAGCAGAAAGTGCAAAAAAAGTGACAAGGTCTATAAGGCTTGGAGTGAAAAGTGAAGCTTCATGTTTTCTTAAATGAAGCACACAGTAGTTGTCTGCGATTATAGTTGTATTTTCTTGCTTTACATATATTATTCTTTGGTTTATCTTTCGTTTTAGTGGTTATCGTTTGTCCTGTATGTTGATTTTATTACTGAATTTCAGCTAGTCACCTTGTTTTCTTGACCCTCCACATAGTCTTCTTTGGATGGAATTATAAGCAAGGTGTGTAAGCATTCATGGATAAGTGTATTCTATTTGTATCTTTTTAAATGTTAACCTAATCTCTGAGGTCCTAGTTCACCAAAAACTCTGCAATAATATATGCTGAAAGTTTCTCTTAACCATAAAACAATTGCACAACGTTTTGTTCAGTCATGTTGAAATTGTTTCTAAATAGAGTTATGAAACAACTGCATGTTTTGTCCGTAGCTGTGGCTGCAAGAGGTGGAATGGAGACACTACGACCAGCACTGCAACGAGTTTACATGACAAGAGCTTCTGCATATAAAGATGCACTCAAAAGTTTCATACAAGGATATCAAGAAGGTATCCAACAAACAATGGAGAAAACTAAAGACTCGAAATCTTCCAAAGACACTGATGCATCCAATTCCAAAGGACTAACTTGAAATTCTAATGACAATTTGTGAGTTTATCTTTTGCAATACCAACTGCAAGAACTTGTTCAATGTCTCCTCCCTTGTTTCTTTCGAGTAATCACTTTAAGAAGTATCTATTTCTCATTTTTGTACATTACTAGAATGCCGATGATATACATGAACAATACTTAAGTGTGCTATCAGCTTCTGGGCACTGCTCTAATTTTGCTCTCTTTCCATTCATTTTTCCTTTTGATGATCTTCGTCTTTCCGACACATATTGGTAGAGTGATTTCATCTTTCTAATCTATCTAAGTCTTGTGGCGGAATTACTCAATACTTATTGGTGAGAAGTAATAATACTGACACCATCACTAGTAATAAGAGGAGAGGGAGGCTGGTTATTAGCACCTTGGGTAGCTAATGGCGCTTCGTAATGGCTTCTCTAGAGTCCAGCAACTCTCTTTGCTATCTCATCGAGACAAGTTCAGAATGTTACCTTAGCAGAAACCTAGTTTGTTCAGTTTTAAGCTATCTAATAGTCAAGTTGTGATTGAATGAAATAGATTAGTGTACTGTTTGTAAAGTTTGATGGAAAAGGTCTTTCGATTTTTTACTTTTGACATACTTCTTGGGAATTGAACTTTAGAGTTGACAGGTTAGATTGATGAGTCTTTTCAACAGTTCTTTCATAGGAATCATCAAAACATATACAAGTAATAGTAGTACATTGAACAGAGTGTTGAACAAAATGAATTAAGCTGTTTAAACTGTTAGTTGCTTTGGATAGATGTCAAATAGTATTCCTAAGACACTGTGTTTGTCAC
Organism: Solanum peruvianum; assembly: GCA_027705065.1. Classification (NCBI taxonomy): domain Eukaryota; kingdom Viridiplantae; phylum Streptophyta; class Magnoliopsida; order Solanales; family Solanaceae; genus Solanum; species Solanum peruvianum. The sequence continues at coordinate 64,355,177 of JAKWJD010001764.1, read as the reverse complement.
TGACAACAGAGTACACTGCCATCTTATCAAAGAAACTGGTCTCCACCATATTTCTTCTTGGTGAAGAAGCCCTAGGAAAATCTTTACAGTAGTAAAACCAAAAAATAAAAATACTCCTTTATCTATATATTCTTGTAAACAAACAATTACTACTTTGTCTCAGTCTCAATCAAGTAGGGATCGACTAGATTTTGTAAACGAACAGCCTCATTTGAGCGTTTGTTTACGTCAGTCAATCTATACTTGGATATCCCACCTCAGCTGTCCAACTACCCCCCGTGAAAACACTCTGATGTTTCTTTCAAAGTGCCAATTTCTATTCAATTACTTTCCCTATGGACTTGGAGTTGATATACATCACCTTTTTGGGAGAGAAAGTAGCCAGAAAATCTGGGATTTTCCCTTTTGAATTTTCTTTTAATTGCTTGTTTTTTTCTATTCCAAGTGGCCCATGATGGTCAATCATTATGTCACATCCACAGATCTTATCCCTGATGATATCTCATCTGGTTGACATCTCTTGAGTAATCCATATCCTGTTACAACGACCATACAGTATAATTATTGCCACAAAATAAAGGTTAGATATGTACATTATTAGGTCTCATGTTCAATTTTCAACATAGACAACCCTAGGTGATTTTTTCAATCTATTTATTTTGATAGACAGAATTTATACCTAATACATGTTTCTAAGAAGGTGACACGTATTCCGTGAAATTAATATATGAGTGACCATCCTTGTCTGGACCAGTGGTAATTTGGTGATAGAGATAGCTATGTATCCAATACACCATGGAAGTTCTCAACTAACTTTATTTCAACTCGGATTCTGGAGCAGTATTTTTGCTTCATGTTAAAGGCTTGGAAAACGTCATGCATTTTTTTGACTTTACCCATACATCATTAAATGGTATACTTGTTGTAATGCTAGTGGAGATAGGGTACCAGAAGGGGCTCTCTCGAAATCTCTTTGTTGAAAAATTATGATTTATATATAAAGTCAAAATTAATATTATCATTAAATAGTAGGCGTTGAATCCCTATAACTTTAGCATATTCATATTTTAATTAATAGTGGGGAAATTAATTAGTCAATTTCAACACAAGAGTTAGCTAGGCATGAAAAGAACATTACCTAGCTGCTACAAAAAGGTAATAATTATCTTGCAAAAATGTTGTATGATGTCACTACCCAAGCTAAAATAATACTCCTTTGATTTTATTTTATGTGAATCTGAAATATGTTCTTGAAAAGTATAAAATTAAATGTTTGCAAATATATAAGAAGAGTTATAAAAAGTAGGAGAGAAATATTAAAAATACCACTAATCTCAGCGAAACTTACTAGTTTCATTCTCAAACTATTGACATTTTTAAAAACACCTATTTACTTGACTAAATGAACTTAAAAATGCACCTAAAGTTTAGAAATATTTTCAATATTTCTCTCTTTTTTTTTATAAGAGTCTCATGCTCCTACATTTGATACGACTTGCTATGTCATTTGACAGATTGAAAGTATTACATATATACTTCTTAGGAATGTTTTCAATACTTCTATCTACGAAGAAAGTAGTAGACATTAGTTTTTGATAAGCTAAGTCACATAGTTTGATTTGCTTCCTAAGTAGAAGTCTGACTCTAGTGGTGAGCAGAAAAGTTGACTATATAATATGAGGTTTGATCCAAAATATCTTATGGTTGGTTGAAGTTTACTTCAAGTTGCCTGCTATGGTAGTCAGGACCACATACCAAATTATTATAAAGATATATTATGGCCAATATTCATAATTATTTTATTCCCAATGAATTCTCCTTTCACACGACTCTAAACATGTGAAAAACACAAAAGTAAAATAGGAAGAAGAAATTCCTCACATTTGTGCTAAAAAGGAAAGAAGGAAAAAATTAGAGAATAGCCATAGATGGTTTAGGTATAGGTTCAGTTGAACTCAATAATTTTAATAAAATCAAGTATATTGTAAAAAAATAATATAACAAATTTTTAAAATTTTGAATCCGCCCACGCCGTGCTATCCCAATTTATTTGGCATGTTTTTTTAATATGCCTTAAAAAGGTCACTTACATCTAGAAAAATTAACCTTTAAATTCTTATTTTATCTTTTATAAGATAATTTATAGTTATACTAATAATAAGTTTTCACATTCTATCATATAGTGACACATAAATCAAAATTGAGATTATATTATTATTTTAAATAGACCCTACAAACCAAAAATATGGGAGAAGCAAAATTTTCAGAGGGTTGCTAAGGAGTTCTCTAGAACACGCCTGTTACTATTTGTCCATATCTATTTCTTATCTTCTTTTTGGAAAAGATAAAATAGTTTCGGAAACGACATTATTGAATAACATATATATTGTTCAATTAAAAGCTTAATAAATATGGTTTTTTTTTATCGTTCAATATAGTTTAAGATGCTCATCTCTTGCAAGTCTAAAAGTTTTGCCCTCAAATATAGCTACAAAAATCATAAGATATAAGACGCGAGAATTAAGATTTACAATATGTGTTTTCACTTTTCCTTCAGAATGGATCGAACATCCAATCTATAGGAGAGGGTGAAAGATGCTCAACCACTTGAACAAGTCTCAGTCTATCCATCAATATGACAATTAATAATGGAGGAACTTTTTTGGGACTTTACCATATTTATATTTTGAAAATTGAAAAAAAAAAATCTCTATTTTATATTTTGACAAGTAATATCGGATAACTATTTAAGGTTAATAACTAATATGCAACGAACCTATTTATAGAGATGATGAAAATATTTGAAATGAGGAAGAGGAAGTAGTTGTTAGCTAGTTGAGCAAAGAAGATAGCACAAATCCAAAACAGCTTACATGATTTTAATTTTTGTTATTTAATTTTTAACAAGCAAGTAGAAAAATTGATTGCTGCTACAAAAGTAGCACATTACTTGTTCAACTACACTACTATTTTTATGTGTTTTTTTTTTGGCCTTTTGTCACCTATCTCCAATTTAACTAATAATACACATGTTAGCTAGCTAGCTAGGTGCACTGTATTTTTTTTATAATTAAAAATATCAAGTAGGGCGACTGCAGAGTACGTATACATCTGTCTCATTAAAGGAAACACATATTTTTCTTTTTAAAATATTACTAAATTCATGTTCAAACGCGGAAAAAGTTCAAATTTTAATTAATAAAATAAAGAGCGTACCGTGTTATAATGATGGTTATTATTATTATAGGATGAAGCTGGAGGATTAGCATGAGGATTTGAATAGTATTGGTAATAGTGTTGACCAGGTTGCGACTGATAGTACTCTTGACTTTGTTGGTGATGGTTCGATGATATTGAACCATCTGGGGTTGATGACTCGGACCATGAAGAGGAGTCATCAACCTTGCATTCTAGGTTCACACCAAACAACCTTACTTGCCTCCTTGTGTTATTCCCATTTGGTGTTGTTAATTGGTTGTGCATTACTCCTCTACCTATACATTAATCAAAAAACAAATCAATAGATAAGCAAAAAACAAACATAATTGATCAAGTGAGTTTAGTAAATATTGTGTACGAGAAATACGAGTTTATTTATTTATTGATTTGATATAATATAAATTTTAAATTTGATGTTTTCAACGAGTTTGTTTATGATTTTTTTGATGCTTCAAACAATTCTATCTTCAACATATTATTAAATCTTTAGAGTCAATAATCTTATACGAGGAGTTAATGAAATCAATCACTTGCTATTGTTACTTCTGAATTTTCTTTTTGAGCTAGTTTTTAAGAGAAATTTCACTTTTGCTTTGCAAAATTTTGAAATAATTCCAAGTAAAATGCATATACAAACATAATTTAAATTTTCAAACTTTGAATTTTCAAGTTATGATTTCAAAATCTATCTACTAAATTTCAAAATTGAAGTTTCAGTTTTAAAATATACTACTTCAATTTTAAAAGTCGAATTTTCAAATTTTAACTTCAATGTATACCGACGCTGGGGAGCTGACACATAAAAAAAAATGAAAAAAAAAAAAAAGAAGATACGTGTAGCAGTTGTCTGCATGTAGGTACAGTTGAAAAATCTGAAAAATGAAGAAAGAAAAAATCAAGAGATTTTCAATGCGAAATGTATGTATTGAAGAAGAAAACACTACCTGCGTGAAGAAAGTCGGTTTTGTACGGAACACCTGCCGCCGACGGAAACGGATGTATCTGCCCCCACCCACCGCCACCTCCCGGCGGAGCGACGGCGGTTGCAGAAGCGGCAGCTACGGCGGCACCGTTCTTCCTCCTCCATCCAATAAATTGCCGTTCACCGTCAACACGATGTCGCTCAAACAAAACAACATCGCCGGCATCTAATTTCTTCTCCTTCACGAAACGGCTCCATCCTTTAGTCAACACATAGCTCTGGCTACTATTCCAATACGAATAACGAAACTTCCATAATTTCCCCAATTCATCTTCAAAACTCAGTAAAAATCCCTTTTCACCTGAATCATTAATCGAATCATTAAGAGGAAAGTACTTCTCGGCGTTTTGTTTTGGGATAACTAATCGATTGAGCTTCCCAACGTCACTCGGCGTTAATGGCTTCTCGAACAAATGCTCTTTAGGGATTTCAATTTCTTCTAATTGATTGCTGTTTTGCTTCGGAGGAGACGAAGAATTTCTCAATGATTCTTCCATGAAATTGTAGTGTTCACTGAAAAAATAGTTTTGTGAAGAGAAATGGGTTATGGACATGTCTCACAAGAAAAGATGGGAAGATAAAAGGGGAGAACAATGGGGTTATAAATGACGTAGGAAACGTGAACGGGGACAGGTAGGAAAATTATATTTAAACGGACCTAGAAGCGTGATAATAATTCGTAGCTGATCAGACGATAAATATTCATTATCTCGAATTTAAAAAATTTGAATTCACTAAAAAAAAAAAAAGAATCTAATGTATATTTTTCTGTTCAATAATATTTATTTTATTTTATGTGCTTCAATTTTGACTTCGTATAAATTGACATTAAAATTTATATGAAATAAAAAAATTGAGTACCCATCCTATGTGTTCAAAGAAAAAAATTGTGGTCTAATTAACTTTTTTTAAGTTTATTATGATATAGGAAATTACTTAATCATAAAGAGAAGTGTAATAAATATATTTGAAATTGAATAATCTTATATTTGATTTCAAAATTATTAATTAAACTTTATTTGATGAAGCATAGACGTCCTCTTATGTTTTTTAGGTGTAGAACCAAAAGGAGCCGTATATTTTATTTTTGAAGAAGCAAGAAATTAATTTCACAAAGATAGAAAATGAGACAGTGAGATATGCAAGTACAACAGTAAGTTTATTAAAGTTATTTGTGTGATAAGAAAAATAAATCATTATATACACTGCAATTTAATTACTGTTCAACAAGTACTCTTCTATTTTTTTAAAAAAAATTTAACGTGTTATGTTATTTTTTAAAAAGTCTTTTATCAAAAAAATAATATTATTTACTAAGTTATCTTTATTTATCAGGGGCTTCATTTGGCAAGGGACATGGATGTATACAAATAGTCCTCGATACAGTATATTAATAATATTTGTATTAGTTATATTGAGAACTTACTTATATATGTTTTGATTTAGTTTATTGAAAATATGTACATTGCATAAGTTTTAAATAAATTATTTGCTTATATAATTATTCTCCACAAATATAACGAAAAATATGTAAAAATTCGAAAGATTAGTTGTATTTTTACACATGCTAATATGAGCATTGGAAAAGCTTTGTGTTGCTAATGCCATGATTTTTCATGTAACAGTTATACCAGAGATGTAGCTACATCACTAAAGATGATCACTCAAACATTTTTCGTCGAAAAAATTTATGAAAATATCAAATACAATATATGTAGGTCAAAACTAAAATAATCTTTATATATATATATATATATATATATATATATATTAAAGTTTTGAATATCCTTAGTGTGATCCATGTTTGCTATTGAGTTATACTTAATGTAATATCAATTATAGTATATAACTAATGTTTAGATTCAAGAAATATATTAATTAAGATATCAGTAATAAACAAAGCGAATGCATATTTTTTTTAAATATATATTTCCAAACGGAACAATCATGTTTTTGTTGAGAATCAAGCACAATTAAAAAAAAAGTTTTTTAATTATTATATTATATTCTTAAAGCATTAATTATTATGGATCATTTGGATTTGCCAAAATCGATACATATTTGAAGTCGAAAGAACGTATATAACACATATAATTAAATCTCTTTATAATAATAATATTAATCTAAAACCGTATCAATTATCATAGTAAGATATTATTAAATTTCAAAACTAACACTTAACGATTAATTCTCTTTAAATGTTATAAATAAAAAATGTGAATTAGAGAGAGTGAATACAAGCCAAACAGGGACCATGCTACTATGTTTGCTGGCTTGTGGGTAGGGGGCCAACCAGCTGACACCTGTACCAAATCCTTCTAATCCAACGGCAGGCCAAAACGGCCCCTCTTGTGTTGTGTGTAAGCGTTTTTCTTTTTTTCTTAAATAAATATGTCAGGTTAAAAGATAGAACGAAGAAATCTTTTTATCGATAGAGTTTAAATTCTCTATATTAATTGTGAGAAGTACATCAAGTGAACTAGTCTTCAATCTAGGAAATAGCGAGGAAGATAGCACCTAACATTACGAGGCTAATGAAAAAGAAAGATTATGAATACATTTCCTAAAGTTATACTTTCATAGATTATTTAGTTAATTATTAATTAAACTTGAAGAATTGCTAATCAAACAAATATATCAAGACAAAATCTTTATATCAAGTGAACTAGTCTTCAGTTTCAATATAAAACAGACTGAAACTCAAAAACGCATTAAGAAATAGCAAGGGAACATCTAACGTCGAGGAGTTTGAATGCGAGTCTATTGAAAAATAGGAGATTATGAATAAATTTACTAAAGTCATATTTTTATTGATCGTTAATCATTGATTAAATTTAAAGAATCTATAAATTAATAAAAAAATATTATATTAATTACTATTTTTTCGATTTAATTTATTTATGTACCACTATTTCATGGCTAAAATGGAAAAACTCACGTGAATAGAACTTATTTTGGGCAGGTAGATTCCAAAATGCCTCTTTTCTTGGTAAGAGACCTTATATTAGCAAACAAAATTAGGAGAATTTCAAAAAAGATAATGTTTGCTATATTAAATAATCAGAAAACGATTCAAAATTACACGCGTTGGATCCTAAAGCAAAAACTTGTACTACCCACTAGATCTACTTTGTAAAAATAAATAAATAAATAATTATCCTTCTAGTCTTTTCCTGCAGAAATAAAATAGTTAGTCAACAATTTTCAAAGTTTTGATTTAAAAAAAATGCCTAAAAAAACTAGTAAATAAATAAAATAGGAGGAAAATTATCTTGTATAACCGTCTATTAATTTTTAAATTGATATAAATCATTAATTTTGTTTTTGAATATCTTAAAAACATTCATCTATTTGATTACTACACTAAAATATACCCTCGTTATGCAACATGACATAGCAGGTGGTCTTAAATTTTTATTGGAGCATGAGACTGTTAATAAAAAGTCAGGAAAAAAAAAACATCTTTAAATTGGACGAAAAATTAGAAATGTATTTCACTGATATTGCAAAATCGAAAGTATATTTAAGTTCATTTAGTCAAATAAAAAAGTGTTTTAAAGATTGTTAATAACTTAGAAATGAAACTAATAAGTCACGCTGAGTTTAAGACTATTTTTTTCAATATTTCTCTCTTGCTACAACGTACATTACTAATACATCAAGCGCAATTTTATTAAGATCTAAAAAAAATCTAATCTTTATATTTTTTACCTCTATCTTTTGACGTTAAAGAGATTATTTTTAAAAAATCAACCAATACCATATCTTAAAAATATTTAAAGAAGGATGAAAAATTGATATTGTAGTGGTTAAATTGTGTCACGACTCACGTGCATGACAGCAACATGATTGACATTTGGCATTTTGCTAGTTGTATAATAATTAATATACTATATGATAATGAAGCAAATAAAAAAGGAGACAAAATTAAAAGAGAGAAATCCCTAGATCTACTTCACTTTCCAATAAGCACAAGCAAAATAAATATAGAGATAAGATATTGTCCAATCACAACAAACAACTATACTGTATTTTCTTATTTGCCTTGCTGTTTCAATTCCCTCCTCTTCTTTCTCTTTGTCCACATATTACCCCACTCATTATTTCTTCCGTCTCAAAATAAATATCACTTAATTCTCGAAAAAACATCTAACATACATAATTTGCCGTTTACATGCGAAATATGTTATTTGAACTTTTATTTATATCGAGTTATTTATAAATTCACTATGCATTCAATCAGGGGCGTGGCTACGCTATACTGAGGGAGTTCAGTTGGACACCTTTTATCGAAAAATAATATTATACACATAAGTAAAATGATACACAAAGTAATTAAATAACATATTTGGATACCCAAACAAAAAACCCTCTTTTTGAATACCACTCATGAAATTTCTGATTTCACCGCTAATTCAAATACATATATATACATGCATGCACTTAACGATATTTTTGATTTGAACTTTTGATCGTATTGAGTTGTTTAAAAATATATTATGAATTCAATATATATGTAACGAATAATATTTTTATAGAGTCTAAGATGAACGGAAGTATATATAGCAATGCACAAAAAGTTTAAGATATTTTCTCATTATATTTTTGCGTGTTTGAGACAAATACCATCTTAACTTCCAGGTAGATTCATAAACTCAACTTTTTTTGCCCTTCAAAAGGTTGGCCAAGTTGTTTTTTAAAAGTACATGTTGGGAACAGACGCAAATATATATAATATAATTGAGGTTGTTGGGCACTTTGTTTAATTTATATCTTTATGTATGTATTGTACGTTCATTCATGTATTATATGGTTATGTAGTACACATTTAGGGTGGTATGAGTTAAATTAATACCTTACGATCGAAAAATATATTATGTATATAGAAAAATTATTTGTGTAGTTTAAAAGTTACTTTTTATAATACATGTGTATAATAACTTTGAACGTGTTAAATAAAAAAAATGATTTTGTCATTTTAAATATAGGTGACAAAATTAATTCATAAAATTTTAACATTCGTACTGATTTAAGTTTAGATTGGTTATCAACCATCTTATTTATTAACATAATTTACTTCATCTAAATTCAAAATTTAAATGCAGCCCAAATTGATTCATTGAAATTGAGATCTCGTTAAAATATTTTTAAAAGGAAAATTTTTATTGAATATGTTATATACTATCATAACAAAGAAAAAATAATATTTGTATAAAGTACTAAATATATTATAAAAGATCGAACAAAGTAAATAAAACTTGATAATAATAGAGCGATTTGAATTTTAACTCACATTTTAGTTAGTTTCAAACTAATTCGTTTCATTTTAAATAACTTTTTAACTGAATCCTGAATCCATAATAATTCACCCATTCATTACATTCAAAATAACTCGAATTCAACTCGTTGATTTAACGCTCTTAATCATATCAATCATTAATGTATGCATATTTCATTATTTTCATATGCTTCATGTCCTTCTATATTTGATTCAGAAGAAAAAGTCAGAAATCACCTTCTTTCATCTATGGCTCCAATTCACGAGCAATCTATAGAATTTCGAGCTCATCATAAATTAATATTAATTGTGTGTGAAGATAAATTTAATATTGTACCAAGAAGATTAGTGTTCATAATTTTTCAAAAAAAATATATTTATATGAACAATATATATTATTTGAAGATTCATTCTTTTTATCTATTTTGTGTCTTGTTTTGACAAGACATATCTTTTATTTTATGAAATTTCATATATTAATTAATACTGCTATTATTGTAACAGAATCTAAATGAAACTTGTGATTGTCCAAACAATTAAGATCTCCATTTTGTTGATATTGTATGGTTGTGGAACAAGACTAATAATTACAATTATAAAAATATTTAATTATAGGTAAAGAATACTTAAATGATATTATTCATTATATTGATATACAGAAAAGTTAAATTTATAAATATAAATTTTAAATATTTAAAATTTAATATAATTTAATTTAATTTAAAAAATTAATTAACTAACTTTATTTTTCGAAAAAAAATATTTTCGTTCGTGCCGACAACACTCTTTGTATCTGGACTTGTGCAATTTCCAAGTAAAAAAAAAATATGAGACGTGTATACAGATCAATTTGTGACACTTCTTACTGAAATCCACACAAAAATGTGTATCTCTGACATAATTTTATCTAATGATATTAATAATATAACAATAATAAGAATCAAAACCAATTGCAACAATAATATATAATCTTTTGTTGCTATGTTACTTATAATTATTAGAGATCGATAACAATTAAAAAAAAATATTTAAGTGGTGGGAATTTATAAACGTAGCACCGTAGGAGAAACAAATAATAACCAATTCCCTTAGCTGATTTCAGACTTATTGTAATTAATAAAATAAAAATTCTATTATTGTACCTTTTTTTAAAAATAAAATAATTTCATTCAATGTCAAAATTAGATACATATTAAAGTCCGACTAAATTCAGAATTGATTTATGACACTAATTCTAACTCAATCCAAAAAGCTAACTCGAAGTTCGTCCAAGTCTATAATAAGGAGAGAAATTTCTCATCCCTCCATCGACTTCTTAAAACTCCCCTTCACACCGAGACGATGTAAACATATGACACCTGGCATAACTTAATCCCAAAATTAATTAGTTAAAGGGATCACATTTGTCTAAATTCATATAAGGAGATCAAATTCTCATCTCTTTACCGACATGAAAAGTTCTAACACACTTTAAAAAAAAATTATTCTCAAACTTTAAACTCAAAATCTCTTATTAACAATAGAGAGATCTTAGTCATCTACCATAATTTGTATTTGATTTATTATAATTCATTAGTTGCTTGTTTCTGACATGAATTACTGAAATACAATATTAAAATATCTGTCCAAAGATTATGTTAGACTGAGAACAATGAATCATAATCCAAATTTTGATACGCATCTTCTGTTATATATTAATGATTAATGTAAAACTTTTGAATAATATATTATACTAGTAATTACTTTAATTAGTTGATAAGTGTGCAGATAAATTATTTTCTAACTACTATGTTTATATACTACTAATAACATGTGCCTCATTGAATTACTAGAGGACACGTCAAAAATTTGTAATTGAAAGCCATATTTAATTTCTTAATTTAGTCTTAGCTAATAATATATATGTTCAGATAATTTAGCAACTAGGTATGGTACAATAATTAATTTTCTAATTACCATGCTTATATACTAATAACATGTGCCTAATCTAATTAGAAGACAGGTCAAAGCTACTTTATATCCACAATTAAATTATAGCCATATTAAATTTTGGTTTAGTTCATGATATAACGTGTACGCATATAATGTAGCATCTAAGTATTTACAATTAATTTTCAACTTAATTAATTACCATGACTATATATTATATATTAATTAATATTTGTCTAGTTGATTATGAAGATAGATCTGATCTATTTCCAGATTTTTAGATTAATGTTTGGCTACTTTTGGATTAGTATATTAAACTCTTCATGTCAAACAGAAGAATATATTAGTATAACACAACATAACAACAATAATCATTATCATGTTACCAAAAGAATGGTGATCATGAATATAATCTCTCGCTTCTCTTAATTTAGAGTTACGAATTATCAGTAGCGATGTCAAAAATTCTGTTCATTTAGAGTTACGAAGTATCAGTAGCGAAGTCAGAAATTTTGTTAATTTAGAGTTACGGATTATCAGTAGCGAAATCAGAAATTCTGTTAAAAATGTTGAAGATTATTTAATATATATGAATTGGAAAATAAGTTTGATCGATATTTTGTACAATTTTCTATATGCATTATATAATTTTTTGACCAATGATGTCCAATTGGCTATTGTAGGCTACATGTGGCTACTAGGTTCGCGCTCTGATTACCAAAGAAGTCTTGTAGGGAGCATTTTACTGATTAACTAATAGATGACATGCGATGTGAATCTAAATTAGTTACAACTCATATAAATATATACGATGTGAATTTGAATTAGTTAAAACTTCATATAAATATATGCGATGTGAATCTGAATTAGTTAGAATTTTGTATAAGTGTCGAACACCAGGTAAAAAAAGAAAGAAAAAACTTTTATTGAATCTCATTTGCTATTTTTACTAATACCATCCCAGTACTTGTTAGTTTAATCAACAAAGAATTGAATATTTATTTTTATTTTCTTCCTACAATTTGAGTATTTTTTCATAAAATTTGTTCAATTAATCAAAACAGGACCTCGTAACGAAGAAATGATATTTGTTTTCCTTTTACGATAAAAATGAAACGACTTTTTGAAATCTCTATTTGAAAAAGAAAATAGTATAAAGTGTGAATGATCATTCATTCAATTAACAACTCAACCAACTTATTCAAACTATTTTTAAAAAGCTTTTATTATTATTATTAATTATTATACTCAAATATAATTTATGAGACTCTAGTCGGTCAAGCTTTGTTTGACTGCACCTTTTTCATTTTGGCTATGAAAATCAAAGATATCATTCTTAGATAAATCAATTTAATTTAGATATATTGTGATATTTTTTCTTGAGCAATATATAGACTTTATGAGTAGGACCACTATTTCCTTTTCATCATTTTCTCCATTTGAAGAAAATTGATTAAATTTGTTATCCTAACTACTTTTTAAATGTAATTTTTAATGAAGGGCAAAAGAAGTTTGTAATAATCATCACTACTACATAATTGGTGATGGTATAGTATTTATTTTACTTAATAGATAAGTTTGAATTCATTAATGGTGTATTATATCATTTTATATTTATGTTAGATTCAATTTGTTTAATTAAAAAATTCTTCATTTCAAAGTTTGAATTCGAGACTCTTTAATTAAAAAAGAAGACATTTTATTCAATTTGTTATACTAGTTGAGAGTTGAAAGTGGTTTGTATAGAAGAGTATTGAAGTAGTAGGTTGTATCTGGTATGAAGGAAAATGTTTTCCAGTGTCTAGTTGGTGTCGCATGGTGTCTATGGGTGTGGGAGTGAAGATGAGGTGTGTTGAAGGGTGAGGAGAACACAATAGATATGTTAATATCATTAGTAAAGCTTATTTTTCCTACTTTCATTAGGGGGCTCATTTTTCTTATTTTCATAAAGCTTGGCTTCCTAACGAAAATGTTTTTATAAATATTTGACTAATTGAATGAAATTTTTTTGACTTCACACCTAACTCAATATCTCTTCTTCTTCTTTTTTGAGTAAAATAAACAAATAATCACTTTTAAATCCTACTATCGAAAAGATAGTTACCATCTTAAAATTTTAAATATTACTAATAAAATTTAAAATTAACTCAAACAAGACAGTTGCTCGAATGAGAAATCAATTCACTCGAAGAAAAAAAAACAAAAACAAAGAGTAACTTAGGATTATAACTATTTTTCACAATATAACCAAAAAATTGGCCGGTTAGTTGCTATTTCTTAAATATGTGCATTAAGTCCTCCACAATTGGGGCCCACTCAAGGCACCAAAATAGGGGCCCACAAGATCAATAAGCACCGTCAGCCCCTCTATTAGGCCCACTTTGTTGGCCCATTCTCCATTCTCTTTTGGGCTTTCCTTGTGTCCACATAAATTGCTATCGAGTGGATACATATTTCCTCAACAATCATTTCATCCTCTTCGACCGCAAAGTCGAAGCTAGGTGTGGATTCGTAAATTCAGACGAATCTATTAATTTATTTATAAATCTTATATTTGTATTTAAAAATAAAATAAAATAAATAAATATATATATATTAATTTGTGAATCTCCTAATAATATACTATTGATCGACAACTCAGTGATAAGGAAGGAGCATTATAAATACTTTTCACACTAGTGTTGTGGGTGTGATGTTGTTGTATTTCACGTTTTGAATTGAAAGGCAATCGTCTATGTAAATAAACACTTATTCACCGTTTCAATTTTATGTGATGGTGTTGAAATTTTTTTAAAATTTATCGTCTAAAATAATTAATATTCTATAACTAAGAGTGGTCCCTTACAAGGCCCATCACGTCTATAGAGATGAAATTTAAGGGTGCGCATAGTTTGCATGCCTCTTTTTAAATGATAGTAACGTCACCATCAAGGTGATAACATTTTCTTTTTTAGTTTCTCATTCAGTTCGACTATTTCTCGATTAAGCATTAAATAGTCCTTTCAGAACGCTTTCAATATAATTTTTTATATATTTAAAACTCAAATACAAACGTGAATTAAAAATAAAGGAACTTAGATAATCCTATTATAACTTTTTTAGTGAGTGTGATTAGTAAGCACAAGGGTATTCAAGATGTCAAATTAGTTGCCGACTTTGGACTTTATCTTTTTATCATTCAAACATTATTGATGAAATGGACAGATAAGTCACCAACCAAAGTGGAAAAATTCAAATGAAAAACATCAAAATGACATGTCACAATATTATTTCTATGCCTAACTTTGAATGGAAAAAAAAAAAAGTTCAACAAAAGATGCCTATTTACTACAAAAATATTTCACATATCACTTTAATCTAGATGCTCCATCCATTTTGACTTGTTTCAAAAACATTTGACATCATTTCATAATATTTATAACGTTTTCATAATCTCAAAAGCTATGTACTTAAGTTTCAAACAATGATGTGAACCCTAACTTTTCTTTTGTTATCATTAAGAACTTAAAATATATTCCTTCCGTTTTAAAATAGTTATCGTGTTTCATTTTTCAAGAGTCAATTTGATTAGTATTTGAAAGTAAATTGATTAGATTAATTCATTATTTAAAAAACTAAAATTTGAATGATAAAAAAAAATAAACGAATAGTATTATGAGTTTGTAATTTTTTTTTCATTGAGACATGACAAAAGAATATTGATCAAAGGTTCAAAAAGTGAAACATGATAACTATTACTGAAATAAGGGATTATACGAGCTGCTAATTAGATTACCACATTAAATTCTATGCCTGACCTAATAAAAAATGAGACGATCAGTATGTTTTTATGGTAAATTTTTTAAAAGTAATTATCGTTGGTTGTGTTGGAATAATTCATACTTCTATGTCTTTAATCTGAGGTCTCATTTCATATGTGGTTGAGAAGTCGCTTTGAGAGTTTTATCAATTCCAGTTCTAGTGATAGGATGGAAAAAAACTATCCCATTTATAATTTAATAGCAAAACTTAATGTAATTGATCATATTATTACGTTAATTACTCGAATCAGCTAAAAAATTGTGCATTTAATGAAAACAATCTGAACTATATCCGTGATATAAATGCGCTAGAACTCTTCTATAAAAAAGTAAAAGAAAAAAGAGTAGCTATGTTATGTAGATAACAAAAGTATATATCGTTGAACGAATTATGCAAACTTTACTATAACATACAAATATAAATTTTTTGTTTGCTGTATGTGAAAGTTGCCCTATAATAAATTCATATACTATAGTTTTTTATTATGAAAATTTCCCCAAAAAGTAAAGTAGTTGGGCCTATTGGAAGGAGTGGCTCGTGGATCTCAAATTCTACCAGGCCCAAGTTTACTTGTAGCTGAACATATGGGCTCCAAATCCCCCAATTTTCAGTTTCCTTCGGCTACGTTGCCACCACTTCCCTGAGCTGCGAACTCCGTCTGCCGGCGACGAAATTCAGTTGTAAGTTCCTTCTAGTTTTTGTCATATGATTCTTCTTACTTGCATATATGATTTATTTTAGCTTATCAATTTGATAAATATCTCCAAATTTGTTGTGTAGTAAAGGCAAAGAGACATTTTTTTTTTGGATTGATTAAAATTGCAAGTATAATAAATAAATTGAAACGGAGAAAGGAATAAACAATGCTCCTCCCTGTAAGGAACAATCGTTGAGTGAACTGTATCTTTTTTGTGTTAGTTGAATTAAGCGCCCAAGTGATTTTATTCCAAACGTTCTAAACCTAAGTAATTGAAAAGTAGAATTGGATAGATTTTGTTAAAATTCAAATCAGTGCATTGACACTGACGCTTGGTGTAAGCTTAGCAGCCTATTATGTAAGAATTTGATTAATGGGAGTGTTGAATAACAACCAAGTGTGTTTGGTATGACGGGAGTTATTTAAGGGTCAATCCTAGTTGGTACCGCTTGGATGTTGGAGAAATTGATTGTTAGTAATTGTTGAGGGTATTAGTATAGTTCGTTAATTTTTTGTGACATATGCAAGCATGCAAGGTCAATAAAGCATTATAATTCGAACAAAAATGGAAGCTCATTGTAAAGGTCAGTGAGATCAGAGATGTTTTTCTTTTTTTTTTATTTTGAGTATAGCTTGCTTCTCACGTGTGAAGATGAAAATAAGTACTTAAAATTGTGTGTCTTAAACCTCTGAAACCATATATGCTGGAAATTTTGTAGTTTCTGCAGCTGTGAAGTTCTCCTCATCTTGTCTGCAATCGTTATATCAAGGATTTTTGAATAAGTGAAACATTTGTAATTTATCATTTTCATAATTTGGTCCTGAACAACAGGAAAAGAAACCTCTTTTTCTGCTTGATAAATGACCAAGTAAGTGAGTATTTTCCTTCTGGGCGTTTCTCTTATCAGGTTGAACATTGTCAAAACCATTTTTCTTTTCCCCTGCCTGAGGTTTAGAGGCATATGAGGCAGTATGAAGTGGTTTGAGCTGCTTGTCTTTCTTAGAATGTATTCTTATTTCCGAAAGACAACAAAAATGAAGCATGTATATTATTATCACTTATGCCAAATCAGAAAAAAATATATATTTTTATGCGCTGCTATGAATTCGGAAAGCATTTTTTACTGCTCTCTTTTTGATGTATCTCTTTGTTCACTTTTATGTACCTTTCCCACCCCTTCATTTTCTTCTGCTAGAGTCAAGTTCTGTTTTTATATAATTTTTAGTTTAGCTGATTATGTTTTAATACGGGACTTTGCACGGCTCTAATATTCAGGTCCTGCTAATTTTTGTTAGTAGTTATGGATCGACAAGCTCCTGATTATGCAGCTGCTATGGCGTTTGCTCAACAGCAGCACCAAGCAGCAAACACACAACAGCAACAACAGTTTGGTTTTCATCCCCAACATCAACAATTTCCTCCTTCAATTCATGGTCCTCCATTTCTAGGCCCACATTCTTCTCTTCAACAGTTCCCTTACCCTCGCCCTATGCAGCAACCACAACTCCATCCGCATACACCCCCTCCACATCTTCTTCATCTTCAGCAGCAACAACAACCACCTCCTGCTTTTCCACCACACATGCCTCCTCATCTTGCTTCATCACTTTTTTTCAATCCGTATGATTCTCCCCCACCTCCTTCTCCTCCACCATCTGATCCTGAACTCCAAAAGCGTATTGATAAATTAATTGAATATACTGTCAAGAATGGTCCTGAGTTTGAAGCCATGATCCGTGAAAAGCAGCAAGAAAATCCTGCTTACAGTTTCCTCTTTGGTGGTGAAGGTCATTATTACTATCGCTATAAGCTTTGGATGTCTACTCGCCCCCCTGGTGGGGCCTTCAATCCTCCTTTCCCATCCTCTTCATTGTCTATGATGCATCCACCAAATCCTATGATGAGTCCGTCACCCTTAACTCCATATAATGCCTCCAATGCTTCTGCTGCAATGTTAGGTCCATCCCATTTGCATCGACCCCCTTTCCCACCATTTTATGATCAGCATCATTCTCAGCCTTTTAGCCGAGCAGATTATGAACATTCATATGGGCCTTTCAAAGGTCTATCTAGGCCTCTTCCATCAGATGTAGAGATGGAGCTTAGTAATGTCATAAATAATCTTACTGGTACGAAAGAGTCAATTAAAGGTGCCAAGAGTTGGTTTATGCAGAGATCTCCATTTGTACCTGCTTTGGCTGAGGCGCTCAGAGACAGGGTGTTTTCCATAGATGATTCGGAGAGGCAACTGCATATAGTCTATCTTGCCAATGACATCTTATTTGATAGGTAACATTTGGTATCTTGGTGCTTAATGATTTACTGCAAGCTCCTA
This sequence comes from Solanum peruvianum, assembly GCA_027705065.1. Classification (NCBI taxonomy): domain Eukaryota; kingdom Viridiplantae; phylum Streptophyta; class Magnoliopsida; order Solanales; family Solanaceae; genus Solanum; species Solanum peruvianum. Next base: position 64,336,935 of record JAKWJD010001764.1, on the reverse strand, counting down.
GATATATTAACTCTTGAGTTCTCCTTCCTTTTGTCTATGCTTTCCTTTTTCTTTTTAAACTTCCTCAAGTGCAAAATATTTCTTATTGCTTCTGTGGTGTATGTTATTGACTTTTTCTATTAACTAAGATAAATCAAGTTTGTCTTCTAAATTGTAATAAAAGGAAGACACTCTGAAATTACTCGATTGTCAAGATGCATAGGGACCATCATAGATTTTTATTGGCTAATTCTTGTGATGAATGCCTTGCTTTGTACCAACCTATAAATCTCTTTGCCCTTTTTTGAATTATTTTTTTTAACAAACTAGCAGAAGTAGTACAATAGAGCTGAGACGGGGCACACTGGTGTCTAGGATGAAATGCTTGGTCTATGCTTGTAGAAATTTGTTACTGCTGGTTGGATAATGGTTCAAAGGTGGTAGCATGGGCAGTTGGGGTACGTTAGATGGTAGAAATTTTTGCTAAAATTTCTAATTTGATGTCAACAAGAACTAATGAACTCTGAGTGTACGTCATCTTTGAAGGTAGAGATATCATTGGTAGTGGTGGGTGCATGTAAGAATCCTATTAGAAAGTAGCCTACTGGCATCACTTTTTTTATGATGAGTAGCCTATATGCATCATTTATTTTGATGTATTCAGTGTTCGTTGGTTTTGGAGCACAATTTACGTTTGCCATTCAGTATTCAGTGTTCTCTTTAGGTATAGATGATTGGGTGTTGTTCGAAGAAAACCATATAGTTTTGTAGGTTTTCAACTTTTTGGTATGCTTCTTTTATATGTGTGCTTTTTGCCCAAATTATATATTGAATTAATAAAACGAAGAGTATCAGAAAGGATAAATTAGCCTGGTCACAATTTTCTATGTTAATGATAAAATCTATTAAAAGAATGTTACAAAGAAATCAACATAAGGGAAATAAACATAATATCATAAATCACAAGGGATATCAGTGCTACAAAGCCTAACCTGGTGGGAGGTGTCTAAAAATATTCCTACATTTTTTGTACTTAGTCAAGAAAACTATTTGGTTTAGTACACTTGATCCTCTCACTATCTTTCTGGGTAAACCCTCCCTACTAACGGAAATGATACTCAACTGTATTCTCATTTTATTTTCTGAATTGTGCAGCTTGCAGCGACGAATTAATCCTCCTGAGCTTGACAATGAGGCACTTGCTTTTAAGCCTGTTTTGGGTCCCATGCTTGCGAGGATATACCACAACCCTCAAAACAAGGAAGAAAATCAATCTCGGCTTCAAAAAATTCTACAGTTTTGGGGTACGAAGGAGGTTTATGATCAGGATACTATTCATGCACTTGAAAATGAGATGATAGGTGGAATCCCTGCAAATTTTTCTGTTCCTCCAAAGGAATTAATCATGCCAGATACTTCTGCTGCTGCAGGTAATTTTTTCCCTTTATAGCTGGAGTCTGGAGTACCAAGATGTGGAATATCAGATATTCATAACAAAAGAACGTTCTGCTCTGTTTGTTGCAAATGCGAAAATATACACTTGTTTGTATTTCTTAGGGTTTTGTTTATGGATTCCTAGGATTAATGCACCAGGCAGGAAATCAGAGTACTTTTCAGTGGAAGCCTGACCAGCAAAGTTTAGCAAATCTAGCTGATCAAGGCAAACAAATTCCTCTTATACCATCTGTTGCACCACAGCAATTTCATGCTGGTGCTGTTCCGCCTACTGGATTTCCTGGGTTAATGCCTACACCATCTTCTGTTCCACCAGCAAATCTACAACCGGCAGCTCATCTGACACCAGCATCAATTGCAAATGTAGGTGAAAAAGTACCTCCGTACCCCTTGTTCCCTCCTGGTCTGATTCCTGGTATGGTCAGGAAGATGCAGATTGGTAGTGGGGTGCCTTACTCTCCCATGAGCCCCTTGGATATTCCCACCGTCATACCACCCTCGACTGTGTCAGAATCTGAAATTCTTGAAAGGGTGTCTAAATTTTTTAGAGATATTGGAGAAGTGAATCCATCAGAAGGACCTATTAAACAATCTGAATCAGCCAACGATTACGATGACTATGAGAGAGACTCTCCTGTCCGGAAGGGAGGAGCTTGCATTCCTCCACCTCTAAACCTTCAAGTTGATCCGGAAACTGGGACCTATCCTGATGGAAGTATTCCGCAGAAACCTGGATCGAATAGCTCTGGACGATTAGGACTTGGAGCCGCAGCCAATCCAAATGAACCTAATCAATATGATGATGTTTACACTTCTTACAGGAAAGATAGAAGCACCAATTATCATACATCAATGAGTGCAAGAACTGCTACGAGGTGATCTAATCGATAATGTTAAGACTACTCCGCTTCCCTTTGATTTACTGTTTAGTGGACTAAGACTGTATCTAGTCTATTTTGTTGTAAATTGAGATGAATATTGAATGACGTCGCCTCATGTAACAAAATGAGAGCTCTACCCACTCTTCCTTTACTAAACAACTAGCAATGGTATTTGTCCAATTGATCTTTAAGATGTTCTTTTTTCCTCCTATTTTTTTTTGAGGATGCTATCGAAATGTTTTGCATGGATGGCATATTGTCATCCCTCCTTGAGCCAAGAGGGTCATCGGAAACATTCTCTTTACCTTTGAGGTAGGGGTACTGTTGGATGCACTCTACCTTTTCCAGATCTCATTTTGTGGGACTACACCGAGTAAGTTGTAGTATATTGCCACTCAATGTGTTATTATATGTTCCATATTTGGTTGAAGTTCATGTTAAGGTGTGATGGGGAGTAAAAGAATTGACAAAGTATAAAGAAAATTCAGTTTAAATGTGACTAATTTTATTACTACATCTTGTTTTTTCTTGCTTCATTTATAGTAATCTGTTGTTCTTACTGTTGTCGTCAGCATTACTGTTTTCCTTTACATATGTAATTTTATGATGCTTTTAACTTGAGCCGAGGGTCTATCACAAAAATTAGGGGTAAAGCTACGTACCCTCGTGGAATTACACTGGTTATATTATTACTGTCACGAAGAATTAATATCTGAAGTTTACACCAAAATAATAGTGAAGGTCTAAAATTTAATACAGTTTGGTAATAAAGCTCAAATAAGATACACAATTTATAAAGGCACATGATTTATCTTATAAGAGAAAACTTCATAGAAGAGGAAAATGTGTACAAGGGTGAAAAGCATTATAATAGTAGCTGGGAACTTTTTACACAGTGAGCAGTTTGCTAAAATCAGCACAACTTTCTACAGGATTTCGACTAATTCAAACACGCCTTAACAAAAAGGAGTCATGTAACAAAAAACTGGCAGAAGAAAACAATTGAAAATGACATCTGAAGTGTAATCAACAAGACGTTAACCTCTTTTAGACATGTCAATATATATCGCGCAATCTTGGTTTGAACTGTCAAGTGAACAGATAACTTAGGCCATACCGCCATAGTGTAACCAGTTTAACAAGTTCCTACAATTGGAAAGCCCCTTCTCCTTGACAAGATCATGCGTATTCAAACAATCTCACCGTCTTGATCTTCTGACACTTTGGCCTTCTCCTAGCCTTGATTTTGTGGCACTCCCCTGAATAATGCTCGATTTTTCCTGAATTGTAGCACAAGGATCTCTAGAAGGCCAAGGTTGCTCCCACTGTCGGATGGGGCTGGAAATGTCTTTGCAAGATCCTGTCCCGGAACTAGCTAATAGATGATCTTTGAGGCCCTTCACTGCTTTAAGTCTCTGTGCTTCATCCAGATAACTATATCGTTGGCCTAGTTTCTCGAGTTCATGAAGTCTTTCCCTGTCTAATCCATCTCCTGAGGTTGGAAGATTTGCAGCTTGATTGACATACTCGACAACTCCACCAGAAATGCTCCTTTGAATGGGAGTGCTTCTTCTGGGCTGCCCAGCTATGGAGTTTCTTGCTCTTCTTTCATCAACTGATATTCGTTTTGACTCACGAACTACATTAGATGGATAAGCCCAATTGTAGCTCTTATTGGAATTGTCCATGTTTAGTTCAATTGAATGAAGATCACTTTCTGCTGAGTCTTCCCCGCAGTCTGCAACATTCTCCACTTCACCATCATCGTCTTTTTCTTTACTCAAGGATGTCGTATCTTCATTATTTCTGAAATTTAGGGAACCGTTTCTCTTACCTTTGGTCTTTTTCTTCCCCAGGAATCCTTCAAGCTGCTTTCTTAGCTTGTCAATAGCAGAATTTTTCTCCTCGAAATGATTCTTGGCCTCGGAGAGTTTCACATGAGCCCTTTCCTCGCGCAATCTATCAGCTAACTGGAGCATCTCTCTTTCCTGTTCAAGCTCTTCTTGAACTTTTGCAGATTCCCTCTTCATCTCTTCTGCTTCAGCTCTGTCTGCACCGATATCTCTAGCTAATTCATCACATACCTGTTCCATTACTTCTCTGGCTCTTTTCTCACTTTCAAGCTCTTGCACAGCCTTCACAAATGATGCTTTTGAATCCGATAACTCTTTGCCCAGTTTTTTGTTCAAGCTCTCAAATCTCCGCCTAAGCTTTCTCTCTACCTCAAGTTCATTTGCAACGGACTCAATTGCAGCCTCAACTGCCTGTTGCTCTTTATTCTTCCAAGCTGCTTTCTCTTCAGCAAAACATTTAAGGAGATAATTAATCTCATTTTGATCCGAGCGCTGTTCTTGAATAAGCTGGTTCACCTGCAGGCGAGCCCTTTCCAGCTCAGTGTGTAACGCAGAGACAAGTGACGTGCTAGATGAAGGTTGATCAGCATGTGCCCAAATTCGGTTGATTATTTTCAGAAGCTCTTTCGATGTTGTCAAAGCGTTACTAACATCCTTCAGACGACTGCCAAAACCAGCCACTGATCCCCGTGGAGTCTGAGCACGAGATCTGGTCTCAAGCTGCATTACAGAGTTATATAAAGCATCACTCTCTTTTAGCAACATAAGTTTTCACACCAAGTCAATACATTTCAAATCTACCCTTTTACAACCTAACCATTGATTTCCATTTTTACTTGCACGAACACGAAGAAACAGAAAGTGTGACATAAATACCAAAAGTAAATATGAACTTAAATTGCATGCTAATGAGGTATAAAGAACAATAAAATTGACCAACATGAAGGAATTGGTTGCCACCTCCATAAAACTGGCGCTGCTTAAAGAATCTAACATCCCAACATTATGTTCTGTAGTCCTTGGTCTACGAGAAGTTGTTGATGATCTCTTCTGATAGCTTCCTGTTCCAGATCGATCCATCCTCTGCACAATCAATGCAAATATGGATTACCAACAACAAACTTAAGTAACTTCGATCACTTAACTTGTCATCTTGCATCGAGAAGACGAGGAAGGTACACCCCATCAAGTGGAGAACAAAAAAAACATATCATAATCTTTGCAAACAGCTTCTCAAGGCCTTTGTAAAGCCAGACAAACATTTCTGTTAAAGCTGTATATGTCAAGTAAGCTATTTCATCAACAATACAGCAAATTCATTCGACAAATCCATTTCGTTTTCCTCTCTGTGGGATGGAACAAAATAATCAGGAGGACAAGTAAGAGGATGAAAAATGTCATTTTCACAATATCTCCACCATACAAGTTACATCAACCATATATTTAGTATTAGGTAATTACCTAACTAAACTAATATTTGAGAATTGACTAATACAAACATCATTTTCACTGGATTTCTAACAACCACAGGAAGCTAATCAAACTGAATTCAGCAAAATATAGTTCCCACATCAAGATACAACACTTTAGGGTCAAAACCACACCTAAAGTATCCATTTTTTCGAGTTTCATACATAAACTATCATGTATGTGAGTTTCCTACATCAACTATAGATTGAGTTATGGTGATGTTTCAAGACGTTTGTTTGATAAATAGTTGGTGATAGAAACTATCATGTATGTGAGTACCCTACATCAATTATAGATTGAGTTATGGTGATATTTCAAGACGTTTGTTTGATAAATAGTTGGTGATAGTTTATGAAACTCGGAAAAACAGGATACTTTAGATATGTTTATGATCATTATACTAAACATATTCCAAAAGAGTGAGCTCAGTAGCTCACCTCAGAAACCGGGCTATGAGATGGATCACACAAATGAGGAGGCAAAGAGCCCGAAACAGAGCCCGAACTCATATGACCAGCCCGAATTTTCTCCTTCTTCATCATCATCTTCTTCTTTTTCTCCAAGTCTTCCTCAGTTATTCTTGGTGAAGGCATTTCATTCATTTCCCACAATGTAGCTGCAAGTTTTCTAGCTGAAACTGGCTGTGATATCCCACCACCAAGGGACTGTTTGGGTGACTCAACAACGTTTCTCAATGGAGTTGCCCTCCAACTTGGCACTGGTGTACTGGATCTAGACCCTCTTAGCCCAAGCCCAAGCCCGAGCCCGTTTCTCGATTTTCCAACTAAAATAGCCCGTTTAAATCTGTAGTTATACACTTTTGATGATGCAGATGAAGAAGATGAACAACCCCTTTTACGGATCTTGGGTATTAAACCCTCCACCATAGCCTGATTCTGCCTTGGCATTATCAATTCCCCTTCCCAAATATTACCCCTCTAGTACGATCTGAAGTGAAATACATACAAAAAGAACTGCTAGATTTTGAAATTATTGAAATGGGGTTTCAAGATCTTGATCAGAAAACTTAAAGATACTGAAAAAGATTGGATTTTTCAACTTGGGTATGGAAAAAGATTGAATTTTTTTCACTTAGAAGTGATAATGACATTCAAAATGAGAAAGGGTAAAGAAGGGACAAAGTGTTAAGGGAGACAAAATTGTGTTTGCTAACACTTTTGATTTGAAATGATAATGCATACAGAGAATAACAATTAGGAAAGTTTTATTTTGACAGCTTGACTTTTGATTACAAATCTTTATACATTTTTGTAGCTAGTACATGGTAGCCATAAGTGTATTCCATAGGAAAGATTGATTAGCACCAAGCCACCAACTATTATTATCGGGTAGAGTGATAAGTATTCGTTTATGTATAAAATTAATCGAGCATCGATATCGATGAAAAAGAGAGTTCACTGTGCATGTGAGGCTAAGAACGTGCAAGGGAATTATTGGTGTTTGCTACCATCACAATATTCTGAATTCTGATACAGTAGCTTTTTTGCTGCTGTGACAAAAAGAAGAATGTTTTATTTTTTTGGTTCTCTTTATTTTTGTTTCTCATCTTCACTGTACTATTGATGTTTTTGCCTTTGTCTCTTGCTTACATGTTTCCTCCTCAATGGCTGCTCTGCCTCTGCTCTGCTGTGCTATGATGATCATTTATTAAAACCCACAAGTTAGAACTTCAAGCAAATAGTTATTTTATTTTTAAATTATTGACAGTCTAAAAAATATCTTTTTATTTGATTAAAATATATTTTCTATCTACCACATAACATAGTAAGTGTATTCCTATCTCAAACTATTGTATAAACATGTAATTCTTAATAAAAAAATGAAAGAAGTGTTGAAAAGACTTTTAAACTTGACGATAATTTAAGGTGTTAGTGTATATTACTCATGTTGTAAAATTGGAAATGTATTTCAATTTAGCTAGTAGAGTAAAGGGGCGTTTTTAGGTTGTTATTAGTTTAAGGATGAAATTGATCATTTACGCTGAGTTGAATGTTTTTTCAATACTTATCTTTTTTTTGTGTTTCCTGCTCAAATATTCATATTGATAGTCGACTCATTTGAATTCACATATTATAGAGTTTATGTCATGAGGCAAAATTTTAATATAATTTTTTACTCAAAACTTAAATCTTCGACGTCTAGTTAAAAGCAGAGATTCGATGATAAGTTGTTTTTTCTAGTCATTTTATATGCTTTCTACAATTTTTTCTTATTAAAGAATGTTGTCCATTTTTTAATATTTCCATTAATTCCATTATTGGTTGCACTTTAAATAGTTGAAAATTCTTCTGTTGGTGGAATTATTGCTTATTGGTAGCTATCTCATTTCTAAAGTTGTTCAAATACCATGTGTTTTTCTTTTTTGTTCTTAAATTTTTTTTTCTAACACCTCCTTGTTGTGTGGTTCTTTTGGCATTTTCCAAGTAGTTTTCATTATTTATTTTTTAGGATAAAGAGTTTGATACAATTTTTTGATTTATTATTATAAGTTTGATATATTTCTTATTATAAAAGTGATTCATATTTTTATCGTTATACAAATAACTTATAAAGTTATAATATATCTTATCATTATAAAAAGAAACTCACGTATACACGCTTCATCTAAAAAAAAAAAGGATTTGATATATCCTCCATTCAATTTAAATGTCAGTGACTAAGCTTTAAAAAATGAATATGTTTAGTTAAGTTATTTATAAACAAAACTACTTATTATTTTTATTAATAACAAAACTTATTTTTCATCTTTAAAAATGTTTTCTTAAAACAATTTAGACAATTTGATCACACCATGACAAGTAAGATTGAAATGTGGTCAAAGGGTGGCCTACTTATAATATGAAATGACATTACAATTCATTACTTTTATAAAAAAAAAAAGTTACAAACCCAACGATGGTGTAGAAAAGTGGAAGAAAAAAAAAAGAAAAGTGGGATTTAAATAATGATAATTACCAAGAAAGATTCGATTAATTTAAAATATGGTAAAAATCATTCTTGATTTGCTCTCAATCTCCACTATGATAACAAACAACAATAACCGATATTATAGCTATGTTAAAAATAATTTTTATTAATAGTAGTTAATAATAATAATTTATTATCGTTAAATATATATTTTTAACGATGATTAAGATTATTTTGTAAAAGTTCCTAAAGCTTGGTTATAATACTTTTAGATATAGTGACAATTATCTAATTCAATAAAAATTTAATAGTCTTTGTTAATCTTTGTATTTATTATCCTAATGATTTCTTTGTTGTAGTGACGAATACCTCAAAATTGAACCAAATTAATTAATGTGTTGTACTAAAAGACAATACAATGCTTTAAATATTTCATATTAGCGTTCTAAAAAAAACTATAAAGATTTTACAATATCAAACCTCTTTCAATCCCCTATTCATGAAATACCAAAGAAAAATGAAAATAAAAACATCTAAAAATTATGTTGATACTTCTTTATTATGCTTATCTTTATATATTAATATATAAAAATAATATGTAAATAATGTATATAACAATAAAATAATAATAATTATGCCTATACAAATATTTGAATTTCATCATTTTTTCTATTTTGATATATTTTTTATATTTGATGTAATTATTTGAGGTGCAGCTCCTACTTATTTTAGTCTTATATATATATATATATATATATATATATTTTCTGTTGTTTGATATTGCTTTTCATGTTATGATTTTTTAAAATTTGATTAGATTTTTCTAATGTTTTAAATTAAATCTTTAGTCTTACAATTTTTGTTAAATTGTTGATATAAACAGAAAAACAAGAAGTGCTCAACTTTGACAAACTTAAGGGGTCAAAATGCTCAAAAATATACTTAAGAGACTATTTTAAACTTTCCCATAACACTGTATCGGCTCAAATTCACACTCGCCGCGCTACTCTTAACGCCGGCGCCGGCGCCGCCTTCTTATCTAAGCGCAACATTGGGCCTCGTCAAGCCCGTTCAAGGGCCCGAAATGATTACAGTAAAGCCCGAATGGGTAAGAATTTATTTTTTCTTCGTTATACAGTTTGTTGAATTTGTGCATTTTACACTTATCTTTGAATATTTTTGTTTACATTTTCCCGTTTATTGCATTTTCATGTTGTTTTTCTGGTTCAGTTCATACTTTAAGCTAACATTTAGCCATAGGTTTTGGTAGAAGTTTTCGAAAATTTATCTTCAAATATCCAGTTAGCCATGAAATTTCATCTTCAAATATTTTCAAAGTTCAGACCAGTTTTTGGACCTCCGCTCACAAAAAGTTCAAATTTTTCTAAGTAAAAATGAATTTTTTAGTACAACTTCAAAAACTAGAGGTGATGGTCCATGGAAAATAGCTTCTCTACCTCTCAGTACTCTAACCTCTCGTACCCTACTTTGTGGGACTACGTTGGGTATGTTGTTGTAAAATTACATCTTTGGAAACTCAATTTTTTGAATTTCAACTTCAAAAAATCTATGGCTAAAAGGGAGCTTTTCTATTCATAGAAAAGGAATCAACTTTGCTTTTTTATGCAAATGCAGTTTTTAAAGTTTTTTTTTATCTTCTTCTATTCTTTGTTGGGGGAGTGAGAGTAGAGTTTTTAAAAAAGTATCTAGTAATTATTGGAAGTTATTTAAAAAAAAAGTAGTTAGGTTTATTCTTGTAATAATTGTTATATAGATAATGTGGGAGAATCCAAATAGATAAATATAAAAAGAAAGAGAACATGTTGCTGTTAGGAGGAATTTTATCCCAAGTTCTTGCCAGTTGCTGCAAATCATTTAGCCAGTCAATTAACAGAGAAGCAAAAGAATAAAACACTAAAATCAGATACAACAACAAAAACATACTCGGTATAATCCCACAAGTGGGGTCTGGGGATGTAGAGTGTGCGTAGACGTTACCCCTATCTCGTGGAGGTAGAGATGAAAAATTAAAATTATATAAGTAAATTAAATAATAGAAAAGAAGTATTTGGTTGGTTGCCTCTGTTGGTTGCAGATGTAAGTGTACTACTTCATGAAATTGATTAAGATGGTTGAAAAGACGTAAACGAGAGTTTCCTTGGGATGTCTCCTTCATAAACACCATATTGTTGCTTGTGCAACCCGGGGAAGCTGGCTATGAGTTCTCCATTTCCTACCCGGGGAAGCTAGCGATAAGTATTCCATTTGCTTACCTTACTGGAATTTTTTTTCCATTTAAGCTTTGAGGTTCTTGATGAGTTACTACGCTGCCTCCCGCTCGATTAGCAAGGTGGATGTGATGCTAAGATGCTTTTGGGGTCTCCCTTGAATGCCATATCTTACTAGTTTTGTATCATAGTGACTCACACGTATCAGAGAAACGGATGTGTTAATAAAAATTTGATAAGATATCTTTGTGCGACTTCCTGACAATGTCTAATCGTGCATCAAAACGGATGTGCTTTGCAAAATTGTGCATCAAATAGTCAGGATCAATTACAATCGTATTATATTCCACCATGATGCTAAGATTTTACCAACTAAAAGTAAATTTGTTAACAAGTTAAGGTGAGTAGGTAGCTGGGCCTCCATATGCCTCAGCAACAGGATATTTTATCTTGACAATATGAGCAATTTCGATATTGATGTTAATGCCAATGCTGTAACTCGGTAAATTTTCATTTCAGTAGGTTGTAACTTCAAAGTTCATGAACAAATGGTCTCTGTTTTGTGCTACGTAACACTACTTATGGTGGCCCTGGCACCAAAGCCAACAACTAGCCTATTCAGTGCCAGCCTTGAAAGGTAAATTTATGAATTTAGTTTGTGCTGAAGTATCTAAGAGAATCTTTTTTTTGTCATCTCTAGTGCATATACATTTGAGACTTATATATATATATATATTATATATATATATATATATATATATATATATATATATATATATTTTCTGTTGTTTGATATTGCTTTTCATGTTATGATTTTTTAAAATTTGATTAGATTTTTCTAATGTTTTAAATTAAATCTTTAGTCTTACAATTTTTGTTAAATTGTTGATATAAACAGAAAAACAAGAAGTGCTCAACTTTGACAAACTTAAGGGGTCAAAATGCTCAAAAATATACTTAAGAGACTATTTTAAACTTTCCCATAACACTGTATCGGCTCAAATTCACACTCGCCGCGCTACTCTTAACGCCGGCGCCGGCGCCGCCTTCTTATCTAAGCGCAACATTGGGCCTCGTCAAGCCCGTTCAAGGGCCCGAAATGATTACAGTAAAGCCCGAATGGGTAAGAATTTATTTTTTCTTCGTTATACAGTTTGTTGAATTTGTGCATTTTACACTTATCTTTGAATATTTTTGTTTACATTTTCCCGTTTATTGCATTTTCATGTTGTTTTTCTGGTTCAGTTCATACTTTAAGCTAACATTTAGCCATAGGTTTTGGTAGAAGTTTTCGAAAATTTATCTTCAAATATCCAGTTAGCCATGAAATTTCATCTTCAAATATTTTCAAAGTTCAGACCAGTTTTTGGACCTCCGCTCACAAAAAGTTCAAATTTTTCTAAGTAAAAATGAATTTTTTAGTACAACTTCAAAAACTAGAGGTGATGGTCCATGGAAAATAGCTTCTCTACCTCTCAGTACTCTAACCTCTCGTACCCTACTTTGTGGGACTACGTTGGGTATGTTGTTGTAAAATTACATCTTCGGAGACTCAATTTTTTGAATTTCAACTTCAAAAAATCTATGGCTGAAAGGGAGCTTTTCTATTCATAGAAAAGGAATCAACTTTGCTTTTTTATGCAAATGCAGTTTTTAAAGTTTTTTTTTTCTTCTATTTCTTTGTTGGGGGAGTGAGAGTAGAGTTTTTAAAAAAGTATCTAGTAATTATTGGAAGTTATTTTAAAAAAAAGTAGTTAGGCTTATTCTTGTAATAATTGTTCTTATAGATAATGTGGGAGAATCCAAATAAATAAATATAAAAAGAAAGAGAACATGTTGCTGTTAGGAGGAATTTTATCCCAAGTTCTTGCCAGTTGCTGCAAATCATTTAGCCAGTCAATTAACAGAGAAGCAAAAGAATAAAACACTAAAATCAGATACAACAACAAAAACATACTCGGTATAATCCCACAAGTGGGGTCTGGGGATGTAGAGTGTACGTAGACGTTACCCCTATATCGTGGAGGTAGAGATGAAAAATTAAAATTATATAAGTAAATTAAATAATAGAAAAGAAGTATTTGGTTGGTTGCCTCTGTTGGTTGCAGATGTAAGTGTACTACTTCATGAAATTGATTAAGATGGTTGAAAAGACGTAAACGAGAGTTTCCTTGGGATGTCTCCTTCATAAACACCATATTGTTGCTTGTGCAACCCGGGGAAGCTGGCTATGAGTTCTCCATTTCCTACCCGGGGAAGCTAGCGATAAGTATTCCATTTGCTTACCTTACTGGAATTTTTTTTCCATTTAAGCTTTGAGGTTCTTGATGAGTTACTACGCTGCCTCCCGCTCGATTAGCAAGGTGGATGTGATGCTAAGATGCTTTTGGGGTCTCCCTTGAATGCCATATCTTACTAGTTTTGTATCATAGTGACTCACACGTATCAGAGAAACGGATGTGTTAATAAAAATTTGATAAGATATCTTTGTGCGACTTCCTGACAATGTCTAATCGTGCATCAAAACGGATGTGCTTTGCAAAATTGTGCATCAAATAGTCAGGATCAATTACAATCGTATTATATTCCACCATGATGCTAAGATTTTACCAACTAAAAGTAAATTTGTTAACAAGTTAAGGTGAGTAGGTAGCTGGGCCTCCATATGCCTCAGCAACAGGATATTTTATCTTGACAATATGAGCAATTCGATATTGATGTTAATGCCAATGCTGTAACTCGGTAAATTTTCATTTCAGTAGGTTGTAACTTCAAAGTTCATGAACAAATGGTCTCTGTTTTGTGCTACGTAACACTACTTATGGTGGCCCTGGCACCAAAGCCAACAACTAGCCTATTCAGTGCCAGCCTTGAAAGGTAAATTTATGAATTTAGTTTGTGCTGAAGTATCTAAGAGAATCTTTTTTTTGTCATCTCTAGTGCATATACATTTGAGACTTATATATATATATATATATATATATATATATATATATATATATATATAAAATCAGAATGATCTTAGTTGAAGCAGATACAGTACGAAGATATTCGTGAATTATAATGGAACTTGTCTACTAAGACAAATTGAAAAAATTAGTTGTGAAGTGCATAATATGACCTACAGGCTTTGGGACTCCCAGAATCCATGAAAATGAGCTAAATCTGAAATAAAAAACATGAAAATCTGCAAAAAATAAAACAGAAAGAAAAATTTACGAACTTGCGTTTTTCTCTGATTAGCAAATGTATAAATGTAGCGTACCTTTCTTAGAAGAATTGTGAGAAGAGAGATGGAGGATGAGCAATCAAGAACAGAAACTCTTATACATGTTTTAGTTAAGAAGTAGTTATTAATACTTTTACTCTACCCTCTCCAGACTCCACTTGTGGGATTTTTTCACTAGGTATGTTGTTGTTGTGTTGCTACTCTTCATAAAGTCCCGATCTAGTAATTTGAAGGAATTATGCTTTGATTCAAATATGTCGGTCAATGCAGAGGTATTCATTTACTACAACACAAATAGTTTAAGAAGGTTTAGGTTGAAGCAAACAAATGACAACATCTCGTGGAGCTTAACCAAAGTCCACGTCTGACTGCCATTTGTGTGGAGCATTTCTGGTGGCGGAAAAACATGCTACCATAGTTTCCCTGCCAAAAGAAAGGGGTAATTCTACTAACAGCCAGTGTGTCCTTTGTATTTTAGGGGGGTGAACCTCAATTTTACAGGGCCTGAAAGGCGTGAAAGCACAGAGTTATTCGATGCTGAGATGTTTCGTATAATATGTGTATGGGAATTGAGTTGTACAACATTTTACATCCACTTATATAAAAGCATTTCAAAAGGGTTAAAAAGGTGTTGAAATACTCGACATGTTTAGACTCTTCATATTAAACGTGTGTGTATGGGGGGGGGGGGGGTAGGGTAAGCCATATAAGATTTAGAAGCCTTACTAAGATTTTGAAATACCTCACTTGTTTATATTTTGAATTGAATAATTTTTCAATGGGGCATTAGGGAATTAGAGTCAGTTTCATCTCCTGAGGAGAGTATATAGATTATTTTAGAGTAGCTTAATTATTGCTATCAACTTGTTAGTTTATAACACAAATAAATTTATACAGTTTGCAATACAATGTATTATTGCTATTGACTAATCAGTGTATTAACCTAACTTCTACCTAACCAATAGGCATAGGTCAGTTATAGCAAGTAATTTTTTTCTTCTTTTTAAGTCCTGATTTCATCTTCGATGTTTGGTTGAATAATATAGATGAGTTAATGTATTGTGAAATCGATCATTGGTCCAATTTGAGTACCTCTGCAGGATAGACCTCAAGTTAATTTAGCATTCAGTTCTCCACTATTTTCAGTTAGGTAAAATTTATATGTTGCTTGTAATATATTTTTTCATTATTTAATCATTCTTGGTTAGTTGAGTTTGAATTTGAACTATACAAGTTGGAACTGACTCTCTTCTTATTTTCCTATTTTTGTTGTTGATGCTGCTTTGACTTTATGCTGATTCTAAAATTCACTATGGTTTTGAGAAGTTTGTTGTTACTATAGGAAGAAAGGTAATTTATAGGTGTCTAACATCTTCTCTTCACCTTTACTTTAAGGGTGATTAGTTTTGACAATATTTTATTGAGTTTAAATTTTATACACCGTCAGCCTGATAGTGTTGATGTATATAACTTATATGATATTTTGCTTACTATTGTGGGTCCCAGGAGCGTAGCTGCACTCATGTTAGGGTGTCCAATTCTTCGTCGGAAAAAATATCATATATACAAGTAAAATGATGCACAAAATGATTTAGATAATATATTTCGGACACCCTTAATACAACAAACTGTTGTAGCATAGTGGTTTTAGCACTTGGAATGAGGTAGTGCTTCGAATCTCAAACTTGTTTTATTTATTAGTATTGATTAAGGACCTAAAACTTTCTAAATAGCTTCAGTCTATCAAACGCGTAGATAAGTCAAAAAGTGTTTATACGCTTACCTGAACACTCACAATGTTTGCTCTAAGACACCAAAACAACAGACATACCCAGTATAGTTACACAGGACTGTTTCCGATAGACCCTCGGTATAAAGAAACTCTAAGAAACCAAAAGCTTTTCTTCCTTACTTTTGTTTATGCACCTTGTGTATATTTTGTTATTTCCAGTATCTTCACTGTGTTTGTTGCAGATTTTTGACTCGAACTAAGAATTAAGGTAATTTCGATCTTGCCAAGAAAGAAACAGGATATTATGCCGACCTCATTAACATTTCACAGAAGTTAAAGAAAGAAAGAGCAAAAAGGAAAATGCAGATAAATGGAGTTGAAACATCATTGTCAATAAGTAATTTGAAATAATATATACCAAGACCAGGAAAGAAATGAAAATAGCTTTTTTAGCATCATTAATTCATGGATTCCAATAGAGATAAAGACGCATATTTTCTCATTCCAAATTTTGTCTGCACTTTCACTATGCAGTATATTCTATCAGTGTAGGCCGTCTAAAATGCTCAGCAAAAAAGACAGTTCTGTATAGTCTCCTTGTATATATCATTATTTGCTTCTTCAATGTACAGGGCATTTTTTTCACATTTCTCCTCCTAAATCAAGTTTTTTGTGTTTTTTTCCCAGCTATGGCTTCTGCTTCATTCCTTTCAACAATCGGCAAAAGGTATGTATCACAAAGCCTTCTCTCGATATAATAAGTAAAGATGAAATTTGATTCTCTTTTATTCATATAATAATTCTTTGTTTTATCTTTCGAAAAGATCCATTGAGATCAATATCTCTTGTTGCCATAGCATATTCTGCTGAAAAATGCTATAAGCAGTTTCGAGTAAAGCGCATAAGATCTTGCTCTCATCCAAATTTTAAATAGACTTGTCAAATATTAATACTAAATACTTTATATTATAGGAAGTTAGATCATATATTCTTTGACTATCATATACTGTATAACCACGTAGTTTCTTATTTTTCAATGTGTTTTTTTGGCTATCAGTTGCTCTTCAATGTGTTTTTTTGGCTATCAGTTGCTCTATTTCGCTGTCTTTTTCTTGCCACTCTTCTCCATATAACTTCTCTTGTTTTGAGTCCGAGGGTCTATCAGAAACAATCTCTCTACCCTACAAAGGTTGGGGTGAGGTCTGTATATATATACCCTCCCGAGACCCTACTTGTGGGATTACACTAGATATGTTGTTTTTATTATAGGAAGTGTCTTTAAGAAACGAGGAGAAAATTCGATTGGAGATCAGATTTTCTTTCTAAAGCGAAAAATGCAATGAAATTGAGATCCCTATAACTTCCATTTTTTGTATATGAAGGCTAGAGGGGAAAGTAGCAATTGTAACCGGAGGAGCTAGTGGTATCGGTGAAGCAATTGCAAAGCTCTTCTTTGAACATGGAGCCAAAGTGGTCATTGCTGATGTCCAAGATGAACTCGGCAACTCAGTCATCAACGCCCTTGGCGGCTCATCCAACTCCATTTACATCCACTGTGACGTCACAAACGAAGACCACGTCCAAGAAGCTGTTGACAGAACCATCGCCACATTTGGAAAACTCGACATCATGATCTGCAATGCTGGCATATGCGACGAGACCAAGCCAAGAATCATCGACAACACAAAAGCAGATTTTGAACGAGTCCTTAGCATCAATATAACAGGAGTTTTCTTGAGCATGAAGCATGCCGCTCGAGTCATGGTCCCTACACGTAGCGGCTGCATCATATCCACCGCTAGTGTAAGCTCCACGGTTGGAGCTGCAGCATCACATGCATACTGCAGCTCCAAACACGCCGTGTTGGGGCTTACCAAGAACCTAGCGGTGGAACTAGGACAATTCGGTATACGTGTGAATTGCTTATCACCATACGCGATGGTCACGCCAATGGCGACAAAGATCATTGGACTTGAAAATGAAGAGCTTGAGAACGCGATGAGCGCGATTGGGAACCTTAAAGGTGCTACTCTGAAGGTAGATGATGTTGCAAAAGCAGCATTGTTCTTAGCAAGTGATGATGCCCAGTATATCAGTGGGCACAATCTATTCATTGATGGGGGATTCACTGTGTCTAATCCAGGACTAGGCATGTTCAAGTATCCAGAATCTTGATATATGGGATTTCATTCAATTCTTTTTATATACAAGTATAACAACAACAACAACGATGACATACTTCGTGTAATCCGCAAGTTGACTTTTGGGAGAGTGTGATGTACTGTGTACATTCACCTTACTCCTACCTTTATGGGATAGAGAGGTTGTTTTTGATACACTTATGTTATTATGGAAATACTAAGTTATGATTTTAGAGTTGAAGATATCCATCGTTACTTTTACAGAACGTATGCTAATACGATATTTTTTCGTTATATTGGATTTTTTTCGATATGCAGTTTTTATATTGCATCTAAGATACATTATTTATAAATATAAAAAGATGAGCTTCTTTCTATGACAAACTAAACAAGAAAGCGTATTTCGTAAATTTAAACAAAGTGATTATAATTTTTACTTGCACATTATACAACAAGACAAGAGCGTGTGCTTATCGGTTTTGACGATCCATTTTTGGAGATCTACAATATCATTCATATAAGGTTCATAAGAATATATCAAGATGTCAATATGATAGTCATTACTACGAGTAACGCAAATAACCTTAACATGTTTTTACTTGCATGATTCTTTTCATGAAAAATCAATAAATAATAACCAGAACATCTTTATATGATTATTTTTTATATTTAAATTATGCAATTGATAATAAAAGATCATTTTGTCGTTAATGTAAAATATTAATGCCATGATGGATAAAGAGCTGTAATATAGAGACTAGCCTTCAAGCAGCACATGGCAAATTGCAATTTACTTATTTATTACTACTCCAAGATAATTGTGCCCCAATTTGGTAGTAGTTGGATCTGCTTCCTTTTGCTTTAATTTATATTTTTTTTAATATAATGTTTTACATTTAGCTCAAGCATTTACTTCATGACCAATAATTGTTGCCAACTCAATCTGATCTCCACCACAGTGAGAGCCACTGCGAATTCAAAATTTAAAATTTATAAATTTTATAATTTTTTAATTTTTGTAGTAATTTTTTTAAAAAAATTGAAATATAGAGATTAAACTGTAATCATAAAATGAATAAAAATAAAGTGATTTGTTTGTTAAGATTGTAAATATAATTCCATATATTTCCTTTCTTTCTTCTTTGTTTGAATTTTTTTCCAATAATTCGAGAGTCGTTAATAACATATTTCTCAAGCATTTAATTATTTAGACCTTCTTGTGTTAGTATTTAATTGGCAAGATCATAAGTGGTTTGAACTTTTTTGTGATGTATTTAATCTTGAGTAATATGGTCTGTTGATCACCTTGTCTTTGAAGACGACAATATTCAAGAATTTATGACATGTTCGAAATTTTTCTTTATTTTTACAGGCTTAAGTTATAAAATTATTTCTCATAATAAACTGATTTCGACTTATTAATCAAATAATTCTTTTATGATCTAAACTAAATATGATTATTTTTATTTTTCATTTTATCCTTAAAATAAATTTTAATTAAACATCACCAAATCGTACAAATTAAATCAATTATTGCCAAAACTTATAATAGCGACAAAGCATTTGTACCCATATAACTTAGAGTCAAACTGATTTAATATAACTATATAATAAAATACTATAGCATTAAAAGGGTACCTCATTTTCTCTCTATAAAATGCTTCTTTGCTTTTCTTTTTTTTTACAATAAAATCTCATTGGCTTAGAGAACTTCCTCTCTTATTTCCAAGAAAAATTGTTAAAAATGAATGGCTATTCCTCTCCTATAGCTCACACAAGCAGAAGGTAATAACCTTACTTCTATTTATTTTTTGTTTTTCAATCGCATATTCGATACTCACATTAACGACTAAATTTATATTCACGTTGAGAAGTCAGGCTAGAGCGCTTCCTAACAAACACAACTCCTTATTCTTTACCAGGGGATTCTAACCCGAAATTTCTGATTAAGAATAAAGTAGTACTTATCACCCATATATATTTTTTTACTTAATTATGTCATTTATATCTTCATAGTTCAATATTTGCAACAATTTCTATGAGGTTTACACATATAAATTCAGGTCTATATATGTTAAAAGTTATGAATTTAATTGAACTCATCTACGTACAATGTGTTAGATCTACTCTCATTCATTTTGATGTCATATTAATAATTTATGTATTATCTCATTTAAAAATTTAAGTTGTTATAAAATATCAGTGGCGGATGCACAAATATGAAATACGAGTTGGTGAAAATCTAGTATATTTTGCTGTAAACTCAGTTATTATCATATATTGACTTGAGATTGTTATAAATTTTTTTTATAAATTTCAAATTCTGAATTCGGAAATGCAGATTAGAAGGGAAAGTAGCTATTGTAACAGGAGGAGCTAGTGGATTTGGAGAAAGTACAGTAAGACTTTTCTTACAAAATGGTGCAAAAGTTGTAATAGCTGATGTTCAAGATGAAATTGGACAATCTCTTTGCAATGATCTCCTCAATTGTCCTAAAAATAACAACAATGATTTTACATACATACATTGTGATGTAACAAAGGTCTCCGACGTCGAAAACCTTATCGACGCAGCGATTTCCAAGTATGGAAAACTCGATATCATGTTCAACAACGCAGGTAGGAATGTTAAATGAGCGGTTAAATCGATTTTATATAGGTTAAATTAAGCTATATATAGTTAATACATAGAAAATGACCTCTTAGCTTTCTTGAGTCGAATGAATGGAACAAAATAAGCTAAACAATGAGTCATAATTCAATCCGTCTAATTCATACCAAGATTTTAATACTCTTAGTCAAAATGGAGAAATTTTCACTAGTTATCCCTTTTCGGACAATTATTTTGTTAATAACTTCTTTTTTATAACTTATGAAATTTTAGATCATGATCTGAACATTCTTCGAGTAAATTAGAAATGGTAGGAGAAAAATATTAAATCTAGAAATTTGTTATTCAAATGGTAGACCATAGTTTTATATTTATTAGTAAGAGAAACATATCAATAAACAATTGAACCATTAATTAGAATATTAATTTTATATTTGCACATTTTTTAAATAAAGACAACTCAAAATAATGGCCTAAAGGAAATATTCACATGATAAATTGACCATCTCAAGTTCAAATTTAGATAATTTGTATTTTTATGAGCTAATTTAGTTTTTTCATTCTTAAATATAGGAATTCCGGGGAATCTCGATTTCAACATAATTGACGCAGATAACGAGAATTTCAAAAAAGTATTTGATGTTAACGTGTACGGATCATTTCTCGGTGCGAAATATGCTGCACGTGTCATGATCCCGGCAAAGAAAGGTGTCATTCTTTTTACGTCTAGTTCGGCCTCCGTTTCCTCGGGTGAATCACCGCATTCATACACCGCCTCGAAACACGCGGTGGTGGGACTCATGAAGAATTTATGTGCCGAATTAGGGCAACACGGGATAAGAGTGAACTGCGTCTCGCCGTGCGCGGTGGCGACACCGATGTTAGTGAAGGCGATGGGTGTCGATAAGAGCGTCGTGGACGGAATAATTTGCTCGTCGGCAAATTTAAAAGGGGTGGCTCCGACGGCGGAGGATGTGGCGGAGGCGGCGTTGTATTTGGCAAGTGATGAGTCTAAGTTTGTAAGTGGAGTTAACCTCGTGATTGATGGAGGTTATAGTACTACTAATATGAGTTACATAAAAACAATTCAAAGTGTATTATTTAGGGAGTAAGTCCTTTCGTATTTGCTTTGAGGTTCGATTATTTTTATTTAAAAGTTGCATGGCGTAAGAGCCACGTAGTAAAGGAGTTTTTCTATTTTTATTTCCTATGTTTAAAAGAAGATTGTTATGAATTACGAGTATCGATGACATTTGTATGTTATATATATATATATATATATGATGAAATATAGTACTGTTTTAATTTATTTAATTAATTTTTCATGTATATATAAATCAAAATGATTTTTATCTTAGTATAATATACATTGTTAACATTAAAAGAAATTGTTAATCACTAGCCAAAAGACATAAAAACTAGAGATATGAATTTTTCGTTTTGTTGACTATATTAAATTGGACAGTTATATATGCTTTTAAGTACTCAACAACTTTTTTTTTTTTTATATATATAGTTTATCTTGATGTAGTCAAATCAAAAATTGAATTAGGTTGAATTTAAGACATCAAAAATTTATTACATGGTATTATTCAAATTTAAATGTTGAAAAGCCGGACAATATATATTGATATATCCAGAGAAAATTGTGAGCCATATATGTAATAATTACAACAGTATAAGATCATGCAAATTGTGGAATTGGCATTAATATCCTCTATTTGATGAGGTGTTATACATTTATAAATAATAAATGTGCCTCATCTATAGCATGAAAGATTGAAGGGGGTAAATATTAACGGGCCATCAATTTTATTGAGTCAAAATGATTTTATTTATTAAATAATAAATTTATCATATTTATTTAAAAAAAACTGATCTAAACGATATAGTTCTATTCACATTTCTCTCAAAAGTTTTTGATGTAAAGGAAAGAGATGATTCGGAAACAAATATATGTTAACGTCCCTATTTGCATGCACTATGCATACAAAATGCTTATTAATATGTTTAACTTAATATTTATACTATAATTGAGTTTATAGTAAGATACTCCTATTCAATTTTATGGGTAACTATGATTTAGCTGGATTTTTATAAAGTGAATAGGGTTTCAAAAATATTTCAATTTTGATCGAATATGTTGTTACAATATCACACTTTTTGGAGGACCTTGTACCCCACATGCATTATTTAATAGTGTATTTTAAAAGTATATATGTGTTAAGGTGGATACATTAATATTTATAATTACGCAATGTTGATGTTCACGTGGGCATATATATATCTGTAAAAGGTTCTTTCCAAAGTTTGATATCATTACAACAATTTTGATCAAAATTTAGATATATTTTAGATAATTTTCTCTTTTATAAAAATTTTTTTTACTCGCATGATAATCTGATCGATAGACAAAAAGATAAAAGGAGTTTTGATCATATTATTTAAACAGAAGAAAAAATGAAAACACTCTTCCCTTGGCACTTTATTTTTTCATGGTTAAATGAGTAAAATCTCTTAAAATTAAATCTTGTATGTAATTATATTCTTTCATAATCGAATTTTCACTTATATCTTATTGGATAATATTAATGAAAAATATTTTATAAAATATTAAATTCCCATAAAATATAAGTGTGTTATGTTTTATTTCTTAGTGTCGGTAGTAGGCACCAATATTTAATAAGAGCATGTGATATTGATGATGCTTGAGATTCTGCCCACTCATGCATTAATAGTCTTATTTATCTCTAAAGTACACTCAACCCTACCACCGATATGATAAAAATTTAATCGCATCGAATATTTTTTTTAAAGAAATTTATATATGTTTATATTGGAAATAAAAATAAGATTATCTGAGAACGAATTACATTTCATTAAAAGGGATGAGATGTGTCGTAAATAAAGTTTTTTTTTTTAATTATATTTTTTTCATATGGGAAATGAATTTTAATCAGTATGTTAATTATTGTAACATTTTATTGATGTGTTTTCTAGAAACTAATTTCGAATTATTTAAGTGTTTGATCACGTAAATATTATTTATACTAGTAAATGTTTGATAAAAGATCAAGGTTAAGCTAATCTAAACAATCATATATTGTGCGTTTGTATTTTTCATATTTTAGTTTTCTATGTTTACTAGGGTTTTTCAATTATTATTGTCATATATATATATATATATATATATATATATATATATATATATTATATATATATATATATATATATATATATATACGCGCATAAACATCACTATTTCAATAGGAAAAAGCTAAGCGAAATAAAGGAGGTTCAATTGAATTCACTTCGCTTAAAAATTGTACTATTCCTTTCTCCTATTTAGAATAAGTCGGAAAAAAACAACATACAATGATAATTAGGTCACTAAAAATTAGGTCGATTAACCATACTATTTTTTCAAAGTTTAATTGTTACTTAAAGTGTAATTATAAAATGTAAATGTAATACTTTATATCTGGAGATAGATTTAAAACGATCCCTTAGATTACTCTTGAGTTACTATAATCCTTGTAAGTTTATTAAAAGTAAGCAATTTTCAATACTCAATTATACCTTTAAATGTAAATTCACATATCAAAGGATCAAAAGTGTTCATATTGTAAGTTTATTAAAAGTGAGCAATTTTCAATACTCAATTATACCTTTAAATGTAAATTCACGTATCGAAGGATCATAAGTGTTCACTTTTTACAAACGTAAACAACCAAAACTATTCAAAAATATATTCAAGGACTACTTTGAACCTACAACAAACTTGAGGAACCATTTTTGTCATTTTCTCCAAAAATTCTCAATCTTTTAAAACCCTAGAGTAACCAATTAGCCCTAATTCTCCTTCTTCTTCCTCCCTACAGAGCTCGAACCCCCCCCCCGCCCCTTCGCCGCCGTTCCGGTAAGTAGCCATGGGTCGTGTCCGTACGAAAACAGTGAAGAAATCTTCACGTCAAGTGATTGAGCGTTACTACTCAAAAATGACCTTAGATTTCCACACAAACAAGAAGATTCTCGAAGAAGTTGCTATCATCCCATCGAAGCGTCTCCGCAATAAGATCGCTGGATTCTCTACTCATCTGATGAAGCGAATCCAAAAAGGTCCAGTTAGAGGCATTTCTCTTAAGCTACAAGAGGAAGAGAGAGAACGCCGTATGGACTTTGTTCCTGATGAATCTGCTATTAATACTGAGAGGATTGAAGTTGATAAGGAAACTATTGACTTGCTTGCTTCAATGGGTATGAGTGAATTACCTGGTGTTGTACTCAAGGAAGAGCAGACGGTGGCTATTGCTGGACCTGTTGGTGGATTTGGCGGTGGTCGTGGTGGGTTCGGCGGCGGACGTGGAGGTCGTGGTGGTTACTGAGATCGGTTTGTTCGTTTTTTTTTGGTTATGAGAAGTGATTTTTGCTGAATTGTAGACTTGATTTTATCTGATTATTGTTTAAATTTGGGATTTTGTGAACTAATTTAGTATTTTTGAATCTCTGAGTAATGTGCATTTCTCTCTATGAATTGAATATTGCATTTTTACCAATTTTTAAACTACGTGTACGAGGTTTATCGAAAATAAAATCTCTAAAATCGCAAGTTATGTACCACGAAGCCCTTGGACATGATAGTCAGTTTTTGTTATTAAACTAGCGAAGGAATAAATTTGATTTAATCATAAAATTGAATCGAATTTCATTGCTTCGATTCATCGCTGAATAAAGTTCTGTTGCGTTCTATTCATGGTTTGTTTCGAGAGATCTATGGATATAATTATATATGATTTAACGAAAATATGCAAAACTCTTTTTTCTTGAAACCTACATGTTTTATTTCGACGCTATTTCTTATTGCATTCATGTTTTGTTTCATAAATGAAATGTTTTTAACACAAAAAAAATGTTATTTGATTGAGATATCTTCTTCAAACGCCACTTGTAAAATTACAGAATCGTCTCGATTGATGATTTGATTATCTTTTATTTTTCTCATTTCACATATTAGAATGGAGAACTATATGTAAACACATTGAATCACAATAATAAAAATGCTTTTCTTCCTTCTTCATATCTATGCCAACAAATTGAGCAACATGACAAGGCACTTTTTATGTTGAAATCACCTTAAGAAGAGTAACAAAATGTTGAATCTGCATACGCCAACAATACATCAAAATGACAATTACTATTAACAATGATAGGAGAATGGCATGAAGAAATTTGCCAAGACTCCAGGGATAGTAATGATTGCAAAACCTTAAATTACACTCTAGATGCTATCGACGCGTACATGGGGTTGAGCATCTAGTGATTTTGCACTCACTTATATTGTAATAACACAACACATTATTAAACTACACGCAAGACAATAAACTCTCGAAACTGTGCTAATTGAGCAGAAGAAGAAAGTACAGGAGGCACATCACTCACTTGAATTTGCAAGTCCAACCATGTTAAGCATATGGCGATCCTCTTTAAATCTTTCTAACACGGTACCTTGAAGTCTATCCTGATTATCTTGAGCTCTTTTTATCGCAACTCCCCAGCATTCTATCACTTCTGGATAGATTTGGTGGGTCTTTGACAAGCTAGGACTGCCAAAGGTTGTGCAGGTGAAAGTATGCCCCTGGTCGAAGTTAGCTGAGATGAACAAGCCGAAGTGGTGTGCTCGTCCTCCAAAACCAATGCCATTGGGGATGCTCTCAGAACTAAAATGTATAGCACACTGCCGAAAGAAAAGAGCTTTAACATCTTAGTATTACTTCGATAGTTGATAAATAAAATTCCACTTCGCAAGTATTTACTGTTTCAACATCTGAACATCCAGGCTTAAGGACTTAGAGCCTGTTTGGCTCAGCTTAAAAGCTGGTCAAACTGACTTAAAAGCTGGTTTTTGACTTATTTAACTGTTTGGCAATACTCAAAATAACTTATTTTAAGTTAAAAAAAACTTATTTTAAGCCAAAAGTTAAAAGCTGGGGTAGGGGTGCTTTTTTTTTTTTAGCTTATAAGTTGTTTTAAGTTGACCACATTTTTATGTTTTTGCCCTTGATATTTTTATACAATCTTCAAATTACCCATATAACCCTAACATCTCTTTCTTCCATTTTTTCCTTTTCAAGTTTGACATAACAACTTCAGCACTTTTATCCAAACGCATAACTGCTTATTTTAAAAATAAGTTTCAGCACTTTCAAAAGTACTTTTTTAAAGCTGCTTTTATTCAGCCCATCCAAACGGGCCCTTAACATGAGCCAGGAAGATTAGCACCGCTGTACTGAGGGGACTTGAACGAGCCTCAGAAGGCAAGAGAAGAATGACTGACCTCAAGCTTCAAAATCTAAAATCCATCAAGGATCTTAGTGACTGTTGGTCAATGTGAGACAATCACTTACTATTCCAAGGCAATAGGTAATATAGTAACCAATAGCAACGAGTTGCAACTTGAGAAATGAAGAGTCCACGGGGTAATAGGAAAAATAAAATTTTGGAGAGTTGGAGGAACTTTTAAGTTCTGAAGACGGAGAGGCCTTCTTGAACGATACCAAGTGCATCCATTATTTCTTTCGACAGCTAATATGGATAAAGTAACTGATATCAAAAAGTTCAGAAACTTACCCACTGTAAATTAGAGTTCGCTCCAGTAGGACGGTAAACCGATGCCTTTGGGTATAGCTGGAAGAGGAAAGACTTCATGTCCCCATAAAAGTCAGCATGCTTCTCCCATGGCTGAGATGCATAACCTCCGTAAATATAGCCTTCTTTGTCTTTAATTACCAATAAAGTTGGTCCTTTGTCATTTCTGCAGTTCAAGTAGGGGGTTAATACTTGGATTACACTTGGCTGACAAAATTGACACTAACCACACTCAGACATAGAAAGGGGAGGAAAAAGTGATGGCATTTATGCATTAGTTGCACCAAATTTTATCATTCAGCTACTACAACAAAAAAGGCACATGCAATATGGTGTACGCTCATGTGGGATTCATGCAGCTAATGAACGAGATTTCTTTGTGGGTGTCATTGGCCATTTCAAGTCTTCAACAACAAATTCTGGAGTCATCCTTGGATTCTTCGTACTGTGTTATAGACGCCTTATTAGTTTCTTGGTTGGTTTGAGACTCGGTTATGCAAAGTTCATGAAGAAAACAATGAGTGATTCTTGAAACTTACCGAGGCTACATGCGCATGTAGTGTGTGTAGAAATGCCTGCAGGTTGTAGGGAAAACCACACATACAAGCCAAAACAGAGCAGGGGTGGACAAGGGTGGCGCATCTCAAAAGGAGAGTGCAGTGGGCCATGAGAATTATGCAATGCCCTATCACCACCATAGATAAATATCACAGCTTCTTAGAGGGTGGATCATGAATACGCCACATAGGGGTCGTTTGGTAGAGTGTACAGACTTCTTATGCATTGTTTGGTTAGGTGTATTAAAAATAGAATGCAAAGAATAAAAATAGTTATTTACAAAAATATCCTCCATAATTATGGTGAAAAAGATGTAAAGGGGGATTTGGGGGTAATTGGGTCTTTAACCATGCTAATACAGCATAATTCCTTTGCATTACTGATACCTAGAAATCCATGGTATTTGTAATACACTCCCTAATACACAATAGAGTGTATAATTAGCATACATAGCATGAAAAAGTGCACCAAACAAGATATTACTAATACATAGAGCTAATGCATGCATTATTTTTGCTTATACACTACCAAATGACCCCTTACTCCACTCATATATCAATGCAACTGGCAGATACCTCTAACCTTCCTAAGGAAAGCATCTATCATTATAAAATGCAATTAGTTTTGCTACGAACCTATTGGTAAAATGTGTGTGATACT
Source organism: Solanum peruvianum (assembly GCA_027705065.1). Classification (NCBI taxonomy): domain Eukaryota; kingdom Viridiplantae; phylum Streptophyta; class Magnoliopsida; order Solanales; family Solanaceae; genus Solanum; species Solanum peruvianum. The sequence continues at coordinate 64,308,565 of JAKWJD010001764.1, read as the reverse complement.
ATTTTGAAATTTCAAGTCCGTTGAACTAAGGATACTTACGTAAACTCTGCAGCTGATCTCGTGGCATTTAATCTTTATAATAAAAAACTATCAAAATGGCATCTAATAGCAAGTTGTGCAAGTGGATGTTAGGATAAACTGAAAGATAATAATATAAGCATATTCAGTGATCTAATAAGCTGAAAAATGTTCTGTCAAGCACCAAGTAAACAAGAAAAAAAGGTGACTACCAAGACAATCTTTTGACCTAATTATAACTAATTTAAGGATCTCAATGATATCAAAGAAATTGAAAGTTAATACTCAATAAGAAACTCATTTATAATTAAGCAGGAAGCCACTCACGAAATGTTCCCCAGGAAAGTACTGAAACTTAGGCCATGTACTGTACTGTGATACAAAAGTCTCCATTCATGCAGCTCGTCTTGTGGGAGGGCCCCACCTATATGCCAAGCATATTCCTTTCTTAACAATATTACAGCAGGATCAATGTTCTCTGGGTATACTAGCATAGGAACCTCAGAGCCTGCGAAAAATACTAATAGATTAGTAAACACTGTTTACACCCTAGCTTGATTACTGTTTTGCAATTGGGGAAACAATTCACCATTTTTTGGTATTTTTTTTTTTCAATTTTGGAGGTGGAGAAGTGGAATGAATATTATTTTTAAAAAAAAAACAGATTTCTTTGCACAAACTTAAATGTGCATAACTGACAATATTCTAGAGTTGTTATAAGTAAAATCATGGTTACAAAGAATTGAAGCCAAATCGTCATACACTAACAATCAACTAAATTACTATGCTACACCTCCTTTTGGTGTCTCAAAATGAAAAAGGACTTAGTTTAAAGCATCTCTGATGAGGTTATCATTACACAAATTAAAGAATGAAAACTCGTCGAAAAGACTTCTAGCAATATGCAGAAGGAAGATCCATGAATTCGAAAATATGGGTGCACTATTGCGATGAGGTTATTTTTGACGAGTTTCAACCTTTATGTTCTTACCATTGGATCCATTATGCTTTTGGAATTTTATGTTCATAGTTAATTAATTTTATAAAGTTACATATGTACTGATATTTTGTGTCTTGAATCAGTTGAACTCATTGGCTATATGATATATCCTTCACTGCTACTAATTTTAATTTACATATTTGGTTTAATAATATATATTTTTATGACCACAAAACGAGAACAGGAATTCAACGTGTTATACTTGGAAATTTTGGAAGAATAAACTAAACACAGAAAGAAAAAGAAAATTAATTAAAATGCAAAAGGCATGGGAAAGAAGTAAAAAAATAACAAGATAGACATAGATTTTGAACCCCGGCCTCACTTAGAGAGGTGTACCCAATAACCGTTGCACCATATCACACTTAGAGCGTGGGCGCACACCTAGATATGACACTGGGCAATATGCTTAAATTATTTTTAGTACTAAAATCTAGATTGCCTTTTCAATATGATATCATCACAATGAATTCTCGTTTGTTCTCTTATTTTATTGTTGAAGCCGCTTACTTAAAATCATGTGCACGCTACTGGTTATGAGAATCCCCATAACAGCAACTACACCAGTATATTTAACAACTCCAGCATATGTATGATAACATATAAGTTTCAAAGAGAACACAAGTGAAATGTCTATTACATGAAAAGGCTAGTATCATGCATAGTTGTCATAGAAGTTTCAGCAAATATAGAAGTAATGTTAGAAAAGCTAACATTTATGCCCAACAGAAATTCACCCAGTAAGCAATGTCCAATATGTAGAAAAGATATTACTCTAAGGGAAACTACAAATGACAAGAAAAAAAGTGGAAATACAGAATTAGAAAACACAAGATGACTGTAAAGCAGAAACCTGAATCACGTGTAGACAACAGAGTTCCGAGAAACTTCCTTACTGATGGAAGACGGGCACACCAACTTCTAAATTCCTCAAAAGACATACAACTTTCAGCGCATTTTGTATCATCCGTGGTTAAATTTGCAGCATTGAGGAAAATGTCGAGAATTTCCCTGTCCGAACTAGGTTCAGATTGATGGCTCTCATGAGAAGATATATTTCTTAGTACTGCAGTCAAGACTGCTTCAAGATCTGATCTGCAAATTTTGATTTCATTGATGTATTTACCACCATAAAGGAGAAAACAATAGTACTGATTTCTCTTTTTGGTAATCAATAGTATGGATATCTAATATTGGATCCAGAACTATGTTTAATCATTATGAACAATTCTGTGTTTAAAACCGAACAAGGCTGGGGCTATTTTTCCAGAGCTTCAATGAATCTATTTGACATCCAAGTTTAGGCAGTCAAGCTCATAAACTGAAGATAAAGCTTCTCATTATACAAATGTGTTCCACATAATGCAAAAGGAAAAAGAGAAAGAGAAAGAAAAAGAGAATCTGGAAGAAATGAACCTTTCATCTGACAACAACTATGAAAATTGAAATACAGGAAACAATCTGTCATCTAATGCCAGATGATATGCTCTTTCCAATTATCATGGACTAACCAGTGTTGGATCCTCTGTACATCCATATCAGCTTACAAGGATGATTTCTAGGTTTTTCACAAGAAAAAAAAAGGACAGCTTCTAGTTCATGGAGACCAATCAAAGAAGAACTCATTTCTCTTCAGTTACATAATATTATTTTACTGAAATAGACCACAAAAGACACCCTAAAGGCATGGTCAATCACATTTTATTCAAAAAGTGTATGTACATATTACTTAATGTTTATCAATCAGTGTGACGTGATTATGTTACCTATCTTGAATAATAAAGCTGGAACCTCCTCCTTCTTCCTCTTGTTTTTTCTCAATGGAGATCCATTCTCAGAAACAAAATTCTATATCATTTCCACCTCAAAAAGTAATGATATTATTTAACAAAAGAGGCCCAATCCAGATGTTTAGAGTACAGCGGACAAACAATACATGCCTATCCAGTAAAAGTAGGTGCAGTATTGTTGCCTCATTCTACACTTAAATACACCATTTTCTTCACGGAGCGTAATGCTCCAGGCATTCTCCCTTCTTGTAAGTATTTTACCTTATTATTAGAGAGGAAATATAGCACTATCAAAGGCAACAAACATCACTTGACTCCCCAACTAACCTGATGGTTAAATTTGTATCGAGTGCTTGCAAGGATGGAAAAATAGTTAAAAGTTTGCAAGCCCCGCTTAGTTGTACTTCTTAGGGAGAGCCCACCTGCAGAAGACAGCCAAGGAAGGGGGATGGGAAGATCAATTATTGTAAAGCTTAACGGAAGAGGAATAACTTAGGGGGTGTGAGGAGGATAAGGTCTACTATGCACCTATTGAAAAGAGTGATAATACTAAGATGACTGCAGGAAAAGGAACAGGATGCCCAAGGATGACTAGAAGAAACAATTTTGGAAAGTCTAATAAGCTGTTGATCATGGAGAACTTTGCATAAACCAAGAGAAGCAAACATCCCTTGGAGAAAGCCAGCCCGAGGGAACTGGATTTATCATTATACCATCACTCGATTAGAGAGGGTAAATGACGAAAAAAGAAGTCGTCAATATCATAAGATGAGGGGGCAAAGACACATCGATTTTTGTGAAAAATGTCACACACATACATATGATAGTGACAACAACAATCTCTACCAACTTCATATAAGCTTTTAATAATGAAATACATGCCTTAAATCCCTAATTTTTCAGAAGCTTGCATCACAACCTTTTTCGAGATATTCATTTCGCTTGACAGTTATATTAACATTTGACTGGTCTTCATTGACAGCTTATCTAGGAATTATGGTCATTCTTTTACTAAGATCCGTCCTCTCCATAACATTGGCATCTTGATAATGATCATCTTCTCATCATTATCATTTTAAAGTAGTCCAAGAGATGCCCCCCTGGGCATTGGTCTACTCGTAGTAAAAGCGCAACAAATAATATCTTATTTAGGCACACATCGTGGTTTCAAATATTGTCATTTGCCATTTATAAAAGCTGGAAATTTAAGTGGAGAAGGGTATAGTGGACCATCATCCACCAAGTTTTAAACCGTGTACTACTAGACATCAGGGATTCTTAGTTATGAAAAAAAGTATCCAAGACCTAAAAAATCTGAGATGTCTAAGCAGCTTTCAAGTCAGTGTTAAGACTAGAATACCTCAATTGTATCTTGAATGAAAATTATTAAAATAAATAAAAACAAAGAGATAAGTCCAAAGCGAGAATCTCACAAGTCAGTTCAATATAAACAAGGTCAAAATAAAATGAATGTTTAAGTTATCCCTGGTTCTCCTAGTGTGGAAGGAAAAATAACTGCCTCAACTGTGCAAAAACAGAGCACAAACTATCTCAGCTGTACCAAGCAGTTGCTTTTCTGTGAAAAAAGATTAAAATTTAATTTGGGAGGATAAAGATAAAGCATTTAATTGAATTAAAATAGCGTAATTACAATTTACTTCCTCTAATTGCAGACTTGTAAAACAAAACTCCCCTCGATTTTCACATAACGTGTAACTTCCCTTCACCTTACAGTATTTTTTTCTAATGAAATCCTTCACTTTAAAGTTTTTTTTTTCTAATGTCCTTCACATTACAGCATCTTTCAGGGGGGAGCAGAATCTATGGGGAAAGTGAAAGAGTTGATTTTAAAGTCAACTTATGGCAAGTGTACCCCCTTGGATAGTACTTTTAGGAGAGCCTTCTCACTAAAACTAACTGAAATTTAGCACATAAATCTTCAAACAGCTAGTCCACCCTTCTACCCAAAACGTGATGCCCTCACGAATCACGATGACCGACAACCCTCTATGCCTTCAACCTACCTACAGTAAGAACCTCTGCCAGTTGTTTTCGTAGGTAAAAAGTTTGAGCTGGTGATATTGCCGATTCCACTTAAAAGTTAGTTTGGACTTTTTAACTTTACCACATGGATCAAGAGAGATAATTGACACATTTTGGAAGTCAAGCATAGTTACATATGAGAAACTAAATCTAGAGGGACCAAACTGTACATAGCCTTAAACATATCAAAGCTTATTGTTCTACCTTCCAACAACGCCATCATCAAAGACATCTAACAACTGATAGATAAACTCTTCAATATCAGCATTTGTCCCTTTTTCATAGGTTCCCTGCAATATAAAAAGTGGAATCATACACCATGAGTTCATATTTTTCATCTATTACTCGCAATAGAAACTTCACAGGTAGAGAGATACATGTCCACCTTTATGCAGTAAAGGGTAATGATTATCTGAATGAATTACAGTGAACAAATATAACACCTTTCTCGGCAACTGTGTTCTTCACTACGGTTGTCTAGAGGGGGCATCTATATGCTGGTAAGAAACTTGATTAATTGAAATGGCACATAAGGAGAAGCCATGAATTTCTAGAGAGTCCTCAAATTCCAGGAGAAAAAGATAACATCATAAAGGCTTATTATGGCTGTTTTAAGGGTACGATAGACACATGAAAGCACCATACCCAGCAGTTGATTAAGTTAACTAAGTCTTGCGTCTTCTGTTAAAGCATCTCTTCATCCCATTAAGCTAGGCCCTAGCTCAGCCATTGAGCTTATCCAGTGAGTCCTACCATAGTAAGTAAATCATGTTTCAGTCATTACTACCCTGAGTATCGGGAGGATTTTAATGATGACAATGCTCTTTTCCTTGAAAGGGGTATGCCACTAATATGGTGAAGTTCTGAATGCACAGCAATACGCTAATGATGATCGGTCAACTATACGTTAATGAAGATCTGGTACAAATCAATCAAGATTTACCAAGGAAACCAATCTATGATTGACTGAAGAAAAGGATCCAGTGGAGTGAAACTAATTAACTAAATATCCGGCTACCAAGAATCAAGGAATGAAATTCCCAGAGAAGGCAACCTATAGTACCTATGCAAGGGATGAAAATGTTGTCGCTTTTTCTTTTTATGATAAGGTCAAGTTCTATTTATAAAGTACCAAGAAGGTACAAAGCAGTAAATGACTCAACAGCATACCATTACAATAGATTATCAAGTGACTCCTCCTTGGTCCTAACAGCTCAAAGTCAATACTGCAGTGACACCAAAACAATACTGCAGTGACACCAAATATATAAATTCTGTGGACAATAATTATTAATTCTAGAAAGGAGTCTCTTTCTTCCTTCAAACAAGTATTGTTCCTCTCCAACCAAATAGTCCAACTATGCAAAAGGAATAGTTTTTGAGATCTGCTTCAGATTTAGTGGAATTTCCAGCACTACAGTCAGCTTCTAATCTTCAAAGGCATGACCCTTGACATACCAATGACGTTAGGATATAGCTCCCCCAGCATTGTCTTGAAATCCCACCCACCCACCACACACACTTGTTTTCACACCAAGATGTGGCATGCGGTTTTGGTGATCCGGTGAAAACCGACTTAGCCGTGTTAGCGGTGAACGCGCTGAGAAACCATACAAGACTAAGAAAAATATTGTGATCCTAACCAATATAAAATTCCTTTTACTTTCATCTTGGTTAAACTGCAAAAACTACCAAGTGTCTTCTGTAGCTTCTACAACTCAGTTTTCTGTAGACTAAATCAGGGTAAGACACACATGCACACTTGTCTTTTCCATAAGCATGATGACAATCTCTACATCTCTTCCATGCTTATCACTCTTCATTCTATTGGAGGTCCTATATGCACTAGATTGGCATACAATCTAATAGAAAATGGAATTTGCACTCAAATGCAGTAAGGATAAAGATGTAACTTGCATTTACTTCTGCAGATCTTATCTTTACTTCTTAGTCACATGCTCCATCCCCCAATAGTTTGTCCTTGAATGTTTTGTGGTTTAAACCTTTTAGTGGGCACATTGAAATCTGGTTGCGTATTTCTCTTTTCCATTTTCACCCTATTCTCTCGCTCTACATGCAAGAGCATCAGTCTACTTTGGATGGTTAGGACTGGGTCTTCTCATGGTATACATTGCTGTCCTTAAATGTGGAATTGTCACTTCCTTTAGTAAGAATGAAGTTTATTTGGTTATTGCTGCTTTCTCTCTTAATTACCATCAAATGTTGTTCTCTTTCTTCAAAGTAGGTCTTAGTTGAAAGCCTAAAAATAGAGATAACAAGCTAATGCAAACTTTAAAACATTCCCTTCTCCATTGCTTGTACCACAATATTTGTTATGTACTCAGTTTAAGTGTCACATTTCTAACCCCATATCCATTCAAATCTCCTCGTACAAACGTTTGTTGGTCACCTAGAACCCCCTTGTACCAATGGAGATCTATATCTTTAAAAGTTAGTTTCTGCTTCCTCATCTAATTCTATTTGTGAAGCCTATGCACTAACGATACTTTTTGTTTTCTTTCCCGCACTAAGATAATCCTATCGACATGTTTTTAACTTCTGCAACTTTATCTTTATGTCCTGGTTCTACATGATTTCTACCCCGTGCCTACTTTGATCTCTCACAAACCAAAACACCACAAATTATAGCTTGTTTTGTTCATCTCTTTAACCTTGTCTCCTTTACACCAAGTCTCTTTGTAGACATACAACATAGTTGTTCTCCTATAGTCCTGTTTCAGCTAGACATTGATTTCATTTACTTCTTCATACCTATCAGAAAAGATTCTTTGACTTCCCTATAAATCAACCTATGTTCCAACTACCTATTCGAAATAGACTATATTTGACAAACATATTACTCTATATATCCACTACAATGGGGAATCCTTTCCCATTACTCTATATATCTACTACGATGGGGAATCCTTTCTCATCTGCCATCATATCCACATATTGTTTTGGTGGAACTAATTTCTTTTCCCACACCCGTGCATGATGTGAGAATCCTTGCTATACTCCTCAATACCAGGAGGCAATAGAATGGAAGCTCTAGCCTATTTAATGCCAAACCCAGTAGCCATATCATGCTAAGTATAGAAAACCATGAGGATAAAGGCTTCATCACAATCGATTATTTCTTTACCCTAATCCTGAACCTATCTGGGCTAACACAACCCACTTTTTTCAACCTTACTGTGAACCAGATGTATTCTGCGAGCATATATAGAAAACTCATATGTAGTTTTCATATTGTAGATGTACTTCTTTTTCAAATAAAATGTAATCACATCTATCTAGTTCCTTGTATATCGAGGTTGTAACTATTCAATAATGTTCATGATGTTGTTATTCTAATAGAGTGAAGGGCAGAGTATGGAAATCATTCGTCCTATTATTACAACAACTGTAAGATATAACAATAATGAAGGTGGATCATATGATACACTTGAGCTCGTACCAAAAGGTCATGAATAGGTGTAGAAAAATGTTTTTTTATGATATTGGCCATAGGTTTAAGCCGTAAAAACAGCCTCTTGAATAAATGCAAGTCGGGATACAACAAACCTACTACCATTTGGTCCTTCACATGAACCCGTTAATAGAGGAGCTTAGTGCACCAGGTTTTCTTTATGGACATGGTGTTCAGCCAGCTTGGCGTGAAACTTAGATAATCCATCAACATACAATACAATGGATGGACATATAAATTTCATTTAAGTTACATAACTACAAAAGCTAATAGGAAAACGGATACAAAAAAAGTATCTTCACCCAAATATCCTTCGTCGGTATACATAGATTACACATGGTTATACACATATTATACAAGGATTATATATATATTATACAGCTGCCAGCTATTTTAAGTTTATGGGGTTGAGATGGGAGATATTTGGGTTAATTCTTCCATCAAAAAAGGCCTTTGTATACCATCAAGTCAACAAATGAGGAAACTTTAGGGTAACTAGTTCAACACCCAGTGGAATGAGACCAAAAACACTTACTTTAGCAATCACAAGGTCCTCGTATGTAAGCTTTTGATCCTTACGCTTCTGGGTGACCAAATCGAACATTCTATCACCCAATGGCCCTTCAACTCCAATATACGCCTATAATGCACAAACAACCAATTCCCAATTTCATTGTAAAAAAAAATAAAAATAATAACAAGACAATACAGAAAAATTTACAAAAAGTACCTTGAAAACAGAAGAAGAAACGTATTTCCCATTGCTCTGTGATTGTGCAGCTAGTGAATCGAACAACGATTTCAAGTCTTCCAATTTCCTCTCTGTGAAAGCTCTACAATAAGAATTATCATATGCAGTTTGAGTTCAAAATTGAATCAAATAATATTCAACTGTGTAATCATTGCTTAGCGTTAGAGAGAAATTGCCTTTTGGCTAAATCAAAACGTGGATTCGTTGAATTCGACTGCGAGTTTCCCATTTTCTGCTCTTCCCAAATCCCAATTCTTCCCCCTTTTCGCTTCTTTACAGTAATCTGCTTCTCTCTTCGACCTGTAAACGTGATATAGTGTCACAGTTTGCTGAGGCAGACGCTACCAGAAGTTATAGCGGCCAAAGTCAAGATCGGCTCAAGGATGACAAGTGTGTTTGCTGGAAATAAATCATTATACCTCCGTAAAAAATGTTCAATATTGATTTATATATTCATTATTTTATTATATTATTATAAATACATCATTATATATATATATATATATATATATATATAATAAGTCAATAACAGATCAATGATCGATAGTTTAACTTAATATAAAAGATATAAAACTTGATTTTAAAGTTTTAACTAAACTATTTAACGAAAGTATGCTATCATAAATGTTCAAGGTAAAAGTGCCAGAGACTGGTTGCAAAAACTATATGAAAGGGTAGAAGTGATTTGGTAAGATGTGATGTGACGTGTTCTCGTACCATCCATGACATATTCTAAGTAGAAAGGAGTAGAGGTTGTGTATTAAGATAAAAGGTTACTAAAGGTTGAGTTTTGTCTTACCTTGCAAAGATGTAGGTTTGTTAGTGTTTGTCGTAGCACTAGTCGTACCCTTGTAATTTTTTTTTAAGCAGTTATTATTTATTTTTTTAGACTTTACATTGTTTATGTTGCTAAGTTTTTTTTAAAAAAAAAAATTGTTGTTTTCTTCTTCATTTACTAAGATTCTGATTCACTTGAGTTGAGGGTCCTTCAAAGACAACCTCCTCTCTGTGGGAGATATTGATAAGGTATGTGTACACTCTATTCTCTGCAGACCATACTTAGAAAAATTTTCGAAGCGTGAAAAGACTTTAATAGTGTTCCGAAGTTAATCTCATTTCAAACACCATAATTTCAAATAAATCGCTCAAAAACTGAACTCCAACACTTGTTCAATTCAATGGAACGATGAAGAGATGAGAGAGATATAAAAATTAGTGATCGTTACTTCGGCAAACCAAAGGCCATTGGGGCAACATTGTTGATGCTGAAAAGCTCTCCTGTAGCAATGATTAAGCATGGCTAGTCAAATCTACAAGAGTAGATTCGGTTTCGTTGGAGCAAGATCGCAGGAGAGCTCAGCAAGGGCAAAGGTCAGTTGAGTGAGGAGTGGCCTTGCCATAGTGAGTCAGGCTTTGCAAAAGCAGATACATCAACAGCTGGTGGTGCATCAGTAGATTTGGATTAAAATTCTAAATCTCGGATACACTATGGATTTATTCAGAATCTCATAAACGAAAATCACATATGATATTTAATCTGAAACGACATTTCAAACTCAGTAGAACTATCAAAACTTCCAACAAGAGTTGGCTCGATAAAAAATAAGTCTCACGCCCAATGCTCATTTTAGCAAACAAAACAAAAGGTAGCTTGATAATGCTTGGAGGCCTTAAGGCCCAGAAATCCATCTAGACTTAAAAAAACTTCAAAATACATTATCTTGCATAAAAATGAAACAACTGTCCAGTGATCATCTCGATAAATCATAATTAACTTATGATAATTATAAACAAACTCTAAGTCTCGAAAGCACGAAAAAACTAAGAAAATGGCCATAGAGAGAGAGAGAGTGTGTGTATATATGTATGTGTATATATAATATATATATATATATATATTATATATATATATTATATATATATATATATATTATATATATATATATATTATATATAAATATAAGGGGAAATTACGCGGATAAACAAACTTATACTATTTAATTACTCATCATAATTATAGTTTGCTATAATTATCACTCGCGGCTAATACACATTAATTATGTGGGCTGACATCGAATTTGTATAATTAGTCATGTTTATATATGTATAATTCGCCAGGATATACAAATAAACATATATAATTTTTTAGTCTATATATAGATACAATTTACCTCTCTCACTTGCCATCTTCCTTCCTCTCCCAATCTCGCTTGCCATTTATACATATGTATATATATAATATACAGTATATACAATTATATATATACACAACTCACCTCTCTCTCACTCTCTGCCCTCTCTCACTCGTCTCTTTCGATCTCGCTCGCCCTCTCCTCTCTCTCCCAGTCTCGCTCGCCTCTCTCCCTCCTTCTCCCAATCTCTCTTGTCATATATATAATTACACACGTATAATATACAATTATCTAACCAATATACATATACAATTCATCTTTCTCCATTCTTTTTCCCCTCTCTCCTCGTTCTCCCAGTCTCGCTCGCCTCTCTCTTCCAAATAACATGTAGCTACAAATTATAATTATTAAACTATAGCTATGAAAAGTAATTAATTATTTTTAAGTGGCTATATGTGAAAGTTTTCCTATATAAAACTACATATCGTATTAGTAGAATTCACTATTATTATTTTTTTAAAATCAATCAACAAAGTAGCAAAAGAATTAATTAAGTAATTGACTGGGAAAGAAAACACCTTAAAAATAGATTAATAAATCATAAATAAGAAAATAAACTGATACACAAAGAGGATAAATAACTAAATGGATTAAATTATTAAAAATAAATAATAAGAAAACAATTTGCTACTGAAAGTATAAAACGAAATTAAAGAATGGGAATTTTTTATTCAAAACAACTGCCTCCACAAAAAATTGGGGTTAAATTGAAAATACTAAAACTACATGGACTAATCTGTAACAGGGGTCTGTATAAAATCTGGAATTTATCCCCAAATTCACCCCGACAATCAATCAGTTTCTCATCCGTGGAAACCCTAGTTCCGGCACCCCATAAAGCTTTACTCTTTTGGCTTTCTCTTCAGTTTTCCGTTCGATTCGCTTCGAAATTCAACGGTTTTTCCGATGAGTTCACCGTGCGCGAAGAGGAATTGACGATTTCCGGTAGAGAAACCTCTCCTGTTAACTGAAGAATTGTCGGTCGACGGTCGGTCGGTCGGTCGTCGCTGATTGGATTCGATTCAATTCAATCGATCTGAAGAATCCGGTGTTCTATAAACCCACAGAATCGGCTTCTGAGTTTATCGGATAGAATCATCAACCTCTTCAAGGGTATCCGCTAAGAGAGACGCCCGGCGTGATTAGATAGATCGGATCGAGATCGTCCCCAGTCGAAGGAGTAGCGGTAGCAGTGGTTTGATTTTGGTTGTAATAAGCACGCCTTTAGATATTGCTGCTGACGGAAGCTTGCGGATTATTTTGCTCGTGGAGGATGTTCCTACTGATCTATTGGAGGAATTTGGTTTGACTGATTTTCTTGAGTTATTGAAGAGAAGTTGTGAGCTAGAAAAAAGAGCTTTTAATATTTTTGTACTTTATATCAATTTTCTTTGAGTTCAATATCAGGCCTATTATGATTTTTTGATCGGCCTCGTTGTTGTTATATTGTTTTTGTTTGAGGAAAAAAAGGAATTTTAAGAAAAAAGGAGCTATGTCAGTTTATTTTAAGTTTAAAAGTGCGAAAGATTATGATTCAATTCCAATTGATGGTCACTTTATTACTGTTGGTAATTTGAAAGAAAAAATATTTGAATCCAAGCATCTGGGCAGGGGTACAGATTTCGACCTCGTTGTCACCAACGCCCAGTCTAACGAAGGTTGGTTAGCTTCAATATAGTTAGTCATTTTCGTGCATTCCTAGTTGCATTTCTAGTAGTATTGCGCAAGTTGTTGTGTGACATTGACCTTGGGGTTTAGTGTAACTAAGGCATTGTTACTGAGGTGTTTCTCAGGGTGTTAATTTGGTTGATTCAATTCTGATCTCTCTGCTATCAAATATATTTAGGTACTTTAGTATGTGCATTTTCCAAAAAAAGAAGTGGCTTTTAACAGATGAAGATGATCACAGTGATTCGATTTAATTTTGAGTTGCTAAATTTATGCCTTTGAAATGAGAAGGATGATGCATTGACTCTTAAAAGGACCTTTGCATTGTAAAAATGTCTGATTGTAGTTCTCATTCTCTTTGGTGAAATATAATTCTGGCATCTTGATGGGTGGGTTGATAATTATACTGGTTTAAAAGGAGAGTCGTCTATTCGTTATTTTTTAAGTGTTGGGTTTGTAAAACTTGAACTAGTACCATATCATCCTGCAACTTGGTTATTCCATAGTAGTCTTTGAAGAACTTCACCAATACTACTATGTATTGTATGACCCGGCACACAATATGTACCTTACTAGTGCTAGCCGAGGAAAAAGGTATCATGTGAAGAGCCTATTTCACTCAAGGTTGATGTCACACAACAAATCTCATGGTCTAGTTGATCCTTTGTAAGGAATATAGTGCTCGGCGAATAGTTTGTTTTGATTAGGGTGCATGAATGCTGGATCATGCCAAATTGATTGCATATTTTGTATTTCCATCCATATGTTTGTGAACTCTACAGGGCTTTATGTGTTTTGTCTTCTCTTTTTGCAATTTCAGAATATCTTGATGAGGACACCTTGATTCCCAAAAATACTAGTGTTTTGATTCGTCGCGTTCCTGGACGACCTCGCATGCCCATAGTAACTGCACCTGTAACAGAACCAGACGAGTATTAATCTTGATCCTTTTGACTCTCATCTGTTAGATTTATGAATACAAATACTGCTTTATCGTTGAGAATCCAAAATCTGTGGAAAAAAAGACGGTTTACCTGGATTGGTTACCTTGTTTATTCCAAAGAAAAGAGTGACGTGGGTTACTTTTCTTCTTGGAGCTGGTGGTGGGGTGTTATGGGTGTTTACTAAATCTCAAGATCCTTTTTCTTCGATTTTTTCCTTTCCCTTATGAAGATCTTAGAATGGTGGTGTGGTGGGTATAGACCTTTACACTGTGTGGAGGGTGGTTGAAAGGGGGAGGTGTACAGGGGGAGAATAGATGCTAATGCCGTAATTTGCATTTTGTTGAATATGGTGTTCAAAGCTTCTTTTTCCTCCCCTCTCTCCCCAGGGTGGGCATTGGTAATCATATGTCCTTGTACTGCTTTTGTCTTTTGGTCTGTGCCATAATAGCTGTTTTGAATATGACCAAGATGTGTTTTCTGCAGGCCCCAAGTAGAATACCGATCTGAGGAGGCTCAAGCAGTTAGAAGTAATTTTGTGGGAGGGGAGTCATCTGCCACCAAATATGTAAGCGCCCATAACACTCTGCATTAGGAGAGTGTTGGTGATTGTAGTTGTAACAATTGGTGATCTTTAAGCATACTGAAATATCTATGTCCATTTTGTAGCCTGAAGATCTTGAATGGGATGAATTTGGAAATGATCTTTACTCTTTTCCTGAAACAATACCAGTACAGTCAAGCAACCAAGTGCAGGATGCTCCTCCTCCAAGTAAAGCTGATGAGGAGAGTAAGATCAAAGCTTTAATTGACACTCCAGCCTTAGATTGGCAGAGGTGGGAAAGCTTCCTTTTTCTCCTTTTTAAATGTTCATGCACACTTGACTCTGTTTTTATTGCATTAGCTGTTACTATTTCTAATATGTGATGATATTGGTATGAAAATGATTCTTATGGTCCTTATGTTGATGCAGTCAACCCTCTGATGGCTTTGGTGCTGGTAGAGGTTATGGACGAGGTCAAGGTGGAAGAATGATGGGTGGACGTGGTGGGCGAGGTTTTGGTAATTCACTCTAAATTGTCTGTTAATCTACTATGAATCTTCCTATCCGTGTTGGGTTGAAGGACATTGTTCACTTAAGTGTTTGCTAAGTTGACATAGTAGTCTTTCCATGGGTTTATTTCATTACAACAATTATGCGTTGATCGGAAGCAAGTTGACGGTTATATGAATCCTTACAGTCCAAGTAACTCCATTAAAGCCGGTCTCAGTTCCACATGCCTTCATTTCATTCTTTTTGTAAAATTTAGTGACAAAAGACTCATCAAGCCAATTGTAGGTTGAAATTTTTTAAGATCTTGTGGTCAAGTATCTTTCACTTTCCATGTGGTTGGATAACTGTCAAGATGCTTTTAAGTATGTATTAAATTTTATGTTGCTACTGGTTAGATGATTTACAAATTTAGTGGATATTTAGTTTTATTTTTGTATGTATACTCAAATTGAATGCTGCTCTTCCAGGTTGGGGTGGTGGATTGGAACGGAAAACACCACCACCAGGCTATGTATGCCATCGCTGTAAGGTGCCTGGTATGTTTTTTATTTTTCATCCACCTGCTGGTCATTGTCTATGAAATCTGCTATTAGCATGCTGAGTCATTGTATCCAATTATGACATAATTACAGGGCATTTCATTCAGCACTGTCCAACAAATGGTGACCCCAATTTTGACATTAGGAAAGTGAAACCTCCAACTGGCATTCCGAAGTCCATGTTAATGGCAACCCCAGATGGTTCATATGCTTTACCAAGTGGTGCCAGTGCTGTTTTAAAGCCCAATGAGTAAGATTTCGTGTTATGTTGGTATTGCTGTGTCTGCTTGTAACAAGAATGTATATGACTGGCCCACACGTTGTAGGGCTGCTTTTGAAAGAGAAGTTGAAGGGATGCCTTCTACACGTTCCGTTGGTGATCTTCCACAAGAGCTTCATTGTCCCTTGTGTAAAGAAGTAATGAAAGATGCAGTGTTAACAAGCAAGTGTTGTTTTAGCAGTTACTGCGATAAATGTAAGGAGCAAGCTGTTTAATTTGAGTGTTGTGTTGATTAAAGAGTTTTTTCTATAAACGCAAGGAGTTTGCTATTCAATGTGGGTGTTGTGTTGTAGCTTCTACAGTGAAATTTGGTTTTTTACTATTCAATTTTAGTGTGCCTGTATTCTTGAATTTCAAACTGATTGCAAGGGTGATCCTCAGGCATAAGGGATCATATCATCTCGAAGTCGGTGTGTGTCTGTGGGGCCACAAATATACTTGCTGATGACCTGTTACCCAACAAGACTGTGAGGGATACAATTAATAGAATATTGGAATCAAATAATAGCAGTGCAGAGCATGGGGGTAGTGCTCTCCAAGTTCAAGGTCAGTAGCGGTTCTAACTCTCTGAACTGTTCTCTCGTTCAAGTCCATTATCTGCTTGATGTTTTTATTAGGCTTAGGTCTTGCCTTTGTTGTTATATCTTCCAGATATGGAGTCAGCGCGCATTCTCCCACCAAAGATTCCATCTCCTTCACAATCTGCAGCTTCAAAGGGTGAGCCGTTGCCACCACCACCACCTCCTCCACCTGTTAAGGAGGAAAATTCTAAAGCCCAGGAGATTGCAGAAGAGGGTAAGAATGGCAGTGCTTCTCAGCAAATGTTGGAAAGAGGAAGAACTTTGAAGGTTGCAGATGTTTCTGAAGCTACACACGAGTCCGTCAGTGTTAAAGAACCTGTATCCCCGGGGAGTGCTCCATTGGCTGATGAAGAGGTTCAGCAAAAGCCTGTAGTTGGGGAGGCAGGTAATGGTGCTCTTTCGTTTACCTCTTTGGATTCGCAAATTGTTTTTTTCTTACCGAGCAGCTTAGAGGAGATGCTTTAGTTTCTTACTTCCCTTGGATCGGGAAGTGTTCTCATCTAGATATTGTTCTTTTATGTTTTCAGGAAAAAAAAAGAAGAAGAAAAAAACACGATTGCCTTTGAACCGTATGTACTCGCTTCCTTCATCTTGTGCACGTATTGATAGATTTGTTAACTATTTTGGAATAAAACTTTGATTATTATGTCTGCATTCTTGATGGAGCTTTGTACACTTCTTAGTTCCTAAATTACTTGGTGCCCTTGCAGCTGCTGCTGCTGAGATGCAGTGGAGAGCTGCACAAGATCTTGCTGCTGAGAATTATATGATGTCCATGGGTCCTGCTGCCTATAATCCATATTGGACAGGCATGCAACCTGGACTAGATGGGTTTGGAGCCCCTTATCCTGGTGCCATGCCATACAATCCTTATGGAATGGGTCCGCTAGATGTGCCCTTTATGCCGCCTCCTGTCGTACCACATGATCCATTTGGCGGACAAGGTTTTATGCTGCCTTTCGGTCCTCCGATGCAGAGGTAATAACCTCCATTGTATTTTATTCTAAACTTCTTATGCTGTCTTTCGGTCCTCCAATGCAGAGGTCTAACTTCCGTTGTATTTTATTCTAAACTTCTCTCTGTTTAATCTCTGATAAGTATTTTCACATGTTTCGGGTCTCTCTTGCAGTTTCTGATAATGGTCATATATTGTAGTTTAATTACTTCTATATTAGTGTATCTGTATACAAATATGTTGGCGCATTTGCGATTAGTTGTACCTGACTGGATAAAATTGGCCACCAAATTTTAGGGACCTTGCTGCAGACTTTGGGATGGGATTTAATGCTGGCCCACCAATCATGAGTAGAGAAGAATTTGAGGCTAGAAAGGCTGATCTGAGAAGGAAACGTGAGAGCGAGAGACGTGGAGAGAGGTAATTTGACCATTCTTGTTAATTCTCAGCACATTATGGTGCTCTTTCCGTGGGTGATGTTAAATCACATCCAGTGGTCTGAGCACTATGCATTGAGGTTTTGCAAAGAATTTACAAGTAGATGATATTGAAATTATGATCAATTGTTGAGCTTTGAGTAGAGGTTTTTGCGCTCTGTTTACTCCTAGTGCTTCCGTATAACTTAGGTTTTCTATACTTGGTCCTTAGTAGGTTATTATTGTCAACAGTCATTGTCTTTTCTGCTTCTACTCTTTTGATCACCTTCAATGACAATTTGATAATGTTTTTGTTATTTCCAGCAGGGAGTTCCCTAAAGACTCCAGGGAGCATGCAAGGGATGTCGGGAGCACTGCTGACGGTCCTTCCCTGAAACCCAAATCTGTATGTATCTTGATCATCAAATATTCTAGGCCATTTTGGCCCTATATTTTAGTTGACATGCTGTGTGTTAGGGGAAAAGTTTGGCTTGGTTTAGCCAAGAAGCAGCTAACAGCTAGTTTCCAGTTTCATCTTTCTATTACATGTAAAAGGAAAAAAATCAACAGTCTTGGAGACTGAATTTCTTGGATAATTTTCTAAGATCACAAGTACAGGACACATTTCTTTGGATCACCTTGATATGTTGACGATTGAGCGTATTGGAGATCAGTTGCCCATTATGCAAAAAGGGAATATATGACTTCCTATCGTAGTTGGTGCTCCTTTCGAATGCCTGATGTTGCTTGATGGCAAACGATATTGTGGCAGTTTTTTGTTGCCGGGCAGTTGACTGGAGCTCAATTTTTAGGAGCTATCAGAACAGTACCCATTAAGATGTTGGTTTATATTTTTTGTTAGTTCGTTTTTCTGGTTTCTGTTCATTGGATGTGGTGGATGATGATAAGTGATTTTTTCCCTTATGTACCTCCCTCTTTTATAAAAAAAATAAACCATTTCCCAACAGCATCGAGATTTGGCTATTGCAGAAACGTTCTGTGATGATGTTTGCCTAATTTGACAAAAATGATGAAGTGGATGGGACTCCAGAAGTGTTCTTAAGTCTAGACTTGGAAACAAAAGAATCATTGAAGTGGAGTGGGAGATGGTGATGTAAATCATCTTATAACAAAAATGGAGTGGCATTTGACGGGTCCCCATAAATGTAAAAAGGTGTATTGATTTTAAATATTTGCTACACCTCTTAAAATTAAAAGAAAAACCAACTGCAGAAAAAAGAACTCAAACTGAGGAAATCCTTTTGAAAACTCAACCTGAGTTGAAGAGCCCATTGTTAAGAGTTGTAAATTTCTCGGTTATCAAATAAATAATTAAGGAGATGTAAATTTATTTCTCAAGAAAAAAATTTCTTGTAAAATTTAATATCATCTCCTTTTGTAGTGTGTATTTCCGTCAATGTTTTTTTTTTTTTGAATAGCTGTGAATTTCTCATTTCTTTTTATGGCTTTAGACCTGCATTGCATTTTTGACTCTTCTTTGTTTTTGCAATAGTTGATATTAACATGTACATTGATGATTCCACAGAAAGCTCCGTCGAGCTCGAGCCGTCCCCGCCAACCTGAGAGGCCTTCCCCAGATCTTGACCATCGCGTTGATGACCACCGCCGACCTGAGAGACCATCGCCAGATCTTGACAACCGCCGCCGAGCTGAGAGGCCATCGCCAGACCTTGACCACCGTCGCCGACCTGAGAGGCCATCGCCAGACCATGATTACCCCCGCCGACCTGAGAGGCTGTCTCCAGATCGCCGATCGCGTGACCCTGAACTTCCTCGCCCTTCTTCCAAGAAAAAGTATGAAGATTATGACGATCATCACCATGAGGACCGCCACCGCCATGAGGACCGCCATCAGCGCGGTACCCATCGCAGTAGCAGTAGCCATCACCGTTCAGAGTCTTCAGCTAACGCCAAACCATCCTCCATAGGCCCATCTGAACCGCAATCCAAATCTGTTGATAAGAGGAAGGCCAGTGTTTTTTCTCGTATCAGTTTCCCAGCCGAAGATTCAGCAGCAGCTTCAAAGAAGCGAAAGGTGCCATCCTCGAGTGAAGTGCCAGTGAGTTCTTCAGCGAGCCACAGGAGTGGCACAACGAATGGGTATCATGGAGAGTACAAAACGACTACTGGATCAAGGAAGAGTGCCACTGTGAGTGTGGATTACGAGAGTAGTGATGATGATCGGCACTTCAAAAGAAAGCCTTCAAGGTACGAACCATCTCCGCCACCAGCTTTTGTAGGGTGGGAAGAAGAGGAGCGGGAGGGGCCTCCTCCTAGGCATAGCAAAGGGGACTAGGGGAAGGGGGTAATCTGCCATATAAGTTGTGTTTGCATTTTTCACATCTTTAATATGTCAATTATTTGCGTTTCACTTGTAGCACTATACTGGGGTATGTTGTTGTTGTTGACTTTCTAATGTGTCAGTTCACCATTTTCTTGGGTTCTTTCCAGCTATTCTGTTGGTAGATTTTGACGCAACACTGTGCAATATTTAGAGTTGAATGTACATATATTGCTTTGAATCTCTTTTTTGTTTGTCATTTCCTTGTCGTGTCCTGTAATATGGTTGATTGTTCATTTGTGCATTATGTATTAGTTTTACTGTCTTGGCAAAAAAAAATGTTACTGGCTTAACTGTCTTAAATGTAGCTTTACTTACCTAGGTTTGTTTATCTAAGGAACACAACAGTTAGGGGCTTATAGTTAATATGAGTCTCGTTTGTCATGCTAACAAAAAAGCATCTGGTTAGTTATGAAAATTGTTGGCTTAACCTCTCTGGCGACCTGTCTTATGATATTTATTATAATATATTTCTTTAGCTGGCAGAATTCTGAATGTCAAAATAATTCATGGGAAGGAAGAGAATAAAGAGAAAAATATAGACGTCTCTACTTTGCTTTGTACATATAACTTATCTAGAGGAGCCTGCACAGGTTCACTTGCATGCCTTTTAGTTCGACAGTTGTATATTAATCTTGTCACTAAGTATTGTGAGTGAGAATATCACTTTGAAGCTTTGATGGGAACAATCTCATATTGTATGTTGCATTATATTTCTTTAAAATTGTTGCTATGTCATTTTTGTTTGAGATGCCAGTGGAGTTCTTTTGTGTGTTTAGCCTCTTCATTATTGAGTACAGCGATCCTTCTACCATTCCTGTCGTAGCTTTCATAATGTGCTTGTGGTCTTTTTTCTACGTATGCGTAACTCATTGGTTCTCGATGCAGGTTGAGATAGTATATGATGATGGGGAGACTGGATCAAAAAGAATCTTGCATGGATATAAATACAGGTAGAGAGTAGTTCGCTCTTGTTCAGACATTTTTCACATATTTGCCTCAGACAATGCTATTACTCTCACTTTCTGTTTCACCTCGTTTCGTTTTGAGTTTACATTTTGTTTGATTGGGGTGCAGATTCAGAAGGCGCGGGCATCTTTGTAACATTCAAATCTGGACAGACTTTCCTGAGTGAAACCATCTACTTCACAAAGCTCTCGGTGCAACGGTATGAGTTTTTGGTTTGATCCTTGAGAGATGGGAACAGTAATCCAAGGATCGTCAATACATGAACGTTCTAATGAAATTGTTGTAGATTCCATCTAAGAATTGTATTATCTTATGAATGCTACATGGTTGGTTTTAGTTATAATTGCAAACATCGAAATTTCAAAATATAAGACCGCGATTTCGCCAATTTTTATTGCAATAATTATCAGTATTATGTGGCATTGCAGATTTCATATAATTGTGGGTTATCTCCTATTTGTTTAGACTATATTCTCACTCCAATCCTTATAATTTCCCTTTAATGTTTAGTTGGAAGTGATCTATTGAAGTGAAAGAGGTTGTTTGGCTATCACAATGAGAGTAATGTTAAAATATATTTCTTTTTACAATGTCATTTTTACTGTAAATAGTGGTCTGGTCTATAAATAACATTTTTCATATTATATTCTTAGATAGTTAATTGGTTCGAAAAATAGATATTTGATCAATCTAGAAAAATTAATAAGTAATTAGTGTTTATTGTAATTAATTTATACATTCATTAATTATTTTCTCGATTGCATTGCTCGATAAAATTTAATTTTTTAAAAAAACTTCTCAACAAACCCTAAAAATAAAATTATTTATCATTTATTGAAAATTTTACTTTAAAAAAAATATAAAATTATGAACTTACTATGCTGAGATTATTGTTGCATAGTTTTTAAAGAAAATTACTTGCTTACGTAAATATTCTCCTCAAACTCGTAGAAAGGATGTGAAAAAGTCACCGTGTTTTTAATTATGTTAATGTATGTATTAAATTTTGCGCTTAGAGAATATTAAGTTATTATTTACTTGTTTTTATATTTTGTAATGCATTAAAATTTTAAAATAACAAATAATTTTAAGATAACTATAACAACAATATGTTTCGATTCGTAAAGAAAGAAAGATTATTTTAAAATTAAAAAAAAATGCCATAATAAAATAATATTATAATTAAAAGACAATACACAATATAAAATTACAACTTTAAATATTAGGAGTAAGAAGTAGCAGAAAACAGTAACATCATATTTCTATTTATTGCAATTAAAACTCAAATATTATTATTGAAAGTACACAATTTATCAAATTTTAATAATTATTACAAACACAGGGCTTGTTCACTTAAAATAGGTGGGTCCACTGACCGCTATTTATTTATTGGTATAATTAAAGAGGTTCATAATTGACACCTCAACATTTAATTTTTAATTTTCAGAACTTTTACTTCGAAATTAAAAGTGGGTACAGAAACTAAATTAAGAAACAATAAATCATACAGACAAAGTCATTATTATATTAGAGTTACTTATACGGAATTATTATTATTATTATTTTAGAAAAAAATAATATAAGAAAAAAATGAATAAATTGTATAATTAATGGTATCTGAAACAAGTTACTCCAAGATCCAGTAGTTTTAAAAAATAGTACTTCTATTTATAATGTCAGATAATTCATTTATGTCACTGTCACATGCTTAAAATTTCTTGCGTTCGATGAAAATTAGGATAGTTCGGATTAAATATGAAAATTTTTATTATTAAATAAATTAAAGTAATTATAATTTAAATTCGATCTAGTTATGGAGTGGTTTCTTTTTTTAATTGGACATGTTATTTCATCTTTCGGAGGACTAGACTTCATCAAGAGGTTTTCATTTTTTGGAAAATTATTTTGAGTAAGATATATTTAAATATATGTTACTCAACATAATTTTAACTTAAATTAGGTATTATAATTATAGTTAAGAAAATTATAATTAGCGGCTAGAATTTTTTTTAATTCTTATTATTCGTCTGATTTGTATAAACATTGTATAGTATAATTTTGTTTTTGATTGTGTATACTAGAATTTGTATTTGATTACCCAAGCTATGTTGTATATAATTCATAATATATTACTCTCTTTGTAAATTGACAAGCGAAATATACAAACAAAGTAATGAAGAATTCCTAAATGTATAAATACAGAATTTGTATATAGTTATTGTATTTGTATCCGCAACGAAATATACAGACATGCTGAAATATATACTACAAGAAAACTGTGAATTACTTGGGGATTTTCCTGGAATTAGTATTAAAATTCTCATGTAATTCACAGTTTTCTTATAGTAAGACAAACCACAATATCCATAACAAACATACCTACAGTTATTAAACACAATTATCGAAATGTAGAGACTTATTATGTATATTTTCTTTACTATTTCTAAAAATTTCTCTTTTTTCTCTCTCACGAAAAATTAGCCTAAATAACCATGAACTTGAACCACTTAAACTGAAAATAGTCATGTATGATACATATACAATCAGTGTATATATAATTTATTTATATAAGCTCCAAAAAGTAGACAAAATTCTGAATTAACTATTTGTATAAAAATCATAATGCAAATTAATCGAAGCTCTGAAATAATTACGTGACATAATTAGTGTAGACATTTTAATTGAATTAAAGTTAGGTGCTAATGACTAAACGATGGCAATTAAATAACAATTAGGTCAACATTGAATTGCTCATATATAATTGCTTAGTACCAAACTAATTCAAATTCATGTATATCTTGCCATGATGACCTTTACCTAAAATTATATTGCATAGGAATTATTGTAAATTCAAACTTAATTACTACCAAATTTATTGACTAGTTGTATTATGAGTTTTTTTTTTTTTTTTTCTTCAATTTGGAATTTGAAATTATGACTTCCAATAATATTTTTGTTATACAAATAAGTGTCACTACCCTCTACGACTTGTACATAATTGAATATAATATTTTTGTTATAAAAAAAATAGATTAATGGCTTCTATGATAGTTTATGTACATGTTGGTTGCTCACTTCAATCTTTTTAATAGAAATTCCAAAATCCTATAAGTTATTATAGTTTGTATATTAATTCATAAAAATTTAGTAGCTTTTATGTATATTATGAAATTAACTAAGTAATTGATTGTGAACTCAATTATTATTATAATATTAACTTGAGATCGACATAAAAATTCATTAACTTCAAATAATGGATTCACCCTTCCATTATAACTCATAATTTTATATCCTTTATGATACAATAATATACATGCCTTTTCATCATACTTCATGTAAAAATCTTTTCAATTAAAATTTTTTTGGCTAAGTTAATTCTTCTATTTGTTTTTCCTACTAAATCAATTAAGTTTAGAGGTACTTTACCATACAACTCCAAAAATAATTATAACATTGCGCGAAAAATGACTTTTTCTTTTTTTAATTTCATGCCTGATGCTGAATATCTATATTGAAATCTGATTAAATAAGAATTCACACATTACATAGTCCAATTTTAATCACCTCCTAACAAGAAAACTTTTCAATACAAATTCCATTTTTCCATGATAATCATTTTATTAATCAAAATTCAAACTAATAGTAAATGCTAGTACATGCATAGTTGACTTTCATGAGATATAGTTAATAGGAATTAGATAAAAACAAATTAAAATAATTGATTACGATCAAATCCATATGTAGATGATAGATCTGCATTCATGATTCTAACAGTTGAGAGTTTATTAAAATAATTTTTGAGAAATAATAATAATAATAACAATAATAATAATAATAATCATATGCATCTATGTCACACGATCTTGGTGTTGTTTAGTACGAAAAAATTCATTTTTTTAAGAAATATTATCCACCAAGATAAAAATAATAATTAATTTTATTGCATTTATTAATCATACCTTTTTTTAAAATGAATTATTGACCGTTATATTATGTCATTACTCATATATTATGTTAAGACTTATATTGTCATTTAAATATTTTGAAGGAAGTGTACTTTTAAAAACAATTCAAATATAACACATTTCTTACATATCTATAAATGACTAATAACATAGTACATTTCAATTAAGAAAATCAAGAATAACTAATCCAATTATCAGTCAAGAATATATATATATATATATATATTAGTGTATAATTAGTGTATAATTCATGTATAATGAATATACACCAACCATACACACATTATTTAATGGTTATTCATTATACACTGCATATTAAATATATTAATTGAAATTTACTTCAATTACACACTGCAAATGCAATGTATAATTAGTATATATATATTTTTAAAAACTAATATATAATTAATTTATGAATAATTAGAAAGCAAAAGTACTATTATAATTATTTTAATATATCTTTTGAAAAATGAAATGTATTCACTCATTAATAAAACACTCTTAACCATAAAAAATAACTTCTTATACATGTATATATCATATATATTAATTAATTGATATAAATATTTTTTATCGAGCGATCAAATTTTACAAAGTACTCTCGTTGATTTCCACCAACCTTAGCAGCCATATATTATAACATGAATTAATCAGATATGAAAAATCAACCATCATAATCTCAACAAATATATTAAGGTGCAATAAATAGTGGACCAGTATGAGAATATTACTCTCTCTATCATGTTAAATTATCTCATAGTAATTTTTAAAAATAATTATATTACTTCCTCTTCCTCCGTCTACTTTATTTATCATATTACATTTTTTAAAAGTTAATTTGACTTATTTTTAAAGTTAAATAAGTTATATTAATTCATTTTTTAAAAAAAAAAATTCAGATATTCAAAAATTATACGAAAAGTACTATACATTGCAATTTTTTACATATCAATATGACGAAAATATATATCCTAAAATGTTAGTCAAATTTTTCATAGTTTGACTCTAAAAATGAAAAGCATGACATTAATAGTGACGAAAAAAGTATATTATAAACAAGAGTAAAATAATGAAAATTTTCTTCCGATATAATATTTATTAACAAATATATATAAAAGAAAAATATGACAGATAATTTGAGGCGAAGAAATCGAATGATATTCATGCCGCCTATATTAAAAAAAAACTTTGGTGGTGTCACAAATGTATTTTCAATAAACAGTAATTCATAATAAATCGCCATAAATAATTTCAATCTAATAATATCACGCCAACCCTCTTAAAACTGGTGACAAAGAGTGATATATTTATCAATCACCCAAATAATTTATTTCTTCCTGTTCATTTTAAATGACTTTATAACGTTTTGGTGCATTTATTGAAAAATTTACTAGTTAATTTACAAAGTTGTTCACAATTTATTTTAGCAACCATAAGTTCATAAAAATAAAAATATTAATATAAAAGCTTTCTTGATATATATCTATATATATATATATATATATATATATATGACAATTATTTTGAATCGTTTTTAATCAACTAAAAAGTTATTCAAAAGTGACAGAAAAAAAATAAAAAATATATACTAAAAATGCGAAAAAGTATTTGGGGTGGGGTGGGTGTGAAGGGGCGGGGTTACATTTATATAAGATTAATAAGGATATATATAATCGATTTCAACTTAATTTGGAATAAGGATATATATAATCGATTTCAACTTAATTTGGAGGGAGGATAATTAATATTGTTAATAAATAAATAAAATTGAGAGGATGTGTTTAACATGACCTATTAATTTCATGTCATTAATTATTAAACAAGCCCATCATGATACGTAACTCTTAAATTTATAATGGATAGCTATTGAAAATTAATATGAGTGAGGTTTGGATTTGTTAGAAAATTTAGTTGGAAGCTTTAAATACTATGTTATAAATTTTCTTGTGTTTTGTATGTATTGTGTATCTATAGATTTACCAAGAAACACACACAAACACATAGTGACAATAGTTATATACACCTAGTTAGTCGAAATCAGAATTTTAACCTTATAGTTTCTGAATTCACGTGTTGATATTTGAACTGTTCTAAACTTAATATTTGTATATATTAATAAATTTTTTAATACAAATATTTTATTTAAACTCGTATTCATATCCGAACTTCTAACTCCGCTCCTATATGTACACCTTTTTCATTATTGACCAACTCTCTTTAGCATGCAATGAATGAATCCCCTCTCCCAACCCCCCTTTAATTTTCCTGTATGCACTTAATAGTTTTAATTGCAAAATATTTACTCCAATTTTCCTTTTTCAGCAAACCATCTTGGCATTTTTCCAACCATTAATAAATTTACAACACCTCAATTTAAACTACCAAATTTTTATGGTGAGGTGGCAAGCTCTTTAAGTTACGGTTTCAACTGAATTTAATAATTTTTTCTTAAAAAAATTGTACATATAAAATAATATAATTGTATTTCAGGACTCATAAACTAGAAATTCTGGCTTTATTTTTAAGTATTCCTTAGTTCTTGATCAAAGATTTTGAATTTGAGCTTTCACACGCCTTTCGCACGTAACGTCTTTCGCACGTAATGTCTTAATCTACACCAGAAATGCGAATTTGCAATATGAATCTAAATTAATATGATCTAAAAATGAATATCGGACACTGAACAGAAAAACGAAAACAATTTATTCATCTTTCAATTAATTCATTCAATTGATTTATTGTCAACCCCCTCTCCCCCTCTCTTAACTTCTCTCACTAAAAGTCTAACTTGCTCCAACCCCTCTCCCTATAATTTAATTAAGCTTTAAAAGCAATCTCCTCTCTACCTTCAATAGTTCCCATTATATAATATGGCCTTTTACAAGTCCAAAAATCATCATCTAGGACCACAAAATACAAGTATAACTAATTGTTTATCTTAGTGGTGGTTCCGGTTATATCTCCTCCGTACTCCGCCGTGTCGTTTCGACTACAAAAAACCCCTCACTTCCGATCTCAAGGTATTAAAAAAATCTCGTTGTTCTTTCCGTTTTCTCAATTTTTAAATTTTTTTACATAGTCAGACATGTTATAACAAGTTACTTATTATGTTCTTCATATTCGTTATAAAAAAATATATTTTATAATTATCTTTTAAATGATGCGATATCATATACTGTTGTATTAGTTTAGCTCTTTTATTTTGTTTTTTTTTTTTAAATAAATTTACATTATTGATGTGATTTTTATTATTTTTTAAGTTACTTTTTGAATGACTTGATATTATGAAAATTCTTTATTTGATTAATTTTTTTAATTTTTTTTGTTTGATTTTAGAATGAGCAGGAGAAATGGAAATGGTTCAAGGCTTGACCTAAAATTGAATTTGTCACCACCACCAAGAGTGAACCACGTGGCGCCACAAGTGGAGTCGCCGACAAGGTCGTTGACAATGTCCCCGACGAATTCATGTGTATCATCTGATAATTCGTCGGGGGGACAACATGGTTCCAACAGCCCCGAAGCGGTGACTTCGATGCTGTTGGCTGGTTGTCAAAGGTGTCTAATGTATGTTATGGTATCGGAAGTTAATGATCCACCAAGGTGCCCAAAATGCAAGAGTACTTGTTTGCTTGAAGTTATCTTTGAGAAAAAATAAGAAGGTCGATCATCAGTCAAGATCAAATCCATCAGATTCTCGTATTACTAGGTTTATCAATATCATCGTCCTGCCCCCACCTTGAAAAAAAACATACATGAAAAGTTAAAACTTTTGGTATCGCTTTTTTCGACTTTTTATAAATAGCACTATATGAGCTCCATTTTGACTTTTTAAAAAATTATGGAAAAAAAATGAAAGAAAGGAATTTTGGAGCTTCTATAGTGCTATGTATTATTTTATTTT
Source organism: Solanum peruvianum (assembly GCA_027705065.1). Taxonomy (NCBI): domain Eukaryota; kingdom Viridiplantae; phylum Streptophyta; class Magnoliopsida; order Solanales; family Solanaceae; genus Solanum; species Solanum peruvianum. Next base: position 64,279,665 of record JAKWJD010001764.1, on the reverse strand, counting down.
TATTTTTATGGGTTAATTAGGTTTATTTCTAGTCTAGGAAAAGTATGGTGATCTTGGAAAATTAAGTAGAAGGGAGTATTATGTTAGTGTTGGTTTGTTTAAGGTATGTTCTTGTTCTATCTTTAGAAAAAAAAATATGTAAAAGGGCCAAGTGGAAAATGGTCATGTTTTCAATGAAAAAAAAAAAAAACTAATGGTAGTTTTTTCAAGAAAAATGAGTTCTTTTGATGTTGTTTAACTTTATTTATGTTGATATTCGGAATATTATTTGCGTGCGAAATTTATAATTTTATAATAGTGATTAATTTTTTATTACGAGAACTGAAAAGATGTGAAATTTAAAAATCTATAATAGTGATTAGTTTTCTATTACAAGATGTAAAAATTGAAAATCTATAACGATTTTTTTATTATAAAAGTTAAAAAAAATATTTACTTGCGTGCGAAATTTATAATTTCATAATAATGATTAATTTTCGATTACAAGAACTGAAAAGATGTGAAATTTTGAAAATCTATAATAGTGATTGATTTTCTAATACAAGAACTGAAAAGATGTAAAATATGAAAGTCTATAACAATGATTAATTATTTATAAAAAGCAGAAAATATACGTACTTGCGTGCAAAATTATAATTTCATAACAGTGATTGATTTTCAATTACAATAACCGAAAGAAAAAAAGACCATAAAATAAAAATGTTGTGTCACTATCAAATTTTCAATCTTGATGAATGAATTGCCTACAAATTTGGTAAAACATCAATTGATTAGTCTAATCCTTAATGTTATATTTAGTCTTAAACCCCCCCTTGGCCCCTTTATACAAATAAGGGAAATTTTCCCCTTTTTTTAATTCTTGTCAAAATTCTAAAAATCAATTGAAAATATATACATCACAAGAAGTTAATTTTCCCCTTTATATAAACCTTATAGTGGAGTCAAAATTCTAAAAATCAATTGAAAATATATACACCACAAGAAAAATTTATAATATTCTCTATTAAAAATATTTGAATTTAATAACAACTAAATTTTATAGTTAAGTTACATATTTTATATTTAAGTCTATCTATTGATAAATTAACAATTTCTAATTACGAACTATTTTCGAAAAGAATTAAAATGTAAGGTTGAGTAATGTGAGAAGTTCGATGTATATAACATCGATGGAGAAGTAACATGTTGCACGATAAAGAGTATTAAAAGGTTGATAATAATTAATATATATGACATTTATATTCAAATTTATAATCCTATAAATACAATTAATTAATGTGATGGTAACAATACCTACTTGCAGAAATAGGAGGGGCTGGATTGAATTAAATTTTTCGTTTTTAATATTACGATATTATCGCATAAAAATTATAATTTAAATATCGAAATGTTATTAATGGTTGAATTAAATTAGGTGTATATGTCAAATAAATGGAAACAATAATTGAGATAAAGAATTCATTGCTTCATATGATAAAATACAAATTATATGTTCGTGCTAAATTCATTATCTTGTAATGTTATTTGTTATTTCTTCTGATTTATTTTATTTATCATTTTTATCAAAAATAAATCACTCAAAATAATTATTATTTAAAAAAATTATGATATAAAAATTTGAACTAATGTAATTAAATTATCAAATTTGTTAATATTTTTAAAGACATTAAAAGAAATATGATAAGTAAAATAAATGTGTATCAATTTTTCCTCTTTGAATTGGGCATTTTACCCTTCCCTTAATACCCCCATCATTTAATTCTGTTTTTTCATGACTAAAGGTGATAAATTAGTCACGCGATATATAAAATGAGGTTGTTCTTTTCTTAATAAGATAATTCAGATTTGAGATTTAAATATAGAAAAATTATTTATAGAGAACACTCCCCTATCCCCCAACTAGGGTTATATGCTGTCGAAATCTGAAATACTTAAACTCTAATGCGGATATCAAGTAATTTGTGAGAAATTAGAGAGAAAAAAAAAGGGGGTTGTGAAGTAATTGGGATGCATAATAAGTTGGTATATCTTTTCATATTTAATTAGAGTTTCTAAGTTAAACTCTTAAAATAAAAATATCTTAGTAAAACATTTTACTATTAAAGTAAAATTGCAAGAATTTTAATTAATCAAACTCACAAGCATATATAATAGATCATGTGAAAATAGAAAATAATCCTCGCCTTTCTCTTACAATTTTTTAATGTTGCGGTTCATTTTCACATGCTACAATTAAACCATCTTTTAACTTTTGAAATAAATCATCAAGACTATTATTAATCAATGAACGTAAACATTACAAACACAAAGATTTGAGATTGTATTAAATATAATCAGACTTTCCAATAAATAATCAACATTTTACTATAATAAATAAGTAATTGTTTTGTTATAACAATTTAAAAATATGAAAACAAACGACGCTACTACAAAATGGTTTGATTATATATCACAAAAAAGCTCATAACTACGGAAAGGTTTTACTACTTACTAGCAAGAATTTAAATTAATCGAACTCAAAAATAAATACAAAAAATCACGTGAAAAAAAAACAATCTCCATCTTTCTCCTACCACTTTTTCTAGAATTCATTTTCACATACTACAATTAAACGATCTTTTAACTATTTTGACTCTACTAATCAATGAGTGCAAAAAACATACACACTATATACAAAATGCATAATGGTCAGATCTTTCATTTTATGTTATTATTTTGTTATAACAATTAAAAAGTATAACTACAAACGACGATATTACAGAGAGGCGTATTTGATAATATCTTAGTGCAAAGCTCATAAATAGACATTAATGTGAGGCTAATATAGTCAAGATTGGGCCAGTGATAGAGGGGAACATAAATGCTAGTATTTGCAAGTTGATGTAACAAATTGTAACCAGAATAAATCATAGGACAGAGAGGATGAGATTAGTCAGGTTTAATTTCTGTTACATTTGTCCTATGAAAAGACAATTGAATATAACCAATCATATGTCAAACTTTTCATTCTAATGCTACCTAGTAACAAACATATAGTATGCTTTCTTACAATTATATTATTACCCATACATTACTTTGTAATGTTATATTTTCAGTTAAATTATATAAATTTTGATTAATAACTAAAATCTTTGTTTATATTTGGATGAGTTTAATAATCTGTGTCATTTCGTTCAATCTACTGTAAAATAAGATTAACATGTAATTTAGATTAAATCACGGAAAATTAGTCTAACTATTTTTTGAATATTGATTTTATACGATGTATTCAAATAAAGTATTGAAAATGGAATTCAAATTTTAAATTTTATAAGAATTAAGTGGGTATATAATTCGATTTTTAATCATTGCAATCCAATTCCACGTTATATAATAGTTATGTCATGTGTTAATATTGTATAAAAAAAGTTTAGTAGTGTATATATAATGTATAACCACTTATCAAAGAGTTCATCTTCCTCAATGAGGTAAATACTTTTTTCAATCGCGGTCAATTTAGATCTCTTCTCAGCAATCTCAAATTTTAGATGTGAGCTTTTCTCGACGCTTCATTTTTTTGTTGTTTTATTCATTCGTATTCACATAATTTGCTAACTATCAAGTTTTAAAATTTGAGCTTCGAAAGTCATTAATAGCGGCTTCCGATGCACAACAATTCTAATCTTCCTCTAAACAACTCAATTTTTAAAATATAATATCTCCTTTTAGTATCTCGATTCTTTTGATACAGTATTCAGTCAAAACGATTCACGTTTATAACAAATCAAAATTTTAAAATGTTTCACATTTATCTTCTTGTGTTATTCGATGGCGGATGACAATAAAAGTGAAATTTAAAATCTTTAATCGAAAGTTATGCTTTAAATTCGAAGGCAAAGGAAAGTTGATCAATGATCAACAATTTAATTATCCCAAACAAAAAATATTTGTGTTCATCGACATGACACCTTAAACTCAGCTATACCAATCAAATTCAAAGGACTAACCCAATTTTATACGCTATCTTTTACTAAAATATTCAATTGCTTTCGCCCAAGTATACTCGCCGGGACTTTCTTTACCCATGATCTTGTCATTCCTGTATCAATCAACTCTTTTTGAGCTTAAGATAGAATCACTGGTCCTCCCTTAGAATCCTAATGATACACTTCAAAATCTAAATGCATTAATACCGTACCAAAGATTCACCACTAAAATCCTTCTTAAAACAATGCTTAACCTAATCATCCGTAGTAACACATTAGTTGATTTCTCAAATGTGAATGCAACACCGAATCTCATTATCTGAACATGTCATACAACTGATAACCTCTTAACTAGTTAGTATTCCCACTTGAAAATCAACGTATTCGTTTTCATATAACACTAGAATCACACTATAAAAGTCTGTTAGATCCATCACACATCATATCTATCTAAAAGATCATACCCGAATAGCCCACACATTTCTGCCCATTGAATAATTATGAAATATTATCAAATTCATCCCTATTTGTATTTTTTCATAGATCAAGACGATAACAAAAGTAACACATTTATAAAATTACATGGAATATTTTCTCTACATTTTCAAGTAATTATACACCCTAAATTTTTTATTCTCCTTTTATTTATTTTTATACAAATTTTCCTTTATTTGAAAAGTCTACATTTTTATTTTCCTACCAATCATAATTTCACCTCTTTATTCTTTCTTTTTTTGGCCCTTTGTTGCGTTTTTTCTCCATTAGATTCTGCCTTTTCTCTTGACTTTTACCTTTGCTGCCTCTTCTTGTTTTTTCATCCATTTCTGCTTCTCCTCCTCCCTAGTCGATCTCTGCGCGAATCCCAAAAAGCCCTTTTTTTTTGAAATAGTTAGCTATGACTCTTGGTTCAGGAGGATCTAGTGTTGTGGGTGAGTCAAATTTTACATCCCCAAATCTCTTGTTGTTTTATTTTGAGTTTTTTGTGTCAAATCTGATCATGGGTTGCTTAAATTTCACATCTTTATTGCATGGTTTATGTTTGTATGAGTGTTATTCTTGTTATCAAAGATTAGTACTTTGAAATCTTGTTTTTTTTTTAATTATGTGGGGTTTTTTACTTTTTGGTCTTTATTGATTGATGTGTAGTGAATTTAGTAATTGTAGTGAGTGGATTGAAATATGAAGTATTGTAAAGAGAGAGGAAGATTTTAGGATTTTGAGTAAGGACAACTGTGGAGGGGAGTTTTGGTGTAATTGGTAAAATTGTGGACATAGCCTCCTGTAGTAATGCAGGGTAGTCCGATAGACCCTTGTAATTGGGCTGGCCTTAAGCAAGGACAACGTGGAAGGGGAGCTTTGGTGTAACTGGTAAAGTTGTTGTCATGTGATCAAGAGGTCATAGGTTTGAATTGTGGACATAGCCTCTTGCAGTAATGCAGGGTAAGGCCTCGTAGGATAGACCCTTGTGGTTGGGATGGCCTTAAGCAAGGACAACGGGGAAGGGGAGCTTTGGTGTAACTGGTAAAGTTATTGTCATGTGATCAAGAGGTCGTAGGTTTTAGTTGTGGACATAACCTCTTGCAGCAATGGACGGTAAGGCCGTGTGCGATAGACCCTTGCAGTTGGGATAGCCTTAAGCAAGGACAACTGTGAAGGGGAGCTTTGGTGTAACTGGTAAAGTTGTTGTCATGTGATCAAGAGGTCGTAGGTTTTAGTTGTGGACATTACCTCTTGCAGCAATGGACGGTAAGGCCGTGTACGATAGACCCTTGCAGTTGGGCTAGCCTTAAGCAAGGACAACTGTGAAGGGGAGCTTTGGTGTAACTGGTAAAGTTGTTGTCATGTGATCAAGAGGTCACAGGTTTGCTCTGTTGATAGACCCTTGTGGTCGGAAGGGCCTTAACTAAGGACAACTGTGTCCGCTTCCTCTTTATGTATATATATCTTCTTTGTTTGTGTATAATATATGTATAAACAGGTTGACCTAAAGGCAGTGTGTTTTGCATTTGTTGTTGCTTGCTTTTATGTTCACTGGCAATTAGCATGAAAGTTGTCATCAGTTGAGTTTTGTGTGAGGTATTGGTAAAAGTTAGTCTTTTTCCTGGTTGGATAGCTCTATTTTGGTGTGGTTGTACATCTTTAATACTGGAATGGATGTTATTGTAAATAGTGGTCAGTAAACTTATCATAGATTTCCAGATCTTACAATGTTCAATTTTGAATTGGTCTTTGGACAATGATAGGGATTATATTTGTGTCAGTTTTTCCAGGTCAGTGTTAAAAATCCTTTATCTTAAAAATATGAAGCTAAACTTAATGAGTTTATGCATGTTCTGTCATATACGAGTATTTGAATTATCCTCGTGCTTGCTTGATAAACAAGTCAATGTCTGATTGGTATTAAGGATATATTATTTGCTCCTCCTTCAGAGCAGAACTTAAGTTCCCCCTCCCCACTTTGAGGGAGTGTGAGGGTTGAGGACATTCATAAGAATTTGTTATTTCACAAGCATAGTGGATCTATTTGTCTGTTGTGCATGTTATCTTTGCCAGAGCTTAACATGGTAATGATCCTACGTAGACTGTTCTATCCTGTTTCCTACCAATTAGTCGCGTTTTAGTTGTAGCTGATACAATTTCAGTTTGTTATGTTGCATCAGCCAAATTGTGTACTTTGATTCTTATTTAGGAAAATGTGGAAGTCGACTGTGTAAACAACTACACATAATTGTTGACCTGATTTCCTTATAAATAAAAAATTCTCTGGCTGTTCTCCATGCTAATGATTGTTGGATGTACTATCATTAGAGCTCATAAACTGTGGAAATGAAGTCTCAGCTCAACACCTAAAATCCGTCTAGATTTTTATGCTTTACACTTTACTTGAGAGGAAAAATCTGATAATTATTGATTCTTTTGGCATGATAATATTTTTAAGAAGGGGTTGCCTATTTGACCCCCACCATCCCAAGTTGATTTATTATGTTCTTCAATCAATGCCACAACAAGGATACAGTGAGAATAGAAAATTAAACTAATGTTTTTTCCTTTACTTAGAGGGGGCAAAGCTAAGCAAAGGTCTTTGCAGTGATATTCCACCAAGACACTGTCACTTTACATAAATCGGAAAGTTTGGAGATAGGCCTTCCAAAAATCCAGCAACTATTATACAAAGTGGAATATTTTCTTCACATAAAAAATTACAAATTGAAAAGAAGAGAGCTTTAACTCTCCATAGTAGACTTTCAGCTCCTTCAGAAGTTCTATTAGTCCTTTATTATCATAAACAAAAAGTTGAGTTATCTCTTTCTTCTTTTTGTCCATTTTCTACGTCCAACTTGTGGTAGCTTCTATCACTGTATCTGGAGGGTCCCAAGTTATATCAACAACAACAAACCCGGTGTAGGGGAGGGTGGTGTGTATGTAAACTTACCCTTGACTTGTGATGGTAGAGAGTTTCTTCCCAATAGACCCCCGACTCAAGTTTAGTATATAAAACGACGAGTACGTAAAGAAGATATAAAGAAGAAGAGAACAATAGTGACAACAAATAAAATAGTAACTGAAGAAAAAGAAACAATAGGTCATACTAATCCAAAGAATAATATAGTAGGAGAGTAATACAAAAAAAGCTTAAAAAGGAACTAGACACGCTCAACTACCTACTAACCTTCTATCCTAGAGACTTTCATGTCTTTCTATCCAGGGTCATGTCATTGGTAAGCTGCAAATGTGTCATGTGCTGTCTAATCATCTCCCTCGAAGATTTCTTCTGTCTACCTCTACCTCTCCTTATACCTACTATAGTCAACTCTCATACCTCCTCACTGGGGCATCAATGCATCTTCTCCTCACATGCCCGAACCATCATAGCATTGCCTCCCTTATCTTGTGCCAATTCTTGGCGGGCCAACACTCCACCCCATACAACATAGTGGTTTGACCGTCATGTTATACCTTAAGGCATGGTGACACATTCTTATCTTACAAGAATGGGTGATAAGAATATACCAAGGACTATAACTTTATTGCAGAATGACATTGCAATGTTCTTGTGGGCACCATCAGAACTTCATGCAGATTTGGTTCTTCTTTTATATTCATGCATGGAAAACTGTTGAAACTGTCTCACCTCTCCTACTTCCTCCACAAAGAAAGAAAGGGTCTTCTCGAGTTCTCCGTTCTTTCACCATTTTCCTGTCTTATCCCTTGTGAATAAACATTTTGCTAAAATTTTAGATATATGTTTTTTGTACTGTCAATTAGCCCTTCACATCTACTTGGGAGTTGGAGCCATCTGCAACGTTATGGATTCTTGGTTTACCTTTTGTGAATCTTCACTTACCAGAATTTTAATTCTTCGCAGTCCCTCGGAATTTCAGATTACTTGAGGAACTTGAACGCGGTGAAAAGGGTATTGGAGATGGGACTGTAAGCTATGGGATGGATGATGGAGATGATATCTATATGCGTTCCTGGACTGGCACCATTATTGGTCCTCACAATGTTAGAGCATTCTTTTCTCTTTCCTAGTTCCAGCCATCTCTAAGTTTGATTTTAATATGGCTTTGTTGTAGTCAAATGAAGCCTCTAGTATATTTTCTATTAGTTATTTGAATAATTCTAGGACTATTCAATTGCTTGTTTACTCTCACATGAACTTCTTTTCCATCATTTTGGTGTATTGTTATTTGTTAAAGGCTAATTTTCCATGTTTCCAGTCCGTTCATGAAGGTCGCATTTATCAGTTGAAGTTATTCTGTGATAAAGATTATCCAGAGAAGCCACCTAGTGTCCGCTTCCATTCTCGAGTTAACATGACGTGTGTCAACCATGAGACAGGAGTGGTAAGCAATCTATTATTGTATTGCTATTTGGTAGAATGGAATGCCATTTTTGTCGTCGAGAAAATTTATGTGACACCTCATTATCAAAATGGTACCTGGAAATCCAAAACATTATGTTTGGCTTGCTATTGTGGAATTTAGAACTTGCATAGTAATTTGCTATTGTAGAATCAGAACTTGCGTGGTAATTCCTTTTTGTAACATTACATGTATAGGAAATCATAGAAGATAGGAAGTATCGATTGAATGTATTATGCTCTGGGATAAAGATATTTGTCTAGAGGTTGCTGAGACACGCGAAAATTGATCATGAAAAATATAAGTAGATTTGTGGTTACATTGTTTCCTGTGTTGATTTACTTCGGATGTCCTTTAGTAGGTATACTCCAAATAAGTTCTCTGTTATATTTCCGAAAATTTTTCATTGCTTGGCTCAAGCATCCTTCTGAATTCACAATTAGTTGCTGTAAATGCAATATGATATTCCAATGATCTTTTCAAGTTTGGCTTTCAATCTTGACAACGTTCTGGACTTCTATTTTGTATTTGCTCCCGCTTGTCCTGTTTTGTTATATATAGATTGATGAACCAGTTGACGATAAGCCACAACCGTGTCTTGTTGATACAGGTGGAACCAAAAAAGTTTGCTTTACTTGCAAATTGGCAGCGAGAGTACACCATGGAAGACATACTGGTTCAGCTGAAAAAGGAGATGGCTTCTCCTCACAATCGCAAGCTAGTTCAGCCCCCGGAAGGCACGTATTTCTAGCTTATAGCGACGATCCAAACTTGTGCTGCTGTGTCATGACATTGGAAAGTTTAAAAATTTACTAGGGGGAGTTGCCTTTTTAGGGCTTCTTGATCACTTGTGCTTTCATCCTTTATGAACTTTGCCACAGTGTGCTGTTTGATTAATGTGTGTCAAATATTAAGAGTAATAGGTTCTTGTGCTGTCTGAATCTTTTTTTTTTCTTCTCTTCTTACGCCCTTTTCTATTCCGTCTTATATCCTTCACTATTTTACTAAAAATGGAACGTAATGATCTTGTTTTGTGTTTTTCGATTGAAAAGAGATGTCTCGAGCAATCGGAACCCCTATCTTCTTTCCTACATCTGCATATTGTATGCATAGTTACGCTGATAATGAAATGTAATGATCTTGTTTTGTGTTTATTGGTTGGATATCACTTCAAATGATATATTATTTTACGTGATGTATCGGTCAAATATGACTTCAAACAATATATCACTTTAAGTGATGTATCAGTTGAATATCACTTAAAACGATATATAAATCGGATATTTCACTTTACGTGATATATCGAAACGTTGATTGATGTATCTGAAAGTGACATGCGGTGTATCGGGACATTGAGCGATGCATTTGAAACTAAGATGTGATGTATCAAGACGTTTTGAGATGTATCTAAATTCCTTCAAATTTAAGGGATTTTGATAATCCGACAATGAATAGCGATAAGATGTAATTAGCTCTTCACACTAAGAGATATTGTATGCTTAGTTACACTGGTAACTAATCTTGTTGGACCCAAATCATTATCTTTAAGGGGGATAAATTACTATTTGGAATATGTTAGCTTCTTATTATATTGGGTATATTATTGTTGTATATTACGATGAGTGGTTTGTGGAAAAACCCAATTTCGGGTCCAAAAAGAAATATGTACATTCAGCTATTTGAAAATAAATATTGCGATAATCTCATTTTTTCATATTAAAATCACACTTCAAAAAGACGATATGAATTGGGTGAACGACACAATTAACATGGAATGGAGTAATGAGAGGTGAATTGTATATGTATATAATTGTATATTATACACATACATCTGTATATAGTGCAAGCGAGATTGGGAGAGGGGGGAGAGAGGTGAGCGTGATTGGAATAGGGAGGACAGAGGCGAGCGACAGTGGGCAGAGAGTGGAAGAGAGGTAAATTGTATATGTATATAAGTTAAATAATTGTATATTATACATATGTATCTGTATATTCTGGCGAATTACACATATACAAACATGAATAATCATACAAATTCGAAGTCAACCCACGTAATTAATGTATAATGTTAGCCGAGAGTGGTAATTATAGTAATCTACAGCTATAACGAGTAATTAAATAGTATAAGTTTGCTTTGTTGCATAATTTTTCATATTAAAAGTGTATACAATTTGTTTTCATGGACTAAAGTTAAGTCTAATTCTTAAACCCACTTTATACAAATCATAAATGGCCCAAAGATGTCCCAAACCCGGCCCACTTCTCTTATCCCGATCCAGGACCCGACCCGACCCGACCCTTTCTCTCTTTCAGCATCAAATCAAATGAACCCTAAACCTCTGTAAGCCGTCCCATTTTTTCCCCTTTAACCTTAGCTGATTTCAAGCTCAGAAGGATAGGATTACAACTGTTGAGTTTTGTTCTGCGAATTTCTCTGAGCTGTACGAACCCTAATAGTGGTAAGTTTTTGCGATTTTTTATTTCAAATTTGTACAAAATCGTACATTTCCAGCTAGCAATGTCTCACATCGGAAATTTACATCTCCGGCAGGGAAAAATGTCATCATCAGTTATAGGTCGTTGTCATTTCGGCGTTGAAGCTGCCGGAACAAAGAGGTATGTTGATGGAGATCAATACATATAAAAAATTGCTGTGTGATAAGATGATTGCATTTAGTAAATTTTTTTTTTTTAGCTTGTATATGTATAAAAATCCATGATTTGCGTGATAAAAGTATGTGCTGTGAAATGATTATTGTTACTGCTGTTTGTTAGTAGGAGAACTGCAGTATGGAGGTCACCGAGAGCAGCTGTAATTCCAAGTTTCCACCTCCCAATGCGTAGTTATGAAGTTAAAAATAGGTAATATCCGCTTACAGAGTTGATTTGGAGATAAGTTTTTCTTTTCCTTCGATGCTCTTACTGTTCTGAATTGGTTTGGTTTGAGGAAATCACATGTTAGAGGTGTTGCTCAATTGACTGGTTCAAGTATATGATTCTCTGTCGACAGAATAGAGTTTGATTGCTTTTGTATAATTGGAATGTAGTGGCGTTTTTGGGTTCATTTCAGTCCTTCAACACAAGCAAATCGCAACGTGGCAACTGTGATAATTGCAGTAGTTGTCAAAGGCGTAAATTTTTGGAAAATACAGTTTGTTGGGGATTTTAGAGGAAAGATATTTTAGTTTTATTTGAGGGAAGTGTTAGGTGAGATGATAGAAGGAAGAATGTTGTAGATTCACCAATTTTACTTGCAAACGAGAAGTATGTTGACCATCAGAGTTGATTAAGTAATACGAGATAATGCAATTTGTAGTTGGAAGATTCAATGTTCGTAAAACATATTACTGAAAAAGAGATTAGAAGGCAGGGGTGGTTCCTTGAGCATAGTTTTATCATCTCTCTGTGTATGATTTGATGAATAGTTCATCTGTGAATAATCAGTATTAAGAACTATCTGCATTCATTATCATCTTATTGTGATGAGGTATTAGCAGCAATCGATGTGTTGCAAATGGACAAACTTTTCCTGTTTAGTTCAAACAAACAGCTATTAAGTGAATATCAACATCAAGGAAATTTATTAGAGATACATGCGAACACAATGTTAGAAGTGATCCATTTTACCTTATCTTATGCAGGACGTTTGCCGAGGATATAAAAGCACTTCGATTGATTACTGCAATCAAAACCCCATATCTACCAGATGGAAGATTCGATCTTGAGGCATATGATGCCTTGGTAAATTTGCAAATTGAAAATGGCGCTGAGGGTGTGATTGTTGGTGGCACTACAGGTGAAGGTCAATTGATGAGCTGGGATGAACACATCATGCTCATTGGTCACACAGTGAACTGTTTTGGAGGATCAATCAAAGTCATTGGGAACACAGGAAGTAACTCCACGAGGGAAGCAATCCATGCGACAGAACAGGGATTTGCTGTAGGTATGCATGCAGCTCTTCACATTAATCCCTACTATGGGAAGACCTCCATAGAGGGTATGATTTCTCACTTTGAAAGTGTGCTCCCTATGGGCCCTACTATCATTTATAACGTACCATCACGAACTGGTCAAGACATTCCTCCACGTGTAATTCAGACATTAGCAGAGAGCCCCAATCTTGCCGGTGTCAAAGAGTGTGTTGGAAATGATAGAGTGAAGCAGTATACAAGTAATGGTTTGGTCGTGTGGAGTGGGAATGATGATGAATGCCACGACTCAAGGTGGGATCATGGCGCTGCAGGAGTTATTTCTGTCACCAGCAACTTGGTTCCTTGTCTGATGCATGAACTAATGTTTGGAGGAAAGAACCCTGCTCTGAACTTAAAGCTAATGCCATTAGTTGAATGGTTGTTTCATGAACCAAACCCCATTGCTCTAAATACAGCTTTAGCTCAACTCGGAGTTGTGAGGCCTGTCTTCCGCCTTCCATATGTTCCACTTACAAGGGCAAAGAGAGAGGTGTTTGTGAAGATTGTCAAAGAAATCGGACGGGAAAACTTTATAGGGGAAAGAGATGTCCAAGTTTTGGATGATGATGATTTTGTTTTGCTTGGTAGGTATTAGCTTTTCTCCATTTGGTTTTGAGAAGTTTTTGTTGTTAGCTGCTTAATTTGAAAAATTCTTAATATGAAGAAATATATCTTCTTTTATGTTCTTATATTGTAACCATTGCATTCGTATAGTTTGCTCTTCTCTTCTGGGGGACATGTAAATTGTAGCAGTAAGATACGTGTAATGTATCAAAATACTCTTTGAGTTTTGTAGTTTTAAATATGTCGGTAGGGTGTTGGGAGCAAAGAAAATCTCTTAATTACACGAGTAATACTATCATATGATATAGAGTATAAAAGCATAAACGATAAGATAAATCAACTATCTAAAGAAACCTCCTATCCTAATTTGTATCTTCATAACCTCTATTGTAGGTCACGTTTGTGATAAGTTAAAGTTGTAATCTTGTCATATTTTTGTTGACCTACCTCAATCTCTCGTAAAACCAATCATTTTTTACTAGTAAATATTGTAAACAACTCCTATCCTCCTCCCCGTATTCTAGCAATACTCATGCTCTGTCACTCTTTTTATACTACTAAATTATAATGATTATTTTTGTTGTAGTCAACATTTGTACTAACAAGTATCTACGATGTAACTACGTAATATGAGAAATAATAATTTCTTCCTCCTTTTTTTCTTAAAAAAAAATCGGCGTGATCATAAAACTTTCAAGTATAGCTTCCATTTGTATATGAAATTTAGAGAACGCCCAAAACCTTATTTGCATTTGTATTATATTTTTCTTTTTCAAATCTATCCTAAAGTTTTTATTTTTATAAAACTAATTTCATTAAATTATGTTTCATATTTAAATCATATTTCAACTTCAAATATTTCAAATTAAGTGAAAAAATTTATAATAATATGTAATAACTCGTATATGGGATCTAAGCTATAGAGCAAATTTGATTGTTTGTCAAGCTTTGAGGTAATTAAGTTAAGTTGGGTGATTTTACAAGTTTTTAGAAATTGCGAGGAGTAAATCATATTTTTAAAAGGTATATTTAAAATTTTAAATATTTTTGGTATAAAATCTGGTCAAACAAAAATCCAATTTTGAAAATTTCAAAAATAAATATATATTTTTTAATTTTAACGGTCAAATACTCACTAAATACTAAATTACTATTGAAATTCATTTTTTATTTTAATTTTTTGGAGTATTTAATTCCATCACAACCCAACAACAATGTAGATTGAGAGGCTTTAATTAATTTGGTGTCCAAAAAAAATATTCAAACTTTTATTTTGATTTAAAATTAAGTCAATTTACAATTTAATGAAACTTATAAATGTAACATATTTCATAGATTTCAAGTACTAAAACTTATGCTAACAGTAGAAACATGATTTTCTTTTTTAAATATTTTGTTTAGTCAAACATCCATTAAATAAAATGAATATTTAATGTTTGACTTGATTACATATATATTTATTTTCAATTTAAAAGAGGAAAACTTTATTAATTATTAAAAACCAACAATCAATCTCTTCCCACTATATATAATGAGACAGGTCACATTATTTTTTCACCATTCAAACATTCAATATTTCTCCCCTTTATTTTTTCCAAAAATAAAAATAAAAATGAAGTTTTTTTCTCTCTTCAAGAACAAGAAAAAACCCTCATTTTCTCCTATGCTATGTAGATTGCCACGTTGTGGTAACCTTAGAACTCTCTCTATTAGGGATGAAAATAATCACAACATTTTCAATTTTCAAAGATTTTGCATTAATATTGATGATGATATAGTTGATGAAGTCATTGAAGGCCTAAAATTTGAGAAAAAGACATTCTTTTTCGAGGCAGGTGGAAAAATAAGTTCGATTCTTGATGTTTCATGTGTTATAACAAATATAGATTCGATTGATGCTTATGGGGAAACAATTACTAGGTCAATTCTTAAAGGTCATCTTCAAGATTGACAAAGAATGATAATAGTACTAGTAATAACATGTTTGAGTCTCTACCATTGAACGACTCGTGTGTTATAACACCTAGTGTTATGAGGGTAGCTTCGATAGATCCTTATGGATATATCAAGAAACATATGGAAATAATGGTTGAAGAAAATCAAGGGATTAAAGATTGGAAGGAGTCTCTTAAAGAGATTTGTGCTTTGTATTTGGAGATTAATTATAATGATAAAAACATTCATAAGTTTATTATTGGTGCATTTTGTGATTTGTGGATGAGTTATTCAGGTACTTCAACAACAAATACTCCATTTGGATTTAGTACTAGTGAACCTCCTAGTCCTTATTTCATGTCTTTGATAGAAGCTAAGGCTGATCAAATTATTGCAACGTCAACATCCAATGTAATTCCATAAGTAAGGAGTTTAGGTAGGGATAGGATTTATGCAGACTTTATTCTTATAGCTTGTGAGGTTAAGAGATTGTTTCTGCTGATAGATTCTTGCTTGAAAGTAATGTTTTCGAAGAGAATGACAGAGAATTAAATTGTTGAGAGAAATGTTAATTGTGTTTCGTTTTCTTATATTTGAAAGAAAAAAAAAGAAAAAAATGCAAAATTTATTTTAGATATGTTATAATATTAGTAGTAGTATTGTTTCTTTTTCTTGTTTGAAAATTTAAATAAATATACTTTCTTTTTAAATAATTTGTCGCTAATCTTTGACCTAATATTTTTCATCATATATACCTTGATCTAACATGATATATCAATAATTACTGTGTTACAAAGCTTAGTTTGTATGTAACTTTATTAAATCTAGAGTAAAAATCATTGTAAGTTATGTTTTTTCTCTTTATTCAACTTTTACAATGCATTATTTGTTTATTTATTAATTACTATAACTTTTACAATCATTATTTGTTTATTTATTCATTACTATAATAAATTAGTCTTTTCCCAATTGGTGAGAACTAAATTTTTGTTTACTGAAGCTCAGCTAATCTGGGTACGCGTCATATAAGGCTTGAAAAACGTCACTTATCAAGAATTATTTTATATGCAGAAAACGAATTGAGATCTCTGATTGAGATTTATGGTAAAAACTAAAAAGGTGACCTTGTTGATTGTTTTAACTCTATCCTAGAACTTTTATTTTTATAAAATAACCCATTAAATCATGATTAATTTCATGTTTTATTTTAAAGAAAATACCTTTGAATTACCAACTATTAGTTGAAAACAATAACTGTCAAAAGATAACTCTCTCTACTACTTCAAATTTTTCTTATTTAACGAAAAAAATATTTGTAATAATATATAATAACTCGTATATAAGACTTATGATATTATGTAAATATCTATTATGAGATATTACTCTCTTGGAGCCAATTTGATTGCATGTTTGAAAAAATAAATTTAGTTGGTTGATTTTACTAGTTTTTAGAAATTGCGAGGAGTAAATCATATGTTTAAAAGGTATATTTAAAATTTTAAATATTTTTTAGTATAAAATGTGGTCAAACAAAAATCCATTTTTGAAAATTTCAAAAATAAATATATATTTTTAATTTTAACTGTCAAATACTCACTAAATATGAAATCACTATTGAAATTCATTCATTTTTTATAAATTTTTTGGAGTATTTAATTCCATCAATTGAGAGGCTTTAATTAATTTGGTGTCCAAAAAAAAATTCAAAACTTTTATTTTGATTTAAAATTAAGTCAATTTACAATTTAATTAAACTTATAAATGTAACATATTTCATAGATGTCAAGTACTAAAACTTATGCTAACAGTAAAAACATGATTTTCTTTTTTAAATATTTTGTTTAGTCAAACATCCATTAAATAAAATGAATATTTAATGTTTGACTAGATTACATATATATTTATTTTCAATTAAAAAGAGGAAAACTTTATTAATTATTAAAAACCAACAATCAATCTCTTACCACTATATATAATGAGACAGGTCTCGTTGTTTTTTCACCGTTCAAACTTTCAATATTTCTCCCCTTTATTTTTTCCAAAAATAAAAATAAAAATGAATTTTTCTTCTCTCTTCAAAAGCAAGAAAAAACCCTCATTTTCTCCTATGCTATGTAGATTGCCACATTGTGGTAACCTTAGAACTCTCTCTATTAGGGATGAAAATAATCACAACATTTTCAACTCTCAAAGATTTTACAACAATGTTGATGATGAAATGGTTGATGAAGTTATTGAAAGCCTAAAACTAGAGAAAGATAGGTTTTTTGTCGAGGCAGGTCAAAAAACTAGTTTAATTCTTGATATGTCATCATCAAGATTGTCAAAGAGACGTACTATTAGTAAGAGGCTCGAGTTTCTACCATTCAACAATGACTCGTGTGTTATAACGTCGATGGATTCTATTTATGCTTATGGGGAAACAAGTAGGTCAATTCTTGAAGGTTCATCATCAAGATTGTCAAAGAGTACTAATAATAGTACTAGTAGTAAAAGGCTCGGGTATCTACCATCGAATGACTCAATGGATGCTTATGGGGATCAAGAAACTAGTTCAATTTTTGACATGTCATCATCAAGTAGTAACGACAGTATTAGTAGTAACAGGCTCGGGTATTTACCATCGAATGAATCAATGGATGCTACTTCAATTCTTGAAAGGTCAAAGAGTAATAGTAGTCACGGGTTTGTGTACTATGTACCATGTAAAAAAACATATGTTATAATGCGGTTGATATCGAGGGATCCTTATGAGGATATCAAGAATTTTTTGGAAAGAATGGTTGATGAAAATCTAGAGATTGAAGATTGGGAAGAGTCTCTTGAAGAGTTATGTGGTTGGCTATTGGAGATTAATGAGAAAAACATTCATAAGTATATTATTGGTGCATTTTGTGATTTGTGGATGAGCTATTCATGTACTTCAACAACAAATACTCCATTTGGATTTAGTTCTAGTAAACTTCCTAGTCTCTATTTTATGTCTTTGATAGAAGATAAGGCTGATCAGATGATTGCAGCGTCAACATCCAGTGTAACTCCATAAGTAGGAGAGGAGATTTCTGAAGACTTTATTTTTATAGTCTATGGTGTTAAAATATTGTTTCTAGTGATAGATTCTTGCTTGAAAGAGATGTTTTCGAAGCGAAAGAGTGAGAATGAGATTTATGAGAAAAATATTGATCGTGTTTCGTTTTCTTTTGTTTGAAAGAAAAAAAAATAGAGAAATAAAATGCAGAATTTTTTTTAGATATGTTATAGCCTTATTAGTATTATTTCTTTTTTCTTGTTTGAAAATTCAAATAAATATACTTTCTTTTTTAATAATGTTTATTGTGTTACACATGGTCTCCGATTAAAAAAAATAGAAATTACTTCTGAAGTTTGTCGCTAATTTTTTTACCTAATTTCTATCATATATACCTCGACCTAACAAGCTAGATCAATAATTAATGTAATACAAAATTTAATTTATATAAATTGTACGTGAGATTTGTTCTATGATATTATGTGAATATCTATTTTGGTATATTACTCTTTTAAGACAAGTTAAATTACATGTTTTAGAAATTGTGAGGTTATATCATCCAATAGTATTAGTAAATATAGTACTCAAGCTTTGTCACTCTCTTGTGCTGATGCATACTAAATTATAATATATTACTATTCTTTTGTAAAAAAAAAAGGAGCTCATAGTAAAGCTCCAATGAATATATTTTTTAGGTTCTTTTTAAATATTTATAATATTACTTAAAATATTATATGCTTTGCAATTGCTTCAATAATCTGGTCTAAGTGATTATAAAAAGATAATGTGAACAAATTAACTGTCCAAAATTTACGTGAAGATTATGATTTTACTTAACTAAGGAGGTTTTCACGTAAACAATATTTGTTTTTCTAATATCCTTTAATTTATTCTTTATACATTATGGCTCCAATTCTTGAAAACCTTTCTATTTTGGCTAATATAGTAACTTATTTTTTGGTTGAAAATCGTCGTTTGGTCATGAAAATTTCAAATATAGCTTGAAATTATTTTTGAAATTTAGAAAATACCTGAAATCTTATTTGCATTTTCATTATATTTTTCTTTTTCAAACCTATCCTAAACTTTTTATTTTGATAAAAATAATTCAATTAAATTATGTTTCATGTTTAAGTCATGTTTCATGTTTTTTAATGGGAAGTACATTTATACTATCAACTATTATTTATTTAAAAACAACTTCATCTCCAATTTCAATTTCAAATGTTTCAAATAAAGTGAAAAAATATCTATAATAATATGTAACAATTCGAATATGGGATGTAATCTATGATATTATATGACAATCTATTTTAAGTCATTATTTTTAAGGGCAAATTTGATTGTATGTCAAGCTTTGAGGTAATTAAGTTGAGTTGGGTAATTTTACAAGTTTTTTATAAAATGTGAGGTGTAAATCATATTTTAAAAAGGAATATTTAAAATTTTAAATATTCTTTAGTATAAAATCTGGTGAAACAAAAGTCCAATTTTGAAAATTTAAAAAATAAATAAGTTTTTTTTTGAATTTTTCGGTCAAACGCCCAATAAATTATTATTGAAATTAAATTTTGATTTATAATTATTTTAGGAGTATTTAATTCCATCACAACTCAACAAAAATGTAGATTTGGAGGCTTTAATTAATTTGGAGTTCAAGAAAAAATTCAAAATTTTATTTTGATTTGAAATTAAGTCAATTTACAATTTAATTTATCTTGTAAATGTAACATATATATTTCAAAATAGTAAGAAAAACTTATGCTAACGGTAAAAAAATGTTTTTCTTTTTAAAATATTTTGTTTGGTCAAACATCCATTAAATAAAAAGAATATTTAACATTTGACTATATTACATAAATATTTATTTTACAATAAACCTTCCTTAAATTAGAAATTTCAAACAAGAAACTCTATAATGAAATTTATTGTTCTCCACCCCAATTAAAAAGAGGAAGACTTTATTAATTATTAAAACCCAACAATCAATCTCTTACCACTATATATAATGAGAGAGTCACATTGTCTTTTCACCATTCAAACTTTCAATATTTCTCCTCTTTATTTTTTCCCATAAAAAGAATAAAAATGACGTTTTTTTCTCTCTTCAAAAGCAAGAAAAAACCCTCATTTTCTCCTATGCTATGTAGATTGCCACATTGTGGTAACCTTAGAACTCTCTCTATTAGAGATGAAAATAATCACAACATTTTCAATTCTCAAAGATTTTGCATTAATGTTGATGATGACATAGTTGATGAAGTCATTGAAGGCCTAAAATTTGAGAAAAAGAGGTTCTTTTTCGAGACAGGTGAAAAAACAAGTTTGATTCTTGATGTTTCATCATCAAAATTGTCAAAAAGTACTTGTAATAAGAGGCTCGAGTTTCCACCATCTGATGAATCATGTGTTATAACACATATAGATTCGATTGATGCTTATGGGGAAACAAGTACTAGGTCAACTTTTAAAGGGTCATCGTCAAGATTGACAAAGAATGATAATAGTACTAGTAATAACAAGTTTGAGTCTCTACCATTGATCGACTCGTGTGTTATATTACCTAGTGCTATAAGGGTAACTTCGATAGATCCTTATGGATATATCAAGAAACATATGGAAATCATGGTTGAAGAAAATCAAGGGATCAAAGATTGGAAGGAGTCTCTTAAAGAGACGTGTGCTTGGCATTTGGAGAATAATGATAATGATAAAAACATTCATAAGTTTATTATTGGTGCATTTTGTGATTTGTGGATGAGTTATTCAGGTACTTCAACAACAAATACTCCATTTGGATTTAGTACTAGTGAACCTCCTAGTCCTTATTTCATGTCTTTGATAGAAGCTAAGGCTGATCAAATCATTGCAACATCAACATCCAGTGTAATTCCATAAGTAAGGAGTTTGGGTAGGGATAGGATTTATGCAGACTTTATTCTTATAGCTTGTGAGGTTAAGAGATTGTTTCTAGTAATAGATTTTTGCTTGAAAGTAATGTTTTCGAAGAGAATGACTGAGAATTAGATTCCTTAGAGAAATGTTAATTGTGTTTCATTTTCTTATATTTGAAAGAAAAAAAATGCAAAATTTATTTTAGATATGTTATAATATTATTAGTAGTATTGTTTCTTTTTCTTGTTTGAAAATTTAAATAAATATACTTTCTTTTTAAATAATTTGTCGCTAATCTTTGACCTAATATTTTTCATCATATATACCTTGATCTAACATGATATATCAATAATTAGTGTGATACAAAACTTAGTATATGTGTAACTTTATTAAATCTAGAGTAAAAATCATTGTAAGTTAAGTTTTTTTCTCTTTATTTAACTTTTACAATGCATTATTTGTTTATTTATTAATTACTATAATAACATATCTAACTTTTACAATCATTATTTGTTTATTTATTCGTTACTATAATAAATTAGCTTTTTCTCAATTGGTGAGAACTAAACTTTTGTTTACCGAAGCTTAGCTAATTTGGGTACGCGTCATATAGGGCTTGAAAAATATCACTTATTAAGAATTTTTTATATTCAAAAAACGAATTGAGATCTCTGATTTGAAATTTATTGTAAAAACTAAAAAGGTGACCTTGTTGATTGTTCAACTCTATTCTAGAACTTTTATTTTTATAAAATAATCCATTAAATCTTGCTTAATTTCATGTTTTATTTTTAAGGAAATTAAATTACCAACTATTATTTGAAAACAATAACAAAACTGTCAAACACAACTCTATCTACTACTTCAAAATTTTCATATTTAACGAAAAAAAATATTTGTAATAATATATAATAACTCGTATATAAGACTTATGACATTATGAAAATATCTATTTTGTCATATTACTTTCTTAGAGCAAATTTGATTAAATGTTTGAAAAAATAAATTGAGTTGGGTGATTTTGCTATTTGTAAAAATTGTGAGGTATAAGTCATATTTTTAAAGAATATATTTAAAATTTAAAATTTTCTTTAGCATAAAATCTGGTCTAACAAAACTTTAATTTTGATAATTTCAAAAATAAATATTCTTTTGAATTTTATGATCAAACGTTCACAAAATTAATATTCAGATCTGAAATTCAATTTTGATTTATAATTTTTTTAGAGTATTTAATTCCATTACAACCCAACAACCATGTAGATTAAAAAGCTTTTATTAATTTGGAATCTTAGAATTATTCACACTTTTATTTTAATTTGTAAGAGGTTCATTTAAAGTCTATTTTCAATATAACTTAAATTGAACTTATAAATGTAATATATTTCATAAATATTCAAACATATCTTTTTTTTAAAATATTTTATTTAGTCAAACATTCCTTAAATAAAATGAATATTTAACAAGTGACTAAATTACATGTATATTTATTATTTTACAACAAACTCAATCACAACATTGAATAATCTCCACCCCAATTAAAAAGAGGAAAAGTGTATTAATTATTAAAAACCCAACAATTAATCTCTTATCCCTATATAATGAGAAAGGTTACATTGTTTTTTCACCATTCAAACTTTCAATTCCCCCTTTATTTTTTCTAAAACAAAAATGAATCTCTCTTCTCTCTTCAAAAGCCAAAAAAAACCCTCATTTTCTCCTATACTATGTAGATTGCCACATTGTGGAAACCTTAGAACTCTCTCTATTAGGGATGAAAATAATCACAACATTTTTAACTCTCAAAGGTTTTACAACAATGTTGATGGTGACATGATTGATGAAGTCATTGAAAGTCTAAAACTAGAGAAAGATAGGTTTTTTGTCGAGCTAGGTCAAAAAAATAGTTCAATTCTTGATGTGTCATCATCAAGATTGTCAAAAAGACGTATTAATAGTAAGAGGCTCGAGTTTCTACCATTTAACTATGAATCGTGTGTTATAACATCGATGAAGTCTATTGATGCTTATGGAGAAACATGTAAGTCAATTCTTGAAGGTTCATCATCAAGATTGTCAAAGAGTACTAATAGTAGTACTAGTAGTAAAAGGCTCGGGTATGTACCATCGAATGACTCAACGGATGCTTATGGGGATCAAGAAACTAGTTCAATTCTTGACATGTCATCATCAAGTAGTAACGACAGTATTAGTAGTAACGGGCTCGGGTATCTACCATCGAATGAATCAATGGATGCTACTTCAATTCTTGAAAGGTCAAAGAGTAATAGTAGTCACGGGTTCGTGTACTATGTACCTTGTAAAGAAACATATGTTATAATGCAATTGATTTCGAGGGATCCATATGAGGATATCAAGAATTTTTTGGAAAGAATGGTTGATGAAAATCTAGAGATTGAAGATTGGAAGGAGTCTCTTGAAGAGTTATATGGTTGGCTTTTGGAGATTAATGAGAAAAACATTCATAAGTATATTGTTGGTGCATTTTGTGATTTGTGGATGAGCTATTCAGGTACTTCAACAACAAATACTCCATTTGGATTTAGTTATAGTGAACCTCCTAGTCTCTATTTTATGTCTTTGATAGAAGATGAGGCTGATCAGATGATTGCAGCGTCAACATCCAGTGTAACTCCATAAGTAGGGGAGGGGTAGGATTTATCTGACTTTATTCTCTGATGTTAAAATATTGTTTTTAGTGATTGATTCTCGCTCGAAAGAAATGTTTTTGAAGCGAAAAGAGTGAGAATGAGATTTATGAGAAATATTGATCGTGTTTCATTTTCTTATGTTTGAAAGAAAAAAGTAGAGAAATAAAAAGCAGAATTTATTTTTGATATGTGATACCCTTATTAGTATTATTTCTTTTTCTTGTTTGAAAATTCAAATAAATATACTTTCTTTTGTAATAATATTTTTTGTGTTATTCATGGTTTCCGATAAAAAAAAATAGAAATAACTTTTGAAGTTTGTCGCTAATTTTTGACATAATTTTTTTTATCATATATACCTCTACCTAACAAGCTACATCAATAATTAATGTAATACAAAATGTAATTTATGTAAATCGTACGTGAGATTTATTCTATGATATTATGTGACTATTTATTTTGAGATATTACTCTTTTTAGATAAGTTAAATTGTATGTTTTAGAAATTGTGAGTTATAACTATATTTTAGAAAGTGCATTAAATTTCTTCTTCTTTTTTTTTTTTGCAAAATATATGGTCAAACAAAATTCATATTCTAACTCCAACTTTAATTTTAAAAATTTTGAATTTTATTTATTTTATGATCAAACACCGACTAAATTACTATTGAAAGTTGAAATTCAATTTTTATTTTTTCAAATTTTGGTGTATTTATCTCCATCATAACTCAACAACATTGTAGATTGGGGAGCTTTAATTAATTTAGAGTTCAAATTTTGACCGAACTATTAGAGTAACTCCATGTATGAGTAGCAACAATACAAGTCCAACAAGATTTAAACTTCTATTTTGATTGGAAAGAGGTCATTTCAAAATTTAATTTAACATATAAATGTAATATATTTCACAAATGTTAGTAAAACTTATGCTAACATGCAGTGTTTATAAAAGGCGGGGACGTGAGGCGAGCGTAGTAGTCTTATGTATATTTAAATTTATTGTTTTATTACTAATAAAATAAACAAAAGTGAACCTTTCAATGATTTATGATTTTTATTTGAAATAAGTATTAATAATCAATAATGAAGAAAATGTATTATAATTATTATTTGAAAAATATCATTAAACTAATAATAAAAATATGATTTAAAGCAAAAGAAATTTTTTAAAAATATACAAACGCTCGGATGTACGTTTTAACGCCCAAAACTTACGTTTTTATGTTCAGGATTACGCCTCAAATTTCAAGACTTACGCCTTATTAATCTATGTTTTTAATTTACGGCCCAGAGCATTTTTGATAAGTCTGTCCCGAGACTCGCCCCAAAAACGTTTTTTAAAACACTGCTAACGTGTTTTTCTTTTGAAAATATTTTGATTAGTCAAACATCCATTAAATAAAACAAAAGTAATCACAACATTTTCAATTCTCAAAGATTTTACAACAATAGTAATAGTAATGAGCTCGAGTACTATCTATCATTTAACAACTCCTTTGTTATAAGGGTAAATTCGAATGATCCTTATGGATATATCAAGAAATCTATAAAAAAAAAAATATATTTGACGCAAATCAAGAATGATCCTTTTGCATTTTTTTCTCTATTTTTTTCCATTCAAACATAAAAAGATGAAACACAATCAATATTTTTCTCAACGATTTTCATTTTCAGTCTTTCGCTTCGAAAAAGATTTCTTTCGAGCGAGAATCTATCTCTAGGAATAATATTTTAACATCAATAATTAGTGTAATACAAAACTTAATTCATGTCTTAAATTCTATTAACTTGGAGTAAAAAACATTGTAACTTAAGTTTCTTTATTTATTTAACTTATACAATGCATAATTTGTTTATATATTCGTTACAAGTTACAACACTAACATATGCAATGTTGTTAAATTAAAAAATTATGGTCTTTCCCAAATTTATGATAAAGTAAAGCAGTATATGGTTATTTCCAATTAAAATTTTACAGTTAAAAACCAAAAATATGTGTAATGTATTGATATTACTTTGAATCTTATCGTTTTAAATATGTCAGGGTGAAAGTTGGTTATAAATCGATTTGAACATGTTTGGGAATTGCTTGATCGAGCACTAAAGATATTTATTACCAACACTTAATTTATAATAGATGCAGTTATTTAGAGGTAATAATATCCAGTGACAATAATAAGTATATAAATATTTATTACCAGCACTTTATTTAAATATAGCTAAAAGTTTTATTGCTTATAAATATAATGACGTTAATTCAATTCTACTGAATATGTTTGCCTCATAAATGAAAAAAAAAAAGTTGCCACAAGAGCAAATTTCAAAATTATTGATGATCGTAATGTTATGTTGGTCGAAAACTATGAACAAAGATCAAATATGACACAAATTTATCATCAAATTTCAATTTGCAAAGAGTGTTAAATCTTACATGAATTGCCTTTACAGAATTAAATGAATATTCGATACGAAAATACGAAATGCTCACTAATAATGAGATCAATTAACTAAAATATTATATTTTAATCGTATAATATATAAAGATACAAGAAATAAATAAGAAGATTTAGCTCAACTTTAAGAATAATTATAGACGTACTTTGAAAACTAAACAATAATTTAAATGTAATCACAATGTAATTTATCGCAAGCTCCATTTATAATGAACCAAAAGAATTAATCTGTAGATAAATTGATAAGAGTATAATGCAAAGCTATCTACATAGAAAACAAAATAAAAAAAACTATAATGTATCGATTGTCATTGAAATGTTTGGTATCTTCATGTCCTTCCCATCAACTTTAAATCCAAAAATTAATGTTATTTTTTTCTCGTTAGGATGATATTTTTAATATATTTGAGAGTTGTCGATTGACGACCCTTCGTCAGAATTACTCAAAAAATACACTATATAGTTAGATAAAATTATTTTTTATTCTTTATATTTGGACATGTATTCCTTGTCATTGATTACTAGTATGTTGTTTGATACATGGGAAGAGCATCCAAGACATGCTAAGACAAAGACATTTCAAATTATGTGTATAACACTCTGTTGTGTTAAAGGTATGAATAACTAATAAATGGAACTCTATAGTATTAGAATGCGAAGGGTTTTAGACTTTTAGTGCAATACAATAACATTATTAAAGACATAATTGTCCCTTAAAACCTTTTTCACATCATTTCGGACACTATATTTGTGAAGGATATTTTTAAAAATAATATTTTATAGCAATTATGTGATATATGTTAGTTTTAATAGACCAAATCAAACATTGAATAAAAAATAATTTCAATATAACTAATTACAATTATAGTTACTGATGAAAATTGAGCTGATAAAATCAGATCTTGGCTGGTCAAAACGGGTCAAGAGTCAAGACAACAAATCAGTCAAAACCAAGCTGAATTTGCTTGGACCAAAAGGGCAAAGTAATGAGATGAGTCATAACTCAATTTGACTGATTTTAATTGTATTATTTGTTCTTTTAAAAGATATTATTAATAATAATAATAATAATAATAATTATTAGTATTATTATTATTATTGAAATATTTTAATAAGATTTTTCATAAGTCAATTTGGACTATATATCAACTCAATTTTAATGAATTGAAATTGATTGAACTAATAAATAAACGAATCGATAACCCTCTCAAACTTAAACAGCTACTTGCAATGTTGATATTACTAATGCATTATATTTATTATTATTTTTACATACTATCAAGTGATTTCTGCTCTCAAACAATTTTCAAACATATTCTGGTAAAATTTAAAGTAATATTGAAATGTAATTCAAATATTGATTTTTTTAAAATTTTGAGTATTTATCTCCATCATATCCCAACAACATTGTAGATTCGGGGCTTTAATTAAATGGGGGGTCCAAATTTTGGCCAGAGAATAACTCCAAACATGAATTAGCATTCAAACTTCAATTTTTTTATATTTTAAAGAGCTTCATTTTAAGTCAATTCATTATTTAATTTTAACTTTTGTCCCTATCTAAATGTAACATGTTTCATAAATGTAAGTTAAACTTATGCTACTTTTTTCTTTTTTTAAAAAAAAATTATTTAGTCACACAGCCATTAAATAAAATGAATATCTAATATTTAACCATATTACATATATAATTGTAAGGAATATATTTTAAATTTTAAATTTTCTTTAGCATAAAATCTGGTCAAACAAAAATTCAATTTTGATAATATAAAAATAAATATTTCTTTTGAATTTTTACGATCAAACGCCCAGTAAATTATCATTTAAATTTGAAATTAAATTTTTGATTTATAAATTTTTTATATTTAACTCCATCACAACCCAACGATAATGTAGATTGAAAGGCTTCAATTAATTTGGAGTCCAAAATTTTGCCAGACTATAAGAATAACTCCAAACATGAGTAGCAGTAATACAAAGTCCAAGAAAAATTCAAATTTTTATTTTGATTTGAAATAAGTGGATTTTAAGTCAATTGACAATTTAATTTAACTTAAAAACATAACATACTTCATAAATGTAAGACTTATGTTATGCCTTTCTTTTTTTAATATTTTATTAGGTCAAACATCCATAATATAAAATGAACATTTAACATATTACATATATACACAAACCAGCCTTAAATCTTAAATTTGAAGCAACAAACTATGTCATAGCATTTATTGCTCCACACCCAAAAAAAAAAAATTCAAGAAAATTACATTAAATTTCACTACCCAATCATCAAATTCCACACCTATAAAAAGAAAAAAAGTTAACATTATTTTTTCACCATTCAAACTTCAAATACTTCCCCCCCTTTATTTTTTTTTTAAAGAATAAATAATGAATCTCTCTTCTCTCTTTAAAAGCAAAAAAAAATCCTCTTTTTCTCCATTTTTATGTCCATTACCACATTGTGGAATCCCCAAAACTCTCTCTCTTAGAGTTGAAAATAATGACAACATTTTCAACTCTCAAAGATTATACAACAATGTTGATGATGATACGGTCGATAAAATGGTTGAAGGCCTCAAAATAGAGAAAGATAGGTTTTTTTCTCGAGGCAGGTGAAAAAACTAGTTCAATTATGAAAGTATCATCATCAATATTGACAAAGAGTAATACTGAGCTCGAGATTCTACCAATTGATGAATCGTGTGTTATAACACCTATCGATTCGATGGATATTCCTTGTGGGGAAGGAGCTATTTCAATTCGCGATCAAGTGTCATCATCAACATTGTCAAATAATACTAATAATAGTGGCAAACAGGTCGAGTATCTACCATTTAATGACTCGTGTATTATAAAGCTATCGAGTTCGATGGATCCTTATGGGAGTTTCAAGAAATCAATGGTAAAAATGGTTGAAGCAAATCTAGGGATTAAAGATTGGGATGAGTTTCTTGAAGAGATGTTGGCTTGGTATTTGGAGGTTAATGAGAAAAAAAATCATAAGTATATTATAGGTGCATTTTGTGATTTGTGGATAAGCTATTCATTTACTTCAAACAACAAATATTCCAAATTCATTTTTATTTAGTTCTAGTGAACCTAAGGCTGTGATTTCACCAACATCTACATCTTTTATAATTTCATAAGTGAGGAATTCAGATTGGATCGAAACATAATTTATGCAAATTTTATTTTTATATTTTATGAGATTAAAAGAGTGATAGATTATGCTCGAAAGAAAATATTTGAAGCAAACGCTCATAGTGATTTATCTTATATGTTTTAAAAGAAAAAAATATAGAGAAATAAAATACATAATTTATATTTTAGATATGTTATGGTATTATTTTGATTAATATACTCTTTTTTTTTTTTCAAAGTAATGTTTGTTGAGTTGAAAAAATAAAAATTAGTTATGAAGTTTATCGCTAATCTTTGACCTCATTTTTCTATCATATATGTCTAACTTTTATTAACTTAAAGTAGAAATCGTTGTTACTTAAGTTTTTTTTTTTATTTAAAACTTTTACAATGCTTAATTTATTTATTTATTTGTTATAGCAGTAACATATTGAATGTTATTAATTTACGGATCTAGCAAGCCTTCTTTATTTGCTTAAGAAGGTAAATTTCTATAATAATAATTAAATTTTCTAGATAATTATTTTCCTTTATGAAAGCAAGTAAATCCAGCAAAAAATGATTAAAAACACCTGTTATTAATGCTCAACAAATCCAAATATTTTAGGGGCAATTAATCATAAATACTTTTATTTAATGTAGTACAATTTCACTTTTCTACACTTGTCCCAGATGTTGCAGAAATTGCAGTTTACGCATACAATAATTGGAGATGTTTGTCTATAGATTTTTATTTCAAAATTAGAAATAATAATTGATTTTTCTAAAAAAGAAAATGTATTTATTATTTATTAAGTTTTGTTATATATTATTTTTAACTTATTTGGAAAAAAAAAACATGTTTTTATGCGGTTTTAAAATTTTTAGGTAAAGACAATTCCTTTTTAGAGAACAATTTAAAAATTATTTTAAAGCAAAATAAAAATCAAGATAAAAAAGTATTAGACCACGATCTAAGTTTATAAGTTATTACAAACGTTAAATGACTATATTAGGAAATATTTGTTCAGTTGTGTTGAAAGGGTAATTTCAAAGGGTTATATTTACCGAGTGCGGAGTTAAAAGGGTAAAAAAAAATTGTCAAAAATTCCAAAAGAGCACATCAATTTTTTTTAAAACCAAAACGGTAAAATCGCTCACGATGTAGCGACTTGCCTTCTGAAAAAGCGAAATCGCTGCAATAGCAGCGATTTTTTAAATTTGTTTTTTTTAAAAAAAAAAATATAGAGAAATAAAATGCAAAAATTTATATTTTAGATATGTTATAGTATTATTTTTTTAAGATTGTTTTATATTTCTTTTCCTTGGTTGAAAATTTTGATTAATATACTCTTTTTTTTTTTTCAAAGTAATGTTTGTTGAGTTCAAAAAATAAAAATTAGCTACGAAGTTTATCGCTAATCTTTGACCTCATTTTTCTATCATATACGTCTAACTTTTATTAACTTAAAGTAGAAATCGTTGTTACTTAAGTTTTTTTTTTTATTTAAAACTTTTACAATGCTTAATTTATTTATTTATTTGTTATAGCAGTAACATATTGAATGTTATTAATTTACGGATCTAGCAAGCCTTCTTTATTTGCTTAAGAAGGTAAATTTATTATCAGATAAAAGCTAAATGTCTTTACGTTCAAACACAACTTTTTCTTCCAAATATCAGTTATTAACATAACCTCATATACTATTTTTTTTATAGAAAAAACTCAAATCTAAATCATGTCCAAACACATAAGTTAATAAATGATGAGAGACCTAGATTTTCAAAATTTACAAAGTTATTATCAATTGATAGCAACAATACTAGTAGGACTGAAATTTTTTTAATGTGGTCCTTCACTGCAAAAAAAAGTATAATTAACTCAAAATTTGAGAAAGGTGAATAATATTTATTCTTTTTGTATCTTTATGGTTAATGTCTTTGTCTATTTAAAATGAGAACAAGTTGTAATTATTTTACATTTTAGTATGAATAGGAAAAGAACAAGAATTGAAATTATTCTCAAGGTTGAGAAGGTTATATTGAACTGCATGAATTTGGTGGTCCTAATTGAAAATACATTTCATACTTTGTCCTCACATATGGGGTCGATAAGGTGGGATCGAGTGACCTCTGTGTCAGACAAAATGAAAAAAATGAAGTTGAAAATGTGAATATGTAAGAGGTGCGTGAATACGCTAGGTGGTGTGAGAAGTTTGTTTTAGCAGAAGGAGTTAGGCCAAAAATCTAACCTCTTAGCTCATTTTCTCCTCCTTGTTACTTTTAGTTAGTAGTCACATTTCTCTTATTCTTCAATGTATATTACTACGTGTAACTTTATTTACTTTGTATCATGCTATTTTAATATATTGACATATTTTTCTTCTAATTCTGCTTTTAACATATTTTTTCTGAGTCGATAATCAATCAGAAATAATCTTTCTATACACAAAGATAGAGAATAGAGATAAAGTTTGTGTACGGTCTAATCTTTTCAGACCCTACTTATACAATTACACTGAGTCGGATATCAATGTATAAACTTTGGGTCTCCAATGGAGATTTTTCTCTCTCTTCTATTTGTTTAAGTTATGAATATTTAGTCAATATACTATGTAATAAATGGCTAGATATGAAAATAATAATTTGGAGTGGACTTCTATGGTTTTGCTCATGTTGGGTCATCAACTCATTGTATTTGAATTGGGCTGATACAAATTGGGCCAAATTCATAATTCTTTCTATTTCGAGCGGTCACTATTGATTTGACACCCGTATTTTCTTCAACCGACATTAAAACTTTTATGAATCAATATATACCGTTAGAAAGATCTTAAGAAGGTCTTCCGAATGATGCTAAAACACCATATACACGGCGATAAGATGGTTGAAAATAGGGGTGTTTATGATATTTTTCACAAATCTTGTCTCTTGCAATCTCTCTCTATCGAAAATATGATTTTCGATAAATTTTAACCTGGTGAGAAAATATATTTATATCATGCTCCAATATTAATGAAGGAAGAACTTGGAAATATATACATAATTAAACAAAACATGTCCACATCAGTTATTCTATGACCGTTTGTATAATATTAATTGTATCAAGAGTTTTTATATATATATATAAAAATCATGTGTGGTGTATAGTAAAATTTACGTAGCATGCACTCCATATTTCAAAAGATTGTGTTCAAACCCTATTTGGTAGAATTTCACTGAATTTGTTATTGTTATTCGTTAGAATACCAAATGTGGTGTCCAAAATACCTTTTTAAGTCCCTCTTTGTACAGTAAAATAATAATGTGATATTATGTCTTCTTTAACACCAATTCTATTAAAAGAGTTTCACATTTTAATTCCCACTTTATTAATTAAAGAGTTAAATAACACTTTGTTGTGTGTGTTAGAAAATATTCTCATTGTCTTCACAACTTTATCATGTTCATTCAATATTTACCAGTACAAAATATAGGTAGCAAGAGTTATTAAATAATTAAGGCAAACATTAAAGAGTCACACAAGCCAACTCCTAAAATTGATTGTTGAGATTGTTGTTACAAATAAACTCCACTACTCTCAATTGCATTAAACACACCTCTATCAATCACCAAATGACGTGTTATCGTGGATGAGATTAAATATAAAAAATTCTCGATAGAAAATATTTTTTATACATAAACTTATGTTTTGCAGATTAAAAGAACACCTTCATCAAGTTTTCATTATTCAATTAATTTTTTCATAATGATTTTATTACTAATTATATGCTAATATTCCAAATTCCAAAGTCTTAATTACTTTCCTTTTATAAACAAACAAGAAGATTGAAGCAACCAATTCCACATTAGATTATTCAAAAATATGAGACCCATAACTTTCATTTTTTTAAAAAGGAAAATGATAAATATACCTTCGAATTATCGTAAATGATATGTAAATATTATTTGTCATATTTTTAGGATATTGATATCTCTGCCGTCTATGAACTAGAGCATATATTATCTTCATTCTAATTTCTAACGGAAGACTAAATATAGGAATACATGGCGCAATCTTATCTATCGATAAATGTTGGGTCAATAGATAAGATTATGACACGTGTATGTCTGATAGTATAAAGAATATATATGCTTTAGTTTTTGAATGTCGGGACAGCAATGTCCCTAAAATATGACGGAAGATATTTGCATACGATTTACGATAGTTCAAAGATAAATATCCGTTTAGCTATAAAATTGATTCTTCGATAGTTCATCTTTTAAGTAAATTTGCAACAAATGTTATTGTTTAGCTATAAAATTGATTCTTCATTTAACTTTTTTTTTTTCATACTGTTCATAACATGTAGAATGATTTGACAATTATCCATATTATCTTATAGTGTATTTTCATTATCGCTTTATTTTACTATTAATATTGTTCTTTTCTCCATATTATCTTATACTGTATTTTGATTAACACATTATTTTATTATTAATATTAATATTGTTCTTTTCTCGTAAGCGCTAGTAATTTCTCTATTTACATAAAAAAAATTTCTCTATATTATTTTTACGTATGCTTTTAAAATGCAGTAATGTAAAATACAAAAGAAAGTTATATATATATAGACAAAAAGATGGAAAACCTTACATTGCTATTTTACTTTACTATTAGAAATAAAGATTACAATTTTCACAGCATTTTTTTACCACCCATATATTCCTAAATATATATTATTTAAAAAAAGACCGTGAAAACAACATTTTGCTATAAATAAAAATCCCCAACCCCTAAAGAAAAATACAAGAAAATAAATATTTTTGAAACCCAAAAAATAATTATGGGTCTCATATCTTCATTTAGAGTTCGACAAATCTTAATAATTTTATATTTATCATAAAAAGAAATATTTAATTTACATAAATTATTCGTAATTCAGTAACTTAAAAGAATTTAATTTCTTAATCATAACCTTCAGAACATATGATTAGAAATTTTAGCACTTTTAAATTACTAAATTATATATTAATAATTTATGTATAATAAATAATTTTTTTAAAACTAAATAAACTTATCGATTTAATCAAATTCTTAATTCTAGCTCCGCCTCAGATTGTCAGTATTATATTCATGTTAAACACGTGATCACCACCGTCCTCTACCGCCAAAATCACAGCCGTTCTATAAGAACGGCGACTCAGCTCCGGTGACTCCGGGATTGACGGAGAAAACACAATGCCAGATCTCCGTAAAAGCTCTAACAATAATTCCATGGTAATACGGAGAATTCAGCTGCAAAAAACAGTTGAGAAGTTCTCTTAATTCGTCTTTAGAGTAAATCTCCTTTTCAAGTATCATTTGCAGCATTGACTGCCGGAAATCTACGTAAGGATCGTCGGAATCTTTCTCGACGGCGACACTCTCGCCGCCGATTCTACCGAATCCTTGAACAGCTCGTTCAGCGTCGGAGGAGTAGTGTGCCGGAGACGGAGTTGGAGATGGAGAAAAAGTGGTTGTGGTTGTGATCGGAGAATTAGAGAAAGAGTACTTATTATTGGGGGTTTTGTGGTTGTTGAAGACGGCGGCGGTGTCGGCGGAGTGGTGGCGGCGGGGTTTTGGGTGGAAAATGCTGGAAAATTTGGGCCGGATACAACTGCTACTGCAGCCCAATTTTACTGTAACGTTGCGTAAAATAACCCTTTTTTTGGTTGTTGACATTGCAGAATTAGCCAGAAATTTTGCAGAGCTTTTTTTTTAGATGAATTTGTTTTTTTAAGGTAAGGTATAATAGTGAATAGTTTCACTGAAATTGGTAAGTGATGGAACATATAAATTCTACATGTCAACTGAAAAAACTGCATTAAATAATATCTTTATCTACCTTATCGGAATATACTCGTTTCAATTTATGTGACCATATTTGATTAAAGCAATAAAATACTAAAAATATTTTTATCTAGTACAATTTACATCTCTTATGTAATTTGCAGACTATTACACGAGGAATTTACATCTTCTATATGATTTGCAGATTATTACACTGTGATTTGTGACAGAATCGACGAGTTATCCTAGGGTCTTGAGTCAAAAATTTAAAATTAAATTATTTTTAAATAAGAAATTCATTTACTAGCTTTGATAAAGAGTCACATGTAATTACTTTTGTAAATAATAATCTGATTATATTAAGTACTACTGATAATTTTTACATGAACGATGCAGTACACAGCTTAAACCTAAAATTAATTTAATTTAGATAACACATATGATGCATTTATTTACTTTGCAAACAATTTTGAAAATAATTTTTCTTAATATTCTCTATTGCTACTCTAACAGCCTCTTTTTTTTTTTTTTTTTTAATTCTTTCTACTACTCTAAATAGACAAGTTGCCTAATTAAAACTAATTAATAACAACTATATTGGTGACTAATAATTAATGATGACAGCCATGAATATTATGGTCCCTATATTTTTTTTGTTAAGGAAACCTTAATTACCTCCTTTAGTTTGAAATCGACAAATTAAACATAAAAATAATATTTGTTTTCGTTCACTTTTAGTTGTTATAGTTTTCTTTTTTAGATATACTTTCTCCGTTCACTTTGAAAATAAAAATATATTTAACATGACTTTCGAAAAATGTAACATTTCAATTATCTAGTGGGGCACAAAAGTCATATTAGAAGAAAATAATATATACGCTTATTTATAATTAGTTCTATCACTCTAAAATCAAGGGTCAACATCGACATATAGAGTAGATTGTAAATCGTCAATTTCCATGAATCTAACGATAGGTTTCAGTTCAAAGTTGACGGATAATTGATCATGTCCGTTGGTTTTTTGAACGAGTTTTAGAAAATATTTTTTTAAAAATGTAACTGTTGGGATTAAACTCAAATATTTTTTGTGGATAATTATATCACTCGTCCACACATTTTCTTTGATAGAAATTTTTTTTATCATTTTTAATTTTACTTTTCAACTATAATTTTTCATTTCGAAAAATAAATTATCAAAAAAAGCTAATTCAAGAACATAACTTCTCTCAATTATATCACTTGTGAAGTAATGAAAAGTACCTACCCTATCAGCATAAATATAACTCGTGCTTAGTAACATGATAAAATAATTATCAACTTGTTATAATAAATCAAAATTAAACTAATTTATATATAACTTTAATTAATTTAGATAATTATTGATTATTTTTCCCAATTTTGTACCACCATAATAGTATGTAGTACGTAGATATTAATTATCCAACAGATTTCATAAATGCAAAGACAAAAATGGAGCAATAGAAACATTTTAAGATCTAGGACATTATTATAATCATGAGAAAACTGTGTGTGGATAGGCAGTCCATGAAAACTCTGCAAAATCATAAATTTTATATTAATCGGTTTCGATTTGATTTTATATAGTTTGATTTATTAATTTTTGGTTTTTAAATATGTTAAATTAATAAAAAATTATCTTTTTTTGGTTTATTGATCTTAATCTTTAACAGTTTGATTTTCAGTTTCATCACTAAGAAAATGCTTATAAAATAAATATATGACTTCTCCAAAATTTTGACGCGACGAGACAATAATATAACTTTAAAAATGCTCATAATATAGAAACAATAATAACTAACATGAAAAGAATTATACAAATATAACTCAAGGAGAAATTAGGAATAACTTCTTACACTAGATTTCGAATGTAACGTGAAATTGTGAACTCAAAAGTTACTACTGTGAAATGTAAATCGAAAACTAAAGGTTAAAAATAGGAATTAATAAGACATCGAGATTAATAGTTAATATACATGTACGAATAAAATAATACCGTAGTATTAACAAGTTATCGATTTATCCATTGTTAAAAATCAAAACCAAATTAATAACCTAATAACGTCTTTTTATAAATTAATTCAATAACAACATTTTTTTCAATTCAATTTATCGATACGTCTTATTTTTCGTAGCCCAACAAAAATTCCCCCAACAATTCTCCTCTGAAACTTCTCTCCACGTCTATAGTTATGTTTTTATTTTCCCCAAAAGTCCAAACTCAATTTTCTTCTAAAAAAAAGAATTAAATGTTTTTAAATAAAATGAAAGTCAACTAAAATTATTTTAATGACGAAAATACCCCTTCCACAAGATAAATTAACTGTCTTTTGTGAATCCCATAAAATCTTAACTTCCCTACTATTACGTGTAAAATAAAATACTATTATTCCTATTTTTAAGGCAAAATATTTTTTAAAAAAAATTCAAAATTCCTCTTTTTTCTAACTTTTACAAACCGTTGTCACCCTTCACATAATTATTAATCATCTAAAATAAAAGAAATAGATTTTTCATGTATCTTCATTTTATTTTGAAAATTATAAAATTAATATTTTAAGAAAATTTATTTATAAATATTTTTGGGTAAATTCACGGATATATTACTTCAACTTTTCTCTCCAAATACTCGTATGATTAATTTAAAATTATATTTCATTGTATTAATATGATATTTTTTAAAAAAAGTAATGTTTTAATTACGATGACCAAAAACACAAAGTAAGACTGCTTCTCACGTTTGTCAATAATTATAAGTAAACGAATTATTCTAATTTTACGTTTCCTATTAAATTAGTGTCTCTTTTTTTTAAAAAAAAATAATAATTTCCTGCCCTTTTTTCCCTCTCTCAAACTATATATTTTGGCAAATATTATGTTTTCATAATTAATTCCTCTTTCATTATTGAAAACTGAAGCAAAAATTGTTGAAATTTTGTTTAGATGGTTACTAAAAAGATTTCAATTATTTGATTAAACACAAGGCATTTTGGAGTATAAGATGTTGGGAAACTTCATTACTAGCGTTTTAATGTAAGTTTTTTTTTTCTTTTTTTTTTAATTTCGTGATTTTTGTAATATTTTTTACATATTTAGATGATTGAATTATTGTTTTTGTGGATTTTTGCAGATTGGTTCTTGGATATGCATATCCTGCTTTTGAATGTTTTAAAACAATTGAGAAGAACAAAGTGGAGATTCATGAACTTAGATTTTGGTGCCAATATTGGTAAAATTCTCTTATTTTTATTATCAAAAAGTTGATTTGTAAGTGAATTAGAACAATTTAGAATTCGATGTTTGAGAAATTGGACCATTAGTTATTTATCGAGAGTCTATCGAAAATAGTGTATAATTAAAATCATACTGATATATTATTGTTGTGTATTATGAGTACAAACAAGAAGAATGTGATAACGAAATGGATTAAAGTTATTTATAGTAAAAGTACTAGATATATATTTTACGTTATTAAAAATGTAGTTTAACCTATTATATTAGGGTAGTTTAGTGTTATTTTCTCATTAATCATAGAGATTTTTCAATAATTACCTTATTAGACTAATCTACTAATGTTTCTTTACACAGTTCCTTAATAAATATAACTAAATAGAGGATTAAGTTTGTATGGCATTGGTTAAACAAGTCTAATTTCATGTGATATCTGTCATTTTTCATCAGTACAGATATCGAATAACTCTGTTCATAAAAAATAAGTCTAGTTTCATGTGATATCTGTCATTTTTCATCAGTACAGATATCGAATAACTCTGTTCATCAAGACTAAGTCTAGTTTCATGTGACATCTGTCATTTTTCATCAGTACAGATATCAAATAACTCTGTTCATCAAGATTAAGTTTAGTTTCATGTGATATATGTCATTTTTCATCAGTACAAGTATCGAATAACTCTGTTCATCAAGACTATAATTCTATCAGAAGAATTCATCTAGTGTGTTCAAATTGTAGTCGATTATTTCTAAGAAAAAAATGTTTGTTTTCAGGATCATTGTTGGGGCTTTGAGAATCTTTGAAAGCTTTGGTGATTTGTTTTTGTCATGGTATGTTCACTTTGTGTTAGTACATTTATAATATTTTACCAAAAATGATACTACCAATATATTAAATTGTTGTTGTTTTTTTTTAGGTTACCAATGTATGGTGAGGCAAAATTAGCACTTTTCATCTACTTATGGTATCCAAAAATAAAAGGCACATCACATATCTATGATACAATATTGAAGCCATTTGTTGCAAAGTATGAAACAGATATTGACAGGAGTTTAATGGAATTTAGAGCCAAGGCATGGGACTTAGCCATTTATTACTGGCAAAATTGTACAGAAATAGGTCAAGCAAAGTTCTTGCAAATGCTTGAGTATATAGCTTCTCAATCTAAAAGAGGAACACTACATCCAAAATCCGAGGTAACGTTTACTTGACATGTATTATCAGTTACACAGTTAAACTAACTTGAATATGATCTAAACAAATGGTACTACTAAACGATATTAGTCAATTTTGACTTCTCTTGTCGATTAATTTGAAGTTTTATTTATTTGCAGAAACAAGATGAGACAACACACCGATCATCTTCACCGGTTGACGACAAAGATTTTTATGGTGCAAGGGCAAAATTAAGACGTTCCAACAAAGGGGACTAGTTAGCCAAATAGTGGCACAACAACGTAAACTTTTTTTCTTTTTTTTTTTGTATATTTTGTAAAAATGTGAGCAAACTAATTTTTTAATGATTTCTTTTCTTTTCTATTTTATTCAATTTTCTAGTTTTGACAGAATTATATAACAAATGGAATTCTTTTGGTTATTATATTATACTCCTATCGTTTCATTTAATGTGATATTTTTTAAATTTTGAGATTTAAATAAATTTATTATTAATTGTAGATTTTTTTAATTTTTTTATCATTTTGAATTATTAATTATTGTGACTTATATTATTTTTTACGTAAATTATAAATATATAAGTTTTAGTTCAAGTTATTTATAAATTCCATACGCAAATTGTTTAAGGTGAGCTGGGAGTTTGTACAGGAGGCCCATACAATCAACTCTATTTTGCGAATTTACTCTTAGTGAATAAGCAAGACGTTCTCAAAATAGACCATCAAATATAAATATTTAAGAATTTTTTATTATTATTCTATTACATTTTACAAAAAAATTCACATCCCTGTAACGAGAGTGAAAGATATATCTATCATAATAACAAAATTACATTCTGAATAATCGACTCATTTATTAAATAAAATGTTACGAAATCTTCCTTCTTTTACCTTTACACAAGAAAGTAACTTATGAATCTTATTACGACCATTTCTCTTTAATTGTCCCCTAATTCCATGACTTCACGACTTAAGATTATGAAACCAATAGATGACATATTTATTCACCAATAAGAACGTATGATACAACAAAAATGATTATTAGCGACATTTAATTTTTAATCATCGCTAAATATGTATTTTTAGTGGCAATTATCGCTCTTTGTATATGTTCCTAAAGCCTTCCGCGACATTAGTTCTAATGTCACTTAAATAATGCTGGTAAAAACTTTAACACTTTTTATTAGTGTCAATATTTAATGTCTCTGAAGATTGTTTTGTTATAGTGGTAGTAGATTAATAAGTATTGATTAATCTATAATTATTTAGATTCTAGAGTACTCGTCTTAATTAAAAAACATTTTATATTCAATGTAAATATTTTAATATGAATTTTGATATAGATATCAAACACGGAATAGAAAATCGAAAAAAACCCCTTAACCATAGACCAAAGGCCAAAATCCTTCCACAACATATGAATCAACTTATCCACCAAACCCTACACTTAACCATTTCTCCACCTTTAACACTCCAAATTCAGTAGATAAGGCCAAATTCTTGTGGAGCTACCCTATCTTTATCAGATACCCTTTTCTCTACTCTCCATTCACTACTCATAGAGCCTATTTTCACTCTTTCCAATGGCTTGCTCTGCTTCTTCTTCAACTGCTCTGCTTTCTTACACTTCCAGAGCTTCTATTTCACCTAAATCACACATTTCTCAATCAATTTCTGTTCCTTCTGCTTTTAATGGACTTCGTAATTGCAATCCCCTTGTTTCTCGTGTAGCTCGTTCAATCAATACTCGGGTTGCTCAAGCAGAACGCCGTCGTTTTGCTGTCTGTGCCTCTGTAAGTTTTTCTAGGACCCCTTTTTGTTTTGCTTGGTTTTATTGCATTTTGAGTTAATTTTCTGAAACTATGAATGTTTTTGGAAAAAGGGTTTACTTTAATTCTGGGGAAAGTTTGTTTCTTTACACACTTTTTGAAGGAGTTCATAGTTAAACACTTTTCGGAATCTTAGTAGGTCAGTTGGTTAGTTGGGGGTTTGATTTTCGCTTCCCCTGGCCCCTCTATATAATTAAAAGAAACACTTGTCTATTCAATTTTATCACATCCATTTGTGAAACTATCATCATTTTGTTATTACTGCATTTGTGTTTTGCAATTGAATTTGGAAGCTCAATGTTGTTAGTTTGAATGGAAAGACACCGTGTACATTGGCCTGAGGCTTTCAGGCTTTAGCATTGTTTTTAGCATACTTTATACTTTGAATTGTAAGGCAGTGTAAATTGTACTTATGGACTTGTCTTGAGGGAATGGGAATTAAAATTATATGTTCAGTTGTATCTAAGTTGGTATTGGTAAAGTGGTAAACTGGAGTTCATATCTAGGATTAACTATAATGGTATGTTGTGTGCTTTATAATAGTGGTTTTAATTAGAACTAATGACCACCCAAAATTTATAGGATAACAAGTATTGAGCTTGACTATCTAGTAGATATTAGACTACGTATAAACCAGTCAACTTAGTTTCCGTAGAGAGACCAGAAGTTGCAAAAGAAGACCAAGTAAAATTAAAAGGATTTTTTTTCTCGAGTTCTTAAGAACTTGCGTTTTCTTTTACCTCAAGTTCTCTGTGGTGGTCGTGTTTCTTTTTAGATCAGGATTCAGCTATCTAATGTTGTTTCATGTATGTTTTCATATATAGAGTGAACTCCCACTTGTTGGAAATCAAGCACCAGACTTTGAGGCTGAAGCTGTTTTTGATCAAGAATTCATCAAGGTAATATATTTGTGTTATTATTACATACCTGTTATTGGAGAAAAAATGCTTAATTCCATTCAAAAAGTTTGCTTAGTTTTAGATGTCCGAACAAGAGTAATATATTTATTTATCTGTATACAGATTTAACTTATGACTCTATAGTCTATACAATAAAATCATAAATATTTGATATTATCACTGTACGGTTAACCCATTAACAACTTGATTTGTATTTTTTTCCTTTTTTTCTGAATTATGCTTTGGTTTTCATTAAAATCATAAGAATAACAGATTTATGGTTTAAAGGTGAAAGGTCCTGCATGAAATATGAATATATTTAAATTAGAGTAGTTTCGTCTTTTTTCCTACTGTTTTTTCGGCGCACTAGTTGCTATATTTATCTAGAGTTTTGTTGGAAGAATGCAGAGTAAGGGATGTAAACGTAATATCTAAAACCACATAGGAGGTTAGTGTTGCAAGCCTAAGTATCCAAGAGGTTCTTCTAATAAGAGAAAAAAATCAAACATTCGTCAATCAGTCAAATCTCATTTCTAAAATACTCTTTGTCAGCTAAGTTGCATTACCTTGTCGGCTAAGAATAACCACCATTGGTAACTAGAAATCCTGAGGGAGTGTACATTGTTGGCTAACTCATCTGGTTGCAGTTGGTGATGGAAATGAGGACATAGTAAGACAGTGTGTCATACCACCTCAATATGCAA
Organism: Solanum peruvianum; assembly: GCA_027705065.1. Taxonomy (NCBI): domain Eukaryota; kingdom Viridiplantae; phylum Streptophyta; class Magnoliopsida; order Solanales; family Solanaceae; genus Solanum; species Solanum peruvianum. Next base: position 64,236,525 of record JAKWJD010001764.1, on the reverse strand, counting down.
CGTTTCCTGCTCATCTTAAACTGTATGAAGTTTGAGATAATATGGCTTAGGTTCTTACTTTCACTTCTGGATCTGTTTAGGAACTATTTGACATTTGCACAATTAATTGAATTTTGTAAATTGTATCTGCTGTTTGCAATTACAATAATCCTTTTTTATCCAGGTTAAATTGTCTGAGTACATCGGGAAGAAATACGTGATTCTCTTTTTCTACCCGCTAGACTTCACATTTGTTTGCCCTACAGGTTGGTTTGTCCCTGAAATTTCTCTGCTGCCAATTTCAGATTATTCGTATTAGTTTTCACTGACTATTTAGGTTGCAGAATGTGTTGTTTTAATGTATTATCTTTTTCTGTTACTGTAGAGATCACTGCTTTCAGTGACCGTTATGAAGAATTTGAAAAGGTGAACACAGAAATATTGGGTGTTTCTGTAGACAGTGTGGTAAGTATTCTTTGCTTCAATTTTCTATTATGAAGTTATTAATATATCAGCTTGTATGTGTGTGCTCAGTTCTTTCAGTTTGTGCATTTCATATGCTTACTTCAGTATAATGTGATAGTTTAATTGTTATTTCTTCAATTTGCCTATGAAGGGTTAGTTTAACCTAAATGGTTTGTAAGATCTTTAAGATGCCCATATTCCTTCGGGGGGATAATTGGGGCGTGGACACAAGGGCTTTGTGATGTTGCATTTGTGCTGCTAACTAGTATGCCTCTTTCACTTGTTCGCAACTCTGTGTATCTTTGTTGTATGGCTTTAAGCAGAAGACTTTAACATCGAATTTGTCTGCATAGACATGAGCAAGGGTTCCTCATCACTTTTTCTTTCGCTTCACAGGAGTGAGAGGGTGGGTTGAGGTGGTTAGGAGTAGATCTAGGAGACGTTAAAACAATATTTATTTCCTTAAGAAAGATGTGGTAATATTTGGTGAAAGAATCTCAATTCCGGATATAAAGGAAGAATTTTCCCCATAAAATAAGAAAACTGTAAAAAGTAAACAATTGGACACACCGAGCCAAGTTGGTAGTTCAGCTCAACTCATCGGATTCGAACAAGTTTGGCTCAATTCCCTGAAGTTCGGATTAGTTTACCTGGAGAAAAGTTATGTATGCTTAGTTAGAAAAAACCTTGGCCAAGCAAGACCGCAGACCCCATTTCTCAGAGTTGAACCCTTGACCGCTGCTTGTTGGGTTCAACTTTCCAACACCTTAATCTTTGGACTGAAGGGATATTATTGCGGAGAGGTTGAATTTTCTTAGCCTTTTTTATTTCTTCAGCGGCAGTCACTGAATAGCTTATGACTTATGAGAAACTCTTGTACAATGAAATTTATATATACTCCAAAAAGGTGTTTGACTAGAAAGTGTGCAGGTTCTTTTGGGAGTAGATGATACGTTTCTTTTTCCTTTTGTCCCTTTTGTTCTTTAATTTTAAGCTCCCAACTTGTAAAATGTAAAATTGTGGTGCCTCAGTTATTGAGTTATTTGCAATTATTCAATCGTAATATCCAATGATCTTTGTCGCTAGTCTCTTGAGTACCTGTTTGATCTTTTATTATTGATTTTGATGCTGTTGCTCTTGCAGTTCTCCCACCTTGCATGGGTCCAAACTGAGAGAAAGTCCGGTGGTCTAGGTGATCTGAATTATCCATTGATTTCTGACGTAACCAAGTCAATTTCAAAAGCATACAATGTACTGATCCCTGACCAGGTATGTCGTTCCAAGAGTTCCTCGTAATTGGTTCGACCTCCCCAAGAAGGGAGGAAATAACGTCTCATTTGAGACGGTGTTTTCTCGTGGCTTACACATTCTAGTGCTAAATGGAATCAACTACCTATGTTTTCTTCAGGGGATTGCATTGAGAGGACTTTTCATCATTGACAAGGAAGGAGTTATTCAACATTCAACCATTAACAATCTTGGAATTGGTAGAAGCGTCGATGAAACATTGAGAACTCTTCAGGTATAAATCGACCATTTTGCCCGTACACATTTCAGCCTCGTAGTGATTTGCTTATAATTGCTTTGTGTGCGGAAAAAAACAGGCGTTGCAATACGTTCAGGAGAACCCAGACGAAGTGTGCCCAGCCGGATGGAAGCCCGGGGAGAAATCCATGAAGCCTGACCCCAAGGGCAGCAAAGAGTACTTTGCATCCATATAAGGAGATGAATTACATTGCTTTTTATCTAATTTGTTGTTTACAGGAGCTGTGGAGGGAGAGAACAGTTTTCTGCAACATTTTTTTTAAGGTACTGATCGACTTTTTCGCATTTTTTTTGAGAATAAATATGTATTCTAATGTCACAATGCAAGCCCGTGGTACGTATTGGCCCAACAGACCTCACAGATTTGTCCCTTGAGCCACACTAATATCAAACCAAACCAAAAGTGCACGTACCAATGCTACTACTCATCTAAGGGACGAAACGCGATGGCAATTTTTATTTCAACTACTTGGTTTAAAATGTTTAAAAATATTTTATAAGAATAATTGATTAGATCATATTCTATTGAAAGATTCCAAGTATTTTGGAGTCAACTATTTTTCATTGAAATGGTTTACTACCAAAGTCTTTTTATTAATTAAACACAATTAACAATTGATCACATAGCCACCAAACAATCATAATTATGAAACATACTATTTCTTTCTTGAAATTGATTTTATTGTCTGTTTTGTAATCTAAAGTTTATCAAAATAAATAATAAACGAAGACAATGTTTTTATACGAGCAGATATACCAAGGTAAAAGTTCAGATACTCAATCAACCATTATCGGAATAACTAAAGCACATATATTATATAGAATTATACTACTTTGTAACATACACAAAAGCATAGTGCCTTGAACAAAATGAACCTTCATCAGATCCACAAAAACTTTATATTCTTTTAAAGCATAATGCCCTAAGCTATTTGGACATCCACAATTCCACAAAAACTGATGCTATATTTTTTTTTTCCTTCCATACTTGTGTATACTGAAATTTTCTAAATCCCAAAACCATATACTACAATAAAAAAAGTGACATTTTTGTTTCATGTAGGAACAGTAGATTCAGGTGCATAATTGTATCTTTGAATTTCATCCTCCCATATCAACTTCGATATTATTTCATCCTTCTCTGGTACATGTTCCTGTAACAAAACGAGAAAAAAAATAATCAACAAAAGTATATGGACCCGTAGAATATACTAGGTATGTTGTTGTTGACGTTTATTCAAAGATATGATATCTCATAACAAGAGGGCAGTTTCAATAATCAAGTTGAACTTTACAAAGAAGCTAAACTAAGTTATATAATGAATTAAGGATGCTACACAACTTACAATATTAATTTAACTAAATAAAACTATATAGTATAAACAATGTGAATATATACATATATATACATACCTCAAGTTCTCTGATCAACTCTTTGGCTGTTGGAGCAGACACGATTATTCGACGTGCAATAGGAGAGATAAAGCCTTCATCAACAGCCTTATCGATAAAAGACAACAACGAATTATAGTAACCTTCAACGTTCAACAACCCCACCTGCATCGTTAGATTATATGAACATCAACGATGATACGGTGTTCAATTACATACGAAAATAATCATTAAGAAGCATTTTCTTGCCATTCAAACAGGATTATGAAGAATGATAATGATTAGGACGTGCAAATCACTTGTATAATCTTTCCATGTGAACTTAAGACTAATAAAAACCACATGCTTCGATACCATTGTTGACTTGAAATGCAGAATCCCAGCAGGATTAAAATAAGGTTATGTCGTGAATAAGGTAACACAAGTCGAAAAGAAAGGGCAAAATGGTAAAACACTCGTAGCTAAAAGCTTTGTACCAAGACAGGTGTGACAACATCTGTGAAGAGTTCAAGCTACATGAGCGTTTAGCACAACAAAAGTAAGCCTTATAGGTCATCGGAGAATGATGACATACAGTAAAAAGGTTAAAAATTCAAGCAACGACTATCTTCACCAGAAAGTTTCATTGATTTCTTTGCATTCCAAGGGAAGATATTCTATGTCAAAACTTAAAAAACTAATTTATCGTACTTTTTACTTGAGAGTATATGCTTATCATAGGTGCTTCCATTGGAATGTTTCATTTTAGACCATAAATTAATCAACTACTAAATGTTAACGTAAAGTAATCTGAACAGAAATGTAGAATGCTTACTGGTTTCTGATGGATTCCAAGCTGAGCCCATGTGATGACTTCGAGAAGTTCTTCAAGAGTACCATAGCCACCTAAAAAATAAAGCACAACGACGATTCATTATACTGATCGTCACAAAAGTATACGACACAATCACTGCACCAACAACAAATAAGGGTAAAGGCTTGAATTACCAGGGAGGGCAATGAAGGCGTCAGCTTGACGAGCCATTTCAGCTTTCCTTTGATGCATACCAGACACTGCTCTCAATTCTCCAATAGTTTCTCCAGTTAACTGTTAACAACATTTAGGGCCACATATAGATTTAGCATATGCTTATACAAGAAATTGACTCAGTAGAAAACGATTTTCGAAGTTTGTAGTGAACAGTACCTCTCTAGGCATGAGTGTCTTTGGAATCACTCTGCAATAGAAAACCCAGAATTAATAAATCAGCAAAACAGATAACATGTATAGTAGCACATTAATAACAAAGTAGGTCTCTGTACTGTACTGTGCACTCTATGCTGAGATGTGTTGATCGGACACTCCAAAAATGTGGCTGCACCAGTGTTGGATCCTCCAAAAATGCATTACTTTTGGAGAATCACACATGCACTGGTCCGCGGTCCTGAAGAGTCCGAGCAACATATGTGCTCAATACTAAATTTCTTTTTACATGTATAGGAACTATTTGCTTGTTCAGACAACAAAAGTAAATAAAAGAAACATTTGATCCCATGATGTCTGCCTTTTAGGTAGTCCTCATGAAACCCATTTCATTGACAACTGAGATACTTTCAATGTAAAAAGATCTCAACTTTAAAACACTACACAGTATGTTGCTCGGACAAATAAAAAATGTATTGACAGTTAACATGTCGAATCCTCCAAAAACAGTACATTCCAGGAGGATCCAACACAGGAGCGAAAATAGTCCAAATACGAACAGGCCCGTTGGATGGAATAGTTTATAGAATTCATTTACAGCCCGAATGGTATCTAGTATTCAACAAACCAAACGACAAACTAACTATTGCAGAAGCTAGTCCTTCCGCTTCAATTTGTTTGTCTTACTTTTCTAGTTTCCAATTAGCTTAATACCTCAAGAGTCAATTTTTTCTTTACTTTCTTAAATTCCATGACAAGTCAAACCCAAACAAACAAACTGAAACGGAGAAAGGAGAACGCTTACCCTAGAACATGGCGACCGCCATCATGAACAGCCTGAGAAACAAGTCCCATCAACCCCACACTTCCACCTCCATACACTAAATCAATCCTCCTCTCAACCTTCATCAAAACACACACACACACATCAAAATCACTAACAAAACTATCATCATAAATCCAAAAAAAAAACAAAAAAAAAAAAACTACTGGTCCTCAAATTCTCAAAAACATAACATACTAGCAAAACATGCAATCATTAACAAGAAGAAATAAACATTATTATACTCAATATAAAATCCATTTTATAAAGACGTGCCAGAGAATGGTATTTTTAATATTTCCTTATGCATGTGGATATATTCATAAGAGCTAAGCAAAATTTTTGAACACATTTGCAAAATGTCATGATAACAAGGTGGCACGTTCTGTTCCCTATGAAAAAACATGAATTTTTTTTTTCAAGAACTGAAATTCTTAACAAAATTTAATTAGATCATGCAAGAACACTGCTCAACTAATTACAGGCAGGCTACAGCTAGCAAAAAATAATAATTTTTTTTAATTCTAAACACACAAAAATACCATTCTTTACTTCTCTTTCTCATGCCAAACATAAGGATTTTTCTTCTTGTTTTACAATCACAATCATATACCAAACTAGAAAAAGTTTGGTTCTTTGAGCAAAGTAAATGTGAAAATCAACAAAACAAGAAAGAACAAACAGTACCAAAATGAAAAACAGCATACAGACTAAATAAAAGAAACTATAAAAATGGGTTCTTGATTTTGATTTTAGTTTTCTTATGAAACATTATAAAGATCTCTCTTATGTTAAAAAGTTGGAAACATACACCACCAAATGATACGGTGCAGACCTATATCGAATTTCGAGCCCTAGATATGAAAAAAAAAAAAACTTCCATTGCAAACACTTTTTACCTCAAATGGGGTTATATACATAGTAAATTCAAAATAATCAAACTTTAATATAACTATCGAGCAAGTAATAAAAAACATAAAAACTGAAAAGATACATAAATGGGGCTATAAAAAATCATGTTTTTCAATGAAAAGTACAAAACTTTTTGCATTCTCAAGCTTAAAAATCAAATCTTTATTCATAAAAAGCACAAAACTTTCTGATTCTTGAAAATAAAAAATGAAAAAAACAACAACAAAGAGGTTTAAAATAGTTACCAGTTCTTTGCCTAAATCAATAGCAGCTTCTTGATAACTAGTTTTTTTCCCAGAACTGCTACCACAAAACACACAAATTCTATTAAATTTTGAACTTTCAACTTTCTCCATTTTTTTTTGTTTTTGTTTTAAAGGGAATGAGAAGGAAAAGAGAAAGAAGTTGCAACTTCACTTTTTGGCCTTTACATGTAAATAGGACTACTTTATTTATAGACCCTTTGGTTAGCTATTAAGGGGTAATTATTTTAAAAAATTATTTAATGATTTTTAATTACATACAATAATGATTTTATAGACCCTCTGATTAATTTGTGTTTTTACTTTTTTTATTTATAATTTACAAGAATATAATTGTTGATTTTTATTTAATGATTTTATACCACATACAACAATCGTAATTTTATTAATAGATCTGAAAAATATATGACATTTTAGGGTTGTTCTCACTTTTTATGGTTTTATATTACACATTATAACAATAAATTAAATATAATTCTATAAATGGAGTTCGAAAAAGTTATAATATCTTAAGTATTATTCTCACTTTTATGGTAGAAATTAGAAAATTATTTCTAATTAATTCACGTATCTTTCTTTTTATTTATTTATATATATTGTTAATTTAAACAAGGTAGTTTATATTTATTTATTTCATTTTTTTAATCTATTAAAAAGGAATTATACTTTCACTTGTTAATTACTTTTTTGTCATAGATATTTTAAATCACGAAACTAAAAAATTTATTGCATACTTTTTATATCTTTAGTTTAGAATTATAAAAATTTTAAAACATTATACTTTAACATTTAATAATAAATTAAAAAATTGAACAAATAAATTAAAACAAAAATTACACACCTAAACATAAGAAAAGCTTACTTTAAAAAGTTTTGTTTATAAATATGTCTATATTGATGGAATCAATTAGTATATTCTTTTTGTCTTTTATCTTTACCTTCTCAACCAAGCAATTGACCAGTTTAAAGTATACAGGATAATAATCATTTTTATAAATTTTAATAGAAAAATATTTTATAAATCATAATCTTTTTTCCCCTATTTTAATTGATCTTCTTTAAATTAAATTTAAGACTAAAGATTTGACCTTCTAGATATCAAAATATATGTGTCCATCAAAAAGATCCAAATATTATTTATAATATGAGAATCAATATCAGATTCAAAAATTAATAATATACATTAATTTACATATATTCAATTGATTTATTAATACTAAGAAAAGAAATATTATTAAATGTAAATGAATCTACTTTTATTGAAACTAAATATTTTATCAAAATAATTTCTTTTTTTTATACAAATACAAACACATAATTTGTCTTATGACGTTACCACTTACGTAGTTGGTTCATTCTTAAAATTGCCCATTTTAACATGCTAATTTATGTAAACAAAATATATATTAGTGAAGAGTTTACTACATACAACTAGCATTAAAAATAATTAGCACAATTTTAATTATTTAATATTTTTTATTTTCTAATTAGCATGCAGCTCACATGTGAACCATATACGACCGCGTCATTTGCTTAATCTTGTTGGATTATAAAACTAATTATTTTAATTGATTTCTCTTTTATTTAGGTAAATTATAGAGTGGTTTGGTGTAATAACAGGCCATGTATTTAAATTTTTAAATATGAAGTTTGCTCTAATAAAAAAATACTTTCGACATATATTGAAAAATTTAATATAAATTAATCGATATTTAATATAAATATTTATGAAAAAGAGTCATTTTTCTGAAGACTCTCAAATATAGAGCCATACCGGGGATCTGACGGGGGGATGGTAAGGTGCATTGTATCATATTAGAAAAAATCGTTGTTTGATACGTGAGATTAAGATAAAAATTAAAAATTATATTTATTAAGTTTATGATAAAAAAATTTTGAACCAAATAAAAATAATTTTGGATTCTATATGTTATATCTTATTTCATTTAATTTGATATTATTTTATTTTATCTTTCATATATGATATTAGTCTTAGATTCCTTGAATTCTAATACTAGAACTATATATAATCTTGGTGTTATAACTTCGTTTCATGAACCAAATGATCATTTAGAGTGCGTCTGGCATTGATTTATTTATCGCATATTTAGTTGATCATTAAATTTTTTAAAAATATTTTTTTCTAGAAAATAAATTCGTGAAAAATAAGTTTTATCGTCTCCGTCCTATTTCTTAGAACAATCTCTAGATCATCTCATCTTCGTCACTTTAAATACCGTTTACTTGTCAAATATTAAAAATAAATTAAAAATTTATTTATTTTTAAGAAAATATTTTTAGTAATATAATATGATTATTAGTCCTATATATTATATCTTATTTTACTGATATTATTTTAGAGATACTAGCCTTGTCTCCAAGGATTAATAATCTCGGAGTAACTTTGTTTCATAAATCAAATGAGTCCTAAGAGTATATCTGATATTCAACATTCATCAATTATCGCATATTTACAGATAACAGAAAATGTTAAAATAAAATCTCTGGTAAAATAACTTCATCGTCTCCGTCTTACTTTTTATCCTAATTTCTTGATCATCATAACTACGACATCTAAAACCTCGCTCACTCGTAAAATATAATTAAAATAATTTTTAAAAGAAAAAAATTAATAACAAAAATGCCCTTTAAATGCAATTTGATAGTTGATGTATATATTTAGTAGAAGTGACAATATAGGCAATGATTGTGTTTTGTGATTGACACACCTTCTTTTCATTTGCATTGAAAATCGCAAGAAATTACTGCACCATCTTCCTTCTCATTCACATAATAACCCACAAAATAAGGGAGACGTGAAAGTTCACAATTATTACAATTTATAACTTACCCAATAATCACTCCCCTCCACTCCTTAAGTCTCTCAGGAACGGAATAAATAAGGATATTTAATAAATTTATATTTATTTTATATATATTATTAAAAAATATTAAAGATTTTATCAGTATAAGTTAAGCTTTATTAGATTTAATATCGCTAAAAATTTTAAAATATAAATAAAAAATGTTGATTATCGTTAATTGATTGTTGTCAAATATCACTTTTGATATTGTGTTACTTGTTCATTGTAGTACCTCTATCCTATATTAGATGATATTATTTATGAAATTATGATAAAATTAATTAATTTCTTATTATTTCATCACTGCACTTGATTTGGCTTTGGAAGTTTAAATGTATTTTCGAAGATTGCACAATTTTTTTGCGAGAGTCTAATTAATATGAACAAAGGTCAAAATAATAAAGTGGATCAATCTAATAATCGTGTACAATGGAAGTGCATATCTAATATAAAACGAATGGAGTATTATTTTGGAGATGTCCAATAATATTTGTCTATTTATAAATTACAATTTTATGCCCATTTAACCCTTGATATCGAATACTATTCATTTTTTAATATTTATAGGAGAGATTCGATAAAATTACCCCTATAATTTAGTGCTTTTTAATTCATTTATTAAATTAGCAACAAAGAAGTATTATTGAACGGAGAGTGTATATCTAGAAAGAGAATTTTCGAATATTGAATCCTTTGTTTATATCTTTTGATATAATGTATATTCATTAAAAAATATTTTTACTCAATTGAAATGGTAGTAGTCTTCAAAAGAATTACCATTAAGAATTATTAACGGAATTTTTTATCTTACACTTCAAAATCAACAAATAATTTGAAACAAGATAATATTAATACAATATCCCTTACTAGAGATTATGCCCACATCAAGATAATATTGGACCATAAAGAAGTATTATTATTATTAAAAAGGTATCATAGCTATATATATTAGTAAACAAAAAGAATAATTTATTACATAATAAATAAACTAAAAATAAGGTAAAGATAGTGTTCGTATAATAAATTACTAAATTTAATGGGTCAAAATCCGTGGGAAAGCCGTAGGAGAAGTCATTGATAATAATGGGAATTTGAAATTTACGAATTTAAAAATATAATTTTTTCCATTTACTTCTTAATTAATAGTACCAATATTTATTTACATATTAATTGAATTTGCAAAATGAATATTATGTTGGATCAAAGTTCTTAAGTTCAGTCAAATTCATATCTTAACAATTAATATATAATTCCGTTTTTGATGGATAATACATTATATTAATGTCAAATTAAAAGTGTAACATAATTTGGCACGAAGAAAAAATATTGATTCCATTCTGTTTTGACATATAACTAAAAATTGAGAAAACATTTGGACTTGATTTTGTGTGTCATTTTATAAGAATTGATTCTTTAGAAGATATAAAAATATTTTAAGTATGACTATATCAAATTAAATTAGATTAGAAAAATCTGAAGTATCACTTTCAATTGATCTTTTCTGCTAATTCTGTGACCCTCATGTATAAAACAATCTTTTTGGTCTTAAAATAAAACAAAAAGTGTAAGCAAGTAAGAGGATATATTTTTAGTTAATTAATTATTTTCTGATCATACTCTTTTTGTTAGATTTTATTTGAATTAGACCGACAGTCTATTGAAAACAATCTATTTACACTGATAAGGTCAGAATAGGCCTGCATATACGATATTTTTTTCATACAGTGTCGGACTTGGAATTTTCGATCAGAAATTCGAAAAATAAAAGTATAAACATGTAAATAAATCGTTAGAAATGGAACCCTATAATTTTTTTGGGTTTAAAACCACACTTTTAGCAATTTATTTTTTTTAAAAAAATATCTAAAAGAAACTTGAAAACAAAATTGATTTTTTTCTAAAAAAAAAATTGAAACTAAAAAAGTTAACATAATGTTCTTACGGAGATTCGCATCGGTGACGTGAAACTTAATTTCAGGGGGATTTGCCATCAGTGACGGATTCAGAATTTTTAATAAAGGGGATTCAAAATATGAAAAATAGATGCACGAAGTAGCCGGAGGAGGTTCAACATCTTCTATAGATACCTAAAAAATTATTTTAACCATGTATAGATAATATAATTTTTCGCCAAAGGGATTTGGATGAACCCCCAACTTGTAAGGTGGCTCCGCAACTGTTTGCCACCGCACCATCAGTGTTATTGAAGGGGTCAATATATATGTATATATATATGTATGTATGTATACAAAAATACAGAAAATTTATTTTATCTATGCAGTGTAATTATTTCTCGAGGGGATTCAGCTGAACCCCTGAAACCCACATGAATCCGCCCCTGTCCTCGTACCCCACTTATAGGCAAAATATGGATATAAAATTTGAACATTATGAGTACATCTATCAAAAAGGGTCGATCTTGCCTCATTGGGCCAAGCCTCGCGGACCAAGAAATTTGAAGGGATAGGCGGGACCCTTCATTTAGAAGGGCTTGAAAATGTTCAGCGCAAAACAACCGTGTAAGGGCCGATGGCTGGAGCTGGTTACCCTTTTTTTTGCTTTTTCATTTTTTTCAAACTTATAATTCTATAACATTCAGAAAATGAGAAGATTTTTAAGTCAAATATGACAAACAATGTTGTTGTTTCAATAACACCAACAAAAATTCTAGTATAATTAGCATGTATTTGCCATATCAAATACGCGAGCGAGATAAGAGAGTGACAAGCAAGATTGGAGAAAAGCGAGGGTGAGAGATTTGTCATGTATCCTTGATACACGCGAATCTACTTGAATAGAGTGCATCTAAGACAAATTAACTTAATTTTGAGTCATATATTTTGAGATACATGTATTTAGACATACTAATAATCGGCAAGATCCATAATATTGCAACATATTGTATATTTAAGTAATTAAACTATATACTAGTGAGATTATGGTGAGTTAACCTTGAATAAAAAGTTTTGGATCGTTGGCTGCCCCCGGCCAAGTCTTAAAGGCCAAAGACTTTTATGGACCGAGCTTATAAGCCTTAGTTTTAAATGAGCTTGAAAAAAATATCCATTCTTATCCCAATAAAAGGTTGGGTCAGCCTAAGCCCATTTTGAGCCGAGATTTATAATTTTATCATCTTCATCATATTTATTATTGAGTTCGAAATCCACTACATATACATAGCTTTAAGCCAAAACTTACAATTCAAATAAAAACATAGCTTCTTGATTGAATATATCGATATCTGTTTGTTAAATCATATTGGATATGTTCTTATTACTCAACAAGATTCCTAAGTGCTTATAATATAAAAACAAAATCCATTTTAAATTGGATATATCTAAATAAAAATTCTTGTGAACAATATTTTAGTGAAGCCATAAATTGTTTATGTTGTTTAATCAGATCTTATAAGATACTCAATATCTAAGAAAATAACTAATTAGTGCCACCCAATCCAGTTCACAAGATATTAGAAGAGTACTCAAATAATTATGGAGATTCTTCAATTTATTTACTAAATCTGCTTAGTTGTTAGTTGTTACACTACTTGGATAGCATTACTTGTTAATTACCCTATTAGAGAAGCATTACAAGTACTAATTAATTTTCACAACTGTCTGATTATTTATTTTTTTTTAAAAAAAATCTGTTTTCTTTCTAAAATTAAGCACATGTTCCTGTTAGACCATGTATGTGTGTTTTTTTTCTTTTTGATACATACACGATATGAATTTAAATAATTAGATTTTATATGATTATTTTAAATATACGAGAACTTTTTTTACATTCTACGAAAAATAAAAATACTATGTACCATTTTGGATCATTAATTGCGAGTAAAAAAATTAGTAATGAAATTATTTATCTTTTAATAAGCATTACGTAATGTAATTTTAATTAATCGAAACTCTAAAATGAATATCGGACCAAATTTTTTATTGTCTCTGAGGTTCAAAGGGGATAATCTTGTCAGTCAGTGAAAATTATCTCAAATCAAACTTATTTTTCTTTATTCATTAGAAAATAGTGAATATATAGGACTGTGTTTCAAGATGGGGTCTAAATATCTTCTTTTTGCTCTATTTTATTTATTTTTAAGAAATAAAAGTAAATAATAAAGATGATATATAAGAAAAATAAAATATCTTCCAATTTCTAACTGAATTATCATTATTTTTTGTTACACTCATTTTATCAAAATGAAAATCCTCAATATTATTTGATATACATTAAGTTATTTCATGCAAAATAAATATAAATTATAGATGAGAAGTTTAACAGTAAATTAAAATTATATCATTAATCATATTAAATAATTAGTAAGGAATTATAAACTTTTTTTTATATGCGAGTAATTTAACTACAAATTAACAACGAAATTTAAGTCAGTTTTAGAAGCCAATTTTTGGAAACTAAAAAGTGCAAATAACATGCTTTGTATATTAAAAATAGACATAGCTTATTAGGCTAAAATTAGGTCAACGCTATGAATCAAATACATGAATTTTCAATATAGCATACGTATATATATATATAAAAAAATTTATACATGATAAGTATACAATTAATATATATTTAGCTAGCGAATATAATTATGTTCGGCTAACCGATAAGGAAAAAGTGGTGGCCATTAACAAAATCCTATAAACGTTCTTGTTGGATCTGTTATGGGCTTTTAAATTGGGCCTTTTTGTGAGATTTACCAAATACAAACTTTCAAGGAAATGGGCAATCAACACAAATTTCATTAGTTTAGGGCTTAATTACACGTTTTTTCGCGTGTTTTCAATATCACCATTCATGTCAGATTTCAGTCCCCAAATACATGTATTTGATACGTCTAGATATATTTAGCTCGGATATATAAGGTCAACATTAGGTATAATTAGTTCTAGATTCATTGTATTCAAGTGGTTTGCATGTATCTGTGATACACTGACTCTCTCGATCATCTCTCTTATATCACTCATCACCTGCCTCTTATCTTGTTCGCCTCTCTCCCTGTGTATTTATATATTTTAGAATGAATCTAGTAGCAAAAACACGTGTATCTTGGTGTATCTGACTAGAAATCTGACATGAAATGATTAATACTTAACGAAACAATATGTTATTATTAGTAAATATATATAAAAGGAATAGGTGGTACTGGTGTGTCGTGTGCATTTGTTTAATGGGGTGGGGTGTGGGGGGGTGAAAACTGCTATTCTAAATTCTCTTAATCCTAATTATCTTCCTTAATCTCAGCCTCAAAATCTCCTTTATCTTCTGATCCTATATTAGTCACTAGATAATCTGAACAACTTTTATTAAACCACTAAATAGTATGAATGATGCAAAAAATCAGAAATTTTCCTAAGATTATTGAATGCCCTATAAATGTCAACAAAACATTAACCAAAGAATGATTAAAGGTCAAATAGATATTAACATCCTAATTACTTGGATTTAAGATTATAGTATACCCCACAACTTCAAAAAATCAACATAAACCAAACAAATCATCAAAGGTCCATGCAAATTGACACCCTACTTAAACATTTTCAACATAATTAAAATATCTCTTTTCATTTTTTCTCACATTGTTACAATTACAAATGATCAATTTAGGTTCCAAAACCAAAAATTTTCCTATTTTTTCTAATCATAATCATGAATTCAGATCAATTTGGTCAAGAAACAATGTTTTGTTCCCTTCTTCCGGGGGACATTGTCATCGAGATTCTCTTAAGGCTTCCAGTAAAGTCGTTGTCACGATTCAAATGTGTATCAAAACCCTTTTGTTCTTTAATCGAGAACCCTAATTTTATCTCCAAACATTACGCGAAAATTACTCAAGAAACACCACCCCATATCCTAATTATGGGTCGTCATCATAAAACTCTTGAAGTAACGTTACGTTTAATTAATCCCCTAACTATACATCGCGATATCATTACACCTCCTCTTCATTTTCACGTGCCATTTGGCATGACATCTGAAAAAACAAGAATAGTTGGCTCAGCCAACGGTTTAATATGTCTGAATCTGAATAATCATAATGGTGTGGCGATTGTTATATGGAATCCAGCTATTAAAAAATTCAAACCAATTCCAAGATCTCCATATGTGTCAACCCTAGGTAAACTCACTATAACGGATTTAGGGTTTGGTTATAACCCTAGAAACAACGAATACATGATCGTTAGACTCCTAAACGTTGCTACGTCTAGGAGGAAGTATGAGGTTGAAGTTTACACGTTGAGTACGAATTCTTGGAGAAAAATAACTAGTGATGGACGCGTTTTACTAGTTATACGACCATTCTGGAAGCCAATGGCTCCCGGAATGATCGTAGTAAAAGGTGTAGCTTATTGGGTAGGAGTTGAAGTTAGAAATGAAGAAATGTGTAGTGTTGTTGTTTCATTAGATATGAATAGTGAGGAATTGAAATTTATTTTACCACCAATTGAACATCATGGTATTGTGGTTGACCTAAGGGAAGCAATAACCCTAAGACTATTTACTTAAATGAAACATAGCTTTGATTTATTCAACAAATCTTGAAAAAGTTGATATATGGATGAATAATGGATTTGATTTATGGGTGTTGGATGATAAAACAATGAGTTGGAGTAAAAAGTTTAAAGTTGAACCAATTCAAGGGTTTTTATTAGAAAGTGGATTTTGGGAAAATTCAAAGGCAATGGTTGCACAAGAGAGAAAAGAAATGTGTTATGATGAAAATGGAGATTATGTTTATACAAAAGGTGAGACTAAATTATATTTGTATGATGTTATTAATGGTGATTTTGAGATTATTGAAAATCATGAACTACGTGCACCATTTCAAGGTTATAGTTATTTGGAGAGTTTAGTGGATGTGAATGGAGGTATTCATGTTACAAATGAGGTTGATTTGTCTAAGTTTTTGGATTTTGATCCTTTACTTTTTTGAGTACCCAAAATTTATCTTTTTATTAGCCAAACACAAATTACTATTCGAGTGTTGAAAGGTTTTTTTTTTCTTCATATCAAGGGCATGAACTCGAAAATCTGAGTAATGTAGAGATTTCAATCATTTTTTTTCATACTAAGGGTTTGAGCTCGAGATCTTTGATTTAAAAAGATGGTAATTTAGCAAGTAACGTAGTAAGTAACCTAGCAAGTAATCCTTTTCAACCAAAAAAAAATATTTTTACCTTACACTAAGGTATAGTTTAGTTTTTATTAGATTTGTTAAGAAAAGGATATATTGTATTCCATGGTAGTTGTATTATGAATTACTATTGTATTGCTCTATATGAAAAAGAGAGAAAATACGTATAGGTTCAATTGTAATTTTTTTTTAAAGTTGATTTTTTTTTTGAATTTCATTCATGGTGATTTTGGGGAGTTCATAGCAAGAGTTAGTAGAGTAATATGTAGAAAAATTAAAATAATCACTCTTTTTTTCTTTTTTTGAAAAAAAAACATGTAATATACGTAATTACTATCACCAACTTTAACGATTAATATTAATATGAGTTGTGGTGTAATAGTAAGATTTACTATAACAAAAACAAATTTTAGTTGCATTGAATATTAACAATAATAAAGAGTGATAAAGTATTTATCGGCATTAGTTAAGTGTTATTAGAACCAATGTCGTTAAAGGCTTCAGGAACACATACAAAGAGTTTCAATTGCCGCTAAAAATACATATTTAACGGCAATTGAAAAATTAATTTCCGCTAATGATCATTTTTGTTATAGTGATTGTTTCATTTTTAACTAGAGGTCTCAAATTTGAGTCATACGTATAGAAAAAATCATGCTAGAAGCGTTACCCCAAATGGGCTCTAGAATATGCAATTTAGATTTAATTAGGGCTCTAATATGAATTCCGTATCTCGATCGAAAAAATAACAAACTTTAAAGTTATATAAGAAGACTGCCATGTCAAAATTGAAGCAACTTTTTCCCTCTTTCCCACCATATATCCCTTTTTAACTTCAATTTATTACCAAAATGGCAAAATATCTTAAAAGATAATTATAAATAGTGTAACTATTTTTAATCAGTAGAATTAAGCAAATAAGATAATTAATAATCTTTTATTTACATTATCAGTGTATTATACACAAAGTCTAATACACATGCTAGAAGGTTACCTACGAATTTAGTTGCATCAGTAAGTTTAGTTAAAAAGTTGAATTAAAACCCCAAATACTAATATAAATATCATTATTTAAGACTTTAGATCTCATAAAATTCAAAATTTGACTCGACTTGTGTTTACACTTTCTCACTATTTATTTTAACTTTTCATTAATTATAAATCTCATTTAATTAATATCAAGCCTAAAGTACCAATATTTAATTTTTTTCAAGAAGAAATGACGAGTACAAATCACAAAGCAACAACTTTTTTAAAGAGAAATCTTCTTACTGAAGTAGCAAATAGTAATTATTAGAAGTAGTTCTAGGTTCTTTTTTTATTTTTTGTTCAATTAAAGTTCTATAAAATAAAAGCATATATATCATTAAAAATAATAAATCTTGGATGAACGGTGTTGACACCCAATTTTTGACCCACGTTGGTATTACATATGTATGTATACAGCCGGTATATATGTGTATATTCAACCCAACACAACTTAAAATTAAATCCAACCCAAATTTCAGGCCCAATCCATCCAGAATTTTAAATCAGCCCAATTCCCATCTCTTAACCCAACCCATAACCCGCTCCAGAACCCGACCCAAACCCGATCCGACCCGACCGTTTTCACCTTTCTTCTTCCCCACCACACGCTGAAATCCAGCAAAAGAAAGCCAAAATTCCCAGACGCCATTTTCAGAACACTCTCCCGCGTCTCCCTCACGCCTCGCATCTCTCCCGCGTCTCCTTCACTCCTCTCTCACGCTCTCTTCCTCCTCCTCGTCACGCTCCCTTCCCTCATCTCCCAGCCCCGATTCTCTCTCCCAACGCACCAGTCGCGTCTCTCCCTCCTCGTTTCTCTCTCGCTCCTCTCTCATCTCCCTCACGCGTCTCTCCCCCACGCAATCCTCATCCATGCCCTCTTCCCCTTTTCCTCGCGTGAACCCAACAGAAAACAGAAACCCAGCAGCCGCCAGAACCCAAAGCCAGCCGCAGCTCCCTTCCCCTCGCTTCGTCTCTCCCACGCTCTCCCTCGCATCTCCCTCTCCGTCGTCTCCCAACGCTCGACGTCTCCCTCCTTCTCCCCCCAACCCACGCAACTTTTCCCAAAAAAACAGACCCCAAAATGCCCAGAAAAACAGACGCGGAAACGTCCCAAAAAGAAAAAATCTGCCTCGCGTCTCTCTCACGCGACCCCTCTCCCGCGTCGCGTCTCTCTCTCCTACGCTCTCCCACGTTCTTTCTCTCCCTACCCCACACGAAGATTCCCCGACAGCCCAAATTTCCCTTTTCTCTTTCGGTCGAAAAGGGATTTGACCCAATAATGAAGGAAGTTTTTTTTTTTTTTTGAATTTCAAATCGGAAGGGGGGCCTCAAATTGGCTCTCGCGCTCCTCTCTCTCAAAAACCGGAAGTTTCCTCTAAATACCCTCCTCCGAAAAACATTAAGGGAAAAAATTTTTTTTGGAAAGAAATTCTTGGGTTGTCCTATTGTTTCCGAGAAAACTACAAAAAAAAAAAAGAGTTTCGTTTATGTTGGGTAATAGGATTTTCTTTTCGAGGTTGAGAATTTGGCTTGGGTTTCCTCACTGTTTCTTCCACTGTTCTTCTTCTTTGTTCGAGTTTGAGGGAAGCTCAAATTTGTTCGTCGGGAATTTTCCTAAGAGCGACATAGGCGTAGAGCCGTGGTTCGTGTCACCGCGTGAAGTCGTCGCTTTCCAGCTCGCATCGTCTCTGTTCCGCTGCGCCAGAAAAAGGTAATATCTCTTCCGTTTCGAATATGTTTTGTTGCGAATGTATTTAGCATGTTTGGCTGCTACTAATCTGATGTAGTGAGGAAGTTGTTGAAGCTCTTTCCCTTTTCTTTTTTTTTCGGAATAGCGACTTGTTTGTTACCTCCAAACAAATTGATATGGTTGTGATCAATATTGTTATCCTCTATTTTGTCAAATTTTAGTCTGTTGGAAACCTCCTTCGTGTGTCTACTGATCATTCGCTTTCTTCCTTATGAATCCGTTCATTCCATTGGTTATCTTATTTGTCTTATTTATCTTCCTGTTCATTCATGACTATGAATTTTATTTTTTTTATTTTTTATATACTTTATTTTTTCTAATTTTGTGCATATGTGATTATTTTAATGTTATTAAATTGACTGCATTCATGTTCCAGGAAGTTACAAAAACCTTTTGTTTTGCTCCATTAACATCATTTAATTATTGCTAGCACGACTTTGTTGTTAATTAGTGTCACTTTTATTATTTTATTACAGCTTGCTTGTCAAGTTGATTGCTATTTTATTGTTATTTTTTATTTTTGATCAGTGAGCTGTTTGCTTTTAATGTTATTATTGTTATGTATTGTGGATATTTTTATTTATTTATTATTATCATTGTTATGTTTACTCATTTTTGTGATAGTTGTTGGTATTTTTTTGTAAATCACCCACTTGTTTACTTGTTTTCTTTGGGGTTTACTGTGTACTCCATTAAATAGCTCTATTGCATGTTTTTAGCACTACTTATGTCTTTTCTTTGTTTGTTTGCATGAAAAATCCCCCTCGAGTCCGTTTCGAGACTCCATCTTACCCTTGCATTGTGGAAGAGCCGACAAGGCTCAAAATCCTTTCATCGAGTCAACCATCGAGACAAAACTTAGAAAGTCAAATGCCATGAAGATGAAAGAAAGTTGAAGAAAACGGATTAGAAGACCTTTTCATCATTTATTTGTTATCGTTGTTGTATTTATTCGGGCATAAGCCCTTATCTTTCTTGTAATTATCTTATATGTTTAGATTAGGACAGGTACAAAAAGGGGTGGGTCCAAAACTCGGTCAAGGCGAACAGAATCCGAGCTGGACCCAAATCTCTCTCTCTCTCTTTAATATTTGCTTATGTGTTTGCTCGAATGTCGTTAGCTTAGGATTAGAAAACTCCAAACTCCATCGAACGCCTTTCGCTTTATCAAACTTTAAATTTTTTTTTTTTTTTTTTTTTTTTTGAACTTTAAAGATGTTCGAATTTGAAAGTCGCTTAGAAGTTAGTTTAAAAGGTTACTTTAATGGAATTTCAAAACGATAATTATTTCAATCCGTAAGTTTGTTTAAAACTCTAATGTGTTCAAAATTCTATTTCTAAGTTCGTTTGAGTTAACTTTAAAAAAAAAATATAAAATTGATAAAAATAATATTTCAAAATTTGCAAATGTGTCCAAATGAATTCAATTTTAAAATTGCAAAGTTAAAACAAAAATAGTCAAATAAGTTAGTCGTTGGAAAACCGTATTTAACGGAGGGTTTTAGGTGCCTTACACCTTCCTAAGACACTAATAAGAATCCCCGAACCCTTAAAATATTTTCAAAACAATTTTTCTGTTTAAGTTGTTCTGGAAATGAGTTTTCTTGATTTTTCTTAAAAATTAAGTGGCGACTCCTTAAAAGTCGAAAATAAAGCAACTCTTTTTGATATGTAATATTTTTCGATAAAACAGAAATGGCGACTCCGCTGGGGACTATTTGGAGAATTCTAACCTTAAGGTTAACTTGTTTGACTATTTGTAATAACTGTCTACTTGTTTAAATTGTTTAAAGCTTTAGTTTTTGAAAATTTGCATTGTTCTCATGGCATAAACTTCCGCCAAAACGGCAAATAGATTGCATTAGGAAACGGAAGTTACGCGGCTTACCGCGACTTCTCTCAAATATACCCCAAGAACTCATTTGGGAGTATCGAATAAATAGTCGGAATGTGGTCATCCGGCGTTATTCGATAGCTCCACCCCGATGTTTGTCCGACTCGGGTAACCGTCTAATTGAAAACTATTCTAGTAAGCCTAGGATAGAGCTGAACCCAATCCCGAATTTAGGAGCATTCGAACTAAGATGACCCAATGCCAAGGCGCGTTGGGCCCATAGAAGACCACCTTGAGTCCAAAAACGGCCTACGGCCTAAATGGACGTTCATACTTATGTGATTAAAGTTGAAGGACGTATACGTTATTTGAGAAAATCATTGTCTTATAGGATAAGGATTAGATTATAGCTTATATAAATTAAAGAAAGAGCTCTGAAAGCTACTGGCCCATCCAAAGATGTTGGCACCCGGAGATGACAACAAATCAAGAAAGAAGAAAGATCTGTCGTGGAGGCATAGTTTAGGGTTGTACCCCTGCGTGGGACTGATTATTTTGTATACCTTTCCTTATTATGTATCCCCATTAAGTTTTATTCATAAATTTGTATAAATTTGAGTTTTGGGGCAATGAACTATTTCAAATGACGTATACATCCTTCGAATCGATAGGCCTACCCTAGGCATAAAAGGGTCACATATTTGTATAGGACGCGCAATAATTGTTTGTATGCTATGTGATATGTTTCAGTTTGTCGTTATTTAAAACAGTGTTTAGGTGTTTAACTCATTTTTGTGTAATATTTTGTATTATCCATTATGTACAGGAACTAACACTTTTACATTGAGTTGTTCTTCACAGCGAAAAATTTATTTATGTTTGAAAAGAAATCATTATTTGTTAGAAATCGCAAGAGACAAGAGGATTAGAGCAATTCAAATCCTTGTATTTCACAAGACGTTAATATCAAGTGAAAACGATAAATCAGGGGAGTATTAATTATAAGATGACACCCACTTATTTTTATTATTATTTTGCATGATGGTCTTGCTCTCACATATCTTTCATATTTTGTAGGGATATCGTCCCCGACATCAGTCGGGGATGGTCATAACAATGTCTGGATCTCGTGAAAATTGGAAGGAGACAAAAATCCAAGAAAAACATTCAAAAAGAGTACGACAAATCGTTACTGTATAAATTTACAGGGTACATTCAACAGACAGTATAAATATTGACGATTAAGAGGCTATAAAATATATTGGTGAAAAATCAAAATAAAATAAAAAACTTCGTGACTACAAATTTCAGTGGCGTTAGACCTAGGAATTTCTTTGAGTTTTCTAAATCTCTAAATTCTTATATGCCTTATCTGGTCGAACTACGCGTACCTGATTCTCATTTCGGTGAGATACGTAGGCAACCCTTCTTGGGTTCGGTATAATCTTTTTCCAAAAAAAAAAAAAAAAAAAAATTTAAATTTTTCTTAAAAAAAAAAAATAATAATAATAATAATAAAAAAAAGAATTAAAAAAAAATATATATTATATAGTTTGTGCATATTTTTGAAATTATATCCTGTCGAACTACGCGTACTGATTCTCATTTCGGTGAGATACGTAGGCAACCCTTCTGGGGTTCGGTAAATCTTTTTCCAAAAAAAAAAAAAAAATAAAAAAAAATTAAATTTTTCTTAAAAAAATAAATAATAATAATAAAATAAAAAAAAAAAAAATTTAAAAAAAAAATATATATAGTTTGTGCATATTTTTGAAATTATATCCTGTCGAACTACGCGTACCTGATTCTCAGTTTATTTGAGATACGTAGGCAACCCTTCTTGGGTTCGGTATAATCATTTTATTAAAAAAAAAAAAAAAATACTGTTAGAGTCATGTCTTCAACTCGGTCGGGACCTATATGGTTAAGAGCATGTAATATATTCCATATTATGGAAAAGACTGACTTCGCGGTAAACTACAGATTCTCGTGGTACCTCTTATCTGTACTTTTGTGATGCTTGAAAATTCTCTTGCATTCAATCAAGATAAGAATAAAAACTAACCTTATGTTTCCTGTGCATTGTGTGGTGAGATTTTGATCAAAGTTCAATTGTGTTACACTGTTGATCTAGAACTTGACCTGAATGTTTTTCGAGGCGAAATCATGGTAATGTTTGGTTTGAGAAAGGATTGTAGGCCTTCTTTGACTCGATTGTGCCTTTCAAAGCCTACCAAATTACATTAATCCCTAGTTTTCCCATTTTGAGCCTGAAAATTCATTTGGACAACCAAATCTTAACCACTACCCTTTTGAGTGCTTACAAGCACTATCCTCTCTAGGCCCAACCTTCTTGAGTCCACAAAGAATGCGCAAATTATAAGGGGGAGATCCATGTTTGAAATTTCAAAAAGCGAAGATATCGAGTCTCCTAAAATCAAGGAGACAAAGACTTCAAGAGAAAAGAGTGAAAGGAAAAAAGAAAAGTTGGAAGGAATAAAGAAAGGCAAAAAATACCTTTACAGGATCAGTGAAAGGTGGGAAGGAGAATACTCAAAAAAAAAAAAAAATTATTTATATATTAAGAAGTGAATAAAAGAAATACTCCAACGAATAAGGACTCAAAAGAAAAAGAAGAAAAAAAAAAAATCTCAAAATGAGAAATGAAAAAAAAAAGAAAAAAAAAAAACGTTAAAATGAAAATTCAAAAGAAGATGAAAGGTGGGAGAATAATGAAGAGGATCTGACGTCAAAGGCGTACTAATCATTAAGAGCGCAAAATTCTTTGTGACGCTCAAGGTGGAATTCAGTCACTTTTATCTCAAATAATATCCTACCCATCCCTGAGCCTACGTTACAAGCCAATTACAAGCCTACATGATCTCATTCCAAATGTTCTCACATTAGTGGAGATTTACATAAGGGTCAAGCATATGGTATCACAGTTGTGTGTACATTGAACATTCTTGTGAGTGTGAGTTCACTTTCAAAAATGTCCTATAATCAAATGTTTCAAATATGTGTGGAATAAGACTAGTATTTCTCGTGAGGGCACTTGAAACATGAGGATTGATACAATCAAAATCTTGTTTGAAACAAGATGAACGGATCTTGTTAATCCTTAAGTAATTTTGGTACCACTTGAAGCTGTAGGAATTACCTTAATTCAAAAAAAAAAAAAAAAAAAAAAAAAAAAAGATTTCCCTGCAATCTTAACTGTTGGTACAATCGTGGTGAAGATTTGACTATCTCATCGCATTTTTTTTTGGAAAAAAAAAAAAGAAAAAAAAAATGTCTTTTGAGTTGTTCATTATAAAAGGTGTTGTTAACTTAAATCTTATATGTGTTGGACGCCTATTTTACTTCATTGGATTGTCCATTCCAAAATGCGATATGTCTTGTTTTACGTGTTGAACATAGCAAATGATACCATTGGCATATTCCATCATGTTCATATTGGGCATTTTTTACTAATAATCTTCCAGATCTTTGCAGCACTCATCATCCATAAGGGGAACTACGTTTGACCTGATTCCTGCTCCAACGGGATACGTAGGCGCCACAACGGCTCGGTCATATTCCCAGTAAGATTTCCATCTCTCTTCATAATGGAAACTGGGACAGAATTTTTGAGAGGATCTCAAAAATTCATTGAAAGTAGGACTTCTTTAACAAGTCAAAACAGGAACATTATCGAGCGATCCACCTCGTTACAGTTGGAACATTATCGAGCCACCCAGGCCTCGTTAAAAATCATACATCGCATAAATCATGCATTGCAAAGAAATCATGCATTGCGTAAATCATGCATTGCGAAAAGATCATGCATTGCGAAAAATCATGCATCGCGTAAATCATGCATTGCGAAAAATCATGCATCGCGGAAATCATACATTGCGAAAAATCATGCATCGCGTAAATCATGCATTGCGAAAATCATGCATCGCGGAAATCATGCATTGCGAAAAATCATGCATTGCGAAAATTCCTGCATCGCGAGAAGATTTCATACCTCGCAGAAAATTCATGCATCGCGAGAAGACTTCATACCTCGCAGAAATGTATGCATCGAAGAAGATTTTCTACCTTGCGGAATTCATACATCACTAGTTAATTCATGCATTGCGAGTCAATATTCATGCATCGCGAGTTAATATTCATACCGCCAAGAGGGCCATTCATATGCATACTGCCAAGAGGGCCATTCATATGCATACTGCCAAGAGGGCCATTCATATTCATATTGCCGAGAAGGCCATTCATATTCATACCGCCAAGAGGGCCATTCATATGCATACTGCCAAGAGGGCCATTCAATTCATATTGCCGAGAGAAGGCCATTCATATTATACCGCCAAGAGGGCCATTCATATTCATAATGCCAAGAGGGCCATTCATATTCATAATGCCAAGAGGGCCATTCATATTCATACCGCCAAGAGGGCCATTCATATTCATAATGCCAAGAGGGCCATTCATATTCATAATGCCAAGAGGGCCATTCATATTCATACCGCAAGAGGGCCATTCATATTCATACCGCCAAGAGGGCCATTCATATGCATACTGCCAAGAGGGCCATTCATATTCATATTGCCGAGAAGGCCATTCATATTCATACCGCCAAGAGGGCCATTCATATTCATAATGCCAAGAGGGCCATTCATATTCATATTGCCGAGAAGGCCATTCATATTCATACCGCCAAGAGGGCCATTCATATGCATACTGCCAAGAGGGCCATTCATATGCATACTGCCAAGAGGGCCATTCATATTCATATTGCCGAGAAGGCCATTCATATTCATACTGCCAAGAGGGCCATTCATACGCATACTGCCAAGAGGGCCATTCATATTCATATTGCCGAGAAGGCCATTCATATTCATACTGCCAAGAGGGCCATTCATATTCATATTACCGAGAGGGCCATTCATATTCATACTGCCGAAGGGCCATTCACATTCATACTGCCGAGAAGGCCATTCACATTCATACTGCCAAGAGGGCCATTTATATTCATACTGCCGAGAGGGCCATTCATATTCATAATGTCAAGAGGGCCATTCATATTTAAATGAGGAGTATATTGAAGATTTTATTTGCAAAACACAAGGCATAAGTTTTATTTACTGTACGTCAGACCGATCGAGTCAACGTCAGATATGGAGGAGAACAATGAAGTGTCGACATGGTAAAAAGACATTATCTCTCATCCTAATTGCATTTTTTTTGCTAACAAGTTTTTATCTCAATCTTTGTCGAGAGCATCCAAGAGGATGAATTCTCAAATCAAACCACAGGTGCGGACGACATCAACAGGGATGCAGCACAACGTGGAACTTTTTCTTAGCAGCGAACTGGGACATAGTCCAAAGAGGAATGTCAAACTCTTAGGACGCGAGCAGAGGAGCGACTTCCACCACGATCGAACCACCCCTCTCGAGTCATGTCGGTCTTTCTTTGGTTCTGTCAGTTTCAGTCTCGCATCCGGAGGTTTCAACTTGTCGGAAGCAAGTTTCCAATCTGAGTGACAATACGCCAAGAACTTGAAAGTTATGTCCATGTATCCTGGCTAAGAGGTTACAAACATCCTTTTCATACTCGTTTAATTTGTCGCTCGTCCAAAACCGAAGGTAATCTAGCATAATAGATTTCCCTTTTCCACCAATCGAGTCGAACTACACACAGCCTGATTCCGAAGGTCTAAGGATAGTAGGCGGATTCAATGTTGAAAACTCGGCTGTATTCCAATATTTGCTCTCGAATTCTATTCTCAAGCATTTCGATACCTTCGTAATTCGGTATCGATGTGGCTTTTGATTCTTTCAAATCGTGCGGTAAATCAAGCTTATCGAACTACAAGCGGTCTGAATTCTCATATAGCCTGAGATATGTAGGAAACCCGTTTCAAGGGTTCGGCCATAATTCCTAATCCCTTTGTCAAATCCTTCCTCTGGAAAATGATTAGGGTTGGTCAAAATTGGTTCGGTCAACTTCATTTTCCTCGAGTTGCTTGCATCAACCCGAGTAAAATGAGGGACAGCTGTTGACACCCAATTTTTGACCCACGTTGGTATTACATATGTATGTATACAGCCGGTATATATGTGTATATTCAACCCAACACAACTTAAAATTAAATCCAACCCAAATTTCAGGCCCAATCCATCCAGAATTTTAAATCAGCCCAATTCCCATCTCTTAACCCAACCCCATAACCCGCTCCAGAACCCGACCCAAACCCGATCCGACCCGACCCGTTTCACCTTTCTTCTTCCCCACCACACGCTGAAATCCAGCAAAAGAAAGCCAAAATTCCCAGACGCCATTTTCAGAACACTCTCCCGCGTCTCCCTCACGCCTCGCATCTCTCCCGCGTCTCCTTCACTCCTCTCTCACGCTCTCTTCCTCTCTCCTCGTCACGCTCCCTTCCCTCATCTCCCAGCCCCGATTCTCTCTCCCAACGCACCAGTCGCGTCTCTCCCTCCTCTGTTCTCTCTCGCTCCTCTCTCATCTCCCTCACGCGTCTCTCCCCCACGCAACCTCAATCCATGCCCTCTTCCCCTTTTCCTCGCGTGAACCCAACAGAAAACAGAAACCCAGCAGCCGCCAGAACCAAAGCCAGCCGCAGCTCCCTTCCCCTCGCTTCGTCTCTCCCACGCTCTCCCTCGCATCTCCCTCTCGTCGTCTCCCAACGCTCGACGTCTCCCTCCTTCTCCCCCCAACCCACGCAACTTTCCCAAAAAAACAGACCCCAAAATGCCCAGAAAAAACAGACGCAGAAACGTCCCAAAAAGAAAAAATCTGCCTCGCGTCTCTCTCACGCGACCCTCTTCCCGCGTCGCGTCTCTCTCTCCTACGCTCTCCCACGTTCTTTCTCTCCCTACCCCACACGAAGATTCCCCGACAGCCCAAATTTCCCTTTTCTTTCGGTCGAAAAGGGATTTGACCCAATAATGAAGGAAGTTTTTTTTTTTTTTTGAATTTCAAATCGGAAGGGGGGCCTCAAATTGGCTCTCGCGCTCCTCTCTCTCAAAAAAACCGGAAGTTTCCTCTAAATACCCTCCTCCGAAAAACATTAAGGGAAAAAAATTTTTTTGGAAAGAAATTCTTGGGTTGTCCTATTGTTTCCGAGAAAACTACAAAAAAAAAAAAAGAGTTTCGTTTATGTTGGGTAATAGGATTTTCTTTTCGAGGTGAGAATTTGGCTTGGGTTTCCTCACTGTTTCTTCCACTGTTCTTCTTCTTTGTTCGAGTTTGAGGGAAGCTCAAATTTGTTCGTCGGGAATTTTCCTAAGAGCGACATAGGCGTAGAGCCGTGGTTCGTGTCACCGCGTGAAGTCGTCGCTTTCCAGCTCGCATCGTCTCTGTTCCGCTGCGCCAGAAAAAGGTAATATCTCTTCCGTTTCGAATATGTTTTGTTGCGAATGTATTTAGCATGTTTGGCTGCTACTAATCTGATGTAGTGAGGAAGTTGTTGAAGCTCTTTCCCTTTTCTTTTTTTTTCGGAATAGCGACTGTTTGTTACCTCAAACAAATTGATATGGTTGTGATCAATATTGTTATCCTCTATTTTGTCAAATTTTAGTCTGTTGGAAACCTCCTTCGTGTGTGTGTCTACTGATCATTCGCTTTCTTCCTTATGAATCCGTTCATTCCACTTGGTTATCTTATTTGTCTTATTTATCTTCCTGTTCATTCATGACTATGAATTTTTATTTTTTTTATTTTTTATATACTTTATTTTTTCTAATTTTTGTGCATATGTGATTATTTTAATGTTATTAAATTGACTGCATTCATGTTCCAGGAAGTTACAAAAACCTTTTGTTTTTGCTCCATTAACATCATTTAATTATTGCGCTAGCACGACTTTGTTGTTAATTAGTGTCACTTTTGTATTATTTTATTTACAGCTTGCTTGTCAAGTTGATTGCTATTTTATTGTTATTTTTTTATTTTTGATCAGTGAGCTGTTTGCTTTTAATGTTATTATTGTTATGTATTGTGGATATTTTTATTTATTTATTATTATCATTTTTATGTTTACTCATTTTTGTGATAGTTGTTGGTATTTTTTTGTAAATCACCCACTTGTTTACTTGTTTTCTTTGGGGTTTACTGTGTACTCCATTAAATAGCTCTATTGCATGTTTTTAGCACTACTTATGTCTTTTCTTTGTTTGTTTGCATGAAAAATCCCCCTCGAGTCCGTTTCGAGACTCCATCTTACCCTTGCGTTGTGGAAGAGCCGACAAGGCTCAAAATCCTTTCATCGAGTCAACCATCGAGACAAAACTTAGAAAGTCAAATGCCATGAAGATGAAAGAAAGTTGAAGAAAACGGATTAGAAGACCTTTTCATCATTTATTTGTTATCGTGTTGTATTTATTTCGGGCATAAGCCCTTATCTTTCTTGTAATTATCTTATATGTTTAGATTAGGACAGGTACAAAAAGGGGTGGGTCCAAAACTCGGTCAAGGCGAACAGAATCCGAGCTTGGACCCAAATCTCTCTCTCTCTCTTTAATATTTGCTTATGTGTTTGCTCGAATGTCGTTAGCTTAGGATTAGAAAACTCCAAACTCCATCGAACGCCTTTCGCTTTATCAAACTTTAAATTTTTTTTTTTTTTTTTTTTTTTGAACTTTAAAGATGTTCGAATTTGAAAGTCGCTTAGAAGTTAAGTTTAAAAGGTTACTTTAATGGAATTTCAAAACGATAATTATTTCAATCCGTAAGTTTGTTTAAAACTCTAATGTGTTCAAAATTCTATTTCTAAGTTCGTTTGAGTTAACTTTAAAAAAATATAAAATTGATAAAATAATTATTTCAAAATTTGCAAATGTGTCCAAATGAATTCAATTTTAAAATTGCAAAGTTAAAACAAAAATAGTCAAATAAGTTAGTCGTTGGAAAACCGTATTTAACGGAGTGTCTTAGGTGCCTTACACCTTCCTAAGACACTAATAAGAATCCTCGAACCCTTAAAATATTTTCAAAACAATTTTTCTGTTTAAATTGTTCTGGAAATGAGTTTTCTTGATTTTTCTTAAAAATTAAGTGGCGACTCCTTAAAAGTCGAAAATAAAGCAACTCTTTTTGATATGTAATATTTTTCGATAAAACAAACGGTAAAATCATCTTCCTATGTATATAGATTATGAGTTCAAGTTGTGAAAGCAGTTACTGTTAGGATCGAAATAAGCAGGAGTAACGTATAAGCTAGCAAATTGAACCTCGAAAGACCACGAGTAAGAAGACAAACGAAAAATATACCAAAAGACAGAAAGATTTAACGTGGTTCAGTCAATCAACCTACGTCCACAAAGGAGATGAACAATCCACTATAAATATGAGTTACAAAATATAGAGGGAAACAACCTCAACCAATTCACTCCGAATATATGGGAGATTTACACAAGTGATAACGTATCAAACTTGTGACCCATAAATTCTCCCCTTAACCAAAACTTTCAAAGCCCTTAAGACTACATTGTGAACGCTAATTAAGTTAGAAGGAACAAGTCTTTATTTATAGAGTCCTAAACCTTTTTCTATAAGAAAAAATGATTAGTCAATCCAAAATCATTTCCTAAAAAGAAAATTTATTTATGATAAGAAATCAGGGAAAATAAAATTCAACAGTTACAAGTACTTATATTATAATAGATTGACTATATCACAACTTTTATGATACGATATAATTTTTAATCTTTATAAATATAAAATATTTTGTGCATCGACTAGTCTGATTTTTTTATATACTAATTATTCAAAAGGGCTCCTTATTTTGTACTTTTGAGCTTCACGACGCGTCTTGGCCATGTGGTTCAAAAGCAATTTATTAATTCACGAACAAAAGAGTGTCTACGTACATTTTTCTATACATATATACCTCTAAAAGCAATTTAGAAAAGTAATTTTGTAGGATAATTGAAAGTAAATTGGATTACTTTTAGAGAGAATGTTAATTTATTGAAGCAGTATTATGAAAAATATCTCTGTTTTTTTAATATATTTTTTGTTGAATATTCCAGAAACAAAATATGATTTTAAACTCAAATGTGCTTTAAATAGTAGTTGCACTATACTTTTTAATTCACTTTATCCAATTTTTTAATTAGTGCTAATGTTTTGAGTCTAACAAAAAGAAATGATCTCTTAAAATCAATTACTATTTAAAAAGAGATTATGACCTTAAATATAGACAATAACTAATTCTTTAGTTTCTATTTATATATTCTTCTTATTAAAAATAGACGGTCTTTAATATTTGCTCGTTTAAAAAATTAATGCATAAATAATATTATTCGTCCTATGTTGTTCTTGAGAGTTACTTATCAGTTTTGAAATATGATTTTGACCAACATAGAAAAACGAAATGATTAATTTATGTTCATTAGTTAATTTAATTAATCAAAATAAATTAAAGTTATGTTTATTTATTAAAAACTTGACTTCAAGAGAATAATAAATAAGGATCAATAATAAACTTAGAGTGATTTTTTAAGAGATGTAAAATTTAAAATAATCACATATAAATCCAAACAGTAATAAAGAACAAAAAGAAAAAAGAAATGAAAGGTAAGGTCCCTAGCTATCTTTGGCCAAAAAGATCTCCAAGTGGCCCAACTCAAGAACAATATGTTGAGTATGCGAATAAAGTCTTATATTAATAGTTGAAAAATTAAATAAATGTTATATATACAACATTTAGGAAAAAAATTAGTGGTCTTAGACTTTTTAAAAAACCATCCACGCAGACTTAAATTAAAACAAATAATATCACATCATACGTATTAAGAGTATTTTTGGGTTCATTTTAGCACAAAACTACCAACATGTTGTTAAGGTGATAACTTTATTTATTATTATCTATATAATTGAAAGATGAATCTTAATTAATATCTTATAGTACATCTATGTATGGGTGATATTTAATTTTTAATAAAAAAGTAACTTGCTTAAATTCATTCAAACATTCCTTTTTGTAACTTCCAGCAGGAGTACTACTATACTCTCTTTATTACTTTTTTTTCTTTCATTCAAACAACCTTTGTATGTCTTTTTAGGCCACCAAAGAGAGGGAGAAGATTATAAAGCTTTTTTGACTATATATGAAAATATGGTAAATATATATGTTGATCCTCTTGAAAGAAGATAAATTTTTTATTTCAGCTTTTGGACCATTTAATTTACTATACACTATTTAGTAAAGTTTCTGTTTTATTATACTTTTACTTTTCATAAATGGTACTCTTCAAACAAAAAAATAAAAAATGAAAAGAGAAAAAAAATGGCTTTCATGCATACTATATACTTGCATGAAATTAGAAGCCATGAAGTTTGCCAGGCTTTTTTGCTTTACTGCCTTTTTCTTTTTTTTTTCCGAAGTACCGTATTATATTACTTAATCTCTGTTGATCTGATATATCTTTTGAAAAAACTGTAATTAGACGTGTATTATATGATATTAATAATGCTTTGGAACTCTAAATTTGACTACGACTACTGTTAAATTTATGTAGTTATTTAATAGAACTAAGGATAGTATGAACAAAAAACAGTAAAAATATCTGAGTGTTGATTGTGGTGATCTAATAAAAGAGTTGGAGACCGAAAATAAAAGTCTCTTTTCAGGAACTATTATTTCATCACAATGTTAGATAGAATTAAAATATCGAATGCTGAAATGTTTAGTACATATGATCATGATTTAATCGATATACGTAAAAAATAAAGAATATTTAATTTATTGATGTTACGAAAATATCTGTAAATTACTCAAATATTTTTTAAATTTTATGATTTTAATCATGTCACATATATTAGAATTATTAGATAGTCCTATAGTTAACTATAGAGAATAATAATAATAATTGTCTTTTAAAGACAAATTTAATACACATAAAATAGAAAGGAGGGGTAATATTCTCTCAATTGTAAAAGATGGCTCAAACAAAGAGGAATTTGGAGACATTCCATATTGATGAAAAAAGGTCAATTTATGTCAAGTCATTTGAAATGCTAACATTCTTCTAGGGACCCCAATATATACACAAAACATTCTTTGGGTTTTCTTGAGATCCCACAAGTCACTCTCAAAAGGTATGTAGCAAAAAGCCAACAAAAAAGGAAAAAAGAGAACTAGAACAAATCCTTTTTTCTTGGGGAGAGTTTATATTTTTCAAACAAAAAATAAAGGTAAGCAAAATTTCTAGGTACCCTATTTGGATATATATATATATATGTTCGACATTTCTATATGATAATCATCATTAAAATTGGCTGAATTTCAAATAATAACTGAACTCCGTCTGATATGACTCATGAAGTGCAGTCATATGCGTGAAGTTTCGACAAAAATAATTAACTTCACTCACATTTATACTTGAAATTTATTCAAATATTTTTTGAAGTTAGGCTCTTAAAAATATCTCGAACTAGATAAACTTACAAATTTGTACACAATGTGGCTATTGACTTAAATTGTGTTGTTGCAATGAGCTATCCTTATCATTCCGACTAAAAAAAAACAAGAATCTTTACACAAATAATCGAAAAAAAAACACTATTTACTAGTCCTAATAAATATACATAATTGATTATACATAATTATACACCTATTATATATGAGCTATACACATTAATGTAAGCACTAGATATTTCGATATTTTTAGTGCTTTAGGGTTGGAGATTACTAAAAGCATTATACCAGAAATAATAAGTTGATTTAGGGATTTATGGAAAGATCTCTCGTTAATTGTGTAAAAAAAAAAATACATATTATAAAGTAGTATACATTTTTATCTTAGTATATTAATTTAATTTGTTGATATCTATTGGTTTTAGCAATGGTATATGCGTTGGATTCGAAGTGGAATATAGCTCTACTTTATATGATATATCTCACGCTCAAAAAATAAAACCACTAACTTATGGCATGGTCCAAGATTAAAGTGAAAATCACCTCTAGAATCTTACTTATTTTTTTTTGTTTCACCCGATGTAATTAATTTATAATTCAACTAAATTAAATTTACGTTGAAAAAATATAGTTCGAAATTGAAATATTTGTATTCTTATTTTGAACCAAGATTTTTGATAAAAAATTGTTGAGTACGATTTGTCTCTCAACTACACCCTTTAAACACAACTTATCCATTATTGGACCAATTATATCAAAGTTTGATACATGTACTAAAAATTATTACATAAGTAAATAAACAAATTACTGAAAAATGAAAGTAAAATGAAAAGTTTCACATGAAAGACATTTGAACCAAGTATGTGCCGTGATTTCGAGTTTGAGTCATTTTCAATATACAGTTATTTTTGTTAGAAATATTCTATCTTTAGTACCGGTTTTTTTTGTTGCATAAATATAAAATTCAAATAAGCAGACTTTAACCGATAATATTTAATATTTGAATTGATAGATTGAGAATTTAAATTTTATATAAGTTAAACTTAAGATGAGGGATATATAAAAAAGGCTTCAATTAATATAGTAATTGGCTACTTATATTACATGGACACATGTCTAATATATAATTTATTCATGCATGGACACACTTACATTTCTTTACCAAAAAATATCTATAGCTAATACATTAATTAAAAATAAACAAATATAATAATAGACCTTAATACCTACCATTCAGCTTTTACTTGGTATGTATGACGTTTAAGAAAGTATTTTTCTTAAAAATAATATATATATATATATATATATATATATATATATATATATATATATATATATATATATATATATATATATATATTGTAAAGCATTTTTCTTTTTCAAATTGTTATATTCTTTTTTTGCTTTTTAGAAGAAAGAGGTTTGGAGGAATTTCCGTCTTTTTAAGTTAAGAGTTATGTCTAGTCTAAGCTAGTTTCAATTTTAGTCCTCTTACACTCTTTTCTCTAAATACATATAAAAAAAAATCGTAAAAATTTATCTATATTAAATATTTATAATATTTGTATACTATAACAAAAATAATTATTAGCAGTAATTAATTTATAATTGCTGCTAAATATATATTTTTAGCGATAATTGACACTCTTTGTATGTGTTCCTAAAGCCTTTAGTGACATTAATTCTAATGACACTTAACTAATGCTGAAAAAAAACTTTAACACTCTTTATTATTGTGAATATTTAATGCTGCTAAAAGTTATTTTTATTGTAGTGATTATACATATTATGTGTATGTATATCCATTCTATAAATTAGTTTCTTACCGTAAATTATTTTATTTTAGTGTAATTATTCGATGTAAATAAGTATTTTTTGAGGTACAATGAGAGACTAAAAGCTTTTGTTGCTCCATATCATGAGTAAAATAGATGTGTTGATCATATATATCCAATAAGTATAGTACTATATATTATCAGCTTTTATTAAATGAAAAATTATAAATAGGTAAAAGATTAATGTATAATAATTGCATGAAAGGGAGAGTTCCACTTGCACATTCCATATAGTCCTAAAAGTAGATTTAATTTGTTGCTATACATATATATATATTCTACTAAATAAATAAAAAATCAGAGGTAAAGCTGAATTGCCTTTAATATTTGTACAATATAATTCCTCCTCCTTGTCACCACATGCATTCCACTTTCCACTACATATTTTCCTTTCAACCCCAAAAATTTTGCCTCACTTACAAGAAAAGATCACCCCCCCCCACCCCAAAAAATACTTCCACTTTAAAAGAATTTTTTTTTTAAAAACAAAATCGTTTGAATTTATGTGTCACTTTTTTCTGATCTATTTAAAAAAGAATGTCACACTTCTTTATTTGAAAATAATTTTTCCTCAGTTTAATGATTTATAGCTACACATTACTTTAATCTACAGTCTTTTTTTTTCAGTATCTTTATTTTTTAAAAATAATTTCATGTTCAGTCAAATATCGTAACATAAATTCACATCATATAAGAAAACCCCCACCCCCTTTATATTAATTCCACTATGTTCTTCTTCCTCTTCTCCTTCTTCTCTCTCTTTATACAATCCTAGAATAGATTTGATCTTTTAGTATAAACTTCCCAACAAAGACTTCTCATTAGGGTTTTCTTGAGTTCTTTAGCACTCAAACACAACACAAACTTTCTCTTAGTATACATGAAAACCAATTTCATTTTGTCCTAGCTAGGTCATTCAATATCCTTCTTTTCAAAGTGAATACCTCATATCATCATACAACAAAAAAGAAAAAAAATGAGAACAGGAGGTTGCACAATACAACAAGCTCTAACAACAGAAGCATCAAATATTGTTAGACAATCTGTTACACTAGCCAAACGTCGTGGCCATGCACAAGTAACACCTCTTCATGTAGCAAACACCATGCTTTCATCATCAAATGGTATATTCAAAACAGCTTGTCTTCAATCTCATTCTCATCCTCTCCAATGCAAAGCCCTAGAGCTTTGCTTCAACGTGGCACTCAATCGTCTCCCAGCATCCTCTTCTAGTCCCATGTTATTAGGTCATCAAAATCACAACAATTCTCAATATCCTTCTATCTCTAACGCGCTTGTTGCTGCTTTCAAGCGAGCCCAAGCTCATCAAAGGAGAGGCTCGCTTGAAAATCAGCAACAACCACTTCTAGCTGTGAAGATAGAGCTTGAACAACTCATAATATCTATATTAGATGATCCTAGTGTTAGTAGAGTCATGAGGGAAGCTGGTTTTGATAGTACTCAAGTGAAAACAAATGTTGAACAAGTTGTTTCTTTAGAACTTTGTTCTCAAAACCCTAAGGAGATAAACAAAAAGGTTAATCCCATTGTTAGTGCTAAAGATGAGGATGTGATGAGTGTAGTGGAAAGTTTAATGAATAAAAATAGGAAAAATATTGTTTTGGTTAGTGAAAGTATTGATAATTTAGAAGGTGTGATTAAAGGGGTGATGAATAAAGTTGAGATGAAAGATGTGCATGATGATTTGAAAGAAATTAAGTTTATAAGTTTACAACTTTTGAGTTTTGCTAATATTCAAAGAGATGAAGTTGACCAAAGATTAGGAGAGTTGACTTGTCTTATTAAGAGTTTAGTGAGAAAAGGAGTTGTTTTGTACTTAGGTGATCTTAAATGGGTGGCTGATTATAGAGCTAATTATGGTGAGAAAAGAATTATTAGCTATTATTGTTCAGTGGAACATATGATTATGGAAATTGGGAGATTAGTATATAGTTTTAGTGAAAATGAGAAATTTTGGCTTGTGGGGATTGCAACATTTCAAAGCTATATGAGATGCAAAAGTGGTAAAAATTCATTGGAATCTATTTGGGGTTTGCATCCTATTACTGTTCCTGGTGGAAGTTTGGGCCTCAGTCTCAACCCTGACAGGTAAAAAGTTTAGTTCAATACCATTTTTTGGAATAATAATTCAAAGTATTTTTCTTTATTGTTCGAAAAAGATAATCTAAGACATGATTTTGATATCATGCATATTGAAAAGAAAAAAAAAATTGGAGTTTGATGATATTTTGGTTGAAATTGAAAGAAAAAAAAAGATATTTCAAAATTAAAGTTGTGTTAGGGTATAAAGCTTGAATTTATGTTTTTTTTTTTTTTGAATGAAAATCATTATTTCACTTGAAATATTATTTAAGTATTTTTTTTCAAGTGTTCTTGGATTTGTATACCATGTTTGTTCTGTATGTATATGTCTCGCATTCAAGCTATTCTGTTTAGATTCTTTAAAATGTCGTGAATTCGTGTAAGATTTTTTAAAAAAAATATATTATTTTTTTGGAGAATTTGATACGAACCTGATGATATTTTTGAAGAGTTCGGTGAACAATTGATAGAAAGACTGATGGAAGTTAGTTTCTTGGAGTTCTTTTGATAAAGTGAGCAACTTAATGATTTTGTGGTAAAAGAAAAAGAGAAAAAAAAAGAAGCAATACTCTCTTTAGTTCATTACATTTATTTATATAATATAAAGTATTTATCAAAAGCTAGTTTTTTTTTTTTTTTTTTGCATGTTTTAAGCAATGTTTGTATCAACTCATATAATTCATTTTTTATTTGTGATTTGTCTAAACAGTGATACACAAATTGAAGTTAGAAGTAAGACATTTGAAGGTGAATTCTCATGTAGAGAGGAGAAGCTGCACTTGACTAGCTGTTGTAATAGTGACTCTACATTGTCAAATCTACCTTCATGGCTTAAAGATGAGAGACACAAAAAGGTTAGTTTCCAATCTTTTACTCGCACATTTCGATTTTAATTTGTTTGTCTGGTTTTAACTTGACACGGAGTTTAAGAAAATAAATAACATTTTTGAATCTCGTGATTTTAAACTAAAGATATGTAAAATGTATCAAAATATCCTTTACTTTATGGTCTTAACAAAAAAGGAAAATAGAACAATTTTTTTTGAAATAGAGGGAGATTTAATGTTTAATTATAAATTATACAATCTTTATACCGATCATACACATATTATATATGAATTAGACATATATTATACATTGTCGATTGTTTTTAGTTTAATCAGTTAGGTGGACGATTATTGAGGTTAATTCTCCTATCTTTTCATTAGCTTTTTTGCGTATATTACTCGGACTCTTTAAAATTGACGATATAAGCATATAAAATCCTTTTAAAAATAGTGTATTTTAAATACCTGTGTATATGAGTGTGACAACATTTTAGGAGAGTGTTTTGAACAACTTATTAAAGCAATTCCTACTTGTTTCTCCTTTCTCTTTTTTCAAGAAAACTAACTTTTCTTTTTCCCAAATTCAGGACTATGCATCAGTCAAAGATCTACACAAGAAGGGGGACACAACATGCAATTTGCCATTTTGGGCCAATAGAAGAATATGTGAGACAAATTCTAGTACACCTAATTCTGCTTCTAATTCAAGTGATGTGATCATGGATATGGAGTACAATGTTCCAAAGTTTAAAGAATTCAACTCTGAAAACTTGAACATTTTATCCAATGCATTAGAAGAAATTGTCCCATGGCAAAAAGGAAGTGTTGTACAAGAAATTGTTGCAACAATATTGCAATGTAGGTCCAAAATGATAAGAAGAAAAGAAAAAAACTTAACCAATGAAGCAAAACAAGAAACTTGGTTATTTTTTCGAGGTCCTGATGTTCATGCCAAGGAGAAAATTGCTAGAGAATTGGCCAATGTTGTGTTTGGATCATACTCGAATTTCGTATCGATTGGACTAAGCAATTTTTGTTCTAATTTTAGTAACAAAAGGTCAAGAGATGAACAAAGATGGAGTTACATTGATAACTTTGGTCAAGGGGTTGCTTGTAATTCACATTGTGTGTTTTACTTGGAGGATTTGGAGGAACTTGATTATTGTTCACTAAGGGGAATCAAGAAGGCTATTGAAAGAGGAACAATTGTTAATTCTTCAAGTGGTGAAGAAGTGAGCCTTGATGATGCTATTATTATTTTGAGTTGTGACAAACTTGGTTATAAGTCATCAAGAGGTTGTTCACCTAATGTGAAGCAAAAGATTGAAGAAAAAATTAGCACAAGTTCTAGTTGTGTTTCTTTGGATTTGAATCTCTCTATTGATGATCAAGATTTGTCAAGTGATGATGGTGATGATATTGGACTTCTTCAAAGTGTTGATAGGTGTATTGTTTTCCAAAATTCAACAACTATAGTAGAATAGGATTTTTACATTATTATGTTGATGATGTTATTTACTTAATTTCTTTGTTTTTTTTCTTCTTTTTCCTCTAATGTTCAAATAGTAGGTCAAAAGAGTTTGATATCTCTTTTTTTTTTTAATGTACTAAAGTTTTGTAAATAGAATTTCCAATACAATTCCCTAGTGCTACTTTTCTTCTTTTGATCCAAGTTTCTTTTTATGCCATGGCAACATGAGAGATTCATGTCACTAGAAAATTACATTTTTTGTTCGTATAATATTGATCTGAGATGAATTTAGACGAAACAATATGATAAGAGAGGATTATATCAGAGATGAAGTTAACATATCGATTATAGCTAGGTTTGATTACACTCAATAGCTTTGGCATATGCAAGTCCTATATTTGCGTTAAAAAGTTAACTTGATATCTATAAATAATTTGTCAAGAATCCAATAACTTTCTTTTCTTCAAATCTAAAATTATAAATTCAAAATTCTAGTTCCGTCTTTAATTCATGTAACTGATCTCAACCTATAGTAGGGTTGAGTTTGATGTTCTTATAATTGAATATCATAGCACTTTTGAAAATTACAATTTAAAATTTACATGTTAAAAATATTGAGTTCAACTGAACCGTAAAAACCATATGTCATCCATCTCCTTAAATGCATGTAGATATGAATTAAAAGGGAAAAAAGACTAGATATATCACCACAATATGGTGGATATCATTATTATTGAATGATTTGAAAGATACAAACAATATTGTGTCATCATATCCTTTTTTCTATCTAGAAAATGTTTAGTGAACTTATGAAAGTGGACCCTCTCCATTATTGTTATTGCCAATGATTCAAGCATATCACAATTAACACACACAAAAAAAAAGTAATAAAAATGTTATGCTTCTAACTAGGTAGTATCTTTTTACAAAGACAATAATAATGAGACTTGAATCATACTCCTATTTACTTTGGGGAACAATTAGTTAGTGTTTGATGATGTATTCCAAGAATGGCATTATGACATTATCATAGTGAAGTCTATCATGTTTCACCTTTTATTGTATCATTTCAAAGTCTATATCATGTTTCACCTTTTAATATTGTACCAATTGAATTTCAATAATAAGAGTGACCATAGTTTTTTTTTTATATATATATTTTCTTTTATAAGCAAGCCTATGATATTTGGAGAAAATTTAGAGTCATATTTTAGTTCGACAGATAAAATTTTAAACAAATATAGATTGATTAATAGAAATATACCACTGGTCATTTTTTCAAGTCGTTTAATTGAAAAATAGTCACTGTCATGGAGTTTAAATTTTCAGTATCTGAAACTTTATTAATCTAACTAATGTAGATTTATAAAGATGACGCCGATTGACCACTTTTCGATTGAGGTCTTTATTTGAAAAATCTCATTGTCATATAATTTCAAATTTGATTAATCGAAATCCATGACAAGGACTAAAAAGTGACTGTTCATGAATTTTATTCTCTAAATTCATGTTGCATAGGGTTCGAGAAATCTTTCTAACTAGGAGTTTTTCTATTTTCACGGCTCGAATTCGAAAATTAAAAAGTGAGATCTTAGCTTGATGTCTCTAAATTCAAACACTTCTAAAGCTGTTTATTTAAGATTCCTTTTAATTTTTATTATTTTTTCTTTCTTATTATGTTGAGCTGTGTGAGATGCTCTTTGTCTTTGTAATAATCATTGGCATCTGAGGATTTAGTAAAAATTCATGAAAAAAGCAAAAAAGATAAAATTTAATTTTATTATGTCACCGACATTTTTTCTCATATTTTTTCACCTTTTCTAAACTTTGGAAAATAAAAGAAAAAGGGTAAAATAATATTTTCCTCTTTACATTGAAATAAAAATTTTATTCAAATACTTTCCTTATGATTTATTTTTTTTTACAGATCAAAAGTAAAAGTATTGTTATTTTCACCTTTGCCTTTGTTTCTCCCTCTTTTTTTTTTCTTTTTTAATTTGCTTTATTTGCTTATATATGGGAGCATAAATTAAAAAGCCAAGAGACTATAATTATGTTTTTTTGTAAGATTCTAAAATGTAGTAGTCGTAATCATTTTCTTTTGGCATCTGGCTTAGGGATTAAGAAAAACTTTTTCTAATTAAGAATAGACAAAGCAATCGATCGAGTTATGTTACATGTCATAGAATTATTAATATTTGTGATACTATTAAAATAGTAATACTTACCTAAATTTTATTAGATATACTTGAGTTTGCGGTATTATGTATGTTATCCAGATACATATAAATATATGTATCTCGAGTTACATGAGGCCAAAATTAGCTGTATGTGTTTTAGATACATTATATCCAAGTGGATTCACATGTATCTGAGATAGTAAATAACAAATCTCGCTCGTCTCTCTCACCTCTCTACTATGTCACTCGCCACTCTCCTATTTATCTGGTATCTTAGATACATACGATTCACATTAGATACATACATATACATGCAGTTAAGTGTGATTTACATGTCTAGTATATATAACGAATCGAACTCGCCTTTTTCCCATCTTGCTCGTCTTCTCCATGCTTTAGTGTATCTGTTAGCAAAAATATATGTATCTAAGTATATCTTCTTTAATATACGATATAAAATTCTAAATTAATGATAAGATACGTAATAATATATGCAATGATTGTATATATGATTGTGAAGTGTCTAACTATGTAGTTTTATCCAATATAGACAATAATATAAAACCTTTCAAAAAATAACTTAAACTTTGATTTATAACTAATAATATTAATATGTGTACTAATGTTAACCCAACAAACAGAAAAGTGTGTTATTATGATAAATAACATATGAATTACTATGGTATAAGTTAGTAAAATGAGGATTAACTTTTTCAATTTAATTTATAAAAAGGAAAATCCAATAAATCTCATAAAGAATTAGCACTACTTTTCATGATTTATTATTCGTTTTGGGGAAAAAAAGAATCACTTTAATTAATTTTACTTACTTTGATCCAACATTCTTATCTCTAAAAAGCATTATGTAAAAAGTTAGTAGTAGAATATTAGCAACGTGTTATTCCCCAAAAATATCTAATTTAAAATAATCCAAAGTTGATTTAATTTGATTAAAAATTAGAGTTTCGAAACAAAAAAGGTATTAAAATTTTCAAAAGAAGAATCTCTTAGCTTTAAGATGTGCTGTTTTTCTTTTTCCTTTTTTTTTCTTGTTATTTTTTTTTAAAACTTTAAAATAAAAGCTTAATTGCGCCAAAAGCATAATCTGTATTACTTTAAATTAAATTTATCACTATAAGAATGGAATTTGTCGGATAATACCTGGCTTTTTAAAAGGATCTCAATTATCACTTTCACTTTTTTTTTCTTTAAAAAAAATTAAATTAAATTAAATTGACGTAACAAAATAACATCAGTGTATTTTTAATTTATTTTTTTAAAAATAAACTTGTTACAACTAGTATCCACGATTCGTTTAGTATGATATATTAGAGTTAGGGTCTTTCGATATTGATTTCAGATAATGTATTATAACTAGCTAGTATCCAAAATTCGTTTAACATGGTATCAAAGTTAAGGCCTCCCGACTTTCGACCTCTACAACAATCAAACATTGTCTAGGCATGCACGTCTCCGTCGTGAGACGGGATAGTCGGGCATGAGGAGAGATGGGGGTGATGAATAGAAAAGAATCTCATATCGATAATGAAAAGGGTCCAGTGGTTTGGGCTAGAGAGACTTTCATGTTGGAGGTCTCAAGTTCGAAAAACCTTCCAAGCGAAAGCAAGGGATTCGCCTTCTGTGTCGAGCTCGTCGCACCGGGCTTGCCTAGTGCGGGTCACCTCTCCTACGTGATTTGCGAGCTATTGCATAGGAACAAAAATTTTACCATGTGCGCACCCAAAGAATAGCACAAATTTC
The DNA here is from genome assembly GCA_027705065.1 of Solanum peruvianum. Lineage (NCBI taxonomy): Eukaryota > Viridiplantae > Streptophyta > Magnoliopsida > Solanales > Solanaceae > Solanum > Solanum peruvianum. The sequence goes on along the minus strand of JAKWJD010001764.1, from coordinate 64,192,738 downwards.
CTTTGTCATTAAAAAAAACTTTTCAAATTTAAATTAAACCTAAATCGATCTAACAAGCGAAATATATAAATCACAAACTTAAAAATATTGAAGTACTTTTTGTTTTTCCCGTTTTCATTAAGGCAACGCAATAAAAGAGAAAAGGATTTTGGTCTTTTTTCCTCTTTGTTGATAGGGCATTTTATTATTTAATATTTTTTGTAGAAAATCGAAAACTTATTAATAATATTAAAATCATAATATTCTACAATACTACTCATGAAACATATCGAAAGTTACTATAAGCAAAGTCTCAATAATTATGTATAGCAACAAATTATTAAACCATCTAGAAGTCGGTGATGCAATTAAAAACATACAAAATTAACATATAAAAATATATTTAAAAAAATTGTTTAGGATTTGATATTTGTTAATTTATTTAATAATCCATATTTAAATAGAATTACACTTTTCAAATTTCTAAAATTAAGTTTGACAAAACACTATTATAAATAGAGATGCTTATTTCAATAATTGATAGTACAATAAGCAAATAGCTATAAAGATCATATCGACGATATATCGTGTAAATTACTTTTCTTTATTTCGTGCTAAGCTTTGATTTTAATTCTTGAATTAGTTTTCGATCCCAATCATGACTATGACTAATTCTAGTGTTTACGTGGGAAATTTGCATGAAGGAGTAAACAATCGCGTACTATATGATATTTTAATTCAAGCAGGATATGTTATCGACTTATATATTCCTTATGACATGGAAACTAATAAGCATAAAGGTTTTGCTTTCGTTAAATATGAGACAGAAGAAATAGCAGATTATGCCGTGAAACTATTTTCTGATATAGTTATTCTGTACAAGAAAACATTAAAATTTGCAATTGCTAGGCCAATGGCAACTCCAAATATTCCCTCTAGACCAAGTAATAATCGAAGAGTATATGGAAATACTAGTTAGTAATATTTTTTTACGTGTTAGGATTTTGTTCTGATTTTTTTTTAATAATTTAAATTTTTTGTATTTGTGAATGATGGGCAAAGTAGTCACCATGATGTAATTAAGTGAATATTTTGTATTTTTCCACTCTACTTTTCTATCCAATAGAGGTCTTTTCAGTAAAAGGAGGTCGTATGTTATTTTTACTTTTTCTAAAAGAAAAATTAAAGGTTTTCGACTTTTATAATTTGGGGATTTTTTTTAATTTTTTTTAGCAATAGTACATTAGGGTTAGAGAGTTTGAATTGTTATTTTTGTAGTCTCTTTTTCATATATAGTTGTTTCATTTATTTGATTATTTCTTTCAAAATTATTGACATATTATTTATAAAAAGTTTTGTGATCAAGATTTTTTTGAAATCAACTTTCATATGTATGTTATGTTATATAATATTCTTATAGTAACTAAAATATATCTGAACAAACAATACTATTATAAATATCATCCGTATAATAAGGGGGGGGGGTTAAGAGATAACTATATATAATAGCAAACTAATAATCTAAAATAAATGAAGTAGCTAGGGTTTGATTTATTGTGCTCCATAGCAAACGTTTGCCAAAATTTGTCAGTGGCCTCTTTCTCAAAAATCTCGCTCGCCACTCTTCCATTCTCGCTCCAATCTCTCCCTCGCTTACTGACTTTTTATACAAACAAAAGTGTATAAAAATTGTTTCTATTTATATGAAGCAGAGAAAATTGTATAAATACATATATTTTTGTTCCCCTTTCCCTCCTCTTCCAGATCTCAGTCGCAAGCCTCGCCTTTCTCACTTATACAAACAGAAGCGAAATGTATAAATTGCGTTTCTGTTTGTATAAAGCGTGAGAAAATTATATATACACATGCAAATACATATATTTTCGTCCTACACACTTATATTTATACAATAAAAATATTTTCCTACCAAGTTTCTTTTGCCTTTCTCTATTTCTCGTTTTATACGAATTTAAATTGTATCTAATTTCTCTCTTTCTCGTTTTATACAATTCGATTCAATTGTATATTCCCTGTCCAAGTCTCTTTTATCTTTCTCTTTCTCATTTTATACAAATTCAAATTGTATATAATCGTTCTATACACTTATAATCATACAATTTGTTTTATACACTTCATTCATACAATTCTCTGCCCAAGTGTCTATCTCTTTCTCGTTTTATACACTTCCTTTATACAATTTGCTTCAACTGTATATGTATAGCGAATTATACAGTTTCTATGTTTGCTATGGAGCGCAATTATGCAAACTTTGCTATAACATACAAAAATGAATTTTTTATTTGCTATATGTGAAAGTTACACGGAGTTTAATGATCGGCATAAACTATATAAATATAGAGCTAGGTGATTTATGGTGCAGACGTGCAAACTGTTTCATTCTTTATCAGAGTTATCGAATTTGAAAGTATCACTCTTATATAAAATTACAAAATGTAATTTAAATTTAGTCGGAATTTCAATACAGCCTCCATCTTAAATTTTCGAGATGTGAAAGAATTTAATTACATGGAATCTCAAGATTATCTATTAAAAGTAGAGAAGCAAAGTGAGATCCTCCACCATGCATGAACTACATACACATTAAATGACTGAAATATTCTTTATAATAAAGTATTAATATTGCAGAAAGTGGACAGCCCTTTTAACACCAAAAAAAGTTGTAATCTTTTTTTAAAACTTTTCTTATCTCACACTACTTTTATTTATGCACCTTTTTACGTACCTTTTCAGTGCATTACCTTTTTTCAACTTTTCATCATCTTATCATAATAATAATAATAATTAAAAAATAATATGATAATAATGATATTTATCAAAGAACAACATAAGGGAACTTTTTAGTGTGAAAAAAAAAAATAGCACATGAGATTTCAGACGTATTTGCTTTTAGCCCAATGAAATTTAGACACATGAAAAGCACTAGTAGGTAGAATTATTTTTGATTTTTTGGTTGTTTGAACATAAAAATTGTGAATTTAGAGAGATAAAATTAGTGCGTATATATGATTTCGAAGTTAAAAATGATATTTGAATCCGAATACAAATCGAAATTATTTTTTCATTTTTGCAAGTGATTCTGTAATTCAACTTAATTGTAACTTTTCTATATCCAAATAATATTTTAAAAAAAATGAAATTGCTTGTGGTCAAACATGCACTTAATTTTACAAAATATGTATGACCAAATTTTTGGAGAAAACCATATTATAGTGTTTTTCCTTTTTTATTTTTTTATTTTTTGAGTTGGGTAGTTATCCATTTTTCATCGAGAGAATATATTCCATCTTGTAAGAATATGGGGAAAATATTTTATTCATGTGTAGTATATATTCTCATGAGTTTAAATAATTTCGAATCAAAACGAACAATATTCTACTAGCAATTCATGGGGCAAAAACTCTCCAGAATTGTCACGATTTAAGTTCGTGAAACGTATTATTTATCTGGTTCAAAAAAGCTTTATAAATTTGCACTTAGGTTATGCTATCATCAAGCTTAAAACTACGTATACTATATAAACTTTTATCAAATATATGGCTTGTAAATTCCATATATATCTCTTTTTCAAAAGTTTATCGACCTAAAACCTATCAGTTCATTCATCAACCAACCCTCCAACATGAGCGTCACAAGAATATGTAAATATATGTAAATATATATATATATATATATATATATATATATATATATATATATATATATATGCACATGCTATTTGTTTGTATAATTTTTTGGTATAGGGATAGTTTTGATCCTCTTAATATGCATTTTGGACATAAAATAATGGAACCATTTTGGGATTGAAACAAATGAAATTTTTATTTCCTTGAAAATATATATTCCTTAAATGAAAAATGAATTATTTTGTCTATTGAAACTTCTATGTGAAGCCTTGATGGAATATAAGACATCATCATTATATAGGCAAAATCTTTCTCCTTTTTCTTTCTTTAAAAATGTATATCTTAACTTCATATAATTTAAGGAAGTTGCTCACCTTTTAACTTTTAAGAACCTTTTCAAAATTCCTTCCATTAACTTTTTAGTGAAGAGTCACTTTACCAATATAGAATTTGGCGCAGTAGTGAGACTGTTTGACCCTTAACTAGAGATCTAAGATTCGAACTCTGAATATAAAGAAAATCTTGTTTGTGAGCGTCATCCTCAAATGGGTCCTACAGTGCGCGATTCGGAGTTAGGTTTTTTTTTAAAAAAAATAAAATAAAATTAATTGTTGCATAAATTAAAGACTAATGACCCCAATTTGGTGACTTGAAACACTAATGGACTAAAATAAAATTAAAAAAAAACACACTAATGGACTTAACAGTTGAGCCCAATACAATCCTATTAACAGTGCTTACTAAGCCCAACAAAGTTCACCAATTATTCTTATTGGGCTGGCCTGCTACTCATATTCTTAGAATAACTAACTGATGAAATAAATCCAAATGAAGTCCAACCCGTTCAATTCGTATAAGTTTGGATTAAAATTTGTCATTATATTCGTTTCGACTCATTCAGCCTATTAAAAATTTGGTTGATATGCAATTTAAATTGACTCACGAGAAATCTTGTCAAAATATATTTTAAAAGAATTATTTTTAAAACTTAATATGCTATTTATAATCATAATTTAAAAAAAATTATAAAATAACAAATTAAGCAATTAAAGCTTACTAATATTTGTGTGGATTAAGTTATGACTATCATTTTAGTATATCACAACCCGAATTGCTTTTGTACGGGTCAATAAACAGTTCATTTATTAACTCAACCCAATTTAATTCACTTAAATTCAATTTAACCCGCTTATTTGATACCTCTACGTGGTACGAATGCTCTTTGGAGCAACACATGTGGGCACCTAATTTCACAACAATAGAACACATATAATGTGTCCTAGCAATTTCTCTTTTCGTGTTTATTTTAGAGTGAGAAAATCTCGTTACACATGGGCCTTGCCTCGTCCTAATGAATTTTTGTCAAGCATTATGAATGCGTTAACAATTTTAGCAGCTCAACTGATTGACTATCATAATATTTACTTTATTATTGAGGGTTCGATTTGTTAGGATCGAATTCACGCACACACACTAGATGAATGAAGAACACAAGAACTTTCAAGAGAAAGAGATGAGAGATCTAGAGAGAGAGAGAGAGAAAGAAAACTCAATATTTTGTGATAACACCCCGTAAGTAAACTTCCACGGCGGTGAGCTATATTTATACGTTAATAAATCAGAGTATTTTTGATAACACCCCGCGTAAACAGTTATATATATTAATCAGGTTCCACACTACCTAACACGATTCTCCATTATATATGTTATTCCTTCCCCATTTCCCCCGCCCTTAATGTGTATGAAAGAAAAAAAAATACTAGTTTAACATTTCATTACTTTAATACGAGTTGAGTTGATATTGATAGTCCAGAAAAAATGATTTGTATATCATCCGTCAAGTAAAATTCCGTTTTTATTACTTATCGATTAGAACCTCATGGAATATATCAAGTAACGTAACGTCATTGATTTCTATACTTAAATGCCTTGTGACTTCTTTTATTTGGAAGCTACTAACCTAACCATATAATGAAATTGACATTAAGAGATACCTCTTTGCTACGTAATTACTTATTGAGAAATAGTTGTTGGTAAATCGAAAAGGACTAATATGTAACACGTTTTGTCAAATAAAGGGGTGCAAGTCTAGTTTTTATAAAATGAGAGGGCGCCTACGTGCAATTATTAATGGATCGTTATTCTGTATTTTCTTTTCAAACTTATCTATTCGTTTTTTAAATAATCGTGGTGTCTGTTCATCAAGGCTATGCCAGATGGAAAAAAATCATCTAGTGTTTTTTTTTTCCATTAAAATTTGTACTTAAGACCTCACGACTCTCAACTACTTCATTAACTACTAGGCCATATCTTTGGGTGCCGTAATAGATATTTTAGCTAAATTTATGATCACACATAAATGTAATTATTAGGAGTAATAGGTTTGGATTAGGTATCTCATTGACCCACCTAAAAAATTTTAATCTAACACCCAAATTGAAATAACAAAAGCAAGAACCATTCCAATAATGAAAATTAAAGAAGAAAAATGTACATTATTTATTTCACAACAATAATACATATATGTCCATGAATGCTAAAGTCCAAATGGAAAAAAACAAAGAGATAAAATAAAATAAAATAAAATAATAGTAATCAAAAAAATATATATATATATTACCTACCAATCAAGATGACATCTAGTTTCTTCAAAATTACCAGATCTACCATTAGACTGCAAAGGTACCTTAAAATCACATTCAATTTTAGGCTTAATTTTATGAGTTTTAATCCAACCAATCTTTAGCCTAATACGCATATTAAGCTTCACTTCAATCTCATAAACCCCTAAATTCTTCTCATTAATATAATTTGATTTCTCTCTATCTCCCAATAAAACCAAACCTTGTCCTTTAAACACCGGATGCAAAATGCTAGTATTTTTGTGACCTTGATAAAACGGTTCCAAATTCTGACTAGCAAATCTCTGACCACCATATATAGCTCTTGCTTCTATCGAATCGTAGTAAATCCCAACGCGCTTGTTAGGGTTCCTTATAGTCATGTTGAGGGCTAGATCATAGTAGAGTGTGTTGTTTGTAGTGGAATAATCGAATTGTGTCAACGTAGCATCAGTCACGTAGAATTTGACCTTGTTAGGACGTAGGACTAGCCAAAGGACTAACACAACGACTCCAATGATGATGAGAAGAGTGAAGATTATTTGGCAAATGCAAGTGCATAGACAATTGAAGAGACAACTACATGGGTTGCAACAACTACCACCACCGCGACTACGATGGTAGGTTTTGGTTCGTGGTGGTGGTGGAATTGAGGGGCCATAATAGGCTCCGTTTAAGTTAGGTTCTGGTGCCATAACTTAAACGAGAAATATAAGAGATATGTTATAGTTTTTTGTGTGTGTGTGTTTATGAAGATGAATTATTTGTATTTTGGTAAGATGTGTTTTTTCTTTGTTTTGATTTTTTTATAAATAGAAGAAAAAAGGCGTGTTTTGGAGTTTGAAGAACGCGCTAGTTTATTTATTGGTAGCTTCTTAGAAATTGTGCCTAACAAATGTATGTATATCAAGATTATAATTATAAGTCATTGACTTGGTATATAGTCAAGACTTGAATAATATAGGCTAAAGATGGGTGTACTTGATCAAACTCTTATGATTTTTGGGTGATTTACATGACCCCACAAGTTAGTTTTCGAGATTAAATTAGGTTTAAGATTTTATTTTTTTTGTATAAGTATAGTGATATCAAAGTCGGACACATATCGATTCTTTGATGTTTATCTATTGTTGGGTCTTTATATTATATTATAGAAAAATTATTTAAATACACATTTTATTTAATCATAATCTCTTAAATTTCGTATCATTTAAAAATATTTTAAAAATTCCTTCTCGGATAAATAATACTTCTCTCGCTGGTACATCCCTATACCCTTTCGAATACATCTTTCTCATCTCTGATACATCTCTCACCTATGCATCGGGATGTCTGCTGGTGTATCTGAAAGTCCTGTCTAGATGTCCTATCCACTCTATGATACATCCTCCCCTTTCAGATACATCTCTCACCTATGTATCCAGTTGACCAGTGATGTATCAAAAAGTTCAGTACTGTATTCAAAATCTATAAAATTACTATCACTCCTATTTTTCTCAAGAGAAGTCTTCTAACTCGTTTTAAAACGTAGAAGATAGGGATAAGTTAGAATTTCAATTCTACAATTATACACATATTGCTCATGTGTAAGTATGAGATTTGTGACTAAATTGGAATCTCAATTAGAACATTATTTTTCATATAACTTAGATGTTTTGAGACAACTTTTGTTGGGCAGCTGTGCTGTCTATTTTTGCTCCACTTTTCAAAATATGTCATAACACAACAACATTATCCTACCAAACTCTATTTTCGTATTCATTATGAAAAGGAAAAATGTTACTCTTATCTATATTTATGTTTTTTTAAAACAAATGTACAAGTTAATATTATTACAATAATTGAGATTACAATTAATTATTTATAAATATGAGTCTAATTTCTTATATATAGGAAATATTCCCTTTTAGTCCAACCAGACTATAGTCTTTTACGTATTCCATCTCATAAATTCACGAATTCTTCTCATTGTTGTAATTCGACTTTTCTTTATATTTCGATAGAACAAAATCGTATTTTTTAAACATTGAATGAAAATTGCTAGTATTTTTGTAAGTAGAAAATCTCTCACCTCCATACATATTATCTCTTGTTTTGATTGAGTCGTAGCAAATCTCAACATGCCTATTGATAGTCATGTTGAGGGAAAAATCTTAGTAAAATGTTAAAATTGTGTTTATTTTTAAGTATATTATATATTGAAACAAAAATATGCTTTCGTGTTAGATTGGAACTATGAAATATTGGTAAGCAAAAATGATTTATATAATAATTAAATAGTAAAAAAAGGTCGTTTGACATTTTCAAAAACGCCTTCTTAGACATTGAAACACATCGTAGCAACGAAGATAGCGCGTAGTATTTATCATCAAAGACTATTCTCATTGAAAAAATCTTCAAAATCCTTTCGTCGCAATTTAAGTATTTTAGTCTGATTAGATCACAAATTTAAAAATAAAAAGAATTCTTGAATCTTATATTTTAAATTAAAAATATGTGTAATCCTTTAAATTTTGCGGTCTTAAACTTGTCATGTAGAATCTTGGAGTTGAAAAACTTGAATTGGGATAGAGGGAGTAGTATACATCAAGTGGCGTACCCACCTTTGCCCAAGAGGTATCGAGCGACACTTCTTTGTCGAAAAATTACAGGTTAAATTTTGATTTAGTAATTACATCTATAAATATTGACACCTCATGACACAAGTTAAATGTTTAATTTGATAGTTAAAGTGTTGTGAAAATTCCTTGAAGTCATAGTTATAATCATACTAACCTCATAATTATATTTTTTACTACAACTATTGAAACTCCTTAATAACAACTCTGGTTCGGCTACTAGTATACATTATTGTTTTACCTTTTCAAAGTAACAATATAATAAGAAAAAAGTCACAACCAACAATTTGATAGTGGCAAGTCTGTGTTTCGAGTTAGAAAAAGTCGTCTTTGTTAGGAAGCGTTTTGTCCTCCAAGTGAGAGTTTTTGGCGCGATTCCAAATTTAGTCAAACTTCAATATTAATATCGAACACCAGAAATAACCAAAAAAATCACTAAAATTACATGTCTTGTACTCTAATTTGTAATTTACCTCTCAAGTGAAATTAAGTAATTTTTTTACCCACTAAATTTGAATTTGCACCAAAAATATCTTTCAGATGAAACATTTCCTAACAAACGCGACTTCCTATACTACTTACTACTCCGCCACAATTCATTTTTCGCGACTTTCATATGACTCTGGAACATACTGCGACACAACCTTCTTAATTAACCAAATCACATCAACATTATCTTTTGCAAATTCTCTTTTTCATATTTATTATGAAGCCAAAAACATGTTAATTTCACATGCCTGGTCTTATTGAAGTAGAAAAAAATTGTGTCACAATCAAGACAGACATTTTGGCAAATGGTTTATTGGCTAGTCACATTCACAAGTCTCCATCATTTATTCACTTGTAAGAAAAACAATATCATTAATTAGCTTAATGTCAACATATATTGATCTTACAATAAAATGTCTATGGTTAATTTCTCAAAAGATAGCTAATTGCACTTGACGTTAAGTGGTAATAAAATTTACCTTGAAATTACTCGAACTCATATATATCAAGTAAATATAGTTGAGTCTAGAATCTATATTATACACCGTGATAGATGCAGAATTTTTATTAAGAAATCACCAAAAATAAAATATATTGCCTTTCAAATATGTACTTGGAACCTCGAGATGATAAAAACCATTTTCATTTACGTAATACTATTTGACATAAAAACCAAATATAAAAGAGAATATAAGACTTCTAAAGCAACCAATATGTATATTTCTTAGCCTTTTCTTGACCTTTACTTTATATTCTCTGTGTGAAAAAGGAAAATGTCAACTTTGCCTTTTCTTCAAAATTAAAAATTGGCTTTAATAAACTTTAATCAACTTCCAAACTACTAACTTAATAAACAAAAAACTACAGTATCCAAATTCCAGAATAAAGAAAATCAGCAACAATAAAACAAACTCATTATTTATTAACATCCATAATATATATCCAAATAACAAAAAAGGAGACAAATCCCCTAATCAAGAAAATACACTAATATGAACCAATAAATATAGGAAATACAACAAATCACAAATAAAAAAATAAAAAAAATTACCAATCAAAATGGCACCTAGTTTCCTCAAAATTAACAGATCTGCCATTGGCCTCCAAAGGTACCTTAAAATCACACTCAATTTTGGGCTTAATTTTGTGAGTTTTAATCCAACCAATCTTTAGCCTTATACGCATATAAAGCTTCATTTCCATCTCATAAATCCCTAAATTCTTCTCATTATTATAATTTGTTTTTTCTCTATCTCCCAATAAAACCAAATTTTGTCCTTTAAACACTGGATGCAAATAGCTAGTATTTTTATGACCTTGATAAAATCGTTCCAAATTTTGACTAGCAAATCTCTGACCTTGATACATACCTCTTGCTTCTATCGAATCGTAGTAAATCCCGATTCGTTTATTAGGGTTCCTAATAGTCATGTTGAGGGCTAGATCATAGTAGAGTGTGTTGTTTGTGGTGGAATAATCGAATTGTGTCAACGTAGCATCAGTCACGTAGAATTTGACCTTGTTAGGACGTAGGACTAGCCATAGGACTAATGCAATGACTCCGAGGACGATGAGGATGGTGAAGATTACTCGAAAAATGCAGTTGCATAAGCAACCGAAGAGGCAGCTGCAAGGGTTGCAGCTGCTTCCCCGTCCATGTCGATGGTAGGATTTGGATGGGGGCGGAATGGACGGGCCATAATAGGCTCCGTTCAAGTTGGACATAACTTATAACCACAAACAAAAAAAAAAAAAAAAAAAAAGGCAAAATTAAGTACGTATAACTTTTTTTTGTTTGTTGCTTTGGTGTAATATAAGATGAAAAATTATGTATAGATGAGAGTTATGATGATATGGTGAGTAATGGATAAATATTTATAGGTGTTTGTATAGTGTATGATTTAATGTGTATATAATTTGAGTAGGTAAAATATGTTGAATTGGTAAGCAAAAGTGGATTGATTTTGCATAAATTGCCGTGTTTTTATGTTCTTTGAAATGACACGGTTGCTTCTTGGCATGATTTCGCATATAAACGCTACTTTATTCTTAATCAGAGATTTCGAGTTTTTTTTAATACAGAGTCATTTTCGTTAAAAAAACTGTGAAACTTTACGATGAAATTTCAAATTTAGTCAAACTCTAATATAAATATAAACAATAAATAAATAAAAAAACGTAAAACCAATTTAAATTGACTTTTAACTTTTGACCGAGTCTTTAAGAATATTGAAGCACGGAAGGCTTGCTTACCAAGTACGTAGTATTTAATATATTATTTGCTAAAAATGGTAAGAGATTTAAGCTTGAAATATGAGATAAATAAGATATAAAATGTCTAATCATCGAAAGAATGTTTAATATAAGGAATAAAGTCAAAAAGAATGAAGATTTTTCGATGAGCTAATATTGATGTCTCAAGTTCAATTAACTAATCTAATTTTATTATTTCTTATTACATAGATTAGTTCAATTACATTTTTTTAAACTTAAGATATATATATGCTTAAGCTTTTACGATTAATTGAATCTAATGTATAATCATGAAAAATAATATATTTTAAATATTTAACTTATCTACGTGTTTAAAAAAATATTCAAAGCATTTCAAAAATTAACTGTTAATATCTAATAATAATACTTTATGATGTATTCAGTTGTTCAAATAAAATACGCTACCATCTAAAAGTTATCGATGTATTTAATTAATTTTTTAAGCTTCAAATTATGACTTTCTTATTGTCATTATCAGACAAACCACGTGTCCTACTAAACAGCTTTAAGAAATTCAAATAACATCAAACATATCATTTTCATTTGAAATTGTTTTCATAGAAGTTTCCACTCTTTTTGTTTTTATTTTTTTTTTTATTTAGACATGAACTAAAATTCAACAATATACAAGTATGAAACAAATCTTTTATTTACGCGTGACAATTTTTATTTTTTTTAAAAAAAATAACAGCGACCCTTAAAATACCATGTATACAAATTTCAACATCTATGTATATTTAGTCATAAAATGAGACTTTTCATTACCTAATCAACATATATATGATACCTAAATGGAGTATTTGATTTTGACTATATTCTTTGAAATATATTTTATATTAAATCCGAGTGGTTAGGCTGTGAAATAAGAAAATACAATAGAAACAAATGCAAGTTAATCATAATTAAAACCCAATTGGAAATGCATTACGTGTTCACGCATGCTGAGGAAACGGATCGCACCTTAAGAAATGTAATTATAGTTATTATTTTCATAACTCGAATATGTTATCTATAAATCACATGAAAAGAATCTTATTTATACAAATATAATTATATATAATGACGATTGACTAAAACTAAAGTAAATCAAATGAATATCCTAATGAGATTTATCGAAAGATATATCTCTACTAAAGATAAGATTTGTACATATTTTATTCAGATTTCATTTGTGGAATCAGACTGAATATATCATATGCGATATCGTTGTTACGAACACCCTAATGAACTATGTGATGTTGATTCTTCCTTCTACTTGAAAAATTAGACAAAAAGGAGGAATGTTCCAACGTCCCTATCACAATATAAATATTTTAATTATATATACCACTTTACTCTATTCATAATATCCATTCATATTATTATCTTCTTAACTAATTAAACATCATACGTATATGAAGAAGGTACTTGAAAAAAATAATAAAAAATCTTGACTAAAATTCAAGTCAATAACTATATCTTAATTGGAAATTTCAAAGAAAGAAAATGTCAAGAGAAACCGTGTCTTTCAAATAAAAAAATACGGCGTTTTTCTACTATTCAATTAAATCCACATTTGCTTACCAATTCAATATTTTCCATTCTACACAAAAAAATAATATCTAACACATTAACCAAAGTTTAATCAACAAACACCTATATATATATATTCATCTCTACTAACCAAAAGTTATATCATTCTCAAAGCAACAAATAGATTTTAAAAAAAAAAGTTGATACGTACTTAATTTTGATTCTTTTTTTTTTTGGTTATAAGTTATGTCCAACTTGAACGGAGCCTATTATGGCCCGTCCATTCCGCCCCCATCCAAATCCTCCCATCGACATGGACGGGGAAGCAGCTGCAACCCTTGCAGCTGCCTCTTCGGTTGCTTATGCAACTGCATTTTCCGAGTAATCTTCACCATCCTCATCGTCCTTGGAGTCATTGCATTAGTCCTATGGCTAGTCCTACGTCCTAACAAGGTTAAATTCTACGTGACTGATGCTACGTTGACACAATTCGATTATTCCACCACAAACAACACACTCTACTATGATCTAGCCCTCAACATGACTATTAGGAACCCTAATAAACGAATCGGGATTTACTACGATTCGATAGAAGCAAGAGGTATGTATCAAGGTCAGAGATTTGCCAGTCAAAATTTGGAACGATTTTATCAAGGTCACAAAAATACGAGTTATTTGAATCCGGTATTTAAAGGACAAAATTTGGTTTTATTGGGAGATAGAGAGAAAACAAATTATAATAATGAGAAGAATTTAGGGATTTATGAGATGGAAATGAAGCTTTATATGCGTATAAGGCTAAAGATTGGTTGGATTAAAACTCACAAAATTAAGCCTAAAATTGAGTGTGATTTTAAGGTACCTTTGGAGGCCAATGGCAGATCTGTTAATTTTGAGGAAACTAGGTGCCATCTTGATTGGTAGATTTATTTATTTTTTAAATCATTTTCACGTTTATTTATTTATTATCCTTTTTCTTTCATTAGTATATTTTCTTGATTAGGAGATTTATCTCCTTTTTGTTATTTGGATTATACTATGGTTGTTAATAAATGATGATTTACATTTATTTTTGCTGATTTTCTTTGTTAATTATTATGAGGATGTATTTTGTTTGTTTGTTTATTAGTTTGGAAGTTGATTATACTAAATCAACTTTGTTAATGGTAATTAGAAGGTTAAAAAAAATAATTAATTTTAGTATCTCACCTGACATGTTTAAGACAATAAGATTCAAATGACACTTTGATATATTGTTATATGTTAGTACATTATTATAGCAATAATATTTTTTTTTCACTTGACCGCTTTTAATTCATTTATAATATAAGTTTAATGCATATTACAAAGAACAAATTTATTATTCACATATAATACAAGTTTTAACGATGGATAATACATTTATCACACATTTTTATACACTTATAATTCAATATGACAAACTTTTACCAAACAAACATAATATATTTCAAAAACAATTATAATTCAAATACATTGCATACATAATTCACTTTTAAAAAATATTACAGATTTATTACAATATTGCTATAAACAGTAATAAATAAAAAGTATCACTAAAATAATAATTATTTTTTAAAATTTATCTCTTTTGACCAGCCTGAATGGTATTGGGCTAGATTGAGTCTTCTTAACATAGGGCCATTTTTTCTGTTCAACCGGCCCAACTATTACCAACACAGTTTTATCACTAGCACATTATATTAAAACTCAAACTACGCGATGTTTCAATTGAATATCTTTATCTCTTGGTATAATGTTAATCACGTAAAATATGCAAGCTTCTTTAATTAAAGCATTCACCTCATTAAGTCATAAAACCCACACACATATCTTGACATGATACATATTCTATGTCGTTAATTTAATTACCAAAAAGACAAACGAAAATACAGACAAAATGTGAATCGAGATAGTCTAAGGAATTGAGATGTTCAATTTAATATGATTTAGTTTGAGTATCTGAATAGAATAGCCCGACAAGTTTAAGGATCTAACTAAGTATTTGTTAGGTTGTGGAGCCTGATTAATATATATAACTGTTTTTGCGGTTTAACTATTTATGCTTTACTATTTATTCTCTGTAACCAAAAATACTCTGATTTATTAATATAAATACACCCCACCGCCGTGGAAGTTTACTCGCGGGGTGTTACCACGAAATATTGGGTTTTCTCTTTTTCTCTCTAGATCTCTCATCTCTTTCTCTTGAAAGTTCTTGTGTTCTTCATTCATCAAGTGTCTGTGCGTGAATTTTTTTCGATCCCAACAGTATTATGCCAAAATTAAATATATCTTATAATTTCCTTGCATAGTCATGAACTCCATATAACGATGCTAAGTTCAATGAATGAAAATGAGTGGTGATAGTATGATGAGGAGACATTATATGAGTTTGTGAATTGTGATAGTATGATGAGAACATAGACTCCATATTTTTTTTATATAATTCAAATCTCACGAATTTAAATGTCTTCACTCAAACTCAACGATTAACGCATTGTTCGTTTTAGCCTCCATTCATTCGGACTAGCTACATCAAGTCATTTAGGCCTCATGTCTCATGATTTTGTTCCATAAAACTCTAATCTAAAAATTTCTCGATAATAAGAATTCTAAATTCACCTCTCTCTATATATATTTGGATTTTAACTAAAACAATACCAATAATTGAATTATGAACTCACTCTTTAACTATATCCCTATCATTCCAACTATTTGAGTTCATGTGCCACTTGTCCATTTTGGACTTTTATAGATTTAGTTTGTTGTAATTTTGGACCATGAAAACAACGAGCATAAAAGCCAAAATGGGCCAACCATAGATAGAATATTATTGGATATCAAATACTACAACAATAGAATACAAATAAAAAATTAATTAGATATTGGACATATACTATAGTCTATATTATTAGGTCATCCACCCATTCTTCTATTTTAGTCACATCTCTTTCATACACGTAAAGTACATTACCCCTTTTTATACATCGTGTTACCACATAGCAGAGTCTGGTATGTACCGCTTTCCTAATCAAAATAGGAGAGCACCCCTTCTCCCGAAGTTACGGGGTCATTTTATCCTCTCGATTTTAATCAGGATTCTTTGTAATAGTCATTTTTTTATAATCGTAATATTTTAATAAAAAAATAAATTTATGTTTTCAAAAAATTTGATAGTAATGTTATATATTTTATTATTCACAAAAAAGTTTGAATATATCAACTTTATGCTTAAGTCTCTTTCATTGTTGTCCAATGACATAAAGCCTCATAAATCTTATCTCTTTGATACTCAATTTTCTTAATCATAAATTACTAAAACACTTTCCCACTAATACTCTACCAACAATTTTACTAATAATTAACCCACCTACTCCTAAGCACTTTCATAAAGTATGAAACTATAGCTCCTATTTAATTAAAACAGAAAAAAAAATTCCTATTAATTTTGTTCACGTATATTTGATCTTAAAATTTTCATGATTGAACAATAATTAAATAAAATTAAATAATTATCATGACCCCTTCTCCTGTTAGTACTCATAACTTGTAGCGGATTCAAAGTGTATAACATGCAAGTGTACGAAAATACAATTTTTATAATCGATAAATTTTGAATTTATCGATACGTTAAATACGATCCCTAAAAAGTGTCATCGTGCGTTGAAATTGTGGTATAGTGAAGAGAGACGTATGAAACAAGTTATTGTTTGGTAAACAGCCTAAATCAAGCATTACATTAAAATTAAATTATATATCACATGGGTTGCCCCCTTCTATATATTCCTAGGCTAATCAAAACAGGTCACATGTACCATTTTACCTAACTTTAAATATAAAAAATTAACAATTTAATATACAAAATATTTCACGTTAGCGTAACTCGAAAATTCACTGGCCCTCACAACTATCGAAGAGTAAACTTCAAACCCTCAAAGTTACCATAAGAAAGAAAAAAAAAACAATTTTCTCATGATTTGAGTTAATTATTTGTGACTTTATATTATATTATTTTATAGTAGAAGAGAATATCTGTCACTTTTATAGGCCCCTTTTAATTGGCAAAAATATAATAGGAGAATCACCATATGAAATATTCATGAAAAATACCTTTTTCACATAAAGAATTAACTTTTTTTAGTTTTAACTCGATCTATTATATTCGTAGTAAAATTCATTTTAACTTCGAATAAGAAAACTTATATAAAAAATAAAACATAATATATTTCATATTTAAGGCTGGAATAACTCAAAACAATTTAATATAAATCAAAAAGTACTCATTACTCAAAGTAATAATTAGAGTAAACCAAAAAATTTTATTCTTACATGATCCAATGTTTCACCAATCGCTAAAAACATTAGAATAATCAAAAATCTATTCTCTCTATAAAAATTTAATTAATGAGTAAATAATTTATGAGTAATGCTAAATGATTAGACTTTCACTAACAAAAATTAAAAATCATTATATTTTTTAGTTTTAAAATAAATTTATCTTTTTTCATTTTTTAATGTTAATAGAATAAAAATGTTAAAAAGGTAAAATATCAATCTAGCCAAATTTTCTGGTAATTTTTTTTCCATAATTTATTTAATTAAAACGAAATATTAGTTTGATGCGCTAATATTCTTTCTATGTATGAAATTCGAAGAAGAGTCCAACCACAATGACTCGAAGACTTGCTTTATATTTCTGCTAAAATTGTTTTCAAGATTTGAACCCTCGTATCGTTCATGAAATAAGAAAGACGATTATTTGTAATTTATTTATAATATAAGTTTTCCAATATTATTCTTTAACAGAAAAAATGTACAGTTCATTCAACTTTATAGGACCAAAAATATTAAAATTGTAAATAGCAGAAAATTAAAAAAAAAAATAGAAAATAAAAGTTGGTCCGAAAAAAAAAAGTAATTAAAAAGAAAAATATAAATACTTCCAATGGCAATAAACGCCTCAGCTTCATCTTCTTCTCCAAATCACTAAACACTCACATCACAGCTCCGAGCAAGTTGATATTTCACGGCGTTATTTCCGACGATAATTCCGCCGTCGCCGGGATGATTTCCGAACGGAACATACGCCGTACACGTAACATGTAAGTGATAATGCCCAGTCGTAATCGTTCCAACTCTCCATTTCACACGGCCGTCAATTTTGAAATCGAGCCAAACGCCGCCGTTTTGCTGGTCTTCCTTCAGATCTGGTCCATTATAAGGTGAAATCGGAACATTGTTACTGAAAACGAACGGCGACCATATGTTAACGTCTTTATGACCTTGATAAACTGAAGGAATTTGGGTATAATATGTAATTTGTTGATTGTGATAGTTTGCGTATGTTTTCATCTTATCGTAGTAAACCCCGATTTTATCGTTAGGGTTCCGGGCAAATATAGTGACTTGAATTGATGTGGAGAAGATATTCGGAGCAGAGACGTTGAAATTGAAGATGGTAGCGTCTTGGAGAATGAATCTGGGTTTTTTCGGTTGTAGAATTGCCCAGACTAATAAGATGGTTAAGAGGACGACGAAGAGGAAAATTAGGATTCCGGCGAAGAGTCGTCGGACGAGTTTTCGTTTTTTGTCTTTGTGGTGAGTGCACTCCTTGACTGACATGGTGGTGTTTACTCCGGCGTTAGCTCCGGTGATCGGAAAAGTAGTGGTGGAGCTGAAGATGTGGATAGTGATAATACTAGTGTGGAATAAAAGGGTAGTGAGTGGTAATGGGGATTGGTTTATCTATATAGAGTAATAAAGTGAGCTAGTGTTACTTTCCTTTAAAAAAAAAAAAAAGATATTTAAAATTTAACGACTCGAGTAAATTTGAATTTGCATTATAAAAATATATCGTAGAATAAATTATATTATCGAAAACTCTTCATTCTCACGATATATCTATTTGTTTGAAATTACTGATTAAGATTAAAGGTTAGAAAAAAATAATTACTGATATATAAGTCAAAATTATAAACTTTATGAATATACATATGCATGTTGAACTCTTTTTATCTTTTTACGTGTTTAATTTTTAAATAAAATTTTAATTTCATAGTTGAATAGAAGAATTTCAATCGTTTCGTCACTCGTTACGAAAAAGGCATGAGTAAGTTTAGTTACATAATTGATAGTTGTTACTAATTAAAGTTGTTCAAGAAGAATTACGTATAGTTGTTTAGTTATAGAGAGTATATGTATAGTAATTTTTAGAAATATAAATAAATAATTTTAAGTTTTTACTATACGTAGAATTCACGAGAGTACAAAAATTTATATTTTATGTTTCTATGAAAAGTTCTTTTTATAACTAAAAATTCTCACGAGAGTTTGTCAAAATTTATATTTTATATTTTTACGAAAAGTTGTTCCTATAATTAAAAATCAAAAATTTTAAACCTTTTTAACTCACGTAATAATAATTTTATCATTTTCACTGATTAAAAAAGACAATTTCATCTCTCTTTTTCTCAAAACCCTTGTTTAACTTGTGAAAATGATTAGTAACAAATGTTTTTAATAATAATTTACAAGAAATAATTATGGCGTAAATGACACGTTTATATCGTAATAGGGTCCACTTTGTTATTATTATGGGGCAAATAAATTTCCCACCCAAGCCCGCCGACAACGGTTGGTTCTTTGAATATTTACGTATTTATTTTCTCCGTTTCAAAATAAGTTTCTAAAATATTTTAAAATGTTAAATATTTTATGTGAAATATTATTATTATTGTTTGCTGACTTGAAGCTATAATTTTAGTATTAAAATAACGTGAAAATCGTTTTAGGTCATTTTTTAATAACAAAATAATCTGAGAGATTTTTGTATTTAATTCCATTTATAAGTTGAATTCTTATATTTAAAATTTTGCCAATGTTTAAATTATTGTGTTTCATTAAATTTATGAATTTAATCGACAAAATCATAAATATAAAAAAAATTACATACAAATAGAATCAAATATAGGATTTTTTTCTAAATCGTTCCTTCTTTTTACATTTTGGTTCAATGCAAGTACATTTGTTTTTCTTCGAAAAGTTTGGAGGCAAAATACGTAAATTGAAGTTAAATTTATAATGATATAAATTAAAAGACACGTCAAGATCAATTAACATGGAAAATTTTGATTATAGTTCTAAAAAGTAAATTGATTACGCTCTCCTAAGTCCTAACCATAATAATTATAAGAGATTATATTAAACGGGTGGTTAATCATTATCACAAAGCTAATATCTTAACTAAATGTCTCTATTTTGATTAGTGAAATTGATTAGTAACGTCATTACTTAATAATTTCTAAAAATAATAACATGCTCTTTTAATTTGCATGAGGGGATGTTTTCATATTTAATGTGAATAGTGAGGATGGTAACAGCCTAGCTAAGGGTGACAATGATGTCAACAAGGACGGATCTAGACGTTCGATTATAGTTTTCGTATATTTATTATATTCACATAAATTATATTTATCTAAATTTTTTTAAATATTTAGTTATATTTAAATTGTTATTTTAATATTAATTTAAAATATTTATAAATTTTAAATTTTGAATTTATATCGTATGTATAGTCAAAATTATGTAGCCGACCAAGTGGGAAAATGGTGCATCAAGGCCCCTACCCTTTAGAAGGTTCATGTATAGGCCACGAGTCCAAAATTTATATTATAAGAATTAATGAATGAATCATGAATTAAATTGACAAATATAATTGATCAGAGAGAATAATATAAGAGTCTTTATGATATAAATTTTAGTCTGTGATACTTTAATTTATTTTATATGGTAGATTATATTTTATATTTCTTTTTTATAACGAAATAATTTATAATAATATAAAAAAAGCTAGTTGAATAACAAGAGAAATGAATAAATCATGAAAAAGAATAACAAGTATTACTTTATAAAATAAAAGTTTATAATCAAACAGCTTATATACGATATATCTGATTGAATTATGTGCTTATAGTTAAGGGCCAGGGGCGGATCTACATGGTATCCGCCGGGTGCTCGAGTACCCATTAACTTCGTTACGAAATATGTATATTTATGTAGAAATCAATAGTATTTGTATAAAATTAACATAAAGCACTTAATAATATATCATATAGTTGTCCCAATGGTTCGAGGATGGGTACTTAAGACTTTTTTAATGTTGTTGTTACCAAGGTTCGAATCTCATTATTAACACATATTTTTTATAATTTCACTTCAGAGCGCGTCGAACTCATTTAGATAATATTATATATTTTAATTTATTTTTCTATACATTATTATGACATGTTATTATTAATGATGAAAAAGAAGAAAACTATTTTAAGCAACCATCCATGTGGTCAATTTGGGACATCATTTTCCTTGCATTATATTCCACCATATATACCTACTAGCTAATGTTCACTTTTTCCCTAATCAATAATTAACCTAAAATATTCTCTATAATCTATTAATTAAATAATTAATTAATCAAATGAATCCACATAAAATTTGCTTCTAATTATTCATGGATGTGACAAATTAGCAGCCCCAAACAAGGTCAGCAAAAGACTCAAGTACTAGAAAGTTCAATCAACAACTGTTTGCTTGGAAATTATTGGCATTTACATGTGAATTATAATTGTATATGTTGTCTTATGATTCTAAATTATTGATTATGTGATTAATTAAATCACAAAAAGAAAAAAGAAAAGGTGACCAATCATTCTTGTAGTTAAACAATAAAATTCTTTAGCTAATACTCTCTCCGTCCAGAAATATTTGTCATGTTCCGCTTATCAAAAGTTAATTTAATTAATTTTTAAAGGTAAATTAGGTCATATTAATTCGATATTTTAAATAAAAAAAATAGATATTCTAAAACTATATGAAAAGTACTATAAATTACAATTTTTTCATATTAATATGATGAAAAATGCATGTTAAACTGTTAGTCAAAGTTTTTATAGTTTGACTCTAAAAATAGAAACAATGACAAACAATACCGGACAGAGGGAGTATTATCTAACAATGCATTATACACATAAATATCTTGCTTATAATGGGCTATCTATTTAACGCCAAAATTTATAGTTAATTTTGATAATACATCATACGAGCCATGGTGGGAAAATTTATAAAAAAGAAAAATTCTCACCCAAAATACATCAACAGATCGATGAGAAGTCTCACATTGGGAGAGAAACGAGAGGGCGGGGGGCTACTTTCGAACGAAAAATGACTTCAAAATATCTGATACATAAACCTAAAAACTCTGAATGAGTACTTATTATTCCACTGTAATTTACGAAATCATACACTCACAAATTATGTCATGTATACCTTTTACTACTAACAACTTTTTTAGGTACATGAAGTTGAGCTCCTCTAGTTGTTTTCATTTGGACAATATTGGTAGAAAAAAGCAAGAAGCAACATATATAGAAAGCCCCCACAAATGCTAATTTAATGTTGTTTTGCTGGTGTCACTTAACAAATCTAAGTATATGCATATGATCCCCACAAGAATTTCATATATTTTAACCTTATCATTATAATGTACATATATTCCAAAAGTGAAAAAGGTATACTTTTGGGCTCTGACACAAACATAAACCTTCCTTGGAAAATTTTAATTATTTGTACTTGTTAACAACATCTTCTTTGAAGTTTGAGCTCTTTGATTAGTTAAAGTACATACATGTTTAGAAAATTTTCTTTAAAAATTGGTTGTTTCATCCAATGTGTGAGTTACACGTGGTGTAACAAAATAAACTATTTTGAAGAATGTGAAAATTGATCAAGAGGAATAGAAGATTGAAGGGGTGGGGGGGGGGGGGGGTTAAGACTTTTGAATGATGGAAAATGAGTAGTAAACAAGGATGTTCTAAGTAGAGTCGGAATTAAAATTTAAATTTTATTATAAATTTTAGTGTAATGATATATATTAGGTGTTATTAAGTGGATTTTTTAAGTTGATTGTTTTATTTATATATATATATATAATCCATTTTGTGATCCACGCGACCCAGACAAGAATCATATATCTTATCCACCCAGTGCTGTTCTGATTGAATTTCAAAGATCTCGCTCGCTGTCAAAGCGCATTTTGTGAAGTGTTATATATATATATATATATATATTATATATATATATATTATATATATATATATATATATATCTATATATATATATATATATATATATATATTTAATACAAATAAAGAAATTAACTTAATTATGTTGAGTTTAACTTGGTCGAAATCATAACAACATTTTACCATGTATGAGTGGAGTCAAAAATGATACTACTACATATAGAAGATTAAAAATTACTTTTTTATCGTCAAATCTCGTTGACTTTCCTCCTGTATTTACTTAAAAATTTTGAATAAAAATTTTGATTCTGCCACTATTTCTAATTCCGGGAAAAGTAGGTTTAGAAAATGAAAGGAAGGATATAGATATATCAAATGTGTGAGTCATACATGTGTGTGTTGTTCATTGGTCTTTTTCACACATTTAGTGCCTTTATAGTGTATAATTAGAAAAAAACAGTAAAAAGGGCCCTTTTATTTTGACATTTAAGGACTTTCATTTAATTTAATTAGGTGTTGCTAGTTATATATCATGAGAATAGAGACTTCCCAATTTCCATAATACTCTAATAATTTAAATGCATTGTTAAGTTATGTCAAATAACTTCATAACATGAAATACAAATGTTTTTTTTTTTTCATTTTCTAGTGTTCAATTTTAGAAGCTCGCTACATGATAACACGATTAATGCAGATTTACATCGAAAAACTAATTAAAAAGTAATTAAATCATTTTATTTGTAAGATTAATTATACTCTACATTTGAACTCAAAATTTCTTCTTGAATTTTTCATACTAATTACTACCCATACTTCCTTGGGGTGGGGGTGGGGGGATGATAATTAAATTCGACAGTTGAGCAATTTCTTTAGAGTGCATGGGAGCCACATTTTAACATTTAATTCACGAGATATAATAGACATTTTAAATTTGAATTTTAGATATGAAGTCATTTTGAATTAGGAGTACTAGTTTTATCTTTAAAGTCGAACTTTTTGGAATAAATTTAAATTACTACGGTCTCAAAGAGATTATTAGGAAAAAAAGAAGACAATTAAGCGCGCAAGTTCTCGCGATGCACAAAATCAAGAGAAATGTCCGTCCATAAAGAATTATTATACGCATCCTTATCTTAAATTTCTGCGAAAACAAAAAATATAATAGCAAAAAGTTCTCCCTCAACACCCCTTACCCTCACCCCACCTCCACCCACATGCACTTCACCAAACTTCCCACAACTGCTTTAAAAAGTTATAAAGCTAATTATATAACAAAAATATAACGTATTCGATATAATTTTATACCTAAATATGAAGAAGGTAAAATTACATAGGTTTTTTACTTATTTTTATGAGTTAAATAAGTTGTTTCCAATAAATTGTCGGTTCAAGAATATTAAAAGTATTTATCGAAACAAAATTTTAAAAATATAAGAATAAAAAGTCTTCCTGTTTTAAAAACATTTATTCTATGGCCACCAACTGCAAAGTGCTAAAAGCAATTAGGTGATAAAATACATATCTACCCAAAAAGAGAGACAAAAATCAAATATATTTATATACATCAAATTTTGTGCACAAAAAGTTTTTACATTATCAAAGGATACTTACAGAGATACCTCAATAAAAAATTGAGATCTGTAAAAATTAAAAATAAAGGCAAATTTTATGTTACAAAAAGTAAACATGACCTAAAAAAAAACTTTTATACATAATATATAGTATATAACTTAAACTATTTGTAATATTCATGTCTATGCTTTATCACTCTAGGTTTTATGGTTGATACCTAATATACTAGCTTAAGTATATCAAACTTGACTAAATAAAAAGAAAAAAAAAAGGACATGTTTACTGTTGGTGAAAATATGTACATATAAAGAAGCGATCTGTATTCGAAGGATTCATCTCATCATGCTCCTCGATTCGTCACTTGTGGCCTATCCTTCTTATTGGTTGATGTGTACATGAAATTTCACCAAGGTTCCCATATGGCATCCCTTCAATTAAAATGAGGCAAGAGAAATTAAGATCAGAGTAATTCAATAATAGATAACGTGAAATGTCAGGATTTTCTATAATAATATTTTATTGTAATGGCTAAATATTTTGTCATAATAGTCAAAATATTTGGACAAACAATACTATTATGAAAATATTTAAATTGTAATTAATATAACTTACCACCAATTTTCGTCGTACTCGCATTTCGATTTGTAATTATTTATTCTCCCATCCCACTCTGGCAAGCTAGTTGAGTTCTTGAAATTCAAAATTAAATCATCACATGATAGATACAAATCTCTTTCGAAGCGAATGCCTGGACCTTGATTTAGTATTTTTGCTTCTATTCTCAAATCAATTAACAAGTCGTCACCTCTTCTCAAATCTCGAGCCATTTCATCGACCACAAGTCCTCCAATTTTCATCTGATTTGGATTTGGAATATTAGAATCGACATGAAATTTAGTATTACTTTTTGTAGACACTTTGAAAGGCGCGCTAAATGACGATTCGAGTAGTTGTAAGTTGTACATCAAGCTAGTTGATATGTACTCAAAACTAATTTCCACTTTCCTATTTGAATTCCTCACACTCACATCTACTTCCCAATCCACTGTTAACTTATTGGTGGGATTTGATATGTTGAAAGAATGTACAATAAATGATACAACCTCAAATGAAGGGTAATATGAGTAATTTTTCCAAATTCGAACTGCGAAAAAAATACTGAAACTCAATACTAGAAAGACGATAAGGCAAAAAAAGACACGACAAAAAGTTATAATTTTTCGTCGTGGAGGGGGTACGTTAGATAATTGGGGTTGCAAGATATTGTTGTTGTTGTTGTCGTCATCGTTATAGTAATTGGATTGATAATTTGGGTAGTAATAATAGGGGTATTGATATAGATGTTGATCATATGGTGGAGGATAGTGATAGGCCGGATTGGGATAAGGCGTGACAAGATTATGATCCGATTGAGAAAATTGTTCAGGATAACCTAAAACAGGTTTTGTTTCATCTTTTTTATCATCACCTGAAGAATCTGTCATGGTTATAATTCGTCCCCTTCCCTCCTTTCTTTTTGATAAAAGAAAGGGAGAGAGGACGAATTGTTTTTTTCTATGAGATTTTAGAAGAAAATGAAAATTCAGAAATTACAGAAATATAAGTAAAAAAAATACAAAGGCGAAATTTTTGGAATTAAAATGTGGAAGAGAGAACTCAATTGTTCATTTTAAAATATTGTGACTAAATTAATATACATATATATAAAGCATTTTCTTCGGATCGAGATGAATATGAATTCTCAATATTGTGAGGACTATAGAAGTGCTAAAAAAATCCACTTGTTTTACACTTATATTACTCGTTTAGGACGCGCAATTGATTTAATATTTGACATCTAAATTTATCGCGAAACTTAAAATAAAAAATAATTATGAATTTCACCGCGTTAAAATTATTATTATTGGTCAATATAGGGGGAAAAGGGGCATTGCCTTCAATTGGTGTGTAGAACATATGCACATAAAATAAATATACAGATCAAAGTGAAACAATAAAGTTCTCTCCAAATTCAGAAGATATAAAAATTGTCCAAAATTATACACGATATGTAGATAATTTAATATAGATCAGAAAAAAAAAAAAGATCAATTGGATTCGACCTTATATTGATATATTATGTCAAATAATAAATATCGAGTATAACTTAATCCAAATATTATTTCAAAAGGTAAGAATTACCTGAAGTTGTATCAAGAAAATCACTCATCCGTCTTATGAAATAATATATCACTCACAAGAAGATAGTACTCATTAAATGATACTTTCTCTGTCTCAATTTATATGATACCTTTTATATTTTGAGTGTCAAATAATTTAAGTTTGACCGGAAATTTGCACATGAAATCTTTAATTCTTTTGAAATAAAATTTATATATTTGTAAACTAAGTAAAAAGTATTATGAGTCACGATAATTGATAATTCAAAATATTTATAAGATCTATGAAAAATTTGCGATAAAAAATAGACTTATTTAACTTTTAAAATCTGAAAGATAATATATAAGATGGAACGGAGGTAGTATAATTTGCCTAATATAATTAATTCTCACACTATTATAGCATTTAATTTATAAACCTTTGCAATTTTTCCCTTTTTAAGTATAGGAAAGTTATTAAGGGTTGGTTGATAGTGTGTAAGAAGAAATAATATATGCATTAACTTTTATAGTAACGAGTGAAATTCATTTTAATTTTTTTAAAAGCAAGTTTATGGATTCTTCTGTTTTTATAATAAATTATTTATAATAATAAGTGAATTTTTTCGATCTTCTAATCTATCTAGAAGAGGAGACCATATGAAAAACGTAATTAAACAAAAAATTTAAGCCAAAAAATAATAATTATTTATGCCAATTTTGTAATTAGAACTCCAGTTACTATCTGTGTATTTTAATAGTGAAATACTAAACGGTGTTAATTTAATACGTAGCCAAGTGCCAAATTAAATAAAAATATATATCAATCAACCCTCCTCCATTTTGATCTTATTTTTTTCTTCCCTTTTATGGATTCAGTATAGTTTGGTATTTTTAAATCGGTTTTTTGTATAAATATAAAATAAAATAAGGACAAAATATACGATATCTTAAAATTTTAAAATTATATTAAGGAATGATGCGTCTCACCGTGGAACACTATTATGCTAACTAAAGAACTATATTTGTCTTTATCAAGAATATTGTGACTCCGACTATTTCTCGAGAAAAATAAGTACGAAAACAGTTTTCTTTACATAATGTACACTGGCAGAAATATGTCTGAAATTTTCTTGGAAATTAATATTTGAAGTTAACTATTGAATTGTACGTTTATTGCTACTTTGATTTGTTCATGATTTAATTGTCAATCAATTTGTTCATGATTTGATTTATTTTTTAAAATAAAAATTCGGTTCTTAGACTCCTACATCGCACACAGAACCTAATAACCGAACTTTTGAAAAAATAACATCAACACTAAACCGAAATATCAAAGAATCGAATTAGTTCTATTCAATTTTTTATTTTCCGATATTTATGCCCACCACTGATAAAAAGAGATGGAATGATTTTATTTCAATCTAAGAATGACAGTTACAACAATATAATAAAAATGCATCACACACTTTACATCCTTTATTTGATCAACACTACAACAAAATAACTTCAAAAAAAAAACTAAACTACTCATATAAACCATATATAGAGTACTATTTTCTTGATCTGTTTAAGGTCCTTTCCAGGTTTTTCCTTCAAAAAACTCAGCTAGCATTCGTTCAAGATCTTCAGGAGTGTATCTGATATACTTCTGCGGATTTTTACCACCCTCGATCATTGGCCTAATCACATAACATTAAGTTAACGTTCGTATAATAACATCAATGATGATATGAAGGGTTCAAAACATAATGCTTTGAAGTGATAAAGATTTGGGAGTTATACGTTTTTACTATTCATTTCCAAAGTAGTAGTGTTAAGCAAGCATTACCCGAAACGCTTGGCAAAAGACCTGTATGCAGGCAATAGAACTTCAGCAACTGCTAGCCTTAAAGACTCGCGCAACTCACTGTCAGGAACTGTCCATTGAGATTGCCTCTGATGAATTTCCTCAAATAACATGTTGAAAGTCTTAAACCTATCTTTCACCGCGGACCTTGAGATACCAGTGTTGCTACTAACAACTTCACCGGTAAATGATGAATTCCCAGCTGGTGAAGCTCCTTGGACGGAGAGCGTCTGCAGAATCTGCAGCAAGGACAAATACAGAAAAACTCGAGAAAATGTTCCATGAACAATACTAAAAAAGAATGTCGATAATCATTCAGTGTAAAACTAGCAAACCTTAGACCAAGAGATCCTCTTGTACTGATTTGCGTGCTGCTGGACTACCCTTCTATGAATTTGAACCCAATCATCACCAAGCACGTCCTTTGCTTCGGACCTATACCATCATAGAACGAACGTGCAAAGATAAATTTGTAGTAAACGAAACAGCTCATTCTCTTAAGTAACATCTTAACGTACCTGCGAACAGATCTTACAATATAGTGAATGTTATTCATTAGAAATAGTTGAGTCAATGCAGGATCTTTGTATTGCTTAGATTTCCCATCCAAGTTACTCTGAAGAGCTTGCAATATCCGTGTCGTTATAACTCCCAACTGGTCTTTGGAATTACCATCATCAGCATCTCCGAAAAGTTGCTTTAGAGTTGATTGATAACTGTCCACAGTTTATAGATAATACTGAGATATTGCAATGTTTTAAACAGAAAAAGAAATGAATGTAGAGTTCCACCAGATCAGATAAGCTAATTGTTTCCGATAGACAAGGGACGTGATGCAATCAAAAGTGGAAGAAAATACGAAGATGTTACACAAGGCGATCCATATCAAGAATGATCAGCGCCAGAGTGCAGTATATAACAACTCCTAATATAGGGAAAGGATCGGAGATCACAGTGAAGACTTACTCGAATAAAAACTTAACGTAGTTAATCACATAACTAGTTAAAGGATGGACAGTTCCATCAAGAACAGCAGTTTTGGTGGCATCTTTTTCTACTGCTTCTTCAAAATCCACGAAGGTCTCTTGCGCTGTCTCAGCAAGACGATTAGTCAACACTTTAGCAGCTTCTCTCATTTCACTACAACATTGGCTTCCGAAAATATTATCCATCTGTCGCACCAACAATATTCTCCTTCCACGGGGAAGGATAATGGAGAGAAATGCCAAAAATTAGTACAAGTGAAAACGAAAATTTTCCAAAAGCAAAGATAAGGAGACGAGAGGTCATTTCATCGTACCTCTGTCTGAAGTTCTCTCATTATCTCATACATATCTAGAAGGACAAATAGCTTTTCAGGCGATCGTTTGCTTTTGGCAATGGCTTCTCCAAAGCTAAGAAGCACCGCGACACTATTTCCAGTAACCTCTGCGAAACATTGATCTCTAAGACTATCCTGACCTTCAAAAATTTGATCAGAGACTTTCTTCTCTGCAGCAAATAAAAGCCTTACCTGTGTCAAAAACGATCGTATAGGTTATAACAAGGTGAAAATAAAGGATCAAAATCAAAACTAGATGATATGACAGCGCTTACGGATATCCTCATGTAGTGAATCCAGTTTCCTATTTTCGCCTCTAGAACTTCCCACTGCATTTTCTGTACATCCTCTTTACCAAGCCTTTCCACACCTAGTTTTTTAAGACTCTGCTCCATGACTAACGAACGTATTTCACTGGATACAAACAGTTGGTATGGAAAATGCAAAAGATATGAGACATAATAGCATATCCACGAAAAAACAAAAAACTACTTTATCATATAAAAGATCATCATAGAGTTCTATCGTAATTGGAAGATCAGGATTTCTCCCTGACGCTTAAGGAGATAACTTACTTATAAATAGTATACAGTTGCTGTTGATGACCGGCCTGAATCATTTGCTGAGCCAAATCATGTAACAATGGAAGTATTCTCGGTGGGATAAGATCCGGAGGGTGGTAAACAACTGTTTCTAAACTTCGTTGATGTTCTTTTGCTCCTCCACCATCACCTTTACTATCTGATCCTGTAGACGGTCTCAGAGATTGGGGGAGGCAATCGAAAAGACGATCAGGTTCTATAGGTTTACTGCAATTCAAATATAAGTTATGATTTTACATCGATCAGGCAATGTTTAACATACATTCATCAATATCACAACGTAAAACATATGAAGAAATTTCAAAAATTACAGACCTGTACAAGTTCAGAAGCTGACGAAACTCTTCTTCAAGCTTGAGAACAGACTTCGCGAGTAAACTGGAGATATGATTAATCATACCAATACTACTCTTAAGGCCTTTCGTAGTACTGAAAAATTTAACAATTTTTCTTAGCTGATTAACTGCTTCCAAATAACTTTCCAGATCCTCATGTGGACCTCGTAATATTATGGCCTCCGTCTGTAGAATTCAAAGAGAAATGACTAATTGAAACAGAAGAAGTAATCTTCAAATTGTTCATGAGTCTAAAAACAGAGCATCAAAAAGCAAAATGTGACAGAAGAAGACGAACCTGGCGTGCGAGATCGAATTGAGCTAATATCGATTCAGCTACCTTCAATGTCTTGTCAATATTCTCATGTGCTTTTCTAATCGAATGTGTTCTTATCTGAACGAAAAAAAGAAAAATTAATTATTAAAAACTAGATATACAAACAAATCACATACATTCAGATCTAGAAAAAATATTACACGATTACTCAAATACCTGAGTAGGACGCATTGCGGTTTCAAGGGCGGAGAGACGATGATCAAAGGAACCGAGAATCGAAATCATATTATCAGTAATCGTTTGGCTTTTCTGCATCGATTCGTTCATAAATTCTGATCTCTCTTTCAAATTCTCCATTACCACTGCGTAAGACGCCATTGTTATCTGTTTTCGTTAGCTTCTCCAACGAGAAACCAAAATGTTAGATGGAAGCATAAAAACGAATATTGCGATAAATTATTAGTTTCGTGTCCAAACAAATCGAAATGTATTTGTTTGCAACAAATTTTAAACATATGGAAAATTAATAAACCATACAAATAAAATATGAAGAAACGTGATTTTATTCATCAAGATTGTGAGTACAATCTGTTCCTCCCTTGATTCTACTCTCTAAGATAATTTGTCCATGATTCGAGGGCCGTTAGTGGCGTATTTCTCGAATTAGGATGATTTAGATTTGACCTCTCTATATGAGATCTTGATCTCTTTGTGGATTTTTCGAGATGCCTTTTCAGGGAATATAGTACCCTTATATAGGCATAAACTAGGGTTTAGGGTTGAGTAGCCTCCAAGAATCCTTATCTGAGTTGAACACAGTTTGTAGAGTCCTAACTCGAATTGAATGCATCTTGTAGAGTCCTACAAAATTTCAATGTCTACAAATGCCCCCTGCTTCAAGGCTTGACGGAGTGTAGACTTCTGAAACTCAAAGACGAGACTTGAAGTACTCATTCTTCGACCATAGCAGCTTCAGATTTTCAGATTTGATTTAAGAGAGAAGAGATGAAGGGCAGATTTGGTCCCACTGGGCGTGCCAATTTGTTTGCAACAAATTTTAAACATATGGAAAATTAATAAACCATACAAATAAAATATGAAGAAACGTGATTTTATTCATCAAGATTGTGAGTACAAATCTGTTCCTCCCTTGATTCTACTCTCTAAGATAATTTATCCATGATTCGAGGGCCGTTAGTGGCGTATTTCTCGAATTAGGATGATTTAGATTTGACCTCTCTATATGAGATCTTGATCTCTTTGTGAATTTTTCGAGATCTTTTTAAGGGAATTTAGTACCCTTTATATAGGCATAAACTAGGGTTTAGGGTTGAGTAGCCTCCAAGAATCCTTATCTGTGTTGAACACAATTTGTAGAGCCCCAATTCAAATTGAACGCATCTTGTAGAGTCCTACAAAATTTCAATGTCTACAATATTTAAGTTAATAACTACCATAATGTCTTAATAAGTTAATAAGACTCAAAAATTACACCAAATTTAAATTTCCATATTTTTAAGAAATTAGTAGTGTATTTTAGAGGGTATAAACACTTTCATTTTCAGTTTTATTTTAGTGAATATTTATCAATGGGTCAATTTCATGACTATATTTTAATATGCTTATTATATTTATAGAATTTACTTTGGTTGAAAGAAATGTATAAAAATAGTTTTACAATAATATATATTAGTCCAGTCTATTAGTATCAGACTAGATATTAATAATGTAATATAATTAGAAATTTAGAAGTTAAACGCAAAAAGATGAGAAATAGAAATATTTTATCGTCCCATTTTTTGTGTAATATATAAATTTGAGTTAGATTTAATTTTTTTTAAAGTATAATTATTTTAAGTTATTAATTATATAAATTTATAGTATCTTTGTTTTATTTTTAAATATGTAAATTAATTTTTTTAAAAGTTAATAATTTGTATTCAAATTTAAAAACAAAATTACAAATCTCTTCCTAAAAAAATTAGAGAAGAGTATTTCATAAAAGTTGCGAAGGAAAACATAGTAAGTTTCATTCTAACAACTTGTCGGGATAGATAATTATATGATATAATATAATATTTGTTTTGACGGTAACTTAAATTTTATTGAATTATTTTATCGAATTGATTATGATGTAATGTTTAGAAGTCTTATAATATATAACTATTGATCAATTATGATTTTGTCATAATCTTTTTATAAATATATATGTTTTTTCTTTGTTTATGTAAAATAATATTTTTTTCGTTTTAAAAAAGAATGATTTTATTTTTTTTAGTCTATTTTAAAAAAAATAATCCTTTTTCTTTTCTGGCAATACTTTAACTTTTCAGGTAACATATTTAATACTACAAGATTTAAGGGCATTTTAGTACATTTGACATAACTTTAATTTATAACCATACGATTAAAAAATCTTCTTTCTTTTTTTAAACTTCCTTCGAAGTCAAACTAGATCATTCTTTTTTAAACTGATGAAGTAATTATTATAATTTATTCTTTATCTAGCCTTTTTTTTCGTAATAATTTTATTATCCGTTCTAATTTCTTTTAGATTTATCCTTTGGATAGCTAATACAAAAATATATTATGTAATGACGAAAATTTTAAACAATAAATTATCAAAAATAAATATAATCTGATAAATCATAGGTAACAACCATTGAACCAAGCTGTTAGGACAGTGAAATTTTATTTTCCATTTGAATTTGTGCTTAATAATAAACAATTTTAAATACAAATTAGGATGAAAAAGAATTTGTTTAGTAATCAAAAATAATTTTCAATACAAATTATGATGTAGAAGTGAATTCGATGATACATACATAGTATAATTTCAGTTTAAAGTGGATTGGTTTGCAAGATTTATGTGTTATGTGTTATTTGAGATTTAATTTATTTCGGTCAATTTAAATAAATATAAGGTAAGATTCGTTTAAGGTGTGAAAATGCTTCTCAATAAAAAGTTTTTAACTCCGTGATTTAAGGATACAAGTGTTTCTTAATAAGATTGACTAATTCAGATTGAAATTGCGTAAAATCATTCAATAGTCAAAGCATTCCTTATTAAAAAGTTTTCAATCTCCGTGAAATGAATTTTAAAAGTTATTTGATTCGACTCAATCGAATTTTATACGACATAGAATCAATTTAAGGTAAACTTTTAAATTTCTGAATTTCGATAGAAAACACATTAGTTCAATTAATTCATATAAAAAGTAAAAATGTTCGTTATTTAAAAAGCTCAATTCGCATATTATGAACTTATTAATCCGAATAATGCGAATTCAAAAGCATAAAACACAATAGAGAATGAAAGTGTTTCATATCAAACATTCTCAAAACATCTTATTTATGTCAATAATAGGGTGGATAAATGCAAGCACGCTACATATACGAAACTTTAAAAGTTGCATCAAAGCTCGTTTATCCGAAATCAACCGTTGCGCCAACCCACGATATCCACCAGTCAAATGTATTTATGCTTAGCCAATTTATGTACTAATTGACATTCTTCACGTCTGTAATTTCTATTTTTGCTAATCTATTTAGCTCTTTTTTAGGCTAACTAAAACATACCATGTACCATAGCGCAGCTGATTATACCACTTCTGCCTAATTCTGTAGTCTGTACACAAGAAAGGGGAAGCGGTTTCACAGAGATTGTTTTGCTGGCCGGTTGATCGGTCCAGAACGGCTCCTGAACGAACCAACAAGTACAGCGTCGTTGTTGCAGTGATGGAACGTCGACGTTTCGCCTTTGGAGCTCGTGTTCACACATTCATGGCAGACTGATTTCTTCGTCGGAAAAGTATCTTGGATCCTCGGAAATGAACTCGGATTATTCAAATGCATCAGATTCGGAACCGGATTCTGCATTACTAGATCGAAAGTTTCCCTCTGGAGCTGTAGATTCTGCGCACGTTCATTCATGCTCGTCAATTCCATCTGCGTAATTCGATCATAAAACTGACTCATTTCCGTCTGGTTTCGCCGCAGGAGAATCAGATTCTCCGACGAAGAGAGATGTGAAAACACAGTTTCCTCCAAAAACTCACCGAACTCCACGCTACTAGACTTCACCTTCTTGTTCCGCGCTTTTCTAGAACGCTTCATGACAACAAGGAAGAAACAATTCTTCTCACGAGAAATCACTTCGAAATTCGCTTTACCTGTGACAGGAATTTTCCTTCGATCCTCCAACTTAGATCCTTTACGATCACATAAGTAAATTGAAATCTGATTCGGCGAAATCCCGATTCTCTCACTGATCATCAACTGAAAAGGCTTGAATACCAGCGTCGGTTGAATTCTGATGTTGCCAATGTTCATCTCTCTCTCCCCGTCGAAAAATATCACCGGAAACACCGATCCCTTACCTTCCTCCACCATTATTCCAGTAAAAACCACACCGAAGAACCCGTCGATTTGCAGGCGGAGTAGTTGAAAAAGAGTTGTAGATGGAGAAAAATGTTTGGGTTTTTAGAGGTTTAATAGAAGTAAAAGAGAGGAGAAAAAGCGTGACAGAGTGGTGTTGAGAGCCTTTTTATGGTGAACTGAAAGGGATGGAGAGAGAGTATGGTTGCTTGGTCATCAAGTAATAAAACGTGAACTGTCAGTTTTTTTCTTTTATTTTACACCGAAACATTATTATTTTTGAGATTAAAAAAGATTTAATTTTTATTCATAATTTTTTTTATATATATATTTTAAATCGTAACTTTTATATATATCAATTGTAAAATTTATATTTATATGCTATAGAAAAATTAATATAATTGTATTTTATAGTATATATATATATGTATAATTCATAATACATATATAATTAAAACGAATTATATAAAACTAGGTATATAAAACGAGAAAGAAAAAGGGACTTGGCAGAGAATTGTATAAAATGAATTGTATAATTATGAGGGAACTTACATAATATACTATAATAAAAAAATATTTACAATTATAGCAATAACATTTTTCTTTTCACATGATCACTTTTAATTCATTTATAATACAAGTTTAATACATATTACAAAGAATAATTTATTATTCACATATAATACAGGTTTTAACAATGGATAATATATTTATCGCACATTTTAATACACTTATAATACAATATGTCAAATTTTTACCGAACAAATATAATGTATTTAAAAAAACAATTATAATTCATATATATTGCAAACATAATTCACTTTTAATTCATATTAAAGATTTAACATGGTATTGCTATAAATGGTAATAAATTATAAGTATTGCTAAAATCAGTAATTATCTATTAAAATGTCTTAATTTATGTAATTTTTCCTAATTGTAAGTGTATAGGACGATTATATACAATTTGAATTTGTACAAAATGAGAAAGAGAGAAAGGCAAAAGAGACTTTGGCAGGGAATATACAATTGAATCGAATTATATAAAACGAGAAAGAGAGAAAGGCAAAAGAGACTTTGGCAGGGAATATACAATTGAATCGAATTATATAAAACGAGAAAGAGAGAGATTATATATACAATTTGAAATTATATAAAATGAGAAAGAGAGAAGGCAAAAGAGACTTGGGTAGGAGAGTACTTTTATTGTATAATCATAAGTGTATATGACAAATATATATATATATATATATAATATATATATATATATATATATATATATTATTATATATATAATATAATATATATATAATATATATATATATATTATATATATATATACACACACACACACACGCATATGTATATACAATTTTCTCTCGCATTTTTCAATTAGAAACACAATTTTATACAATTTCATTGTATAAAGCGAGAGAGGCGAGCGACAGGAAACGAGCGAGAGCGAGAGTGACGAGCGAGAATATGAGGGAGAGACTGACAAACAGTTTGTTATGGAACACAAATAAATCAAACAGTTGCTACTATATATATGTTATATTATTAATTTGTCATTCTATACAATTATCCCTATTTTTAATTGTCAATAATTGTGAATACAAATATAAGTATATTTCAGCTTTTTCTTTTTAAAAATAATTTAATTATCAATGTGGTCAAATCATAACTGATCACCTATAAAAAAAAAAAAAGATTTGCAAAGTTAAAAATAAATAGCACACAAATGACACTATCTTGTGGGCTTCAACGCTAGTTGACTTTTTTTTAAAGCGAGTGTCACGTAAGTCGAAAAGGGGTAGAAAATTACTTATAAAATAAGTTCAGGGGCAATAGAACCTTAGTATAGTATAAGTGTATCTCTGAAATTTCGGGCATAGGTTGAGGGATACCTATGCATTTTTCCTTTTATGTTTAATTTATTGATGATTTTTAAGTAAATAAATTTTGAAGTTAACTCAATTAGAAAAAATAAATCACATTTTTTATTTTGTCATCTTCGTTAATATTCCTCAATCATCTCTCATAAAGTTCACAATACAAAGCTTTTATTTTTTTTAATTTTTTGGATGACCTTGAAAAACTTTCTTAAACTTCTTCAATAGATGTTTTTTTCACTATGATTCATTTTTCCCTTTAAAATCCCAAATTTCATAGATAAATTTGTTGCATACCAAAATGACATATAATTAATTTACTCAATAGGCAATTGAAGTTGGTCAATAACATATAAAATATAACTCAATAAACAAAATTCATGCTAGTGAAATGCGTAAATAGAGTACACAAGGTTCTTGTGAGCATCAAAAGTAAAAAAATCATTGTCCATGTGTATTTGATTTGAAATAATTAATTTATATAGTAATTGATTTTAAAATTAAAGTTTTATTTGAATTTCAGTTATAACGATCACATCAACATGAAAAACGCATAAATTATAAAGACTATTTAATAAATTCAACCTCTCGTCCAATGTTTTAACAAATCATAACTCAAGATATCATAATATTTTAAAGTGCGACAATAATAAATCACATACCTCGTATTGTTTTTTAATATACAAAATACATGTTTACAATTAAGATTGAGGTCTCAAGTTGGATTTGTGTTTTCTCGCTTAATATTATTTTGATTTATTTTCCTTTCACGGATGTAGGGAATTTAACTTTCGAGCTTCATATCGGAAAGTATTCAAATTACTAATGTTGATTATTGTTCAAAAAATATTTAATAGAACTTTAAGTGCATTGCGTATTACATCTAAAGGAAATTAAGGGCTATTTATGATATTTATATGTAATTAGTTATTTTTGTGAAGAGGCAAATCACAAGTTGTATAATGAGAAAGTATATGTTTATATTAGTAGTTCTAAACGAGATTGACTTTATATTTTAGGGCACACATATGTTAGTTCAGAATTTTAAAATGAAAAGTAATATTTTTGGTATATTTAGATAATTTTTTTTCAAAATCTGACTATATTGCTTTGAAAATTATATTGTTTAGTCTGTTTTCTGATTAATGTTGAATTTTGAAGCTCAAAAAGCTTGTGGGTATCATAATTGATAGTTGATTTTTCTTTTAATTCTACTGGTTAATTGTGGTAGAGCTAAAAATTTTCTGTTACTATTTTAAATAAGTGTTTTAAAACACGAAGAAGATGTAAAAACATGAAGAAGCACATACATAAATATATTGAGGTAAATTTTCATTATCAAGTTGTTGATTTATTTTTTTCAATTGCATATATAGTTGGACTCTAATATTAAATACTAACAAATACACTTTTTTTTTACAACATATTGTATATTGTTGAGATATAAAAGAAGTTCTCAATTCTCTCTCCTAATTTCTATACCTATAACGGCTACATAATGGTCTTTTTAGGGGCGAGTAACTCTACACTTCAGTGTATTAAGATGCAGAGAGTATCTCATCCGGCGTGTTTGCACGAAAATCAAATCTTATCTGAAGAGGCGAAAATAACTATAAGAAACAATTGCGAGAGACTCTCTTATGTTAACTGTTTAACCAATTTCGCATCGTCGGATACTCCATTACGTCGCGAAAGAGAAAAAATCAATGCTAGGTAGATTATTAATAATGGGATGTCAGTCATCATTTTCAAAATAAAAGATTATTATACGATTATGACAGAAGTTATTATAAATTAAAATCAACCATAATTTAGTAACAAACTATTATTTAACACAAATTTTATTTTTCACATATTAATTTAATAAGAAAAAAAATATTTTTTAAATTATTGATCAAAATTTTACACAATTTAAACAAGAGTATTAAGCCTTTTCCATATTTGTTCTGTTTTTTTAATTTTTTTTCTATCTACTTGTAGCTTTGCTCCAGACTTATAGCATTACAACATTTTAACTCACTCTGCGGATCTCGCAGATCTGAGTAAAAGACACCAATTTTTTCCTCCTTTTTCATAAAATTCTCATTTTCTCTCCTCCGTTCCCCAAAACCCAAAAAATTTTCTCTACCAAATTTCTCTTCTGAAGATTCTTCACTTTGATCTCACCATTTCTGCCTTCAATCTGGTAAGTTCTGTTTCTTATCTCATCTTCTTCGTTTATTAGATCAATTACGCTTTTGTTTCTCGTTCTAGATCTGTTCTCTGATCGATTTTGCCTATCTAAGACTGCTTGCATTACGGAATTTGATTATTAGGTCTACAGATAATAGTTTTGTTCAATTATACTGCCGTCGGTAGATTCAGGCGTGATGTGTACTGACGTATTTGTTCATTTTGATGTATAGATATGTATTGTACATGATCTCAGTTGTAGAAATGATTGTGATTAGGTTAGATCGGCCTATTTTTCTGAACTGAGAGTAAGATTGTGCATTTTGTGGTTTTGTAAACTGGTATAAAGTGATCGGTGGTTCATTTGTATGATTTAATTGATTCTGAGGATAGAGTTTGATGGATGCCTTATTATATTGAGTAAGGTTCAATTTGGAATTGAGGCATTGTTGAGAGATTGAGCGATTGGTCACGTTTTGCTTGTGTTTTTGTTGCGGCAGTGTGATTTGAGTATTGATTGGATTTAATCTCTTTTGTTCGGCTCGTAATGTACTTTTATAAATGTAATAAACATTGTTTGAATCTTTTTTTGTGTGTGTGCAATTTCATTAATTCTTATTAGGAGGAGCTTCATTTATGCATGATTTCCTTTCTTTTGGATAGCTTTGTGGTTTGAAGCCCTCTTTTGAATGGATATATTCTTTTATAATCGAAGAATCGATGTTGTAATAATTGTTCTTTATATAGGACTGCTTAAGGGTATTTTAACTGCTTCAACTAAACAAAAGTTGGGATCTTTTTGTGATCGTTGCAACTTTGTTCTCCTTTGTCAAAGTTATAATATGTTATGGTGGAACTTACGGAAACTTTAAGTTTTCAGGTAAGCTATCTAGAATAAAATGGAGAAGTCCTGTTCTTTGCTGATACACTTTGATAAGGGCACTCCAGCTCTTGCCAATGAGATCAAGGAAGCTCTTGAAGGGAGCGATGTTACTGCCAAGGTTGATGCCATGAAGAAAGCTGTCATGCTTTTGTTGAATGGTGAAACTCTACCCCAACTGTTCATTACTATTATTAGATATGTCTTGCCCTCTGAAGATCACACTATTCAAAAGCTGCTGCTTCTGTATTTGGAGATTATCGAGAAGACCGATTCTAAGGGGCGTGTACTTCCTGAAATGATCCTAATTTGTCAGAACTTGAGGAATAATTTGCAGCACCCAAATGAGTACATTCGTGGAGTTACTTTGAGATTCCTTTGCCGGCTAAATGAGGTTGATATAATTGAACCTCTGATTCCATCTATTATGAGCAACTTGGAACACCGGCATCCTTATGTTCGCCGGAATGCAATACTTGCTGTGATGGCTGTTTACAAGCTTCCACAGGGCGAGCAGCTCCTGGCAGATGCACCAGAAAAGATTGAGAACATTCTTACCACAGAGCAGGATCCATCAGCTAAAAGGAATGCATTTCTGATGCTTTTCCAATGTGCTCAGGAACGTGCTATCAATTACCTCTTGACCCATGTTGATAGAGTATCTGATTGGGCTGACTTACTTCAAATGGTTGTCTTGGATTTGGTCCGAAAAGTTTGCAGGACAAACAAAGGGGAGAAAGGGAAGTACATCAAGATAATTATATCACTGCTCAATGCCCCTTCTGCTGCTGTTGTCTATGAATGTGCTGGAACTCTTGTTTCTTTGTCTTCTGCCCCAACTGCTATAAGAGCTGCAGCCAATACCTATTGTCAACTTCTACAGTCTCAGAGTGACAACAATGTGAAGCTTATCGTGCTTGATAGACTGAATGAATTGAAATCTTCTCATAGGGAGATCATGGTTGATATGATAATGGATGTCCTCAGAGCGCTCTCAAGCCCTAATCTTGACATAAGGAGAAAAACACTTGACATTGTTCTTGAGTTGATCACCCCCCGGAATATCAACGAGGTCGTTCTCACACTTAAGAAAGAAGTCATGAAAACCCAGAGCGGTGAACTTGAGAAGAATGGTGAGTACCGTCAAATGCTTATCCAAGCCATTCATTCATGTGCTGTTAAGTTTCCAGAAGTTGCAAGCACAGTTGTCCATCTGTTGATGGACTTCTTGGGAGACAACAATGTCGCTTCTGCAATTGATGTGGTTGTTTTTGTCCGTGAGATAATTGAAACAAATCCAAAATTAAGGGTTTCCATTGTTACAAGGCTACTGGATACTTTCTACCAGATTCGTGCTGCACGTGTTTGTTCATGTGCCCTTTGGATTATTGGAGAGTATTGTATATCTCTTTCTGAAGTTGAGAGTGGCATTGCAACTATCAAACAGTGCCTTGGAGACCTACCATTTTATTCAGCTTCTGAGGAAGGTGAAGCTAATGATTCTTCGAAAAAGTCTCAACAAGTAAACTCCACTACTGTTTCATCTAGAAGACCCGCTGTCCTTGCTGATGGGACATACGCTACTCAAAGTGCTGCCTCTGAAACCGCTTTTTCACCCCCTACAGTAGTTCAAGGATCTTTGACTGCTGGAAATCTGAGATCCCTCCTGCTAACTGGTGATTTCTTCCTTGGGGCAGTTGTTGCTTGCACCCTGACTAAGCTCATTTTGAGATTGGAAGAAGTCCAACCATCCAAAGTTGAAGTGAACAAAACAACAACTAATGCTTTACTGATCATTGTCTCAATGATACAGTTAGGGCAGTCTTCAGCTCTTCCACACCCAATTGATAATGATTCCTATGATAGGATGGTTCTGTGTGTAAGATTGCTATGTAACACTGGCAATGAGGTCCGGAAGATCTGGTTGAATTCTTGCCATGAGAGTTTTGTTAAAATGCTTTCCGATAAGCAGATGCGAGAGACAGAAGAGATCAAAGCAAAGGCTCAAATTTCTCATTCTCAGCCTGATGACCTCATTGATTTCTACCATTTGAAGAGCAGGAGGGTAAGTACCTTCTATCTGAATATTTCAGTACATTATCAAAATAGGAAAGAAAGTATCTTCTATCTGAACAGTATTTGGTTGATTAACATGGAGGACGCCTGTAGTTCTTTTCTCACACTTCAGTTTATATATATGTGAGAAGAATAAAAAGAATTATCTTAGCTGAACAAGGGAGCCCCTGGGGAGCTCCTCGGGGAAGGGGTTAAAAAAAATAAAATAAAGAAAGTCCCATTTGGATTAAAAATTAATTGAAAGGTTTTATTCGTCCATCAAAAACAATTCTTAGCTGACTATAAAGTTGTATTATGAGGTTTTCTTTGTGTAATCTCAATGGTGTCTTCTTTCTGCTGTGTGGGCCTTGCACGAATGCAGATTTCTTTGCTATTTTGTCTCACCTTTCCACCTTTACTGTCTAAAGCTTTTCTGAGAAATGTGTTTTAAGTGCTATTTTCAACATTTCATTCCAGAGCTTGTAAGTCATACCTTTTGTTTCTTTGACTACTGTTTCAATCACACTAAGAGAAGCATGCATATTACATTGCATAAGTTTCTTTCAGCATCAATGTCAAAAAATTGATTGAATATGAATACAAGCTGGGACTTTAATTTTTTATGAATGACTATAGTCAAGATTCAAGAGTGCAGATCTCAACACACTAAATTAGCTTATTGTTATCCAGGGAAGAGGAGGCGTGATGATGATGTACCAAAATGAACAGCAATGAGTTTAACTCAAACATTTGCACTCAAACATTTGCATTGAAATTGTTTCTGTTTTCCTCAAAATTATGTTTCTTAAGTAGTTTCTACGTAATGGCAGAGCTCATTAATTAGATCTGGTGTTTGATTCTTAGGTGCTTCGATGCAGGGTGCTATTTGTTCTTCCATGTCCTAAATTATTTCTGTTTTCCAGGGCATGAGTCAGCTGGAGTTGGAAGATGCAGTCCAAGATGATTTGAAGCGTGCCACTGGAGAATTTGTCAAAGATGAGACAGATGCTAATAAACTAAACCGGGTTCTGCAACTAACAGGATTTAGCGACCCTGTTTATGCGGAAGCATATGTGACAGTTCATCATTATGATATTGTCCTGGATGTGACAGTTATTAATAGAACTAAAGAGACCCTCCAGAATTTATGTTTGGAATTGGCAACTATGGGTGATCTTAAACTTGTTGAGCGTCCACAGAATTATACTCTAGCTCCTGAGTCGAGCAAACAGATAAAAGCAAACATC
Organism: Solanum peruvianum; assembly: GCA_027705065.1. Lineage (NCBI taxonomy): Eukaryota > Viridiplantae > Streptophyta > Magnoliopsida > Solanales > Solanaceae > Solanum > Solanum peruvianum. Next base: position 64,148,787 of record JAKWJD010001764.1, on the reverse strand, counting down.
AAGGTGTCCTCAACTGAGACTGGCGTCATTTTTGGGAACATTGTTTATGAGACATCGAATGTGTTTGACCGGATGGTGGTTGTGCTAAATGACATTCATATTGACATCATGGATTATATATCCCCTGCAGTGTGCAGTGATGCTGCTTTTAGAACCATGTGGGCAGAATTTGAGTGGGAAAACAAGGTATGCTATTCCTTGACTCTTTACCACAATCGAATAGTTCTTTCTGTCCTAGTATACTATTCATTTTGACTTGGAGAATTAGAAACTAAAACTGTGTATAGTTTTTGTTGTTTTTGATGACTTCCAATCTTATGGTGGTTTACTAAATACTTCTATAGGTTACTAATGTTTTGAAAACGACTTGTTAATGTTGTAAATCTTGATCTATTTATGTAGTACATTGATTTAATCAATGCTCTGTTTGGCATCTAAACTCTGGAGTAGTCTCTTGTATGTCTTACCATGAAAATAGTGGAGCAATTACTACATGAATTTTATTTATAAGCACTTGAGAATGAGCCACTATCTTTCTAAATTGCAGGTTGCTGTCAACACTGTCATTCAAGATGAAAAAGATTTTCTTGACCATATAATCAAATCAACCAACATGAAGTGCCTTACTGCGCTGTAAGTTATCTGTTTGCCTGGCTAAAAGTGTGGACAGTTGTACTTGGTTGTTATGTATGCCTTTATTGATTTTGATGTATTTATTGATGTACATACCATCTTGTTCTAGATTATTATCATTTTCTATTTTGTATAGTCCAAAGTTGTGATACATGAAACTAGTTTTGGGACAATTTGGAGACAAGATATGTAAGAGAAAAGAGGGGAAAAGTAAGGTAATGTCTGTTGTAACAAGACTTGTAGCCAGAGGATTATTGTGCTGTATAAAACTTAGAACTTCAAATCGATGACAAACAAATTGTGTTTGATTGGTGCTTATTATTTTCCATTGTAGATAAATTGATGTACTTTGATGTATACGGACTACCAAAAATATGTGTTTGTCTTGTATGAAAATGTGGAAGTACTTGAACTGATTCGTCATGTATATGATGGTGTTTGCATAAGACTGAGTTTAGGAGTATTCTTCTAAGGGAGCTTTAGAATATAAGAACCACTGGTATTATGGTTGCTGTATAGACCTATGGGTTTACTAAATACTTCTATAGGTTACCATTGCATAGCCTTGATTTTTTGCTTTTTGTTTTAACTCACAGACCCTAACTGTGTTTTGTTTTGGAGTTATCACCTATTTCTCTCTGTAACTTCTTGCATCTTCTTGATGCTTTACCACCTCTTAATTAATAAAAAAAGAAAGCATAGTTTATTATTGCAGGAACTAGTTTAGTTTCTTTATTTTACCGCTTTTTATTGTTGGATGTAATTGAACTGCTTCGAATGAGTTTCTAAATAATGTATTCAAGCTCCAGAATGGCCTTTCAGTTCATTTTGTTCTGTTACTGATCTGAATATATCAAGCAATATTAATTGTCCTAGTGATGCATGGCTTGGTTGACACGTATGTGCACTTTCATGCATGATTCCAGGTCTGCTTTGGAAGGGGAATGCGGGTTTCTCGCTGCTAACTTGTATGCAAAGAGCGTGTTTGGCGAGGATGCTTTGGTGAATGTAAGCATTGAGAAACAAGCAGATAGTAAGCTGAGTGGCTACATTAGGATAAGGAGCAAAACCCAAGGAATTGCTCTTAGCTTGGGAGACAAGATAACACTCAAGCAAAAGGGAGGCAGTTGATCAGGTCAATTGAATTTAGTATTACCTAGATATATGCTGGTATCTTATGCTCTCCATCTTTAAAGAGATTTTGCATCTTTATTTGGTTTTACCTTGTGTCTTCTCGTTATGGTTAAAATGAGGTGGCTTTTTATTGAGTGGTTGTCAGAAACTAATTCAATGGGTACCTATTATATTGCATGGCTTTTGGAAGACATAGGGGACTGAAGTAAAATAACTTGTCTAAATACTTTTTATAAAAGAAAATATTGAAGTACTGTTATTGTTATCCATCTGATGGGAATCTTGCTACTTGTGAAAGTTGTCATAGAACACATACAAAACTATAGGACTAGGAATATTTGATCCTTATCAATAACAAAGACCTGGAAACATTGATAGCTAAAATACTTGTACGTGTCTTTTTTGTTTTAACCCTTTTTTGGGTGGTAGTCCATTCTGCAGATCATGATTATTTCACTAGCAGTGGTGGCATAATTGTGTAAATCCTTGTTGGATGGTGAAATATTGTCCAGATCATTTTATTTTACTAGCAGTGACAAATGCATGGACTCGTTAACTCCTTTTGTGGTAGTGGTTTCTCTGTACTGATGAGACTCTAAATCTGAAAATTTTAGGAAATCATCATTGGTGGGTTCTTTAAGTCTTCTAAAGTCTACTTTAATATGGCTGTGAAGTTTTTTTTTTCCCCGGACATGGCAACCTTTTGCAGATATTTTACTGCAAAGCATTTGCCTCCCCCGTTCTTCTCCAACTCCTTAGAGTAGATAGGAAAATCCTTCAGATACCTGTACTCTTACGTAAAGCTGGTGAGACTCTAATCCACTGATTAGATTACAGATACTTAGCTGTTGATTTGACTTTGTGACAAGAATATCGGGTGCACACACTTCTTTTCTCTTCAATTTTATGTGTCTGCACATTGTTTAGTGCGTATAGTAATTATAAATTGGCATGACCTTCACATATTGTTCACAGACTAGTTATGTGTTGTAATTTTTGTTATGGATAGTGTAGGGTTTTGTCATGCATGAGACTGATGCATAGTTTTGTATTTAGAAACAAGACGTTATTTTAATAGTGCAAAGTACAATGCGGAGTCTACTTTTTTCTTATACGAAAAGATGAGTCCTTTTATAGTTTCCTGCTAGGCTTCAGTTTTCATCTCTTTGAATAGACGACCTCATTAGTTCCTCATAATTTGCAGATTTATACAGTTGAATTTGAGGCTCCTCCAAATCCCCCATTTGCAGCTTGGAAGAGTGCCGGGGTTATTGAAAGAACATGTAGAGATTATATTACTGCATTTATTGTTAGTTTCAGATACAAAGAGATTCAAGTATTTTATTATCTGTTGAGGACAGTTTTTTGTAGAGAAAGATCTGAAGAAATATTGCTTTCTTTTTGGCATGTTTTTAGCAAGATTTTCTGTTGAGGTTGACTTCAGTTTTTCTGTTGAATTCTTTACCCAAACTCATCTACTCATCTATTGTTAAACAAAATCTCCTCTTCCTTTTTAACTTTATCCCGTTTCTTGACAACCCTACATGGAATAAAATCAATTATCTCCCTGTTCATAAACCTTGTCAAAATATTCTATTAAAAATATATTAGTTTATGACAAAATTATAATGTTTAGTAGTTTTGTTTGGATAAATTAACTAATATTACAAGTATCAAATAAGGAAATTACGATTTGGGTAGAGATTGTGCTATTGTTTAGCTTTTGTGCCAGCTAAACAACAGATGCAGATTTTTAGCAGATTTTTAACTTTTAAAATTGAACTTGTGGTAATATTACTACTTGTATTTTATAAACCGGACATTATCATTGAAAGTATTGAGTTTAAATAAACTTCACAAGTGATCGTAAAGTATTGAGTTTAAATAAACTTCACTAAGTGATCGTTAACAACAGCAGATGGTGGCAGTGGTAGTGACAAGCAGTAAACATAATGCTAGTGAAAGCACATCTTCACAAGAATCTTTATTTTAAACCACATAGATAAAACAGTACAATTAAGAAAATGCAAATCATATATAAAAAATAAATCATTTTATTATTGTCAACCATTATCAATTGCGCCAAGAAAACGCTACATACAGAACAACATAAAAATACAATACATAATGAATATTAACATTAGCAATACTCAATGTTATTATATATCTTCTGAGTGTCTTCTTTCCCCTCTAGTTGGAACATCAACCTGTCAAAATTACTAAATCCTGCATATTTGCAATACAATATTGATCATTTGCATTTACCAAAAAAAACAGAAATATAAGTAGCAATTAGATCTTTCAAAAAAAATTTTAACAAACATATGACTATAGCAAATATATGAACATACTCAAAAGATTTAATTCGCATTTACCTCAAACCATGCTATATTTATTTACCAAGACAAGAAAATTTCAAATAACACATTCAACATGATTATGGATAGCCGAAGGATTCACGAGAAACACAAAAGTGTTTTCTTCGTAACAATAAACAATTGAATCTCCATCTTCTTTGCATATCACTTATTTGTTTCACACTAATCCTTGTGCTACCCATAATCATATAAAATTATGGGAAAAAAATAAAGAAAGCATGTTCCAGGTAATCTGCCATGAATCTAAATAAATATAACTCAAATTCAAAAATAAAATTAACGACGAAAATTTAAGGGGGGAAGCGGCGGAGAGTGAAAAAAACCCTAATTTTGTGAGGTTAAAGAATGGGGACTGAAGGCAAGGTATTTATAGATAGGGTTTTATATTTGGGTTAATAACATTTTTGGTCCTTTGATTATATGGAAATTGTGAGTTTTGTCCTTTGTATGTTATGATTTGATGTATTTAACTTGTACTTGATTAGTAATCGGCATAATACATAATGTGTCTTTCATCTTGGCTTCAAATCATATTTATGTCCTTTAACTTTAGATGTGTACAAAATAGACACTTAAACTTGTATAAAGTTGAACAAATAGACACACATGTCCTACGTGGTGTCCTACGTGTTATTTTTTGTCCTACGTGGTGTCCTACATGTATTGTTTCGTGTAGGACTCATGTGTTTATTTATTTAAAAGTTGTATAGTTAAAGTGCATGTTTGTGCATTATGAAAGTTGGAGATCAAAGTTAAAATTTGAAGGCAAGTTTAGGGTTCAATATATGTACGTCCTTCAACTTTGGATGTGCACAAATAAACACTTAAATTTCTATAAAGTTGAATAAATAGACACACAAGTCCTACATGTCATTTTTTGTCCTATGTGGTATTATACGTGTATTGTGTCATTTAGGACTCATGTGCTTATTTATTTAAAAGTTGGATAGTTAAAGTGTCTGTTTGTGCATTATAAAAATTAGAAGTCAAAATTAAAATTTGAAACCAATTTACGATTCAATAAATGTATTGTGCCTTTTTTTATAAGTGCATTGAGATACAGTCAATTATAAAGTAACAATTAACAATATAAGTTTGACATAATACATGAATAATTAAAAGTGATTAATCACAAATAAAAGGGTCAAAAATGCATATTTCAAGTAATTAACTCAACATATTTCGTTGGATAGTATAAGGACTAAAATTAAAATTTATTAACAACTATGGTACCAAAACTACTATTAAACTTTATGTGAAGTTGTAGGATAGTATTTTTCAATAGACGTTTTCTTACTTTACTTTTGAACATATTTAATCCCTTAAACTTGTTTAAATAGAACAAATTTGGTCCACTAACCAAATGAGACATTTTCTTAATAATAAAATTAACTGTAATAATACATGTGCATCCCATATGGATTGTTATTATAATAACTGGTTCAAAATAAATTATTGTATACTTGAACAAATTCTTATACTGATAATTGAAAAGATACATGTAAAATATGTAGCAATACTCTTTGTTGACGATTGGACAATATGTCTATTTTCAAGATTACAAATCTCACATTTTAAGAAGGTCGATATCCTTTAGATGATCATATAGAGTAAATGTGTATATATAACGAACATTATTCTTCTTGAGTAACGCCCAGATAGACATGCCTTCGGGACCTAATGACTTCAGGCACAACTTGTGTTTAAAGACTTGGATGGAAATAAAGATCTTGGGAAATAATTACATATGGAAACAGTTTTCATTCATCAATCATCACTATACCATATCTACATCCCACATAACTTTGAAAGACTATACATTGGAGTGAAATTTTCTACAAATAAAAATGAAAGAAAACATAGATATAAAAACAGGATCAAAATATCACACAAAACAAACAAAAATGCTATCCACATTTACTACTGAATAGGAATACTGTAGTACCTTTTTTTTTATCTACCATCAACTGATGTAAAGGACTCGGCGAATCCAGTAGGTCTTGAAGGGATGCTACCCTTAGTGTCTTCAAGGTCGACGCAACTCAAGTCTTTTCCTTCTGATTCTTGCCAGCCCTTGACCATTTGATTGAGTGGAAGACTGTAATCGATGCCACAATCATCGTCTGAATCTTCCTCAAGAGGCTTCCATTTCTCAACGAGAGGGGAGAGCACGTTCACAGCATGGGACATGTCGGGGCGTTGGCCAGGCTCTCTTGCTGTGCAGTGACCAGCAAGTTCTGCAACAGTGTAGATGCTCTCAAATGTACTCTCTTGTTTCACATCCAGAGCAGGATCGATTGCTGCAATAAGTTTCTCTTTAGAGGATTTGATGTTCCAGAACCATGCAACTAAGTATTGGCTCTCATTTGGTCTGTCGTCATCAAGTGCCATCCATCCAGTTAACAATTCCATTAGGACAACACCGAAACTAAAGACATCGGCTTTTGTGGTGATTTTACCAGTAACTGTATTAAAACAGCAAGCAAAATGAGTTGGGAAACCAGTAGACGGAAAAGACAGAATCATCTAAAGAGAATCCTAGTTGTCTACAAGAATTAGTCATTAAAGTTCGATATTCAATATCATTATCGGTGAACAGATTTATTTGGTGACATAAGATTTTATTAGACTATGACAAAGTAGTCCTAAACTTATCTACCCCAAAACAGACAACAGTAACTAAACTATTTGAGTTTTATGTAATTGTACTTATACCAAAGAGAACATCAAATGGCAAATAGAACATATGTTTCCTGTTTTACAAAATAAAATGTCATGTTAGGAATAAAAGAACAGGAAATGAAATGTTTACCTGCATATTCAGGTGCTAAATATCCGAAAGTTCCAGCTAGCTTGGTGACCACAGAGCCCTTCTCTCCATTGGGAGCGGGTTTCACAAGTCCGAAGTCTGATACTTTTGCTCGGAAATCATCAGTTAGCAAGATATTTGAGGGCTTGAGATCTCTGTGTATGAAGCACTGATGAGCCAATGTATGTAGATATTCCATTCCTCTAGCAACATCTAATGCAATATTCAGTCTCCTCTTCCACGAAAGAGGCTCTAAGTTCAAGTTTTTCCAGTTGAAAAGATGCGTGCTAAGAGCACCTTGTGGCATGTGTTCGTAAACAAGGATCCGTTCATTGCCTTCAACAGAATATCCCAATAGAGACACTAAATTCCTATGTCTGACTTTGGAAAGAACAGAAATTTCAGATTGAAATTCATCCAACGCCTTGCTGCTAATTACTCCAGACTCCATTCTTTTGACAGCTATTTTTGTTCCATCGTCTAATTCTCCTTTATAAACCACTCCAAAACCACCACGCCCGAGTTCATTTTCTGGAGCAAAGTTCTTGGTTACATCCCTAAGTACTTGAACTGATATGACCAAATTGCCAGCTTCTGTCACAGGGTATTTACCACTGTGTATACTAGAAGAACCCCTTTCAGTCAGTATCGAAAGACTTCCTTTATTTCATCAGAAATTGCAATCTTGACCATCCGATCCAAATCAGAAGGATCTCTAGGATGAACCACAAGAGAAGTTGGACCTTTGTGCCTATCCATACTCCTCTTCCGAACATAAACATATAGTAGCATAGCAAGAGAAACTAAAAGTGTGAAACTTGCAATAGGAACCACAAAAATGACTAACTTAGACTTAGAAGAGCTCGACTTAATGGTCGATGAAGACAGTGAAGCAGCAGCGGATGTACTATTCTTTTGTGATGGGCTTGCTCTAAGAGGACTAGAGTTCAGTAACGAATTTCCACTCAAGATGAGTTTCAAGGGGGGAGTAAATTCAGGCAGAGGAAGGGAAATATGGTTATTACTCAAATCAAGCAGAACTAAATGTTTCAAACTAGTCCAACTGGATGGAATAGAACCAGAAATATTGTTAGATCCAAGATAAATATGAGTAAGAGATTCTAATTTTGCAATTGAAGGACTCAAGGTACCAGAAAGATTGGACTTAGGCAAGTTTATCACTATAACTTTTTGGTTAATATCACAACTTAATCCCCACCACGGCCCGTCACAAGGATTATCTCCTGACCATGATTCAACAAGTTTAGATGGATAATTCAACTCATCAAGGAATTCTAAAAGTGCCATAACCTCAGGTGCACAAATTTTGGCTTGACAAAAAGAGTTGGATTGATAACTAACATTTATAGCCTTGAAATTTGGTATTGGCCCCATAAAATGATTATTATTCAAATCAAGATGGCCTAATGACATATTTGCTAAAGACTCAGGAATTAAACCAACAAGATCATTGCTATTAACATTAAGATCCTGCAGATATGTCAAATTACCAATCTCCTTTGGAATTTTACCTGAAAAATGGTTCCCATGAAGCCAAAGACTAGTAAGTGATCTCATTGTTGAAACCACATCAATTGAACCACTCATGCCATCACCAATCTGATCATTCAACCAAAGCATTTTGAGCTCAGAATCCTCAAAAATACCTGGTATAGTCCCCGAAAGTCGATTCTTGGACAACAATAATACATCTAAAGAAGACATATTTCCAAGAAACTCAGGCAAAGAACCAACCAAATTACAGTTCATCAAAGTCAAGTTAGTCAATTGAGCTGAACTTTGCAACTCATTAGGCAAACTCCAACCAGAAGTAGCATTCAAAGGATTATCATCCAATGCCAACACCTCTAAACTCACAAGCCCGTTAAAGAAATCTAATGGAATACTATCAAACATGTTGAAATCCAAGAAAGCATAGCGCAACTCAGACAAACCACTAAAAGATGGTAACTTTCCACTAAATTTGTTCCTTTGCAACCCCAAATTAGTCAATTTAGACAACTTATTAAAATTCTGAGGCAAAGAGCCTTTTAACCCCAACCCCATAACTTGAATCTGTTGAATTCTGTTTCCAGTACAAATTATATGAGGCCAAGCTGGAGGACCACAAGGGTCATCACCATTAACTGGCCATTCTAAAAGCTCAGAATTTTCTAACCCTTTCTTGAACTCATTGATAATGGCTAAGTCATTAAGGTCTGTAACACTGTAAACAACTGAAAAAAGTGAAATAAAGAGTGTTAGAGCAAACCCCATTAGCTGAACAGCCTCCATTGATGATGATTTCATCAAGAACCACTAGACCACATGTATTGACAAGAATCACATAATCAAGAAAGTTGATTTCTTTGTGCCAACTAATGACTGTTTTTTGTACAAACCCATGTTAGAATTTAGACAAGGAGAGGTGGGAAACATGGGTTGATTGATTCAGATCACTACAAACCCAAGAATAATGGAGAAATAGAGATAGACAGAGTGTTATAATTGGAGTGAGAAAACTCTTATTAGTATGGAATTCTGCACACACTTTGTTGCATAATAAAATAATAATCTTCGCTAGCGTTGGCCATAAATTTCCAAATATTCTTGGCAAATATTATTTGAGTGAAAATTTGGGTGAAATTTCACCATGTGTTTGGCATAAAATTTGGGAAATATATTTCACCTTTTTAGAAAAATATGATTTATACGCACAAGTTTTAAAAACTATCAAAACTAACTAAAAGTTTGTATTACAAGTCAATTGAATGTTCGTTACAACAATAACAAATAATGTCCATGACACTAAAGCAATGTGGTATTTGGAGTGAGTGCAACAAGAATTATTCCATACATCGTGAAGTAGACAAAGTACATGACTTTGTTACCTAAAGCCAATTTTTAATAATTTCCATCAACAATTATATCATTATTTAATATTCACTAAATATTTTATCTCTATTTTGGTGTTCACGTAAAAAATGATGTAATACAATGCAAGCAACAACTAGAGAGGGTGTTTTTGTAAAGGATAAAAGATTTGGGTAAAATTTTAATTTTTAAAATATCCCAAATAATGAGATTTGACCCAAATACTAGAAAAAACTAGTATTTGGAAATTTGGGATATTTGCCAAAAATATTTGCCAAATAATGGCAAATTGTATGGACAAACATTATTTGCCAAATTTTTCCCAAATATTATTTGGAAAATTTATGGCCAAACGGGCCCTTCGTATTTCAATTTATTTGTCTTACTTTGATTTGACATTGAATTTAACAAACTAAACTTTGTTATCAATGATACGCAAATTCTACCGTTTAAAATGAAAAGTTTAAACTAAAGAGTTGCTAAAAAGGAGTTCTTTTACAATATATCACGTGAAAAGTTTGAATTATAAAATTACTAAAAAAAAAAAAAAAGAGAGACATTTTCAAAAAAAATTAAAGAAATATTAATAACAATGCATCAATTTTAAACAAGATGGGTTAAGATTGTATTTAGGAGTCATTTGGTTGGAAATAAATTATTTTAAAATTATTTTATTTTAAATAAATTATTTTACATAAGTTAAAGCCTAATGACCTAACCAGATGCAAGATATTATCCCTAATATTATTAACATTATACGTCACACCAAACAACTTCGATATAATCCATAGAGAAGGGAGAGTATTAGTAACGGATTTGACGATAACTTTTATCATTTTATTTAGAGCAATCTTCACATATAGCATACAGAAAAATTATATTTGTATGTTTTAGCTATAGTTTAAATAAATTTCGCTCCATAACAAACATAAATATTTATATTTCGCTATACATATACAAAAGAAAGTAGTTATATAATATGTTTCTGTTACGGTATAAATATACAAAAGATCAATTATATAATCTGTGTTTGTATAAAGCGAGGAAGAGAAAAGGCAAAAGAGATCTGGACAGGGAAATATTTGTATTGTGTGATTATAAGTGTATAGGACAAAGATATATGTATTTGCATATATATGTACAATTTTCTCTCTCTTATACAAACATAAACACAATTTATACATTTTTGTTTGTATAAGCAAGAGAGGCGAGGGAGAGACTGACGAGAGAGATCTGGGAGAGGGGAGAGAGCGAAACAAAAATTTGTGTATATATACAATTTTCTCTCGCTTTATACAAACACAAACACATTTTATACATTTGTGTTTGTATAAAAGTGAGAGAGGCGAGAAAGAGAACGAGAGTGACGAGCGAGATTTACCAGGAGAGAGACGAAATAACAATAGTTTGCTATGATGTAAAATTAAATCAAATTATATATGTTTATAACATTTAATTTAAATTAATAATTTACTATTAATATAAAAAAAATTATATATATTTTAAAAAAGATCATCAAATGAATATAAATATTGATTCATATGACAAGTTGAGCACTCACAAGCTTTAACTTTTTAACTCTACATCTTGAGTATAATCCAATATAATTAATACAAGTGGTTTGATTGATGAAAGAATATTAAAGAAAAAAAAAATCTGGCTGTGAAGATTTAGCAAGTGATGACCATAAAAAGTGGATCTTCCATTAAAAGGGCTTAATTTTGCAAATATAAAAATGCAAATAGTGGAGGCAAAATAGGGCATTATGAAAATAATATTGACCTTAGGATATATAATAATGACAATTGACAAGGACATTATTGTCTTTTTTTTAAAAAAAAAACTTATTTATATGTAAGCACATTATTTAATTCTTTTATTTGCCTTTTTTTAAGGAAAAAGATTTTGAAATTGCTCATACTTCACTATAAAAATTAAAGTTATTGAAAATGATATGAAAGTTAAAAATAACTTATGGTATTAAATAAAAGGATCAAAATAATTGGAGTATACGTATCTAAAAGTTGAAGAAATGTTATGAAATTAGTGAAATATGACTCATTTAGATAATGGTCACTTTCGATATGTTCAAAAACAAATTATAGATCGTAATCTAAAAGATCGATAAATCAAGGAAAATATATTTACTAAATAATTATTTCGATAGTAAGTATTCAAAATAAAATTACTATTTTGCCCATTACTACTATGCCTTGTGAGTGGTCAATGATTGAGAGACCACTTCCCAGCATGTGGGGTTGTTTCACAAATTGTCTTTTAAAGAAAATATAAATTGCATATTTACCCCTTCTAATATCAGAAAATATCACTTAACCCCTTAATTTTTTAAAAAATAATATTTTTTATTCGCATTGTATGTCTATATCAATAATCGAGGAATGAATAAGACTTCTTCAATTTATAAGTAGAGATTTTGTTTTCGAATACTAAAAATAAACAACTTTTCGAAGGGAAAGCTTTCTCTTCTGTAATATATTCTACACATGAATCTGTACTAAAATTACATCTACTAATTGTGAATATCATTAGTTTTAAATTATATACATTTTGGAAAACTTATATTTCTCAGTAATTATTCACTTTATGTTCATCATATTTAAAGTAAGACATTTTAGATGTAAATTAAATAGTGAATATCATGATTACTCACTCTATGTTCATCATACTTACGAAGTTTTATTTTCAAAGTTAAGATTTTTAAAGTATAAATTTAAATTAATTGAGTTAAAAAAAAATACTGAACATCGAATAAAAACAAACGAATAAAAATTGAATGGATGATTATAATTATGTATAATTTCTTATGTTGGTAAATTTAGTATATAGGTATAAGAAGTACGGACCAAAATATTGTAAAGGAAAATTAGTTCAATTATCCTTTGTTTTTTTTTATATAAAAAAATAAATATATTAAAATACATGCTCATTTGTGATTATAAAATATTTTGTTAAGTTCACAAGAATGTAATTTTTTGGATTTTTGTTTTCTACACTATGATATAATGCCTTTAAATTCTACATCTTTTTTAACTTTTATAAGAGAGCAAATATAATATCTTATCAATTTTATTTTATTTGTAAAAATTTAAAGATAAGATAAATCTTGTCTTTTACGTTTGAAACCTTTTATTTCCTGTCAATGAAACAAAAATATTAAATTTAAAAAACTCATCTAGTTAAAAAAATAAATATTTATACTATACATGTGATATTATACTGATGAATATAATCAATGCACGTTATATTGGACATATTCGATCAATCATTCACCTCACAAGCACTATTGCTATATGGCCGAAAAATATTTTAGTTACACGTTTAATATTTATATAAAATTTCGATTAATTTAAATTTATATTAAATAAAATTTATTATAAAAAAATGTTTTTTAATCAAATTTTTATTTATACTGGATATTCGAACCCCATCTCTAATTATCCCATCACATTTATATACTTCATGATGACATTTTAATAACGTTTTCATTCTATTTATTATTATGGATTAAATTACTTCATAATAATTTTAAAAAATAAAAAGAAACTTTTTTGTTAATATTTTATATATAACACTATATATTGACTGGACCTGATAGGCAAAGCTGGTTTTTGGTACCATAATCCAAAAAAAAGGCAGACAAAATATACCCCCACACCACCCCCACCCACCCCAAACCAATACTTTATCTTCGCTCTCGATCGCGCTTCGAGCGATATATTATATTTTTAATATTAAGTTGAAATAACTTAATTTTATAACTTTTTTTTACATAACAATAAATGATACCAAAAAATAAATTACTAAAATAACGTAAAATGTTATAAAAATAATCGAAAGAAAAGATAATTATTTTTTTGAATTGGTTTGCCTCGTCAAAAAAACAAAAAGCAAATAATATTATTTATTTTTAAAATCTATTTTCGAACACCTATCTAAAAGATACAAAGATGTTGAAATCATAAATGGATTGTACATATTTAAACTCGCATCTAATGAAAAAAATTATAAAAATAATATTTCACATCTACTTTTTACATTCTTTCTTCCCCTTATTTGCTATCATGTCAATTGCTCCCCTTATTTGCTATCATGTCAATTGCTCATTAAATCTTATTTATTATTGTAACCCATAAAAAATACCATTACATGTTATTCAAAATCAATATTAAAAACAAATAAAATGGGTAATGACCTAATGAAAAACTCAAGAGGAAAAAGAAAATATTAGTAAAGAATTGACACCGTAATAACCTTTAAAAATAAAATAATTTCAATATAATTTTGAAATGTTTTTTTTTTTCATATAGATTTTGAGCTTTTAAATATAAGGGGGTGTTTTTTATTGAATTGTTTTAAGTAACTTATAAGTTAAAAGATATATAAAAGTCATAAGTTGAAAACACTCAACTTTTGATTTTTAACGTTTCTTTTTAAAAAGTCAATTCAAGCACTTAAGGTATTTCCTAAATCATTCGAAGTTTTTTTTTTTAAAAAAAAAAATAATTAATATGTGCCTCTTGTAAAGGCAAACAATGTATATTACCATATCTTTTAGTACGTAATGAATTGGGTAAGTCATGACATATGAAAATTGTAGGTCAATGAGTTTTCTTTCAAATGCCACCAATTTATTATCACTTTATATATAGAGTTATGCACTATGACCATTTTATCAGAGACTAGTGTACTTGTAAATATGAGAAATTTTGAACGTTCATAATTTTGACTTTAAATGTTAGTTTCGAGTATAGAAAAATTATATTTCACGATTGATACCACATTTCAACTTATAAAATACCAATAATTACTCATTCAAACTAAAACACATAATTTATTAAATCATTACAAATATCCATAAAAAATTGGGTAAAAAACCTACGAGCAATCAATGTGTGCCTCTCTCGAAGGCAAATAATGTATACTACAGTATCTTTTAGTACATAATGAATTAGGTGAGCCATGATATATAAAAATTATAGTTCAATGAATTTTCTTTCAAAAGCCACCAATTTATATCATTAGATGTATATAGTAATGCATTATAACCATTTTGCCACATACTAGGGTAGTTGTAAAAAAGAGAGGTGTGACTTATATATATATATATATTATATATATATATATATATATATATATATTGTGTTAGAGTTTGATAATTTTGAGTTCGTGTTGCATAGGACTTCATTGGTGGATTTTGGGAAGCTTCCCTATCATGAATTTTTTTTATACACAAAACTTGAAAATGAAATCTTTAATTAAAGAACGAATAACTTTATTCACTGCAATGCATCTTTTAACGGTTATGTAATGCTAATACTTTTTGTTTGTATAGCATGAGAGATTACTTAGATTTAAAGGGTCAAAGAGTTGGGGCATTTGTAGCACTTTTCTATTTATTTTTTCCTTGAATAAAAATGCTTTTTGTTATGAATTAGTATTTAATTGAAAGATAAATTGTCTTGGATTGAGAATGATTGTGTACTTTATCTAAAGTTTTAAGTGTCAATTTAAGTCGATATTGGAAGCATCAATACGTACTTTGGACTTTTCTTTAATAAAAAATAAAATATTTTACGGGAATTAAAAAAAATAAAGTTTACTTCTCTTAATTAATAGTTATTATCTCATAAATTAGAATTGTTTTTACTAATTAACCTTCCAAGAAACTATTAAAATGCCCTTCCATGATCTAGTGGAGCAATTTAAAAAAGAATTATGATTAGAAAAAATAAATAGTAAATATGTTTGGCATTTACACATATAAAGATCCGTTTGAAAAAATATTGGGTCAAAATCAGAGAAAAAATGTAAGTTTGAAAAGTATGTTATCAAATTCGGACTCCCATGAGTTTTATAAAATCATAATAAACAATATGTGGCATCGACTTGAATCGTAACGTCACCCTTACCCAACTTTGTACAGGTTCATTCATCACTAACATGGTATGTATTGACATGTTTATGTCTATTAATAGTAAAATAACAATTTAGTTTTATATCTCAAAGAGAATATTTCTTTACTTAGATTTTTTTAAAAAAATCTAATCAATTGATTAAGGTATATAAGATTTTAGTACTTTAGGACTTTAATCATGAAATGTCTATTTCCAAAAACAAATGTTTGCTCAAACTAAGAAATTTGTTGTCTATAATGCACATGAGGCATATTCATTGTATTTAGTGCTAAAATTAGTGTGATATTGATGCCAATGTTGGTAGGATATTTTCAAAGATGAAGGCATGAAGCTACCATGCTTTATAAATATTAGGTTCAAAAAGTATTTTCATAATATCCTTTGTAATATCTCGAAAATTACATTAATTATGTTATTATAGTTTATATATATTTTTTATAGGGTAATTTTCACATATAGCAAATAAAAAATTTATATTTGTATGCTATATCAAAGTTTGCATAATTGCGTTCTATAGCAAACATAGAAATTGTATAATTCGCTATACATATACAGTTGAAGCAAATTGTATAAAACGAAGTGTATAAAACAAGAAAGAAAAAGACACTTGGGCAGAGAACTGTATAAAAACGAAGTGTATAAAACGAATTGTATTATTATAAGTGTATAGAATAATTATATACAATTTGAATTTCTATAAAATGAGAAAGAGAGAAAGACAAAAGAGACTTGACAAGGAATATACAATTGAATCGAATTGTATGAAACGAGAAAGAGAGAAATTAGATACAATTTGAAAATTGTATAAAACGAGAAAGAGAGAAATTAGATACAATCTGAAAATTGTATAAAACGAGAAAGAGATAAAGACAAAAGAAACTGGGTAGGGGAGTATTTTTATTGTATAATTATAAGTGTATAGGACGAAAATATATGTACTTGCATGTGTATATATAATTTTCTCACGCTTTATACAAGCAGAAACGCAATTTATACATTTCGCTTATGTTTGTATAAGTGAGAACGGCGAGCGAGATTTAGGAGAGTGGCGAGCAAGATCTGGAAGAGGGGAACAAAAGTATATGTATTTATACAATTTTCTCTGCTTTATACAATTAGATACAATTTTTATACACTTGTGTTTGTATAAAAAGTGAGGAAGCGAGCGAGAGATTGGAGGAGAGTGGCGAGCGAGATATTTGGGAGAGAGGCGTTTGACAATTTTTTGCAAACGTTTGCTATGAAGCACAATTAAATCAAACTCTAGATACTCTATTTATTTTAGATTATTAGTTTGTTATTATATACGATTTTTCCTAATTTATATTTAACTTTTATATCAATATCAATTTAAAATAAGTGACACAAGTAACCAACTGGTCTGTTTTAAAAATCTTTAAAGAAAAAACTTGTTGATGGACACTTAAACGGTGAAGCCCATATAAAACAAATATTTGTGGGCTCAATTTTTTTTGTAGCCCTCAAAGTTGTTCAACAAACACAAACCATTTACCTAAAAAAAGTCTTTTATTTAACGTTTAATAGTTCGAGTAATCGATTATTAATTCTAAAATACACTAGATTAGAAATCAAATCAATAAGATATCGATTGATCAGTATTGACTTAGGAATTATTGATCTTAGTAAGACTTCAACAAAAAAATAGGTTAAATAGTATAAAATTCGAACATATTCACCAATTTATTTCATGTTCTTCTAAACGATAAAAACTTATCACGTGTCGATCCAAAAGAGAAAAGATAATTATCAACCAATGGTGCTTTGTTAGTCCCTCTCAGAGAAAGATCTTGTCTTGTAATATATTTTTCTTGTTCAAGATGAGCTTGAATTTATGTTTATCCAAGTGTTCATCGTTGTCAATTATAATATTTGTTGACACGTTTTGTTTTATTTTATTTTTATAATTTCAATCAACTGAGAAATTGACAATGACTCCTTTGCTAGGACATAAATTTATCCTAAATAATGTTAAAATCACATGTGGAAAATAAAAAAAAATCAAAGAGTATTAAACCAACCAACCTTTCTTCCTAAAGCAACTACTAATACTAAACGTTGAAAAACCAAATGTCCATTTTTAATTATTTCGTTACATCTCCTTTATAATTATGATAAAATAATTGAGAATATTTTATTTTTAATTAAATTTTTTAAATTGTGTTAAATCCTGAAGGTATTAATATGAAGTCCTTTACCATTCTCATTAAATTAACATGTTCAATATAAATTCAAATTAATCAAATCAATAATTATCGATATAAAATAACTAAAACAAAAGACAAATCAAAGAAAAAGAAAACAATATTTCTTCATTTTTTTAAAAAAACAACTTTTAATAATAACATTTAAAAAGTAAATAATGTTTTTTTCTTCAACTGTTCAATGACAAAATATCATCTATCATAGCTATCAATTAACACGTTTCAAACAGCCTATTATAAAGTCGTAGATTTTTAAATTGATAAGAATTGTTTTTGTCCAAAAAAAGCTCCAAAGTTGTAGAAGCATATTCTATTTTCCTGAATATCCTAATTAAAATAAATACAATCAGTTACGTGTGAATTGACCCGTCATATCATCATCATCATATAAATACCACTTAAATTTTATACGATATAAAAGTTAATCAAAGTTTTTTATGCAAAATTTTAGACTGACTTGACATAGTAAGATTGCGAGCAAGCGACAAGAACGTGGATCAGTTATCAAGTACCGCTATGTACATAGTAAAAAACAAAAAACGTGAGCCAGTGATCTAACATAATATAAATATTTTCATTATATATTTTTATTTGTTGTTTTTCGTCTAGTTTCCGTAGTATATTCCTTGCGAATTATTATATACGAGCAAATTTATTTGATGCATATGCGACGATTTGAAAAAAGAAAAGAAGAAATTATGACTCAATATTATTTAAATAAATTTGTTATCAACTCACGTGACTAAATCCACATCAGTGAATTCCATACGTGCACGTCATTTCCCGCGAATCCAATCAACACGGTTTCATCTTACGTGTTAAATCCACGTGGAATTTCTTTTAAGCAAAATATTATTTTTTAATTCCCAAAATCATAGCCTTTAAATTATCAGCCGTCCCCTTTGTTTCACTTCCCTTTCTTCACCATTGAAGAAAGCGGAGAAAACGAAACACTCTAATTTCTTCTCGAAACCCTAGAAACTACCAGAACCTCACCGGAAAAATGATCAATTTCAGGCCGCCGGAGACGAGAACGAGGCCGTCTGTAGGTTCGAGTTCGAGCTCGTTGTGACGGCGGAGAAAGCGTTGTCGTTTATATCGAAGGGATGGCAAGAGGTACGATCTTCAGCGGATGCGGATCTTCAGCTTATAAAAAACCGAGCGAATAAGTTTAAGAACATAGCGGATAGAGAGCTGGAGAATTTCATCAATTCAGCTTCAATATCGCCTTTTGCTGTTCCAGCAATTACGGCTTCTACCACTACGGCACCGGCGGAGATTGATTTTGTGAAGAAGCTTCGTCCGAAGCTTTCTGAGATACGTAGGGCGTATTCGTCGTCGGAGTTTAAGTGGCCGTCGCAGGGGAAGCTTAGGATTGATTTATCAGCGATTAAGAATGCAATTGTGGCGGAAGTGGAAGAGGAGGAGGAGAAGGAGAAGGAGAGGGAAAGGGAGATATGGAGGAAGTGGAGGTGTGACAGGCTTAAGGAAGAGAGACATTTTGGGGAATTTGATTGGGAGCCTATTAAAGCTTTTAAGACTCGGTTAAAGGAGCTGGAAGTGGAGCTAAAGGGATCGAGTTCGTCTCCAGCGGAAATTTTTGAAGTGATTAAGAATAGTGAATTTGTGGGGAAAGTAAAATCAAGCTTGGTAATTTCAGATTCTGATTATTATGCTTTATTTCCTTATATCATTCTTTTAACTATGGAATCATATAGTATATGTTTTTCATTCATGGACTAAAAGTATAATTATTTGTCATGTTGCTGTTTATATTTAAGCTATGGTTTACCATCATTGTTGAAATGACCTTCTTTTTTTAAAAAAAATCTTGGATGAGTATATCTATGGTCTTTTTCATCTGTTCTCAATTGTTAAGAGTATCTTTTCTTTGGTCGAGAAAAATTTGGTATGGAACTTTTGATGGATGTGTTACTTGTTTAGTTTGAAGGAATATAGTAGGTGTTTGGTGTTGATGAATGATCTGTTCAGGCTAGTGGTTATGTGCTGCTGTTCTGTCACAATTGCATAGATTCTTCAATAACAAGCTAGTTTCCTCTTCTCCCAAAAATGAAAAACTTAAAGCAAATTACAACTTAAAAGACCTGTTACTTGTCAGAGGAATCGAGTCTGAATTTGGTTCTTCAACTTTTAACATAAGTAATCTTATGCAAGATGGTATGCGTTTAAGAAGGTACTACAATTCACATTGTTCAACTTTGCTTTTGTGGTTCCTTTATAGTTCCTAGAGCGTGAAAACTGTTTTACGTTGAAAGTTACCCCTATGGTTATTTTTCCTCAACACCATCTCTTGTAAAATGAAAAATACAGTGTTCTGTGATTCATTTTTATCTGATATGCCCTCTCTTGTTAAAGTTTTATAAGCAATAATTGGACTGCCGGATCACCTAGTAGCCAGGGACAGACTTAGTGTACAAGTTGTCACTTCATCCAAACCCAATAACTTCGACCCTGATCCAATGTGTTAAAAATCTATTAAATATGCAGAAATAATAGATTCCGACTCCGGTGAATCTAATGATGTGATAAGATTTTGAACTCGGACCCATAAAGTTCAAATCTTGTATCCGCCTCTGCCTAGTAGGTTAGGTATTACAAATCTCCTTTTCGGGGAAGGCACAACTACTCTGTCTCTTTAGGTAGTACATGGTTTTTCCATATGTGCTAGATATTTTCATGATATTTCATTTCTCTTATTTTTGAACTTCCTTTTGTGGGTTACTGTGCTAATGGTGGAGTTCAGTTTTTCTGTTGTTCCATCATTGTTTTTTTAAATACTGACAAATGCCCCAGAGCCTGCCCCTCTACCTTTCTCCACTTAATTTCCAGGTTTTAGTCTGCGATAGGGTTCTGCCCCTCTACCCTTCTCCACTTAATTTCCAGGTTTTAGTCTGCGATAGGGTTCAAACATGCGACATGCGACATGCGACTAGACCAGAACCCTTGGGGCGAGGTTGTCCCATCTTGATGCTGGTAATAGCTAGAGTTCTTTTTTTTTTTGGGTTGTGGGATCAAGTCAAATGGGTTGGTGGATTTTTTATATTTAGCTTACTGTTTAATGAGTGATTTTGGTCGCAATGGGAGGGTAAGCTTGTGTTTGATCAACTCATCAGCCAAGGACAGTTGCTCTCTTTATTTTAGATCTTTCTTTGTGTCTTTCGGTTCCTTTACCGTTATGTGTTGACTTGTTATGTAAGTTGTCTTTACTCACATTTGTATTGATTGTTGTTTATTCATGTGATTAATATATATTTTTTCTACTTGTATAATTGTATTTCAGAAATCAATTTGCAAGGAACCAGAAGATGCAAAGGTTAGTGTCTTATCTCTTAAACATTGGATGAGGTTTTATTCTACAAGATTTTTATGCGTATGATTTGGTCCGTGCCCTGAGCTTAATATCCTGCTTCAAAAGTTTGAGAAAAGATGGGAATCGAAAGAGAAATGAAAACATTTCTCTTGCGTAATTTGGTTTTACACTTGTAATCTGAGAGGTGATGAAAAGCTTAGGAGGAAGACACAAGGAGGGGATATTCTTTTCTTGATAATCGAGAACAGAATTCACTCTTATTTTTTTCACTATTTTAAACAAGTGAATTAGAAGACGTATCTCTTATTTTTATCTTGATTTACCTCTGCGAATTTAACATTCTAAACGACCTAATCTTTCCTATCATGTATACAAGTTGAATTACATGTCAACAGCAGAAAATTTGGACATAGTATTTACTATCTAGGCGCTAGTCTCTCCGGGTTAAATTATTGGTGAATTTTAACTAGGATTAGATTTTATTCTAGTAGACTGATGGCAATAGACTAGAGGCATTTTCTCTCTCTTATCCATCCTTACATGATATTCATCTATCCAGGGAGTTCCACCACTTGATGTGCCAGAACTATTGGCATATTTAGTTAGACAATCGAGCCCATTTTTGGATCAACTTGGAATAAGAAGAGGTAATAGTTCAATTGGGATTTACAAATCTATTGTTGTAATTTTGGATTGTCTTTGTTGTTTATGATCTGTTTGCAATGCTCAACAATGCATTTAGTCTATGACTCCATGAATGTCCTTATTTTTCTTCTTCTTTTTGATGCTTAGTCTCTTTAATCTGTTGAAGGTAGATATTCTTCACTAGCATAAGTCAAATTGGTGATGCTCCCTATGCACTCCTGGTTTGATGTTTTATCAGTGCTTTCACTTTTCTCTAGATATCACTTATTCTTTTTGGTCATTTGGCAGGATGTATAGGCTACTATTGCACGTTTACTAGGATGGTTAGATTACTTTGCAGCAAGCTATATTTCTTAAAATGTTCTCAGTTTATATTTATGGTAAACTGTCGCAAATGAAGCTCTGAGTGTTCTCATCTTGTGTGAAATCTGTGGTAGCTCTGTTAATGGGATGTCCATTATGTGTCCTTGACATGTCCAAAGTGGTGTTGCAGAGATTTGAATGATATACTGGGGGTAACACAGTATGCATTTAAAAAAACTGTAACCGACGGATGTTAGTTATGGATGTCATAATTTAATAATGGAACTTGATGTGTCATATCTTCAATGTACAACAACTAGAATTCTGGTTCTTATGATATACAAGAATAAACTGAAGTACTCTTTCTTTTTATTTTGTTATAAATTTATTCTAAGTTTAAATGTCTATCTGCTGTCTGTTGAAACTATAAGCCATCTTCTCTGTCTTTAATTTGTTTGCAGATATATCAGAGAAGATTGTAGAAAGTTTATGCAGCAAAGGACACAGCAAGCTTTTGCTAAATTCCTTACCCGGAGGGGGGTCCTCACTGATTGATGGTGAAATTATGAATGATGAATTAGATTTAAGAATCGCCAGTGTTCTTCAGAGTACTGGTCATTGTTATGATGGTGGATTTTGGGGAGATTCTACCAAGCAGAACCTAGAAGGTGATAAGAGACATGTAGCAATAGTTACAACTGCTAGCCTTCCTTGGATGACAGGAACTGCTGTAAATCCTCTATTCCGAGCGGCTTACTTAGCCAAATCAGAAAAGCAGAATGTTACATTGCTGGTTCCATGGCTATGTAAGTCTGATCAAGAGTTGGTTTATCCCAACCAACTTACTTTTAGTTCTCCTGAAGCTCAAGAGCTTTATATACGCAATTGGCTCGAGGAGCGAATTGGTTTCAAGGCTGACTTCAAGATTTCATTTTACCCTGGAAAGGTAGTCCATGAATAACAAGCTCAATAAATTGTAACATGATTGGCAAAGATGTTGAGATGGATGTGATTATTGACAAATGTTTTTTCCCTTCCAGTTTTCCAAAGAAAGGCGGAGCATTTTACCAGCTGGAGACACTTCTCAGTTTATCCCATCTAGGGATGCTGATATTGCAATTTTGGAGGAGCCAGAACATCTCAATTGGTACCACCATGGAAAACGTTG
This sequence comes from Solanum peruvianum, assembly GCA_027705065.1. NCBI lineage: Eukaryota > Viridiplantae > Streptophyta > Magnoliopsida > Solanales > Solanaceae > Solanum > Solanum peruvianum. The sequence goes on along the minus strand of JAKWJD010001764.1, from coordinate 64,125,354 downwards.
GACTGATAAATTCAACCATGTTGTTGGCATAGTCCACACAAACTATTTGGAATATATCAAGAGGGAAAAGAATGGGGCGCTTCAAGCCTTTTTTGTGAAACACATTAACAATTGGGTCTCGAGAGCATATTGTGACAAGGTATTGTTAGTCTATGGTAAATTGTCATCAGAAAAGGGGAAAGAGGGAAACTGTGGGTTATACATGCATTGAGCATTGGAAGATGCTTTAACACTTAATTTTAAAGCACCATGTTCTTTTTGAAATTTTAAATCATCTCCCCTGTTATTTCATGTTGGTCCTAATTGAGATGTCAATTTTCCTGTTTAGGTTCTCCGCCTTTCTGCTGCTACACAAGATTTACCCAGGTCTTTGGTCTGCAATGTTCATGGTGTCAATCCAAAGTTTTTGAAAATAGGAGAAAAAGCAGCTGCAGATCGACAAAGCGGCCAGAAAGTTTTCTCTAAAGGGGCATATTTCCTAGGCAAAATGGTTTGGGCGAAGGGATACCGGGAGTTGATAGATCTCTTATCAAAGCACAAAACTGAATTCGATGGCTTTCATTTGGATGTATTCGGCAATGGGGAAGATGCTCATGAAGTACAGTGTACGGCAAAGAGGTTAAATCTCAATGTCAACTTCATGAAAGGTAGAGACCATGCAGATGATTCTCTTCATGGGTAAGAATCCTTTAATAGAACCTTTCTCAGATACGCAGGATAGGCATTTTTTCAGTGTATCTTGTTCCATTTTGGTGCAATGATCTATAAAGCATCGTAGAGGAATTTAAATGGAACTGACAATAGTTACATTCTGCTCCCTTGTGACAAAATGATTCTAGAATTACTCTTAATGTGTCAATTGCTAAGATGGTAAAGATATTCATATGATAAACAGAGTTAACCTTTAGAGTAATCGAGTGCATGTCCAAAACCTGATTTCAATTTTATTTGGGAGCAAATTTTCGTATTCTTTTTAAGCGGTAGATACCTCATTTATGACTCTATTTGTATAAAGTCTTAAAATTTTGTCGGTGACGTCTTTTAAAAAAACTGAATAAAATTGTTTTTTTCTTCTCTGAAGTTTCTCATTGAAGAAGTGGGAATTTATGTATAGCTGATCCCAACTGCTAGATCTTGTGTTTGTTCAACAAGGTTGAGTAGATGCAATTTGCTGTCCTTTTCTTAAATGCTAGTAGTTGATTTTCCCCATTTCAGTTTTTCCTGTTTGATCTTTTTTTTACCGTTCACCTTTTTAACTTACATACTTTGCTTGCAGTTATAAAGTCTTCATAAATCCTAGTATCAGTGATGTGCTCTGTACTGCCACAGCTGAGGCTCTTGCAATGGGGAAATTTGTAGTCTGTGCAGATCATCCATCCAATGAATTTTTCCAGGCATTTGCCAACTGTTTGACTTACAAGACACCTGAAGACTTTGTAGCAAAAGTTGAGAAGGCTATGTCTAGCGAACCTCAACCTCTCACTCCCGAGGAGCAATACAGGCTTTCATGGGAGGCTGCTACACAGAGGTTCATGAAATATTCTGACCTCGAAAAGGTTTTGAGTGATGAAACAAGTCTGGACAGGAGACGTCGGAAAGGCATGGGTAAGTCAGTTTCCATGCCAAACCTAGAAGAGATGGTTGATGGGGCTCTGGCATTCACACATAATTGTCTCACAGGGAATGAGTTCTTGAGGTCGTGTACTGGTGCAATACCCAGAACTCGGGATTATGACAAACAGCATTGCAATGATCTCCATCTCTTGCCTCCTCAGGTAGAAAACCCAATATATGGCTGGTAAATAGAATACGTAACTAACATGTATATCATTATTTCTTATATGTATTATAAATTGTTAGGAAAACTGGATGCTTGTTAATCCTTAGCTCCAATTCTAATGGTCTAGGTTTTGATGCTTTCTAGCTATTGATTTTGATGCAGTTAACCTTGCAGGGTTAGTTCATAGGATTTATACGTAAAGTTTGTAACTTGTAATAGACCTCTTCTGTTTCATGTTTATGGTGTCGGGGTTACTCCAAGTTTAGGATCACACTGTCTCTTAGTTTACGAAGGTTGGAAAACTTCCATGAGCAGTAGCAATTGGTCTCTTGGACTTACTATTATATTGTAGTTATTGATCTGTGGCAACACGAATATTAATCGAAATTATGCTTGAGAGTTTTGTAGTTGTTTCTTGGTGTATAGCTGGAAAGTAATTCACTCACTCGTGAGGGAAGTGTTGTTTGTAACAGTGATCAGTTTGTGCAAAGGTAAATGAACTCAACAGCTACTGTGTAAGCCCAATTCTATATTTTGCTACTGGGCCAACAGTTTATTGCAGCCTCCAGCATACAAAAGGATGAATCAGGGCCCGTGTAGTTTGGGTCATTCTGCACTTTTGCCCCTATTTTATGTTGGTCTTAATTTATACACTTTATAATAAATACTCCTCCGTTTCAAAAAGAATGTTTGACTTGGAACGGAGATTAAGAAAAAAAAGATTTTTTAATCTTGTGGTTCTACATTAAAATTAGGTCAAAAGTATCAAAATGCTCTTTAATCTTGTGGACTTACGTGGAAAGTTAAAGTGCTGCCAAAAAAGAAAAGGAATCGTTCTTTTCGAAATAAATTAAAAAGGAAATACGGTCATTCTTTTTTAAACGGATGAAGTAACTTTTCGTGAGGTATAAGTTATATATTTTTGTATCATGATATTTCACAAAGTTATTTCTAGACATGACGCTGATTTCTAAATAACTTATGCCCCACTTGGCATAAGTTAAAAAGGAAAAATTACATAAATTAATACATTTTAAAAAATAATTACTGATCTTAGCGATATTTTTTTTATTACCATTTATAGCAATGCTTTGTTAAATATGTAATATGTATTAAAAGTGAATTATGCACGCAATATATATGAAATATAATTGTTTTTTGAGATATATCATGTTTGTTTGGTAAAAAATTGTCACGTTGTATTATAAGTGTATTAAAATATGTGACAAATGTATTATTCATCATTAAAATTTATATTATATGTGAATAATAAATTGTTCTTTATAATATGTATTAAACTTATATTATAAATGAATTAAAAGTGATTAAGTGGAAAAAACATTATGCTATAAATAATAAATATTCTTTTAATTATAGTATAGTATATTTATGTAAGTTTCCCAAATTAAAATGCTACAGAGTAAAGACCAGTCCATTTGAAGAAAAAAACAAGTAGTTTCATGTTAGTGTTTGAGGTTCTTAGACATTGCCTTTTTTTTATTTTTTTTTATTTTTAAAAGTTCTCTAAAAAATATGAAAAATTAGTGCATATGTAAATGTCATTCAGAATCATTTTCTGTCGTACCAAACACAACCTATCTTCCTTTTACTCTCTGCATAAATTTTCTTTTATAAATAATTTAATTTTCACTATTTTTATTATTTATTAAAATAAAAAGTCTAGTTGTGGGATCCCAGGTTAGGCAGGAGGGGGGGGGGGATTGAAAATAAATAATATGTAAAACATGAAGAAGCTGATGTTGAGAAGCACTTAGTTGACTGTCAATTCATTTTTTTTGTTTTTGGCCAGCAATATTCTTTTTGCATGGATGTAAATTTAATGTAATAATTAAAATATAATTCAATTTATTTCTTTTAAAAGTTAAAAGTAGTATAATCATGTGACAACCATTTAATGTAAATTTGAAGTGACTCTTCAACACGTACAGGAGCTTCTACGTACATGCAATACATCAATCTTGAGAAATATATAATATATAAGTCGCAGCGGTGTAATTTTATGAAAACTCAATATCTTCTGTTTAAACCTTATATATTGTAAAATATTTATTAGATATTCGACTATAAATCATTACTATCATGTATTAAATTATCATCATATAATTATTATGAAAATTCATAAATTTTACTCGTAAGACCGTCTTTTATAATACAAATTAAAAGAGGACTACATGAATATTGGTGTTAGTATATATATACATGAGAATTATTTTATCACTTGTTGTTAAATTGAATTATTATGAATAGTAAGCTTATTGTTCCTCACATATTTTTAATGTTTTTGTACCCATAAATTATATTATTGGTTGATAACATTTTGGGGGAAGAAAAAATAAATCAGAGTTATGGTTATCACTTATTCTCTCTCCCTCTGTACCTATTTAGTTGTCCACTTTATAAGTGACACACATATTAAGACACCAATTATTATCATAGGTTAATTACAATTTCATTCGTAACTTAAAAGATTATGCAACTCCTCAAGGGTAATAAATGTATTTTTTTGTTCCGAAAAACATGCATTACAACATAGCAGTACTAGAAATTTTCTAGAATTAAATAAGGGCATATTAGAAAATTTTTTTGATATTTTTCTTGATTTGTTAAATTGAACAACAGATATAAAAAAAATATGAACAAATAAATAGAGACAGAGGGAGTATTATATTCCATTTACTTTGGATTCTATGATAAGGTGAAAATAGAATGAAATTTACTTTTACTGTCTCCATTACATATTAGTTATCTACATTATTATAAAGAGTTCTTCTGAATTATTTGTTCGTTTACTTGAGATAAAATGAGTTAAACGTTATAATTATAATTCTTTATCTTCCTTTTTAAACGTGTAAATAAATTTGTAAAATTTCAAAAAAAATCTTTAAAAAGTAAATTAATAAGATTATTTTATTTATGATTCTTTTAAAAACGTAAAATTGAAAAATAAATGGTTGATATGGGACGGTGGGTGTATAATATGATATACATATTGTTTAGAATCTAACTTTTCCTATGATTCATGAACTTGTCCTAAATTATTATTCTTCTGATGATAAAAACAGATTAAAGGTTAATTAGCTTTAATTAGAAAGTGGTTATGCAGTGGGATTGAAGCCTCCACTTCTAATTCTCACTTAGTTTTGTTTCTCTTTTTTAACACATTAAAACGTAAACTTGCAGTGCAACTTGGACTACAATAACTATACTAATTAGTTTCTCAACTTTCTTGGTAACCGGAATGTTCGGTACGAAGAAAAATATTTTGAAAAGAAAATAATTAAGTAGGATTTTTTTGTAATGTTCCATATGCAAATAAAAAAATATATGTTATATAATCTGGATAAATAATATGAAAAGTAGAAATAGGATGTGGGGTGGTAGTTATATTGGGGCTGATGGTGAAGATAAAATGTGTTAGTGGAAACTTATTTTCTCAAAATAATCTTCGTCAATCGAACATATAAAATTAAGAAAATGTTTCTTAGAAATTGTTTTTTCTATACTGAACATACCTTAGAGATGCTTAAACATGGAAATTACTTTATAGTTTAATTAAAGATCTTGAATTACGTTCGACCATCTGTAAATATTTGTTATGATCTAAATAATTTAGTGTTACGCCGAAGCTAGCAAAGTAATCTTCGCTATATCAAAAGTAAGAAGACAAATGAGAAATATATCAAAAGTAACAAAGATGTAATGTGATTCGGTCAATGATCAACGCCCACAAAAGAAATCGAGTTACCTCACACAATTCACTTGGATTAAAAAAAAGTTCACTTGTGTACACAACTCTCAAAGCCCCCTACTAAATTATAAGGAACGATCTTAAACCTTTTCGTACAAGAAAAAAACTAGCCAAATATCAAAAACTTTATATTTTTCTTTTAAAAAAAAACTCATTTATAAAAAAACTCGCAACAATTAATAGACTAGTGTCTTTTCACTATCAATATCATCAACATAGATAGAAATATGACTTAAAAAAAGTATTTTGTTGTTACATATGTGATATGCCCTTTAAAGAATATGAAAAGCACTCTAGAGACTACATTTGTATGTAATTGAACCCTTGAAAATAAAACTAATTAAATGAACCACTTGACTTTATAATTTTTTTTTTAATTATATACCTAACTTAAAAGCATGTTTAAATGTATAATGTATTCATGTGCTCAAGCCAAGACAAATCCCACATCTCTTACTTTACTTTTTGCATTTCACATGACTCAATTATTATTTTTGCATCCAAATAAAATCATTTATTAGATTCTAATTAAAAAGTATATAATACCTAACATTTTAAAACTTTATTTTGGATTAATTAAATTCATAACATGCTAATTTGAAGGGTGGAGGTTTGTTTGTAATTTAAAAGTAAAACCTAACAATGATGAATATAAGTAAACTTGCTTTTCAGAATTATGAGAAAAAAATAATTGAAAAGGAGAGGTGCTGATCATAGGAACAAATTATAGTGGATTATTTCTTGCTTTAATTTTCAATAGATTATCTAGTCAAATATTTGTTCATATAATAATGTCAAAAAGTAATGATTAGATCACTAGCAAAATGATAATTAAGTTGAAATATTTGTTGTACACAATGATACTCAAGATATATTAATAAGCAGTGTTTAATATATATTTGAAGAAATGATCAAATGAATAAATCATTATAATGGCAAATAATGCCTTTAATTTTCATATTTATACTTTACATTTTATTTTTAAAAGTTTTTAACGAAAGTTATGCACGAAATAAAATACAACGAATAAATGATTTTGCATATAATTGTCATTGTATTATGGGAAAAAGGATAAAAATCACGTACTTTAAGAAAAAATTATATTTTGTTCCTTATAAGTTTATAATTACAGAAATCTCTTAAACTGATACAATAATACAAGCGTTGATACATTAATCTGATGTGTGTGATACATTAATCGTTAAGCAAAATACATTATATTTTATACATGATACACTAATATGATGTACATTTTATACATGATACACTAATTTGATCCGCGAGATACATTAATTTGATGCACTAATACATTAATCTAATGCGTGAAAATGAAGAATTTTGGAAATTTATAAAACAAATTGGGGATAATGGTAATAAGAGAATTTTAAGGTGAGATTTCAGTCATTTTTCATATGTAGTTATACTTCCTTCATTCATTTTTAAGTTGTCATGTCGCGCTTTATGAAAGTCCATTTAACTAATTTTTAAAATTAAATTAGATTATATTAATTTGGCATTTTAAATCAAAAAAATTGATATTCAAAAACTATACAAAAGTACTATATATTGTAATTTTTAGTCAAAGTTCTTATTATGTGACTCTAAAAAAAGAAATCATGACAACTAAAGTGAACAGGATAAATATTTAACAATAATAAATATAAGTATTCATAACTAGCTTTATATAAATTTATCTTTTTAGCGACTACGAAAAAATATATAATGACGTTAACTCGATTGCCCTAGAAAAATCTATCATTAGCTCCAACATATATATATGGGTCGGTGCAATCTGAAAAGATTAAAGACCAAATTAAAGTTAGTGCTAATTACCTAGTTAAACAGTTCATTTCGAACTGATCCCTAGGATGATTCCTAGTTTTTTTTTTCATTCAATTAATTAAAAAGCATATAATATAAGTACTATAGTCTATATATTCATCATCGTACCCACTTGTAATTTATTACTGCCATTTTTTTAAATTTAATTAGTGGGAAACAACTCAAAGTCCAAATGAGAAAAAACTGTTATCTTCCTAGTTAAGTTTTCTCAATTTAATTAGGTCCAAATTAAACAGTATAAGATAATGTCTATTTAATTTTAACCTATGCATTGAAATATTAGTAAAAAAATAATTCTACAGTTGGACCTCAGTTAATTAGCACTAATTATTGTCCCACAAAACACCAAAAGCAAGTTGAATGCACACATAAAATTTAAATTTATTATAGCATGGTAGGTAAAAAAAAACGAACATGGTACTTAGCTTTAGGGAGCAAATAAAGTGGTGGATTTACTTAAGGGAAAATTTTATCATTAGACTTATAATCTAAAATAAATGGAGTAGCTAGGGTTTGATTTAATTGTGCTCCATAGCAAACGTTAGCCAAAATTTGTCAGGCGTGTCTCTCTCAAAAATCTCGCTCGCCACTGTCCCATTCTCGCTCGCCACTCTCCCTCTGCTCGCCTCTCTCGCTTTATACACAGAAGTGTATAAATTCTGTTTCTGTTTTGTATAAAGCGAGAGAAAATTGTATATACACATGCAAAAATATATATCTTCGTGTTATACATTTAATTATACAATTTACAGACATTTTACTTCAATTCAATTGTAGACAAATGCAAATTTTATACAAAAAATTGCAGAAAAAAAGGCCAACGAATTATAAAATTGCGAATTATACAATTGCAGTAAAATACAATTTTCTCTAGCTTTATACAACAGAAGTGTATATATTGTGTTTCTATTTTTGTATAAAAAGAGAGAAAAACATATATCTTCTTGCTATACACTTATAATTATGCAATATACACACATTTTAATTCGATTCAATTGTATGCAAAACAAAATTTATAAAAATATTGCAGCGAAATAGGATAGCGAATTATACAATTGCAGCGAAATAGGCCAGTGAATACAATTTAGGCCAGCGAATTATACAATTGTATATGTATAGCGAATTATACAGTTTTATATTTGCTATGGAGCGCAATTATGCAAACTTTGTTATAACATACAAATATGAATTTTTTATTTGGTATATGTGAAAATTGTCTTTACTTAAATAGTGATTATTAAAATTTTTGTTGGCGTCCGATATGCATCAACTTTTAACTCAATTCATTTTTGTGTGCTTGAAAATTTCACGCTAATTAAATAAAAAAGACGACAAAAAGAAGTAATGTCGTTATCAATATAGGTGATAGGATTATGTGTTTAGCCATAATGTTTACCTACCTAATCTAGCTACTAATTAATTTAATTAACTTCTAATGGTAAGCATCATTAGTGTTGCCAAAAGGAAAAAGTAGGTGGGTTATTTTTACTTTTAAGATTTTTGGTACAATAATCGTACACAAGTACATGATTTTACACGTCTTTAATTTTAATATGTTTTAGTTAATAGTACTACCACAACAACAATAAATTAAAGGGGCAATTTTCACATATAACAAATAAAAAATTCATACTTGTATATTATAGCAAAGTTTGTATAATTGCGCTTCATAGCAAACATAGAAACTGTATAATTTGATATACATATACAGCTAAAGCAAATTGTATAAAATGAAGTGTATAAAACAAGAAAGAGAAAACACTTGGGCAGAGAACTGTATAAAAACGAAGTGTATAAAATGAATTGTATTATTTTAAGTGTATAGAACGATTATATACAATTTGAATTTGTATAAAATGAGAAAGAGAGAAAGACAAAAGAGACTTGACAAGAAATATACAATTGAATCGAATTGTATAAAACGAGAAAGAGAGAAATTAGATACAATTTGAAAATTGTATAAAACGAGAAAGAGAGAAAAACAAAAGAAACTGGGCAGGGGGTATTTTTATTGTATAATTATAAGTGTATAGGATGAAAATATATGTACTTGTATGTGTATATACAATTTTCTCACGCTTTATACAAACAGAAATGCAATTTATACATTTCGCTTCTGTTTGTATAAGTGAGAAAGGCGAGGGTGGAGAGCGAGATTTGGGAGAGTGGCGAGCGAGATCTGGAAGATGGGAGAGAGGGGAACAAAAATATATGTATTTATACAATTTTCTCTGCTTCATACAATTAAAAATAATTTTTAAACACTTATGTCTGTATAAAAAGTGAGGAAGCGAGCGAGAGATTGGAGGAGAGTGACAAGCGAGATATTTGGGAGAGAGGCGCCTGATAATTTTTTGCAAACGTTTGCTATGGAGCATAATTAAATCAAACCCTAGCTACTCCATTTATTTTAAATTATTAGTTTGCTATTATATATAATTTTCCCTAAATTAAATAGGCTAGTTATATGGAAGGACAGAATGTGCATAAAATCTTATCATTTATCTTTATGGCAGTAAAGATGAATTATTTTTTATGAATTCTTAACTCAAAAGAGAAATTAAATAAGATGCTTAAAATATATTAAAACAAAATATTAAGATACAAAGCGAATGAATCAATAGATATAGTAAAACACATTGAAACAATAAAGGGTGAGACATTTGACTACCTATTAACGATTTATTATAATCCTCGATCTTTACACCTTTTTATTTAAAATTATTTCCTCAGTAACATGAAATAGTATCCAATTAAGTATATACAGTCTAATCATATTCCCTCAGTTCTTCTTAATTCGATCTATCTCTACTTTTCCTAACTCGCGCAACTCTCACAACTCCTTGTTAACGCATTCACACACCTAACTCCACTTCACATGCACGAACCTTCTTTTTTTTTCTTTCTTATTGTTTTTATATCTCTCTTTTTTAAAAGCTAGTAAATAGGTTTGGCCATAGCAAAGAGATCTTGAAGACTCCGACTTAATATTTTACCTTTTAATCTTAAAGTGGCATTATTACTCTGACTTAATATATATTAATATTTGATTATTTTAGATTTATACTGCGTAGAGCCTTGAGGAAGCACTTCCTCTTAAGGATTTTTGGTTCAATCTGAGAGCTCTGGTTAAGAGAAGAGTAACCCCATCTACTGTATAACATCTTATCGTTATTATCTTTTTCTCTTTAGTTTAAGCTTAGTAGTTAACTTCGAGTTTCTAGCATAACGGAGGATTTATTTTTTATTTTTACTTGCAATAATATTTAAATTTTTGTAAATCCTTATAACTTTTCAAGAATTAATTGTATAAGCTAATCATATATTTCAGGCTAAAACTACAAAGTAGCACATTATTGTGAGTAAATTGTAAGCTAGTTGCAAAAAGAAATAGATGAAAACCAAAATACTTAATTAAAAAGAAAAATAACAAAAAGTTGCTCCTATCTAAGAAGCTACATTTTCATATATACAACCTATGTTTGTTCGAATATTTTTAAAAAATGATACCGCACTCATGATGAAATTTTCAAAAATAAGTAATTTTTGAAATATTCAACATTCATTTTGCGTCATTTTTTAAAAAAATTCGAACAACATAGTATAAACTAAGGCGAAAAAAAAACTTAGACAGGAAAAGTTTTAACTACTCAAAAAGTTCATTTAAACTTTCCCTCCTAATACCACTCAGTTTACCACCACCACCGGATTCACCTCCGCCTTTCCCGCCGCCGCTTCTCCACCACCGCAAATCTCAATCGCAACAAAATCACTACCACCAGCATCGTCTACATCGACAACCGGTTTAACAATTCCGCGGTGGAGCAACTGGTGCTGCTGCTGCGGCGGTTTCTCCGGCGACGACGAAGAAAATTCCTCCTTCTTCGCCTTTTTAAAATGTGCTTGAACCGATAGATCTTCGACGGATTCGGAAATTTTTTCGACGCAATTGATGACGTCAATGAGTACGGACGCCACCGTAATCGCCGGAAAAATTTCCAATAGATCCAATTTGTTGGAGATTAATAGTGTTTCGGTGGTGGTGAGGATCGATTTGAAGTCGTCGACGGCGGTTTTTGAGTGGCAGAGATGAATCTCTGCGGCGGAGGACGACGGTTGCGTCATGGTTTTGATGGAAAATGCTAATTCTTTTAGCACTTTACTTGACTCTATGCACATTTTTGTGCATGCTTCTTCTATTTCCTTTTGGAACTCACTTGGTACCTAAAAATAAATTAAAAATTTAATTATTAATATTAAAATAAAAAAAAAATTTGCACTATCATAGATTTCCAATATATATATATATATCGTTTCATAATATATAGTGTTATAATCAAATTTTTGATTATACTTTATACAAAAATATAATTTTAAAAGTGAAATGAGTTTGAAAGCATGATGTTTCCCAAATATCGAAGTTAAATTTTTACGATTAGATATTTCTTTTTAAATAAAGTAAAATTATTTAAAATAATTTTAACGATTAAAGCGAATTTAAAAGAATATGACACATAAATAAATTGGGATTAAGTAAGAGAATTGAGAATATTCTTTCAATAATTCCTTTTATTTGTCAGAATATTCTTCACTAACTCTGTTTCGGGGAAGGAATGAAATCACTTTATAAAGTCTTAACACTTCACAAGACTTTTTTTTAACATATTATTATTTTAAATTTAGTGAATTTAAAATAGTAATTAATTTTAATATGATGAAATAAAAATAATAATAATTAATATAATATAATATACCTGAGGCTTGGAATTAAAGTAACCACTAAGTGCTTGAAGATGGCATGCACATTCTCTAGCAAGCACACCAATTTTCAAATATTGCTTCCATGGATGACGTAGCCTGAAAGATCCATGACCAGGCTCCCACCATGCAAAATTTGCCTAAATAAAATAACACGGGACGCGTGGATTAGACGTATTTTACAAGCTATGAAGAATTTCAGAGATTTCTCGATTACAAAAAGGGAAAAAGGATAAATTAATCTCAAAACTATTGTAAATGGTATGCAGATACCTTCTGTCATACTTTTAGTACATTGGTCCTCCGTCGTTTAAAAACTAGAGCGTATATGTCCTTACTCTAACGAAAGACTAAATAGGAACATGTGGCGCAATCTTATCCATCGGTCATATGACGGATCGGTGGATAAGATTATGAAACATGTATTTCCGTTAGTATAAACTGTGTATATGCTCTAGTTTTTAGACGACAGGAGTCCCAATATTCTAAAGTGTTACGGAGGATATCGATATACCATTTACGATAATTTAAAATATATTTGTCCTTTTTCCTTTATAAAAAACTATAACATATTATTTTTGTTTTACTACCAAAGCTTCTTCAGTGGCTTTAGAATTAAGGACTGTTTTATAGGCTCCAAGGAATCCTTCATTAGAGGGCTTTACAATTTCATCATTCTCTGAATTTATGAAATATTCATTTCCAAAACCTGCCAAAAGAAAAATGTAAATATATTTATTAGTCATTTTATTTTGTTTCTATATTCACATAAATAGTAAAATTAATTTAATTTTTTTTATATATTTTTTACGTTAAATTAATGACATATTTATATAACTATAAAACGGCCACCAAATATAAATTCATAAGTTCTTAAACTACGTCCAGTTAAATATCATCACATAAGTTGAAATATTATCTACCTAGCTACTTCATTCTAATATATATGAACTCGCTACTTTTATTATTCTATATCATTTCAAACTCTAGATCTCACATCAACATGTGCTACTCCTCTCTGTATCGTTTTAATTTTATCAAACATCCTCGATCAATCGAACGAAAAGAATGAAGTAAAAGATTCACTTACCTTCTAAGAAGTTTGCAAGTTTTTCAAGATGAGTATAAATAAGTTTATGAAGATCTTCACCAGCCCAAACAGGACAAACAACCAAAGATACAATCATGCATGTAGCAGCTCCAATAAGAATGGTTGACAAACGTTGATGAGCCAATTCTAATATTTTGTCCACACGATAACCAGACACAGTCACCATACTGAAGGTTAACACAAATATCAAAATTCCATAGTCATATCTCCTCTTCATGTGTGGGAAAAATCTCGTAAATGTACCTAGTGCACCTGTATCGTACGTTGAAAATATAATCAAGTAAATATAAAAAAAAATAGTTGAAAAATTGAATGTATGTAACGTTGATGGTTAAACTTTCATGTTTCAGTATTTGAAGTTGAGTTGAACATCGATCATTTAATTACGATTAAAATGGAACTTTTTTTTTCTATTGCTCTGAACTCAATATTTTCAATGTGAAATATAAATTTATGCATAAAGATATTACAATATAGATAATATGCATAGAAAAGTTTTTATGTCATTTATATATATGGTTATTAATTGTTTTGTGAACCATCCATATTTTATTTTATTTTTGGTGAAATGAGATTGAAGTTACTTTATATTTTCTCCTAATTATTATTACTTCATGAAGCTAATTATGGACTATATAATATGCTTTAACTTGCATAATATACCTAGTGTAAAGACCAAAATACCCAAAACAATGGGTTCCCCTTCTTTCCCAAATAAGTCAGCAAAATATTTTGCTCCAACACCTAATGCCCCAGCTGTTAATGTGGCAAATCCTCTATTTAAACACTTGCACAAAGTTGCACCTGAAAAAAAAACAAAATAAATAAATAATTAGCATTTCTAGAATCGATAAGCTGATTCCAACGCCATAGTTATTTATTTATTTTAGTTATACTAGATAAAATCACTCGTAAAATTAATTGAAATGCATATAAACTGACTCATACGTTAAAATTATCGCGAAAGAAAAGGAGAGATTAAAGTTAGAACTTGCCTGCGGTAAATTCAAAAACAACGACCACAGTTAAAACAGCCCAGATAGCTGACTGTCCAAAGCCATCATAAAGAGGTCTATAATAGTAAAACAATGAAATTAAAGTGAGTGCCAATCCCACTTTAAATGCATGCCAAATTTTTCTTGGATCATCTTTTCCAATTTTCATTGTTTTCTTCACAATTTCCACAATTTTTTCCTTCATTTTCTTTGGAAAATCCATTGAAAATAATGGATGATTAATTTGGAAAATTATGGCTAAGTGTTGTTATGGAGCAGAAAATTATTGAGCTAGAGTGCACTATATGTCAACAAAGCTAAGTGTAATTATTTATAGTTGGCCATAAAAGTAGTGTGGAGTTTTTTTTATTCATTTACACATGATTATGTGTCTCTTCTTAGATCTTTCAAGGACAATTTTTAAAAATTAATTCTCCCTCTTTTTTTTTTTTTGGCTGACTGGGATTTTACTTGGATCTGAACTATATTTAATTGAAATGAACTTAAAAACTGTTTTTTCTTCAGAAATTTTGAAATATAATGGAGACATTCTTTGCTTTTTCTGACGTATTAATGTGTTGCTATGGTAATGCTCAATACCTTTTAATGTTCAAGGTAAATTTTAGAAATAACAGTCATAATAATGTTGTATAACTATAATTTCGATAATTATGCTCTATAATAATAATTTTATTTGCTATAAAGGTTGTGATTTCTATATTTTTGTATGTTTGTATGTTTCGCTTGCGAATATACAAATATAGTAAGTTTATACAAATTCTATATTTATACATTTAAGAATTTTGTAGAACTTCGTTGATATATCTCGCTTATCAATATACAAATAGGATAATTTATTATGAATTTTTCATAAATCGTATAAAAATAGTTGGATAAGTATACACAAAATTATAAATTTATACAATCAAAAATCGAATTATACAAATTTAAATTTGTATTAAATGAATTATTCAGATAAAACGAATAGCAATAATTAAAAAAATTATACATATGAATTATAATTCTCTTAAACCATAGCTATAATACCTAATATATGCTAAATATTTGCTATTCTACATCATTTTTCCTTTTTTACTAGATGGAAAGCAGTAAAAATAAAAAAGTGTGAAAAACTTTGCACTGATTTACTACAAGTTCCTAGTTATTTTTGGTTTCTAATATTCCCTCTGTTTCATATTATTTGATATATGAGAGAAGTATTGAAAACACTTTTAAACTTGGCGCATATTTTTAGTTTCCTTTCCTAATTATTGATGATTTTAAAAACACTTTTATACGTCATTAACAAAATTTAGATACACCTTGGATACATCCCAATCTGTCACATGACATAATAAGTGGTTTTAAACTTTTCTAAGAGTATAACTCTTAATAAAAAATCACGAGAAATGTTGAAAATACACCTAAAATGACGAGAATTTAGGGGTGTATTTCACTCGTGTTGCAAGATCGGAGGTGCTAAGTTCAACTATTAAGTAAAAGAATATTTTGAAAACTATCTATAGTTCAAGGATAAAACTAATAATTCACATCGAGTTTAGAGGTATTTTCAACACTTTCTTTTTGATATATTTTACTAAATTAACATTATTAATGATATTTTAAAACTCTAAACTAAACTTTATTATTTTATATAGTTATTTTATTCTAAGAATAGTATGGTCAGAAAAATAATATAAATCATTTGCATTTGCTTATTGTTATAGATTATAATGAACATGGACAGAGAATGAACATAGATACATCTTCATATAGAATACATATAACATTATTATAGGTATAAATATTAGGTTTTTAAAATTCTAATTTTCATTTATAGATTACTTGTATACCTATACATGTATAATAAACACTTCTATTTAAACTAATTATACAACGTTGAAATTATTCCATTCTCACTGTACTTTACTAATTTGACTTAGCTAGCTTTTTTGAATTTTTTCAATTCGTCAAATAGTTAAGTCATAAATTTTGTACGTATATATATAAGATTTTATAATACTTGATATGTATGTATATATATCAATTAAGTAATTATATATATATATTATATATATATATATATATATATAATATATATATATATATATATATATATATAATTTTCATATTTTAAATTTATAACATATAATATCGTCTGTTTTGATTTAACAGACCTTATAGATTTATTTTTTGAGCTAGCTATGTTATTATCTAGTCCAAAAGCACTCATTTAGTACCATATAAACTTATAAAAATACCTTATAAAATTCATTCTTATGCTTTTGATGAATATTAGTGGGTAGTTATCAGTACATATTATCATCTTTTTTTTTTTTTGGATTTTAATTCTTAATTGGATTCAAATCAAGACATGATGACTTCGAATCTTAATTAGGTTTGATTTCACCAAGTATTTTGTGGCTTTATGTACAAATATGTTATGCTTTTACTATATTAAAAAATGATTTTAGGAGTCATTAATTATGATAATAACTTAATTATCGTTCAATATATTTTTTTAGAGACAATTACTAGCTAGTGTCAATAATATTTTAGTATTCTTTATAAATATTGCTAAAGTCAATAGTGATATTGAATCAAATAATTAACTGATCTCAATAAAGACTTTTTAACCCTTGCTGTTAATGTGCATATTTATTGACAACAATAAATTTTGACCGTAGTGTTTCGTATTAACTAATCTAGAAAAATAAATAATTAGTTATTTTAGAAATAGGGCAATTCTTGGAAAATTGAGTTCATCAAAACTTAGTTAGCATCATAACATTGGCAATTAGTGACTTTGAGGATGACCACTTAATTATTATTATTTTTTAAAAAAGAAGTATAAATGACAAAGAAGAACAAGATAATGACTCACCCACTTTTATTATAAGATCTCTATTTTATTCTTTTATTTTAATTTTTGTCCAATCTATCTATATTGTTAATAATAAAGACAAAATTGAAATCTCATACAAGTAGTTTTTTTTTTCTATACAATATGCAAATAAAATTACAAATCACATGCATACTACCAAATATTATCTCCTAATACAATTCCATCTTCTACTATAACTTTTCATATGATCTATTTCTTTAAAATTGTACATGGTGTGTCTGAACAAACTTACACATATTTTAACTAATTTTATAAAATATTTATTATTTTATATCGATAACAGGTATCAGATAACAGATTAGGTTAAATCATCGAAGGCTATTTGTAGATCCATTTGTTAAAAGTATATATCACATTTGTCCCAATACTATGTATGTTACGTACTTTACAGGCTTAGTCAGCAATCAATAGTGAATATAGGATCTGATTAATTTTATAATAATTTATAATATAATATCTAATCATATGTGGTATACACCTAATTAAAATTGAGAAAATAATATATACAGAAATCATTTGGATATTGGAATATCCACGAGGAAATTATGGTGATACCATCATCATAATTATTTTTCTTTCTTTTTTGCCCTTTTGGATGAACTTTTCAATTTAAATGTACAAATTTATATCGAAAAGTTTCATAACATGTGATACAATATGGTTAATTATCCATAATTAAAATGTATTTGAATATTATTAATTATAAGATTAAACAGCAAAGCACAATAATTTTTTTCATATATTATTATTTCATATTTTTATATTTTTTTGTTAAAGGGTTGACAGCTACCTTATCTATTCATTATGCAAATTTATGCTTTTTTTTGGTGTATCACCAATATGTTTTCCATTTATACAGTATTAGTTTCTGTAATTATATAAAACTTAAGAACAGACAATATTACACTACTTTGGCAATTGTTTTAAGTGTTTCTAGTTTTTTTAACATTTATTAAAAAGAGAAATCATTAATATACAATAAAGTTTATTAAGTTATTCATATTTAATATAATTATGTTGATTCTTCTTCCTATATATATGTTGTGCCGGTAATGGTGAATTTAAAGGTAAAAAATAGGGTGTTGAAATTCGTGGTCTTTTTGTAAAACTAGATATTCTATGTATATTTTTTATAAAATTTATATATTATTATATTCTTGCATCCGTACAATAAAAAGTATCTTTGTTCCACGAGGTTAAATGTTGAGCTCTTGACCTTGAGGAACGAGGATTAAGAATCAATTCTCACTTAATACATTTTTCTTGGTGCATAAATGTTTGAAAAATTCTGAATTTGTCTCTGATTACTGGTGTAGTTGGAATTAATTGCCAATTTAAATCTTGATTCCAAAGTATCAATTATTTTTGGATTCTTTTTTTTTTTTTGCTTAAAGGGATTTTTAATTTCGAGAGGAGATAGTGTATTTCTTGAAAAAGAATAATACAAAGTATATTTTATTATGAGAAATTTATAAGGAAATCTACATTATTAGACATGCATCTGTATTATATATATATTTTAAAATAATATGTGTCTTACTATTAATTACATTTTTCTATCATATATTGAGGAAGATACACCTAGATACATGTATTTTTACTATAAGATATACTAGAATAGTGATGAAGACGAGCGAGATGGAGAGAGATAGTCATGTATTGCGGATACGTGCAAATCACACAAGATACCTATAGATATAGTATATGTATGTATCTAATGTGATTCGTATGTATTGGGATACCAGAGACATAGAAGAGTGGCAAACGAGGTGTGACAAAGGCGAGCAAGTGACTTTCCCCTATCAGAGAGCTTTCAATCGCGATCCAAGCTGAGAGCAATGAATCAAAATCTTTCCTAATAAATACAATATTCGTCGAATGTGAATTCGTGAGAAAGCTGATTTTGTTGTCTATAGTATATACATGCAAATCCATTTGAATATAGTGTATTTAGAACAAATTACACCTAATTTTGACCCATGTATCCCGAGATACATGGATTTGGACGTATCTGAACACACTAAATTTTAATAAGAAAACATTACAAATTTAAAGGATATTTAAGCAATTAACTTCAAAATTTGTGATGTTTACATAAATATACTATAATAATTTTTTTTTCACTTAACCACTTTTAATTCATTTATAATACAAGTTTAATACATATTACAAAGATAAATTTATTATTCAAATATAATACAAGTTTTAATGATGGATAATACATTTATCACACATTTTAATAAACTTATAATACAATGTGACAATTTTTTACCAAAGAAACATAATATATTTAAAAAACAATTATAATTCAAATATATTGTATACATAATTCACTTTAATACATATTACAGATTTATCACAATATTGCTATAAATAATAATAAACAAAAAGTATCGCTAAAATCAGTAATTATTTTTAAAAATGTATTTATTCATATCATTTTTCAATCCCAAAATTGCTAGAACTTTAAGTAGATTGACATTTATAGTTAAGGGCCGTTTCATTTTAAAGCCCAATATTTCTGTTGGGCCCTAATGTTTCAGATCCAGAGAAGATTGTGGGCTTGACGAAGGGCATAATCACAAGGCAAGTTTTGCATAATTGACCTATTTAACACAATTTTTAATTTTTGTCCTTTAAATTATAGACTAAAGTAATTTTAATTTTGATCTAATTTCGCACTAAAATAAGTTGTGCGATATCTAATTCACAATAAACATTTATAAAACTTCTACATCTTTCAGGCTAAAGTTTAGAGAAGTTTTGCATTATCCATTAGAATTTTTGTTGGAATAAGTTTTCTCTCTTAAGGCAAAATCTTGTATGGTTTGAAACTAAATTTATGTCTATATCAAACAGTGGATTCAGAATTTTCATTAAGAGGGTTTGAGAAAAAGAGAGTAATGATTTTGAATCCCTAAACAACTAAGTCAACGTCTAATTTTATATTCAGGAGGTTCAAAATCAATATATAAATATAATTTTTTGCGGAGAAAGTTCGGGTGAATCCCTCGGCATTCTCTAGGTCTGGTCCTACTATCGAGCATACGTTTGGTAAAAGCTATGTAAGATATAACTTGTGATATGTGAATTAAGAACTTCTTAAGATATAAACATAACATTCTGAAACTGAACTTATACCTCTAACGACGTAAGTTCGATACAGATACGATAATATATCACATCCCATCAACCAAAGATCTTCTAAATGTGGTTAAAATTTAGAATTTTTTTGGCCAAACCCTAAATTGGGTCCTAAAAGTGGTTATTTTTGTGTTAATTTTTCTTCAATTTGCAACTTCACCCCCTCTAATGTCATCGTAGTATCACTGAAGTCCGCCTCTGTCACTCAGCAAGAAAAAAAGTATTGCCACAGACCAAATCGCCGCTCTGTTTAGCTCCATGAATACCCAAACTTGATCTCTTCTCTCTTCTTCTTCCTTCTTGGAATCGATTTTCCAAGACAATGATACAATGGACGGCGTTGCCTACTCCATTTCCATTTCGTTCAGGTCAGTCGATTTCTCTTTTCTTCACCTTAATCAAATCTTTCCCATTTTCTGTAGCTTCTTCTTCTTCTCCTCTTCTTCTTCTTCTTCTTCTCTCCTTCATCCATTTTGTCACCAGAAGAATCAGAACCCATTTCCATTGACCCCCTTTCTTCTCAGCTTCTCAATCTCCTTTCACACCCAAATTGGCAAAAACACCCATCTCTCAAGAATCTAATTCCTTCACTTTCCCCTTCTCGTCTCTCTTCTTTTCTATCACAAAACCCAAATCTTAACCCCCATATCGCGTTTTCCTTCTTTGATTACCTCTCCCGGATACCCTCATTCAAACCCAGTGTTCAATCTTATGCACCCCTTTTGCGTATTTTGATTTCCAATAAGCTTTTTCAGGTCGCGGAAAAAACGAGACTTTCTATGATTAAATCATGTGGAACAACTGAGGATGTCGTTTTTGTGATGGGTTTTGTGCGGGAGATGAATAAATGTGAAGATGGGTTTAGGTTTAAGCTTAATGGGTGGGGTTATAATACATTGTTGATGGCGTTATCGCGGTTTGTTATGGTTGATGATATGAAATGTGTGTATAATGAGATGTTGAGTGATATGATTAAACCTGATGTTTATACTTTTAATACGATGATTAATGGTTATTGTAAATTGGGTAATGTAGTTGAGGCTGAGGTTTATTTGAGTAAGATTTTTCAAGCTGGTTTGATGCCGGATACACATACGTACACGTCGTTTATATTGGGTCATTGTAGGAGAAAGGATGTAAATAGTGCTTTTAAGGTTTTTAGGGAAATGCAGATAAAGGGTTGTCAAAGAAATGTGGTTTCGTACAATAATTTGATTCATGGATTGTGTGAAACGAGGAGGATTAATGAAGCGATGAAGCTGTTTTTGGAAATGGCAGATGATGGTTGTTCTCCAAATGTCCGGACATATACAATTCTTCTTGATGCGTTGTGTCGGTTGGATAGGAGGGTGGAGGCATTGAGTTTGTTTGATGAGATGAGGGAGAAAGGTTGTGAGCCCAATGTTCATACTTACACTGTTCTCATCGATGGTTTGTGTAAAGACTCTAAGCTTGACGAAGCTAGAGAGTTACTAAATGTTATGTCGGAAAAGGGGCTAGTTCCGAGTGCGGTGACATACAATGCTCTGATTGATGGATACTGTAAGAAAGGTTTGGTTCATGTTGCATTAAGTATTTTAGACACAATGGAATCGAAAAGTTGTCTCCCAAATGTACGTACATACAATGAATTGATTTCTGGCTTTTGTAGGGCGAAAAAGGTGCATAAGGCAATGTCACTACTTGATAAGATGCTTGAGCGCAAACTATCTCCTAGTAATGTCACTTTTAACTTGTTAGTTCATGGACAGTGTAAAGAGGGTGAAATAGATAGTGCATTTAGGTTGCTTAGATTGATGGAGGAGAATGGATTAGCTCCTGATGAGTGGAGTTATGGTACTCTAGTTGATGGCTTATGTGAAAGAGGTAGAGTTGAAGAAGCTAACACCATTTTTAGTTCTCTGAAAGAGAAGGGTATAAAGGTTAATGTTGCAATGTACACTGCTCTAATTGATGGACATTGCAACGCTGAAAAATTTGATTTTGCCTTCACATTATTTAAGAAGATGATCGAGGAAGGTTGCTCCCCAAACGCATGTACTTATAATGTGCTGATTAATGGGTTGTGTAAACAGGGTAAGCAACTAGAAGCGGCACAATTACTTGAAAGCATGGCAGAAAGTGGTGTAGAACCCACAATCGAATCCTACAGTATTTTGATTGAGCAACTATTAAAAGAATGTGCCTTTGACCATGCTGACAAAGTTTTTAGTTTAATGATATCTAGGGGACATAAGCCGGATGTCTGCATTTACACTTCATTTCTAGTTGCATATCACAATGAAGGTAAATTGAAAGAAGCGGAAGATGTGATGGCTAAGATGGCAGAGGCGGGAATTAGGCCAGATTTGATGACCTATACAGTAATGATTGATGGTTATGGTCGTGCAGGATTATTAAATCGAGCCTTTGATATGCTAAAATGTATGTTTGACTCTGGATATGAACCTTCTCATTACACCTATTCTGTTTTGATTAAACATTTGTCCCAAGGAAGACTTGATCTCAAAATAGAGGCCAGTTCCATTAATATTGCTGATGTGTGGAAAGTAGTAAAATATGATACTTTGCTTAAACTCTTAAATAAAATGGAGGAACATGGATGTCCTCTTAATACAAACGGTTTTAGTTCGCTTGCTATTGGTCTCTGTAGAGAAGGACGTCTTGAGGAGGCTTCGAGGTTACTTGATCATATGCAGAGTTGCGGAATGTCTGCTTCTGAAGATATGTACACCTCAATGGTAAATTGTTGTTGCAAGTTGAAAATGTATGAGGATGCAACAAGATTTCTTGACACTATGCTTACACAAGGTTACTTACCACGCTTAGAGTCGTACAAGCTCCTTATATGTGGGTTGTATGATAATGGAAACAATGATAAAGCTAAGGCAGCCTTCTTTCGACTTCTTGATTGTGGGTACAATAATGATGAAGTAGCTTGGAAGCTTCTAATTGATGGCTTACTTAAGAGGGGACTTGTAGATAGATGTTCTGAGTTGTTGGATATTATGGAGAAAAATGGTTCTCGGCTTAGTTCCCAGACATATACATTTCTGCTAGAGGGACTTGATAGAACAGACAACAAATGAAGAAGTTCCAGCTATTTGTGATTCTATTCCATATGTTTGTTCAGTCAAGCATGTCCACAACTAGATCTTCACGTGCGCCGAATAATGATTTCGCATTTATATTCTTGTGGGCTGTTCCTTTTAAGGGGAATTTTCCTTCCATGAGATCAGTTTGGAGTCCCCATATGGTATATGCAGCTACCTCTGACAGGTAACAGGCAAGTTTCATTTGCTTTCTTTAACTTGTTCTTCCACTCCTCCGTCCATTTTCATCTTTAGCGTGTTCTTTATACTTTTTATTCAAGTGGAAGGTGGATTAAATTGTAAAAAAAATTATGTCTCGTTTTGTGGTTCTAAAACATGTTTTATTGATTCTATTTCAAAATGCTGTGAACTATTTATACTTTTGTCATTTTATTGCTGCAGAGATCACGTTTCTAGGCATGGGGGCAATCTTTAATGGCAGAAATTGCTGAATACGCATCTTCATCACCCAAGAACTCCATTAGAACCCTCTCTTAAGATTTCTTTCTGGTTAGGAACTGAAAAGAAATGTTTTTATGGGTTAAAACGTCGTATAGCCTACATACCATATTCTTAAGACCCGGTTTGCAACCCGGATTCTGCCCAGATAGTCTGCACTATGCCGTAAAACACTCATAACCTCTTATTCCGATGTTGGTTTGATGTGAGGTTCTGTGCGTTGCAAACTAGACTCTTAGACCTTCGATTTAATAGGTCAGGGGGCTTTTAAATCTTTATATATTGGGAGAAAACATCCAAGACATTTGATCCAAAGTTCAGAAAATTTTATTCGAGAAACTTGCGATAACTTTTACTGACCTTTGTTTCGCTACTTTTCTTGACTTCAAACCTTAACATATGACCATCGTCTATTATTATGCCTCATAGAACATTATTCTTAGCATAGACAACATAGGCTCATCCCGGAGGTATGGGTTAATTTAAACCTTTTAAATGGGCGAGGTGCTACATGAGCCATTTCTTTAGCCGCCCGAACCTTTGTTTGAGGCATTCCTTTGACACGATTTTCAGAACTCTCAAATATAACTTTAATGTTTAAACTATAAATACACTTGACTTTTGAAATACTCTCTTTATTAATTATCAAGGAACCAAGAATAGGAACTAAGTGAAGCACCTTAAGCTTTTTATGAACATCTTCAAGGTTAAGGTATCTCTCTAAAAAGTAGTTTGAAGAAATATGGTAGGTGTTTGGTTTTGATGAATCATCTGTTTAGCTAGCAGCCGTGAGCTGCTACTCTATGAGACAGTCACAAAGGGTTTTCAATAATAAGCTAGTATTCTCCTCTCTAAAACAACAATAATTTAAGTAACTTGTTACTAGAGAAACATCTTATTCATCAGAGATGGAGTCAAGTTCTATTCTTCTTTTCTTAAACGTTTTAAGTAAAGTACTCTTAAGCAAGATTCTGTGTTTTTAAGACTCTGCTAGAATTCACATTGTTAAGCAAGATGGTTTTACACTGAAACCTTACCCCTGCCTCAATCCTTCCCTTATTATATGAGGACACTGTGTACTATGATTCAGTATGTGCAATTCTATTTCCTTTTCAGGATAAGTACTACTCTGTCTCTTTAGGTGGTACATTTTGCTAGATATTTTCTTGACGCTGATGATTTCTAGAATTTCTATTTTGCTTGTGGGATTAAGTCATATATTTGATGGTTTCTTTTTATATTCAACTTGTGTTAAATGGTATGCATGAGTAGTTTTTGGTCATGACGGGAGGTTAGGCTTGGGTTTGTTTGACTCATCAGGCACGGAAAGTGGCTTTTTCTATTTTAAATCTTTTAGTTCTTTCCTTCTATCGCGATTCCTTCACCATTATGTTTTGTCTTTTCTCACATTTGTATTTCTTGGTGTTGATCCATGTGATCTTTTTATAATTATATTGATCCATGTGATAATATATTGTCTCTCTCCATAAATCAATTTGCAAGGAACCAGTAGAGACTAAAGGTTGGCGTCTTATCTTTTATCATTTGATGATGTAAAATCTACATTGTTTTCTATGTATTTGGTTTGGACTGTGCCGTTAGTACTCTGCTTCAAAAGTCGAGAAAGCATGTCTCTTGCCTAGTTTGGTCGTAATCTATGTGGTGGTGGGAAGTTTTGGAAGAGACCACTTTATAATTTCTCTCCTTCCCCTTGGTGTTTTTTTTTTATATTCCAAAAATAAAAGAAGCAACTAGACTAGAGATATTTTCTTCTCCTTATCCATCCTCACGTGTTCTTCATCTGTGCAGGGAGCGCCAGCACTTGATGTGCCAGAACTGTTGGCATATTAGTTAGGCAGTTGCGCCAATTTCTGGATCAATTTGGAATAAGAAAAGGTAATAGTTCATTTGTGATTTACAAATATACGAGTTGACTTTCGATTATCTTAGTTGCTTATATTCTGTTTGCACCTCTTTATGGAATGCTAAATGTTGGATCTGTTTGCAATACTTGACCTGTGCATTTAGTCTGCGTGACTGCTCTTTATTTCCTTTTTCTTTTTGATCCTAGTCTATTTAATTGTTGAAGGTAAGATAATCTTTACTAGCATAACTATGCTGATATTACCTATGCTCCTGTTTTGATATTTTATCAGTGCTTAAACTTTGCTCTAGATATTCACTTATTCTTTTGGACATATATAGTAGGACAGATAGCCTACTCTTGCACATTAAGTAGGATGGTTAGCTTACCTTTGCTTCAAGGTGTGAAATTTCTAAAAGATATTCTCATTTTGTATTTATTGTAAACTAGAAAAGTTACCCGCGCGAAGATCATGAAATTTATAAAATAATATTTAAAATTTATTCTTCATTAAAACTAAAACACTATATTATCATATACAACATTACATAGTAGCAAACATTAATAATGTTAAAGTCGCAACTCTTCTTAAAAGTCGCAACTCTTCATATAAAAGTCGCAACTTTTCATAAAATTCACAAATTTTCATGAAAGGGGAAGGATAGTTTTGTAATTAAATAAAATTAAAAGGAAATATATATGATGATTGTTGCACATATATCCAGGAACATTTTCATCTAGTGTGAATTCTGCAGTAGGACTGTTACTTACAGGCTTTCAACCATAAAATGGGATAGTTTCTCCATCATTTATCCTTGACATGTCCAACATGAAGCATTTACATAATATACTGTGAGTAATAGACAGATGTTAGTTGGATGTCATGATTTAACAATCAAGCTTTTGATGTGTCGATGGACGCTATAAGTTATCTTCTCTCGCTCTTTAAGTTATTTATCTGAAAAGATTGTGGATGTCTGTGCAGCAAGGGTCGAAGCAAACTTTTACTACACCACTTACCCGGAGGAGGGTCCTCATGGTTGAAGGTGAAATTATGAATGATGATCTGGATATAAGAACCATGGTCATGTTACGAAGGTGGATTTTGAGGGGATTCTACAGAGCAGAATCTATCAGATGATAGAATGCATGTAGTCACAATGGCTAGCCTTCCTTCGATAACAGGAACTGCTGTAGATCTTCTGTTCCGAGCAGCTCACTTAGCCAGATCAGAAAAGCAGAATCCTATGTTGCTGGTTCCATGGCTATGTAAATCTGACCAAGAGCTAATTTTTCCAAACCATCTTTCATTAAGTTCTCCTGAAGATCAGGACCTCTATATATGCAATTGGCTCGAGGAGCGAATTGGTTTCAAGGCTGACTTCAGGATTTCATTTTACCCTGGAAAGTTTTTCCCTGATTAACTGCTAAATAAATTATAATATGACAGGTGAAGATGTTGAGATGGATGTGATTATTGACAAATATTTTTTCCCTTGCAGTTCTCCAAAGAAAGGCGGCGTATAATACAGCTGGAGACACTTCTCAGTTTATCCCGTCAAGGGATGCTGATGTTGCAAAATTTTAGAGTAGCCAGAACAGCTCAGTGTACCACCCAGGCAAATGTTGGAGTGATAAATTTAAATCATCTTGTTGGCGTTGTCCACACAAACTATTTGGAATATATCAAGAGGGAAATGAATGGGGCTTTTCAACTTTTTTGTGAAACACACTAACAACTGGGTAACTAGAGAATACCAGGACTAGGTATGTTTAGTCTATGAATTAATTCTCCTCCATAGAAGAAGAAAGAAGGAAACTGTGGTGACATGCATTTAGCATTGAAAGATGCCTTAACTGCATTTTAGAGCACCACGTCCCAGTGTTTAGGAAAGCGAAGCGAGCCTTCTACGCTTCACAGACTAGAATGAGTATGTGAGCGCTTCATCGCTTGAAGCGAGCGCTTCATCGCTTAAAGCATGAAGTGGGGCCTTAACTCTTTTTTCCGCTTCACTCTTCCCTGAACACTGCCACATCCTTTTAATATTGAAACACCCTACCTGTTATTTCATTTTTGTCTTAATTGAGATGTCAATATTGCTGTTTAGCTATACAGGATTTACCCAAGTCTTTGGTCTGCAATATTCACGGTGTCAGTCCAAAGTTTCTGAAAAAGGAGAAAAAGTGGCAGCAGATAGACAAAGCGACAGCAAGTTTTCTCTAAATGAGCATCTTTCTTAGGCAAAATGGTCTGGCGAAGGGATATCGGAAGTTGATAGATCTGTTAAGCAAAGCACAATAATGACCTTAATGGCTTTAGTTTGGAGGTATATGGCAATGAGAAAGATGCTCATGAGGTACAGAGTACAGCAAATAGGTTAAATCGTGATGTCAGCGTCATGAAAGTGGGGACGATACATATGACTCTCTTCATGGGTAAGAATCCTTATGTAGAACTTGTTATTAATGAAGAATGTAGAGGTTGTTACACATAATAGGGCATTATTTAGTGAGTCTTTTTATTGTTTTTGTCCAATGATCTATAAAACATCATTGGGGATAACATTCTGTTCCCTGTGGCAAAATGATTTTAGAATTACTGTTAATGCATAAATGACTAAGATGGTAAAGATTATTCATTTGATGTGCCATGTTAATTGATCACACTCTTACCTGATTCTGTGATGTAGAGTATGAGACATATATACTCGCCCGGGAGTTTTCAATCTTGGGTACAAATGTTCTTATTCATTTAAAGGGTGAAATCTCATGAATCACTTTACTTGTATAAAGTGTTAAACTTTTCTCCTCGACATCTGCAAATACTGAATACAATTTTTTTCTTGGGATTTTTCATCGACGTGGTACTTCCAATTGCTAAATCTTAAGCTTGAACAACGATGTTGAATGCAGACCCTTTGCTGCCTTTTATTTGATTTAGTTATTGTTTTCCCCATTTCCTTGCTCTCTCTTAGTTTCTTTACTGTTCAGCTTTTAACATAGTTTTGCTTGCAGTGCTGCGCTTTGCACTACCATGGCTGAGCTCTTCAAATGGGGAAATTTGGACCACTGTCGGATGAATTTTCCAGGTATTCCCAAACCTGCTAGACTTACACGATGCCTGAAGACTTTGTAGCTAAATTTGAAGAGATCATGTCTGGTAGCCTTAAACTCTCACTCACGAGGAACGATACAAGCTTTCATGAGAAGCTGCTACACAGATTGTTCATGGAATATTCTGACCTCGATAAGGTTTTGACTGGTGAAACCAGACTAGACAGAAGACGTCGGAAGGGCCCTGGATTAATCTTGTAATGCTAGGCTGGTAACAATACAAATATAAGAAGACAACTCATGTGTGCTGTCTAATTATGCTGAATGTCTTGTTTAATTGTTCTATTATCAAACTTTTCTCAAGGTTATAGTAAACTTTTACAATTATAATATGACATGTTCTTTGAAGTTCAGTACTGAAATTGCAGGCTTAAATCTTCATAGTGTAATGCAACATGCATTTATAAATTCAGAAAAGTTTCTCAAATAGGAACAAAAGTTTCATCAATAAAAGATTAGATTTAAACCCAAATGTGTATAAACAAAGCAAATAGCACAAAACAGTCTCCTTCAGCTCCATTTCTACTTGAGCAATAAGTTAATTACAAAGAGAACTCCAAACAATAGAACAATGAAAAAAAAAAAAAGATACTCTGATGCACAAAGCATCTCGTGTTGATGCAGGACACCCTAAGGGGATGTTATCTTGACGTGTATTAGTGACTAATTCCATGATTCGAACCCAACGTTTGAGTGATTCTCATTTCTTCCATGGTTGAATAGAAAGAACCACAACCAAGACAATAATGAGCAAAATAATGATGGCAATACAAGTCCATTTTCTTGAACTTTTCTGGTGTTTTCTTGCTACCTCAAGCTGCTGAGCACCACCTCTGACAAATGAATTGGCTCTATTAACTTGACTTTCAATGTCATCTAGCTGTGCTCCTTGACTTTCAACTAAAACAGCCATGTCCATGAAAACTTGATGCAATTCTTTCAGATTTCTCTCTAATTCCTTCACAGCTTCATGCCTCTCTTGAATCTCCATAACTGTGTCCATTACTTGTCCTCTTCCTTGCTCCTGTATTGCTTTCTGCAAAAATGTCTCACTTTGGCCAGTTGATATTAGAGTATCTAGTGTACCTTCATCTGGATTTTCTCCTGTCACCGTGTAGTACCTGTTGATTTTAACTCTTAGACTATGATTTCGAGTCTCATCCACATGATCAAAAATGTGTCTTCAAATGAGATAACCACATACTTCAACCTAAACAGAATAGTTAAAGGTCCGGAGTTCAAATGTCATTAGAAAAATCTCATATTTACCCTTGATACATAATGGAGCTTGGATCGTGAAGGTAATTTTACACCATAGTCTAAAGTTGAGGGCCTTTGTCTCGAAGAACTAGAGCCTACTCGTTTCACCCGGAGCTCCATTAATCCATAAGGAACAAATACATAACAATTTACTATCGCCAAGATCACGAATGAATCAAAAGTCAAACAAAAGGCAAAGATGCTCGGTGTAATTTCACAAAGTGAGATCTGGAAGGCTAGAATGTACGCAAATCTTACAGTTTCCAACAGACCCTCGACTCACAAAAGAAAACAGTCCAAAGCAGTCCAAACAAAGAACAAAATGTAAGTTCAGATAAACAACCAACTGAGCTAGTAACAGTTCTCGAGAAAATAACAGATAGTAACAAGAACATGAGATGCAAAGATTTAAACTTTATTCAACAATACCTTCTTTGAACAGTTTCTCTATACTCAGATGCCATTCTTTGCCTTAATTCATTGAACTGATTCATAGATTCTTGAAGTTTTTTCCTCAATCCATTAACAACAGAGGTTCTTGTTCTATCAGAAGAACTTCCAGGTCCACAACCAGGAACACTTCGATTAGCAGCATTCGATCGATCTAATGCTTCTAAACGAACTTTGATGAATTTCGCCTTTTTCAAAGCTAACGAAACATCATTATCCATCTTTGTTCTGAGATCTTTGACATTTTTAGCATTATGCAGAGTCTTGCTCTGTTCATGTGAATTGTGGAGTTGGGTATGAATCTTTTCGAGTTCTTTAAGCTCGTCTTTAATGGTTTCTACATCTTCGAAGAATTTGTCAAGATTTACACCTCCTGTTTGTTGTCTCATTTGTATTCCAGCTGATTCTTGATTTGGGGATTGTTCTTCATTTCTGAAACGAGAAAATGATCCTGAGAATAGATCATTCATTGTGAAATTTGAAGATTTTGATTGGAAATTTTGGTTGAGATGGGGTTTTGAAGGGGGTGAAGTGGGGGTGGGGTGGGGGGTGGGGTGGGGGGTAGGGGTAGGGGGTTGAAACTTGAAATTAACTAGTTCTTGAATGGCAGGCTGGAGAGAAGACTTGTTAAAATGGTTGTCTTCTTCAACAACTATGGTGACAAGTTGGAAGGAAAAAAAATATGAGTTTAAAAAGTCAATTGATATTAATGCATTATAGTCTTCACTATTCAATGTATATTAAACTAGATAGTGACTTCGGGTTCGTCGTAGAATAATGAATACTCTTTCATTCTTAACTAGATGTTTGTTACGTATTTAATGTTGAGTAGTGTCAACAACCTTGATTCTAAGATTCGAGAGCTGGATATAGAGTTGTCTTTGGTTTGAAGTTCATTGGTACTTTATCGATGTGAATCTAAATTAATCGAGCTAAAAAATGGATATGTAATATCAAGTGAGAAATCAAATAAATAAATATAGAGATTGTGTGTACTCCTCCATGTTTAACTAAATATCACCGGCTCAAGTCTAACCAAAGAAAGTTACGTAATACATAGAGACTAAAGGTTACGATAGGATGGTGAATATGCCTTTATCTTTAATTAAATATCTCGAGTTCAACTCTAACAAAATAAATAAATATAGAAACTAAATGTTATGATATGATGCTGAGTATTCCTTCATCTTCAACTAAATGTTTCGGGTTCAAATCTAACAAACAAAAACACTTAATATATAAGGACTAATGGATTAAAGGTTATGATAGAATTGTGAACACTCTTCCCTCCTTAATCGCATGTCTCAGGTTCAAATATTGAATATATAGTTAGCTTTGATCTGAATCACTCTACCTTCTAAATTGAACTTTTCGACACTATTTCAAAGTAATCTGACCTTAAAGCGAATACCAAATATCGAAATGAAACAAAAAAAGAAGGGAAGGGTCAAAACTCAAAAAGTATGGTTAAGATTGACTGCGTCTTCAGAGAATTTTGAGTACCAAAGAGAATAGTCTCATCTGAAAGGCTGTTTTGGCTTACATACTAATCATGGAGAAATTATAACACTATTAATTTGTCATAAGTAACAAATAAAGATGAAAAACTAATACTAATTTTAAATGGACTGAACATATGAAGCTTGAACAATATAAGACACGTCACACTACTCAACATCAAAAATAATGAATTGAGATTAGTCTTACTCTGATACCATAGTACATATCCAGTCTCAAACACACCAAATACTAAATCATACTTCAACTCGATTTTTACAAACTTATACACAACATCACAAACTCGATAATTTTGAACCTTCATAAACTTATTTCGATTTAGGATATACGTCCTACTTTTAAAAAAGAAGTGCATTAAGGTTTTAGCACTTCGTAACATCCATGTAGCTACCTGGATAGCTCCATGGAATGATATATGATAAGCAACCTTAATGAGTATAGCCAAGGATGATCTGCCTATTCTAGCAACCAAATCGCGGTAGGAACTGAGTCCATAGCCCTCAATTTGGTTGTAGTAAGGGTAAAAACGTCATCAAATTCTGAGGTTGTTGCAGCAGCAGTTGTCAACTGCTGCTGCAGAACCCCACTTACTGGCCATGAGAATGTCATGCCAGTATTCGTTATATCAAGAAACGCGTCAATAGAGGAAATATTTTTAGTTGTATACTTTGTTGAGTTAAAATTGAACACACCACACTGCAAAACTTCAGAATTTTGTGATCTAGTGTGATGACATTTCTTGTTGCTAGTCTTGGTTGTACCGTTTGCATCATTGTTGATACTTCCATCCGTCTTCCTCGTGTTCAAGAAGCGCCCCCCACCTCCTCTAGGTCTACGCTTGGCATGGAGATGGCGCGAGAGGTGCAAGAATGGCTATATACATTAAAACCAATACAAAAATTAAGCAACCATAGTGAGCGAACATGAAAAGAAATTTAGGTACGAGAAAATACAAAGCTAGCTGGAAGTAATCTCTTCGTCTCAATTAACTATCATTCATTTCTATAGAGAGTGCTCTAAGCTTTATCATTTGCTAACATGAAAACGCCAGTTGTTATCATAGTATAGTGCATGAGTCAAAGTCATACGTAACTATTTAGCCAAAAGAAGAATTTTACCTTACGCGGTTTAAGTAAGTTCTTCTCTATTTCCTTTGCGCGGAATTTTCTACGCCTAAGTATCCCATGATATTGCTTGGCATTGACAAATATTGGGGTTTCATCATGAGAGGTGAAGTTCAATGGTAGCATAATCCGGCCCTTCAAAATTTTTGAGAATACAAAGTCCATTATTAGTATGTTACTTTGTGCAATTTGATGAATAATTGATGATAGTTCAAGCAGAGAATTCGTAATTCTGATATATGAGATACGAAACTCAAAAAATAAGGATACTTCAGGTGTGATGGTATGATAAAGCTTTAATATCGACGATATATATAATTTTAATCTAGAAAACTTTACCAGAGGTTGACCAAATAAACCTAGATCAAAGTGGCCTTGATAGTCCATATTATATGATTGAGAGTCTGCATAGATATTAATAAGAGTTTAATGGAAGTTCCAAACAAAAGCATATATAACTCCAATTTTCTTTATTATAAATCAATGTGAAATTGGTAAAATAGTGAGCCGATAATCTCTCAGAAACAATATGTGTCTAAGCCCATGGTGAAGCAAGATTTAAAATTAGAAATAGAAAGTTTATCGTAATTTATTTAATTACAATCAAAACACATATTTATATTATATCCTTTATTATTTAATTCCAACATGTATTATAACTCAGAATTGTTCCCTATAAATAACCTAAATTTACTTTAAAAAGATAAATAGAATATTACCAAAAGACATAGGCTGCTCCATAGATAATATTACTCTAAAATAAATTCCTGAAATCCAACAACAAACAATAATTGGACATGAAATTAAATAAAAGAACAATTTTTCACACTTCAATTTCACCAATCAAATTATACAAAAAATAAATAAATAATAAATTGAACTTCTTAGACAGTGGTTAAACAACATAGAATGAAGAGTGGTAATCAGTTGAATATTAAATCATATTATGTATATATAAAATTGTGTATACATACAAATCGAAAATTACACTATACATAAAATCTTGAAGGATATATTTATTTTATTTTTAAAAAATAAAAATCAAGAAGTTAATTAGCTGAAAAAGAGAAGAGTGACATACTCACAAAGAGAGGGAAAGATATGCCAAATAGATAGAAGTATTCTATGTAATATAGCCTAATAAAAGACTATATCATAAGGGGGGAAAAAGGGAAAATGTTTATATTTTTTTTACTAATAAATTTTGTCCAATTGGTCCCTAGCCAAGTGTCATCAATTGTATGTATGTGCACTTTGATCATGTTGTTCACAAGCTTTTTAGAATACCTATGTGATTAGGTGTACATACAGTTTTATGTTAGTTGGGTAGTGTCATTTTACAATTATAATTTTAATAATTTTGATTCAAATTTTATGACTTTAGCTATTCGATTAATTAGTTGAAGGGCGTATAAGGGCATGTTTTAGATAAAATATAACGTTAAGAAGGATATAATTAATCTATTTCATATGCATTTTGTATTCTTAACTTTATGATAAACATTGTTTGATACTCAATGTTAACTATGATCTTGTAGTATAAGTATTTAAGTTAATTATCTGTTTCGAGTTCGAGCTATAAAAATAAAAAAAATATTTTAATTACTAGTGTTTCCCTTTATTGAATCTTAGTGTTTATAAATGCCAAATGTAATGTTGTGGGTGGGGAATGACTAGGGCTTTTTGATAATTGAGGTGGTTCTTTTTTGGTTTCCACACTTGGCATAAATCTATACAATTGGCTCCCACTATTACAATTGGTTGGTGAAGTATTTAGTATCTCTAGATGACCACTATTGATAATATCGAATGTGATGAGATAAATAAAATAATTTTTATTTTTAATATATAATTTCAAATTTTATTTTTTCTTAAAAAAATCATAATAAAAAGTGTTTTTTTTCTTCAAATGAATCCTATATAGTAAGAACTTAGATTAGGTTAGATTAATATGTATGAGCATAAGCATTGGAAAAAAACATTGTTATTTTCTCTTCTTTCTTTTTTCCTCATAATCGTGATATTCAAACTAGCTAATGCATATCTCGATTAATTTTACATAATATTTGTTATATATTTTTCATCAACAATAAGAATTATATATCAAAAATAATCTTTACTGAAATTTGAACTTAAAACTTCATAATTTTTGGTTCACCTCGTTGATCATAAGTCTTTGACGTTTTTTCTCTTTTGTTTTTTGTTGTTGAACACTTATAAATCAAAGTACACTTTTATTTAGGTTAAAAGCATGACTTGTATGGCAAAAAAAAGTCCAAATTCTTTTGATCATTACTAAAAGTTATTAAAATCACAAAAATAAATTATATAATATTCTTTACCAAAAAAAAAGGAGGAAGAAGAAGAGGAGAAGCTTCAAAGAACTGCAAAAATGGTTCATAGCTTTAGGTAATTATTGCAAAAAATGGCAAAAAGATGTCTTAAATGGAACTCATCATACTTTGCCAAATGCATCATTTACTATCAACTCAATTTTTTTATCATTCTGTAATGAACTTAATTTTGATGATGTATAAATAAATTAATAAAAACCTATTCCAACAATTATTAAATGGTATATTAATCAACTACATGAAAATGACCTTTGTTATTAAGACCAGTGAACCCTTATTAGGTAACTTTACTTGGATACCTTTTTTGGTAAATAAATATACTCATTGGATATATATTAGCAAAGATTCCCAAAAATTATTACAAACTCAACACGTTATCGTAGAATGAATAAAACTTTTCAATATTTTTTTTTGGTGGAGTGATATATTGAAGATTTATTGGAAGCCATAAGATAGCTACATGTGGAAAACACTCATTAGTGCCACATAAAAGTTACTTATATTATTTGTTGCAAATCTTCCAAAGATTTAACTTTTTCATTAAAGTACACAGAAGAATATTCAAAATTTCTTTTATTTATAATTTATATATTTCAGATTTAAGCCTTTAGAAATGAATTTTTCTTTTTACCAAAATCGATACAACAAAATAAAAGTACTGACTTGACTAGTCAGTAAATCAAGTTTTTTACTTAAATGCTGCTAAACACTTTAGCGATTCTGAATGTGATGACTACAAATCAGTATCTTCCCGACCCAAATGAATTAAAACCAGAATCTTTCAGTGAGGAAGGGACCAACTAGCAAGTGGAGGTTGGTCCCTTATTATATTCATGATCATAGTATAAACCAAGATTTTAAATACTAATATATCACATTAGGTAGGGTAAGGTTTGTTTAGTATAGCAAGGTTTTGATATATTAGTAAACCTCATAGTTGAATCTTTGCTGAAAGTCCATTAAAAACCACCTCTCTATTTTCACAAAGTAAAGATAAAGACTGCGTACACATCACCCTTCTCAAACACTACTGGGTGTGGGTTGTTGTATGGTGAATCTTTAGACTTCATGCATAAACATATCGAAAATGCTAATTCATAATGATAAACTTGGTTCAACCTTATAAACATCATTTCAAGTGAGATTGATGTTTCATGGCTAAAATTCTAAAAGATGAGATAAAAGTTGCAATAGTCAAAAGCTAACAAACATAGAGCACAAAAGACTCTTTGAGGGAAGAAACAACAATATATCCAACAAAAACAGCACATATACAGGGAAAAGGACATATCTTATAAAGTTGCTTATCAATTTCATCTCCAACATCAACCGTTTCCAGTAGACTTGTAGTGAAACTCGTCTATTGTGGTGTAAATTAGACCTTCTGATTCGAGAGACTCAAGAGCTTCTCTGTCATACAGAAACAATAAGGAATAAGGCAATAAGCAAGAGCAGAAATGATCTAATGTTATTAATCATGAGAGAGAACGAGAAGGGAGAGAGAGGTACGAGATCTTCTCTGAAGGGAGTTGTAGCTGTTGGACTAGCTGATTGCGATGAACCCCTTTTTCAAGTGCACTGAAATAGAAATGATAAGAGAACATCAAAATCGTTCAAGGAACTTGGAATTCATATTCTCAATCAATTACAAGCAAATAAAATACACTATCAATACTATGTTGCTTGGAACCCCCCAAAAATGTTGTCACACCCCTGTCGGATAGGTTTTGGAGGATCCAGCAGTAAACTTTAAGATCCAAACAATATAGATAAAAAAAGATGATGAAAAAACAAGAAAAATTAAGTCAGTTGGGGGACAGTTTTCAATACTTGAAAACGAATTTGTTTGGTTTCCGAAAAATATTTTGAAGATGTTTGCAATATCTACCACAAGAAGTCGCTCCTTTCTTCAAAGGCAATCCTCTCGAAGTTCTTGTTGTTACATAGATTGAAGAAGCTCTGTTTTATAAACAGGAAGATGAGGAGATAAGGCGCAAAGGATATTCAAATTCTAAGTGTTTTTTTTTTTGATAATCGAGAAATCTGTCTGTGACCCGCCCTTTGGACCAATCACAGCCTTCTAAACTCGGTGAATAATGGGTCTGCCCTTCTCCACTTAAATATCGGGTTTCACTTTGCATGGTGTGGGGTTTGAACCTTCGACCTAAGCCACAGATCCTCCACCTTTTGCCACTCGAGCTAGGCCTTGGGGGCAGATTCAAAGTGGATTTGACATGCGAAAAAAGGCGTCATGACCCACTACCTACGGATAGGCGAGAACAGACTCTTTTAGACTGTTATCACTTATCTGTTCTATTATCCATACATCCCTTTCTTTTCCTTAAGATATTTTAAGAGGCATTGAACCCACCTTAGGTGCTGACTGAGCGCAAAAGCAAGACAAGGGATAAAGGAGAAGTACCCAAACTGGACTAAAGCAAGTGAATGATTTGAAATTCGAGTTATACCAAGGAATAACACTCTTATAATTTTATTTCAATGTCATGTAACAGAACAAGATTATCAGACAAAATCAGCAGCCATCAAAAAGGCACTTCGACATGTAATAACAAGTGTTCATTTATACAGATGTGATTTTATTGGTATTTGCACAAGAACTGCAAGCACTGCCCAGTGAGCGAAAGTGCTGGAAATTAAATGACTTACAGGCATGACGGTTGTTGCAAGTAGTCCAAGACCATCTTATCTACACCTCTGATCCCGTCCATGCTGTATCCAGGAAACTGAAACATGAAAGATAAAGATAAAATCATTGACTACATAGGAAATGTGAAATCTGAAAATGCATATAAAATTAACTCCACAAATTAAAAGGAAGAGAAATGTAATTTGAAATACTTGATTTGACGCTGAAGCTTGGTATCCCTTTAGAGGAGTGTTGAAAGCTGAGCTAGGCACTTGAGATGGCATAGAGGAACTATCATGTTGCTTCTGGAGTGGCAAAGGAAATGCAACTTCAATCAGAATCTTATGTACAGCATATTGTTAGCTCAACATATGCAAGGCAGTTTGTTAAATACCCGTAGACTACTGTTGTAGCTATGAACATAAATGACTTGAGCAAAGTGGTATGCAATCTCATTGTAGTCATCCACGGGCCTAAAAACCACACATATAAGAAATTAGGATCTTTACCACCAACTCGTTAAAACCGATACAAAGGTCACAGGGGCAAGGGGGCATCCTGCCTCCTCTAACCTCCCCAGAGCCATAGTACAACAACATACCCAGAATAATTTCACATGCTCAGAGACATAGCATGATAGAAATAACAACTCACGTGAAAGTTTTCCATGTTTCCTGCCCTCGCCATTCATACACTATTATAAAAGGATAGGTGTGCTGTTCTGTCTATAAAGATGCTTTTTCATATACCAGAATCTTTTTCTTGCAAACCATCTTTCCATGTCAAGTTGCAGTTTCCCGGATGTTCATTGGTTTAAGAACAAATTTTTAAAACATGGTTAATGAAAATAATGATCACCAATTATACATGGCAATATAGTCGACAAATTTGGTTTACCCAGTTATTGATTCAACACAACTAAGGGATTTATCAAACAATGCAAAATTGCCCATTTGTAACAATTTTACACACCAGTTTGCTCAATTGTTCTCCTTGTGCCTGTTCATAGGCATGGCACAGATATAATTGCCTCATTTTGACAAACAACTATCATGTCACGTGCTTCTGAGAAAATTCTAGTTGTACACACTCCCTCCAGACCTCCACCTTCTACCTGATGAACTTCCTCAAAAACCTTACCTCCCCAAAAAGAAAAGGAAAAAAGGTTTATGCTAATTAAGCAATTATAAAAACAGCAATATACATGTATAGTCAACACTTGAAAAGGACAGAGGTCCTAGATAGTACAAACATTACAAAGAAAATCAACTAATAAAGCCATGCGGGGATTAACTAGGAGAAAAAGGGAAAGTAACTTACTAAGACCAACGAGGACCTTGAAAATACTAAAAATCAACATTAATACAAGTTTCATCTTTTTGCAGTGTCTCAAGTAAAGATAAGTTAGTAATTTTGTGCTGAAACAATGTTGTGCAATGCATTGCATAAACGAATGCTGGACAGATTACAAACTATATATTAAAAATCTTTTCTTTGAGAAAACCTTAAGCCCCACAGAATAGCTTTTCGCAAGCCAGAGGCAACCACCTCAAACTACCGGAGAAGAGTAATAACTTGTGCATGATTTTTCTTTGAGAAAACCTAAAGCCCCACAGAATAGCTTTTCACAAGCCAGAGACAACCACCTCAAACAACCAGAGAAGAGTAATAACTTGTGCATATGCTGACCAACATTAATATACTGAAGGGAAACAAAATGAGCAATTCAGAAACCCATACTGAAATACCTGACTGAGTAAGCCATCAACTGCTTTTTACCGTGAAATCCTTTCAAGTGTCCATGGACTCGAACATACATGCCATTTCTATTTAACAAAGAAACCAAAAAATATAATAGAACATGATATTAAAATATTTTAAGTGAAAAAATAACAGAATTGAGAAGAAGAATTACGTGACTGCTTCCATTTCCTTGGTATCAACAGCTTCATTTACCCTGCATAGTATGCATCAACCAAATTTACAGTTAAGTTTTAAAATCACAAAGTCAAGTATCTCGAACATAGTAGACTGTGGTTTAGTGTTTCACATAAGTATAACAAAAATGAGGGAAAAACGAAACTGACTATTACCATCGAAAACAGTCGAGGCGCCCAGTTCCATCATCCACCCCAAATGATACATCTGTAACCCTTTCCACTTTGTTGCATAATATACCCACCAGTTTTACCTACAAGCATGTCAAATTCTAAATCATACATATCTTATACAGCATAAACTCCCAACAAAACAGCAGGAACCACGAGTATAAAAGACTAACATTATTCACATCAACTCCGTCAACGAGAAAATTTGTCTTATCATCACTTGATTGAAAGGCTTCACTAATTTGCTTGACGGTTAATGGAATCAAAGTCTGTGAATCACGATTCTACCAATAGAGAAACAAAAAGAAAATTTTTAATAAAATTGTTAGAGAAGTAAAATTCAAATACTTCTCATAAAAAGGGCTAAAAAACCTAAAATCCGAAAGCAAAAACTTTGCTTGATAACTTCTAGTTTTCTGTTCAGAGTTCTCATCTTCTCTGTTCCTATCAGTTCCAGCAGGGAGTAATAGATATTTATGGAGAATAATAGCGTAACGAGAAACTAAAGCCTTGTTCAAATTTTATATGCTAAGGAAGTAAAATATACCTTGGCCGGAGAGAAAGAATGATCACCGGCGGTTTGAGTAGCCTGCGACGGCATGAAACCTCCGCCGGAAAACGCCGCGTTGCCGTCGAATTGGTTGTTCCCGCCGTACATCTCTCCGTCACTTTGTGTCACTCTATCGGGTTCCCGCTTCTTTAACTCTTCCTTCTCCAGCAATCTTTTCGCGCTTTTAACACTAAAATATAAGAAAACTACGATTTGGCCCTTCAGCTTTCTCAAAAGTACTTTCTGCGAAAAACTATTTTCTTTTTTTAACTTTCGTTACTCTTTAAAAACACTTATATTTGATAAATTTTACGAATCACATAGTTTTAATATGAAATTACAATTATTCTTCTTTAGTTTGTAAATTACAATAAGCTCGAATACATTAAAAAGAATCTCGAATACATTATAACATAAATCGAATTCATTAAAAGCTAGCTCGGATACATAATATGTAGCTCGAATACATAATATATAGCTAAGATACATTAAAATTTAGCTCAAATATATTATAAAATAAACCGAATACATAATATATAACTCGAATATATTAAATATTGACTTGGATTCATTAATATGTAGCTTAAATACATTAAAGAAATAAGAAATTTTAGAAGTTCTTTAGAAATAAAAGGGGATATTAAAAATAACAGAAACATAAAACGTGTATTCCAGTAATTTTTTCTATTTCTCCGTTTCATTTCACTTGACCCATGTTAACTTGATACTATCAGAAAGAAAATGAAATTTGTGGCCTCACTTTCTCCTTTCATTTGAGTTTAACACTAAGATTCACATAGAAAAAAAACTACTAAATGAAGCAAACATGAAGAGAAATG
Source organism: Solanum peruvianum (assembly GCA_027705065.1). NCBI lineage: Eukaryota > Viridiplantae > Streptophyta > Magnoliopsida > Solanales > Solanaceae > Solanum > Solanum peruvianum. The sequence continues at coordinate 64,083,671 of JAKWJD010001764.1, read as the reverse complement.
TTGTCAAATGATCTTCACATGGATTCAAAGTAAAATGAACAAATTACAAAGAGAACACTCAGAAATAGAGTAAGAGAAGCCATTATAAAACAAGTAAATTATACAAAAAAAAAACAGTTCTAACATACATACAATCAGAAGAATTTGTTGTATTGATCAGTGAGAGAACCGCGGAGATTGGAATAAAGGCCATAAAGAGAGTACTGTCGAAGATTCTTCACTTCAAACCATGAATTGAAAACAGATTGATGCTTATCAGTGCCAGAAAATGTAAGTTGTATCCCGAGGCTACAATCAACATTACCACCTCGATTCTTGCAGTTATTAGTCCTGATAGCACAGTCCTGACCGTTGAGGCACACAAAGTTTGAGTTGCCTGAGCAAGACGAGCATCCGTCTCTCTTCCAGTACAGGTTTTCCAGCCTACCCTTTTTGAATTCATGTACCTATGGATCAAACACGAACACCACATACTGTTGTAAGATACCAAATCAACCGATGTGACACCAGATCTTGTTGACAGCAATTTCACTTACCAGAGTAAAACTTGTTACAGTGAATGTACTATTAGCAACAAAAGCAGGCAAAGACCTAGCAGCATATTTCCGACCAGCAAATGCAACCATGTAACCTCCATAAGAATCCTGTGGTACAGTAGAAGAAGCGTAGGAGGTTATTAGATGCATATACAACAACAACAACATACCGGGAGGGTGGTCTGTACGTTGCCTTACCCCTACCTTGTGAAGGTAGAGAGCTTAGTAGATGCTTTGAATAAAGAAATACAGGAAATAGCAGTTCCGATCCTTGAGTTATTGCTAAGTTTCTTTGTTAGTCCTTGTGATATTGGACCTAGCACATTCATCCTTGTGCTCCAACTACTAATGGAAGCTCAGAAAAGTCACGATCTCTTAATTTCAAGAAAGGCATAAGTATCTGACAGACTAAATTCAGCACCAAATACTTGTGAAAAATAACCTTATTCTGTATTTTACCAGAAGGATTTTTCATAGCACGGTCTTCCAAATTACCTCTAATTTTGCCCAGATGATGATAAAAATGAGCCTAATGCCTAAACCTGATGGAGTGGAGGGTGACGGCTTAAGTTATAAAGAAAAAGAAAGTGTCGCTATGATTGAAAGAATGAAAAGATTTGATAAAAATGGAGAGTCGATTCTAACACCGTCTTTGGATGATCAGGACTTCCCGTTCCCTGATTTCACTAGAAATGGGTTGCATACTCAACTATCTATTTACTACTTGTTCCCTACAATAAACAAAATGATTTGCAGAATCAAATTGAAACACAGAAGCACAACATATTTGTGGAGCTAGTGATTTTTATTGTTGGTCATCTTCTTTTCACACTATCTAAGTAAATTGGAAGTGTGTTTCTATTCATGTCTTTTCTTCAGGAATTGCAGATGGGACAACTTCAAAACTTTGAGAGAGCCGAGAGGAAGAAAAGATGACAGGAGAATAAATGGATAGCCAGAGTGGCATTCATATAAGCGAATTGCCATTTTTGAGTTTCTTAACAATTTGTTCTCTATTGGCTTCCGTTAGTAGTTGGATAAAAAGCACATACTTCATTTAATTGAGCAATAACTCGAACCAAAATTGCAATTTTACAAACTATATCCCCAGATGATGAAAGTACTCAACCATTACCCAAAGAAAAGGTACCAATGGGCTCCATAAATTGCAGAATGCAGAAAGATAGCGAACATGAAGAAATGATGCATGCATATACTTTACTGTAACAGTTGAAAAATAAACAGTTGTCTCTAGCTACAAAGGCGCAGCAAAAAGGGTCCAGATAGGAGAAGAAACATGGAAGGAACAACAATGCTTGATAATAAATTAATTCAAAAAATCCCTCACTCAGTACGAATCAGTAAATAAATCACTCCCCTTATCCCAATATCCCCACTTCTCTCCCATAAAATAAACAGAGAAGAAAAAAGGGAAACAGAAGAGGCTTCTTGAAGCAGCAAAAACAAGAGGGATTAGGAGTTGAAATAAAAAGACGAGCATAAACACTTAATGAAATTATCAAAAGAGGTTCCAAAATGATCGGCAGATCATGAGCTATTGAGTGTAATAGGACTCCTACATTTGAAGAAGACAACTTCTGTGATAAGAAGGAAGCAACTAGGGCTGGCAAAATGGTTGAACAAAACAAGTAACCATTCAATCCAATCAAATCCATCAGAGATGGGTTGGATAACCGACTTTTTGAGAAAGGGTCAAATATGGAAATCATCCGTGAAAATATGGATATCCAGATGGATGATATGGATATCCACATAATTAACACCCATTTATCTGCCTGTTATTTTCATGAGTTCTTACTTTTCAAGAGTCTAAAGATTATTTTGGCTTTTAGCTTGTGTTCTCACCAGACTATTCCTAAAACCATGTATGATATGTATATCCATATTATCTGCCGGTTAACCCTTTTTATCCACATTAAATATGGATGGATTGGACATTTGATCCCTTTTTGTTTAACCCATTTTCAACCCACCCATATCCTATCTGTCCCGCCAATTTGTCATTCCTAGCAGCAACAATGGCAAAAATAAAAAGGTAAGGCATGTTTTCCAAGATGATAGTCAACTAACAGCACGGTTTTATTGCAGGTATGTAAAGCTTTGGAAACGTTTTCTAAAGTATTGACAGCATTGGCAGACCCTTGATATTCTACAAGTTACAGTATGGAAACATTGGCACAAGTCACAACCATAAATCTTGATTCTTGAATATAAATGTGAGAGCAAGATAATAAATGGTATTTGAAATTAATCACATTCCCAGCACCCACTACCTTGCTGTGAACCCTAAAACACAGTAAGTAGGAAAAGGGGGACTGAATGTGAAGCATAGCATATTGCTTTCTCTCTACAGCTCTCTGATAGACAAAAAAAAAAACTAAGGACCATTAAGCAATATTCCCTCCATCCCTAAAGGATATAAGGTGGAAATGGGCCTCCTTTGAAAATTGTAATAGCAAGCAGAAGGTACAACTAAGCCCAAAACAGCAGCACTGGTAGGGCATGTCCATTACAAAAACCTAATTTGGGAATCCATCAGCTCTTCTTCGTCTCAACCTTAATTGAAGAAGACAGATAGAGGCGTGTGTACGGCGTTCCATGCTTATCATGTTGCCAATTATGGAAGACGGAGTGATTATAAGGTGTAGATGAGGGAACGAATGCCGAAGATGAGACCCCTACGAAGGTCAGCCATTGTACAAACACCAGAAATCATGTCAGAAGCTAATTGCTGCTTCAATTGCAGCGATCATCAAGTTGAGGGGTAAAACAGAACAAAGGGAAGGCATCAGAAGGTGAAAAGACATATTTACCAGTGACCAAGGTGCTATTGCCCCAAAAGGCCAAAACTTAGAGTTAGTACTTAACTGAAGAGGAGAACCTATTTTTATGATACAGACTTAATCCACCCCAAGCTTAAAGTTAACCCGATACCTGAAAATGTCCTTAATATTAACATGATGTGCAAATGGGTCCCTGTAGTTCCCACTTCCCAAATTGTGGTCATACAGGAGAAGATCCTGATGGCTAAAGGCAGCTGGTGTTTGGAACACCACAAATCATAGTTCGACACTTGCATCCTATTTTCATAAGTAAAGAAACTTTTAGCACCATTTGGTCTATTTTCTAGGCTCGGTTACTTGGATCTTTAAGAATATAAATGATAACAATTCTTTACTGTTGATGTTTTAATACTAATCTTTATTAAAAGTTAGCTATAAGTTGCATACAATTGCTTTCAGCAAATACATAAATGATTGCAATTGTTCTCTTGATGACAGTGTATTACTAATTTATGCCAACCTATAAGTTGCACACTGGTGCTACCAATCACTCCAAAAACAAAATTCAAGACTGCATTAAGTCATAGACATCTGGCAGACAGGACCAGATTAAGAAAGAAACAGGAATTCATCAGCACATACCCAAACAGTAATGATACTAAAGGAAAATTACGATAGTTACAAATCATGGGATATTGCTACAAAGAAGGAAACTAGCATTCGTCACTATAAGAACATTAATCAAGTCCAACAGTTTTAGTTCTAGAATTAAGAACCAATGGATACTCAACCACAAGAAAACAGATGCTTAGGAAATATTTGTCCTCCATTAGCTAAAGTGAATGAGATAAAAAGTCAAAACCACCAGCAGAAGAAAACCCAACCACATTACATTCTTCATACATACCAAGTACTCTATCCCAATTTATTTATCATATTGTACTATTTCTACTATACCAAAATACTGATATTCTATATATAGAGATAATTTCTCTTCTTTGTACGCAACCTTACGCCTACCCTGTGAAGGTAGAGGTGGTTTGTGAAATTGCGTGGTCAACAGGCTCAAGTAAAGCGTATCATAATCAAGTATCGAACAAAAATAAAGTAATGAAGAAGCCATGCTATCGGTAACTGAAGCAAAGGACCAGAGCGCAACAACAGGTAATAATAAAATCAAAGACTAAGATAGTATTATGAGAGTAATAATTATAATACTAAGTAAAACTAACTACCTACTAAATGTTTACCCTAATACTCGACCTCTCCTTCCTATCTAGGAAAACAATGTCCAAAATACTGTCGCTATAACTTTCTACATTCACAACCAAGACCCTTTTCGTTCTCACTTAGCCTCCACCTTAAAACTAAACCTAAAACCAGAACACTCCCATTTCAAATCTAACCCCATTACATCAAGTAATCAATAAAACCTTCAACTTTCAGCCTTATACAAAAAATTACATCCAAGGCATTCTTCCTTAGCCCCCACCCCACCCTACAACCAAAATCCCCAACACCAGAACAATCCCACTTCAGATCTAACCCCATTTCACCATATTTCCCCAAGTAAACAGAAAAAAAACTCAACTTTCAGCCTTATACAAACAATTAACAGTATAACTCAAATATAAGCAACAGAAACAAAGAAAAAGTTAATTGAGGTTGAGATCATACAGGGAAGAAATTGGAAGTGTTAATGGTAAGCAGAGAGATCTCATCCACTTTAGGTCTGAACACAGCAAGTTGTGAATTTGAAGACGAAAGAGACAGCCTCTTATCACAAGGAGACAATTGAACTGAGCTGTTGACGAAAAATGATGTTCTTGAAGAAAATGCTATTCCAAAGCTAAACCCATCCGATCTCTGCACTTTTGCATCGGCACAAGGTGAGTATACATGGTTGGTGTCGCTGCGCGATTGTGCTAAAAGGGACAGAGATGAGATTAGTAGAAAGACTAGTAGTAATGGTAGCCTTTGCATCGCCATTGTTAGAGAACTCTGATTCTGTGAAGACTCAAAAGAGTGGAAAAGACAGCGGACAATTTGGGCCTTCACAACGATTATTAATTTATTATATTCTACCAAACACAAATAACATGTTATCAACCTTTATGTTCGACACTCACAAGTCACAACAAAATATTTAAAAGTTCCGTTATTTTTAGTGGAATAATATATAAATATGACTCGACATCAATTGAAAATTATGATCTTAAATTTAATATGCATAGGTAGTCGCATAAATTTGTATAAAATTAAATAAATAGACACATTCATCTTATATGACGTCCAACGTTGCAATTTTGTGTCCTTATGACAGGTAGAACACGTGTGTCTATTTATTCAAGTTTATACAAGTTTAAATATCTATTCAAAGTTAAAGGGTATAGTTATCCGCTGAATCCAAGTTAATGGTCATGTTTATATATTATTTCATTTATTCATTATCATAAAATGTTATTCAAAGTTTTTAATATTTAAATTTATAAAAAGAAACTGACAACTAAAAAGAGACTGAGGATGCATACTTTTAACTTAATTTGAGAGTTGATCCTATAAACATTTCAAACTTTAAAAATGTATGTTTAGAATCCTTTAAATATGCATTTTTAGAGTTGATGTTTGAGTTGAGCGATTCAAATGGTCATAATGAAAAGTGAGGATGTTCTATTGTTAATGGAGAGTTCTATTATATGTTGTGTTGTTTAATTAGATATTGAGTAAGATTTTCTTTTTTTAAGCATATGATTAAGAACATATATTTGTGAACCAAGTTGCAAAGTCAATCAATAGTGATAGTTTGTATCAAGAGTTTAACTTTTATCCCATTTCTATTTATCTTGGTGATAAATGAATTGACAGCCATTAAATTCACCCCAAAAGAATTGAGACATACTTCACATGAAAACGAGATATTATATCACACCAACAACATATACAAGGTGTAATCCCATAAAATGGGGTGTGGAAAGGGTAGAATATACACGACTATACCCCTGCCTCATGATGTTCCCAATAGACCCTCGACTCAATAAAACAACAACAGTTAGTGATGTATGTAGTATGTACAAGAATCAACGATAATAACGACTTAAGCATCTGCTACTGCTTTGGAGTCTGCAATTAAACTCATACTGAAGCCAAAGGTTATGCATGACAATTCCTGATTGTTTCCATCCACCATTTTCATCGTAAGAGTATACGAGCCCTGAATAAAACCAACCCCCTGTTAGACTCGACAACGCAGGCAAAGGCACCTTCTAATAGAGGAAAGTTATGGAGAATGAAACAGCAGAAAATGATATCATAACAAGATCAGAGCAAAACTGGAAAAAAAGGACTTACTGGAGGAGCGAATCCAGGTAACGCTTGAGAGTGTGAAAGCACAAAATCACCAGAAATGGGGCAAGATGTCTCTTTACAAATGTCACGAGTCTCATGATGTACGTGAAGGAATAGATACTTGACGTCAATAATCAACTTTCCGCCACTGATATTATCATCTGCAAGAGAAAATCTCAGTCACTTTTCTAATCTTATCCCAGAAATGTACACAAGTCATGCTTGCCATCTAATTTTGAGAGGCCAAAGCTTCCTGTGTCCTGCAAATCTCACAATAAACGAATCATAACGAGTAGCTGCAAAAGAAGGGGAAAAGATACCTAATACAGACCCATACTAGTGCATATTGGTAATATGCAGCAACGCGAGCTAGTAAAGGAAACACGTTGTAGATATATATATTTCATAGTAAAGTGATTGCACGATTACGACTGACTATAAGTACATAACCAAGTAAAGTAAAAGCATTCCAAAAATTCAATTTTCCAGGTTACTGCTATTCACAACGATACCCCCCTCAAGTAGTATCGTTGACATTCCAACCAACAAAGCCAACTGGTGACGCTTTCCAAACATCAAAATGAAGTAAGAGACCGACTTTATCAACATCACTTCACGTATGCCCTTCAACATTATTACAAGGTTGTGTATAAGTTGAACAGAAATGGTGGACTCCCACAAATTAAATTACTACAAAAGAACAGACGCCTTGAACCCCCGATTCTCCTTCAAAGATAACATAATCTATTCCCTCCACTCTTTTTTTATGGCATAACATTCTTGCCACCATTTTTTTCCCCAAAAAAAACAAGCGTCTTATCGCAGGCAAAAGTATCAATGATCTCTAATCTTTTGTAACTACCCAATAAACAACAAGTTGATCAACTATAACTTCTTATGGATTACAGACACGAATCACCACGTCAAGGTCTTAACTACTGATGGAAGAGAGTAAGGACTTAAATACAAAAACGATAGAACAAATTAAGACGCGAATCACCTGTAGTTGCAGCAATACTGAAAGTAGCCTCTTTACCTCCTTTAACAGGATAAGGTGTTATATCTACTCCATTCACCTTAACAGCATAATCGGCCTTCTTATCTGCATTATCAAACCAAAAAACTCTGGCTGTGGTTATGTGATGCACCAAATTTAATATATAAAGGATCGTTTATAAGCATTTTTCTAATCAAACAAACACTATGACAATCTAACTTACTACCATTAAATAACCACACAATCCTACAATTAATTCAAATTATATATATCACATAAATTAAATTGAAACCGCACGAAGAAAACAGTAAAATTCTCAATTTTTTTCATTTTAGAAACCGGAATCAAAGCAACATGGCACATTCCCGTAATTTAGACGAAGCATGAATTTTTCGAACTCATTCGAAGAGAACGAAAAAAAACTAACCGCAATAATGGAAGTCGGTAGATTTGGCTGATGAAAATGGAAGGAGAATACACATTGAGAACACGAGAATAACGATCAATTTCACCGCCATTGCTTTATTCTGATGATGAGAAAAGGGGAAAACAGAGAAGAAGATGAAAATTCCTTGGCAATTTTTATTGGGCTTTTTGGGATCTGGAGTACGTGGCGATGAGATAATGTTTGTACGATTCTAAAAAAACAAAAAAATTACATTCATCTAATTTCAATTATCTAAAATGTGTAATTTATAAAATATATACGTGCACCCGAGACATACATAAAATCTCGAGATCAAATTCATATGGAGAAAATTCTATTGAGAGCGTCACTCATGAGGACCCCTGCAATTCGCGATCTTAATTTAATCGAAGCTCCAATGTGAACTCCAAATATCGGGTAAAAAATGCAATGCTTCAATCGCACGATTGTGTTCGTGTGATGATAACATTAGATCAGCGCCAAAACACATCAGCAAGTCTTTTTATTACACATGAGACCTAAAACCAGCAAACTTGGGGACGAACGCTTGAAAAAGTAGGCAAATTTATTTACATGATTTGCAGATCAGCATAAACTTAACTACATATCTGCTGCTACGGCTTTTGATTCCGTGATTAAACTGATACTGAAGCCAAAGGTTATGCAAGACAGTTCGCGATTGCTTCCGTCTAACATTCTCATCGTAAGAGTATATGAACCCTGTATGTATATAACACTCTTTGTTCAGCTCGACAAAATAACAGTTACAGTCAAGCCAACAATACAAGCTATAAAGATTGGACTAACTAGGGAAATGATAATCCCTGAAAAGATAGATACTCAAGAGGAAATACAGAAAGTAGATATTCCAGAGTTCTACGCAAATAAAAATACTATTGGAATAGCTACCATATTAAATGAAATAACAAACAACATTTTACGGAATTGGAAACTAATTGTATCGCAAGTAGACATATGAAATCCATTGAAAGATTCCTCTTTTTTTTTATTGTTAATTGTGCGTTTTTAGATAAAATTGTATCTTTACTCAGACGAATAAAGAGCTGAGGCTATCCAAAACCGCTAACAAGAACGAACAACTTTGAACTCTGAATAAATATATGATCTGCTTTATCACAGGCAGTAAAATCAAGGCGTAGAGTAAAAACTCGAAAGATGACTTACCGGAGGAGTGATACCGGGCAAGGCTTGAGAGTGAGAAATCACAAAATCACCATACACAGGGCAAGATGTCTCCTCACAGATGTCATGGGACTCCTTGTGAACGTGAAGGAAAAGGTACTTGACGTCAATAACTAACTTTCCGCCACTGATATTCTCATCTGCAAGACCAGAACTCACTTTTAAGTCCTTCATCTACCAAAGGACTCGTGCACTGTACTCCATTACCGCGCAATTATCACGCTTCACATCTAATTTTAAGAGGTTCTGCTTTTTCTATACTGCAAATCATCACTCACCATTTTCTCACTACGAAACATAAGTGTCCTATTGGCCATATTAAAGAGGTTCAAAATATGAACGAAGTAAACGCATAATGAAACCAAAAGGAGTTCAATGTCTACGTAACCCCCTTCGCCCCTGACTATCGCATGCAAAAGTACCAATTATTTCCAATCTAATCTGATGAAGTAGACAATAACAATCGCAAAATTACCTGTAGTCGCAGCAATACTGAAAGTGGTCTCTTTACCTCCTTTGACAGGGTAAGGTGTGATATCCAATCCACGGACCTTAACAACATAATCCGTCTTCTTATCTGCGTTATTAAACCAAAAAAAAGTCTGAATCTTAGTACAGTTTTGTGTCTTAACAATGCCTTGCAGCCAATTGTTTAGTACTACTATCTCTGTTCCAATTTATTCGGAGTACGAGAGTTAGACTAACTAACTAATGTTACGTCTGAATCCAAAAATTACATAAAAAGTAGTATGAATCATAAGTTATAGTTGACAATTCATATTATTCAGAAAGTGTTGAGACACCTCCTATTGGGATTGTGAAGTACAATTCAATTTATATTAAATTTATTCTCATTTTGCATCTTCGTTATATAAGCCAGCATCATACTCAAACCCAAAAGTTTAGCTCATTTCCATTCCTCTATCGATGTGAGACATTTAATACTCCCTGCCTGCCCAGACCTCAACTGGAACGTGAGCACTTCTAAATGGGGTCCATATTGGAATGGATCTGACTCTAATACCATGATTAGATATAGCAGCTGGGCCTAACTCAAGTTAAATTTCGCATTCCTCTACAAATATAGGTTTATCTGAATTCATAATTTTCAACACGTAATATAAATAAATAGGTAAGAATCTATCTAGAATCTCATAAATATTAGATCTGAACCCATAAGTTTTAACAATATACAAGGAGGAGGATCTTCAAAACTAAACCCATTAAATTTTAAATCCTGAACTGACCTAATTACATCATTTAAAATTGATAAATTTTATGAATTTGAGAATGAAAAAACTCACTGCAATACTGGAAGTCAGTGGAATTGGCTGAAGCCAGAGTGAAGAGAATACACAATGCTGAGAAGAGAGCAACAACGAAGAGTTTCACCGCCATTGAATAATATTGATCTAAAAGCTTCCACAACCAAACACCCAGATTTTTTTGATAATTAATAGGTATTAGAGAACAGAGACGTGGAAGTTAGGTTAAAATACACATGTCGAACATGCACGTCTACACGTAAGTAATATAGAGCTTCAGTGCGGAGTCTGAACACGATGAAAAACCAAAAAATACAAACCTCGTAATAAATAGGGAAAGTTGTATATAACAACAAACTAATAATCTAAAATAAATGAAGTAGCTAGGGTTTGATTTAATTGTGCTCCATAGCAAACGTTTGCAAAAAATTGTCAGGCGCCTCTCTCCCAAATATCTCGCTCGCCACTCTCCTCCAAGCTCTCGCTCGCTTCCTCACTTTTTATACAAAAACAAGTGTATAAAAATTGTTTCTAATTGTATAAAGCAGAGAAAATTGTATAAATACATATATTTTTTTGTTTCCCTCTTCCAGATCTCGCTCGCCACTCTCCCAAATCTGGTTCGCCACCCTCGCCTTTCTCACTTATACAAAAACAAAAGCGAAATGTATAAATTGCGTTTCTGTTGTATAAAGCGTGAGAAAAAAATTATATATACACATGCAAGTACATATATTTTCCTATACACTTATAATTATACAATAAAAATACTCCCCTGCCCAGTTTCTTTTGCTTTCTCTCTTTCTCGTTTTATAAAATTTTCAAATTGTATCTAATTTCTCTCTTTCTCGTTTTATACAATTTGATCAAATTGTTATTCCTTGTCAAGTCTCTTTTGTTTTTCTATCTTTCTCATTTTATACAAATTCAATTATAGATAATTGTTCTATACATTTATAATAATACAATTCATTTATACACTTCGTTTTTATACAGTTCTCTGCTCAAGTGTCTTTCTCTTTCTTGTTTTATACACTTCGTTTTATATAATTTGCTTCAACTGTATATGTATAGCGAATTACACAGTTTCTATATTTGCTATGGAGTGCAATTATGCAAACTTTGTTATAACACATAAATATGAATTTTTATTTGCTATATGTGAAAGTTGCCCTAAATAAATAAGCCTTTAATTTACTGTCTATTTCCCTCTAAAAGTGGAGTTAAAGCCGAAATTTGAAGTTTGGAATTTCTAAATATAGTGTGAAAAACATTTTCACTCCTTGTTACTTTCCACTGAACTGTTTGTCAATTTTATAAATGAGTTCCAAAGTTAATATTGTTGGGTTATGGGTCTTTTCCCTTCCTATGTGGATAAATAAAAGCCCAATTTGGACCAACCCACTTTTGCCCATAAGCCCAATCTTATGAGGCAAATATAAACCCATTTAGGGTCTTATTTTCAGAAATAACAAGAGAGTTTTCAGCAGCCAAAAAAAGAGAGAAATAGAGAGATTTTCGCAGTCAAATTTCAGCCCTAACAACCAACTTCAAATTGCGATTCCCGCTTCGTTTCTTGTCCGATTGAGCTGATTTTTGGACAGCATATTGTCTTCATCTCAATCTTTGATTAGGAACTGACAGAGTTGGATTGGTGGCCTGCAGCTTCAGTTTTTCTGTCGTGAACAGTAGCTGCGAAATTGGTGATTTTGTTCCTTTAATTCTCTAGATTGGTTCTTTCAATCTTATTTTGTTGTTGCTCATTGTTTGGCACTTGTTTTGTGGCCAATTTTGGAGAACAATATTGTAACTCTTGGTGATTATAGTGGAGCTTTTGGTCCCGTGGTTTTTACTCTTCACATAGAAGGGTTTTCCACGTAAATCTTGGTGTCTTGTTGATAGATTTATTGTCTTGTTATATTTGTTTGGTTGAATTACTTGCTGCCTTACCTCATACTACTTGTGGTTGTTTGTCTTCTTTGGTTCAAATCGAAAGGGAAAGTATAGACTTGGGTATTCTTCCGCTGTTATCCTGTCAAGCATTCTTGGTAGTGCCTTATCTTTCCCAACAAAGTGGTATCAGAGCATTGGTTATTGTTGATTGTCGTTTTGAATGATGGAGGCAAATATGAGCTAATGGTGGTGTGTTTAAATGGTAGTAACTATCATATTTGGAAAGGCAAGATGAAAGATCTTCTATTTGTCAAGAAGATGCATTTACCTGTGTTTGCTTCTAAAAAGCCTCAGTCTTTGAATGATGAAGAATGGGAATTTGAGCATCTGCAGGTTTGTGGCTATATTAGACAATGGGTTGAAGATAATGTTAGAAATCATATTGTGAATGAGACACATGCCAAAAGTTTGTGGGACAAGCTCGAGACACTTTATGCTTCGAAGACTGGCAACAACAAGTTGTTCCTATTGAAACAATTAATGAATATCAGGTATAAAGAGGGCACTCCTATTTCTGATCATATTAATGATTTTCAGGGTGTTCTTGACCAGCTGTCCGGATGGGTGTAAAGTTTGATGATGAGATACAGGGACTTTGGCTTCTTAATACTCTGCCAGACTCTTGGGAAACTCTTCGAGTTTCTTTGACTAATTCTGCTCCCAGTGGTGTTGTAACCATGGAATATACTAAGAGTGGTGTCTTGAATGAAGAAATGAGAAGAAGATCTCAAGCCTCATCTTCTTCAGCTTCACACTCTGATGTTTTGGTTATGAAGACTGAAGATAGGGGGAAGAAACAAGTCCAGAGGTCAGAATGATAGAGGTAAAAGTAGAAGCAAGTCAAAGTCTAAATACAAGAATATTACATGTGACTATTGCCACAAGAATGGGCATATCATGAAATATTGTTACAAGCACAAGAGAGATATGAGACAACAAAAGAGAGAAGGCGATAATGAAAATCGTGTTGCTGTTGTTGCTAATGATGATCTTCTTGTTTCTTGTGATGCAAATGCCATTAATCTTGTTCGTGATGAGTCTAGCTGGTTTGTGGATTCTGGTGCTACTTCTCATGTCACGCCAAAGAAGGAATTATTTTCTTCTTATACTCCAGGTAATTTTGGAACATTGAAAATGGGCAATAATCATGAAGTTGAAGTTATTGGCATTGGGACAGTTTGTTTGGAAAGTAACAATGGTTCCAAACTAGTTCTCAATAATGTCAAGCATGCTCCAGATGTTCGCTTGAATTTGATTTCTGTGGGATATCTTGATGATGAGGGTTATGTTAATACACTTGGTGTTGGCCAGTGGAAGCTTACTAGAGGTTTGATGGTTGTGGCCCGTGGTGACAAGTTGTCTAACTTGTATGTATTTCAGGGCTCCATATCCAGAGACTCAGTAAATTTGGTGGAGAATGATACTTCATCAGAGTTATGGCATAGAAGGCTGAGTCATATGAGCGAGAAGGGGATTGATAGTTTGGCTAAGAAAAATTTGCTTTCTGGAGTGAAACAAGCAAAGTTGAAGAAATGTGTTCATTGCTTAGCCGGTAAACAAAAAAAGAGTTTCTTTTCAGAGTCATCCGCCTTCAAGAAAGCTTGATTTGCTGGAGTTGGTACATTCTGATTTGTGTGGTCCTTTAAGTAAGATCTCATGGTGGTGCACTTTACTTGTGACTTTTATTGATGATCATTCTCGTAAACTCTGGGTATTTCCTTTAAAGTCCAAGGATCAAGTACTTGATGTGTTCAAGAGTTTTCAGGCCTTGGTTGAAAGACAAACAGGGAAGACATTGAAATGCATCGCTCAGATAATGGTGGTGAGTATATGGTCCTTTTGATAGATATTGCAGAGAGCAGGGTATTAGGCATCAGAAAACTCCTCCAAAGACTCCTCAGTTAAATGGTTTAGCAGAGAGGATGAACAGAACTCTAGTTGAGAGGGTTAGATGTATGCTTTCAGATGCTAAGCTGTCAGATTCCTTTTGGGCAGAAGCACTTAATACTGCTGCTTATGTTATCAATTTATCTCCTGTTGTTGCTTTAGATGGTGATGTCCCTGACAGAGTTTGGACTGGTAAGAATGTTTCTTATGATCATCTTAGAGTCTTTGGTGTAAAGCCTTTGTACATGTTCCTAAGGATGAAAGGTCAAAGTTGGATGTTAAAACTAGGCAGTGTATCTTCATTGGTTATGGTCAAGATGAATTTGGCTATCGTTTCTATGATCCTGTTGAGAAGAAACTTGTTAGAAGCCGTGATGTTGTGTTCTTTGAAGACCAAACAATTGAAGATTTTGACAAAGCTGACAAGGCTGATTTTCAGAGTAGTGTGAGAGTTAGTTGATGTTGATCCAGTTCCTTTGACTATTGCACCGGAAGAAAATCTTCATAATGATGAAAATCAAGTTGATAATGAAGATGGTGATCATGTTCAGAATGACCGGCATGATGTTGTTGATGCTCCAGTGCAAGATGATGTGGTTGTCCAACAACCAATTATAGATGCTCCAGAGAGTTCTCTCAGACGATCTAGTAGAGAGAGAATTCCTTCATCTCGTATTCTCCCAATGAGTATGTACTCTTGACTGACGGGGGAGAACCTGAGAGTCTTGATGAGGCCATGGAAAGTGAAGAAAAAGAAAGATGGTTTGATGCTATGGAAGATGAGATTAAATCCTTGCATGATAATCATACCTTTGATTTGGTTAAGTTACCTAAAGACAGAAAAGCTTTGAAAAACAGGTGGGTTTTTCGGGTGAAACATGAAGATGGTAATCCAGTTCCACGGTACAAAGCTAGATTAGTTGTCAAGGGATTTAATCAGAAAAGGGAGTTGATTTTAATGAGATATTCTCTCCAGTTGTGAAGATGTCATCCATTCGTGTGGTTCTAGGCTTGGCTGCAAGTCTAGATTTAGAGGTTGAGCAAATGGATGTTAAAACTGCTTTCCTCCATGGTGACTTAGATGAAGAAATTTATATGGAGCAACCGGAAGGTTTTGAAGTCAAGGGTAAAGAGAATTATGTTTGCAAATTGAAGAAGAGCTTGTATGGTTTGAAACAAGCTCCCAGGCAGTGGTACAGGAAGTTTGGTTCTTTTATGAGTCAGCAGGGCTTCAAGAAGACTTCTTCAGACCATTGTGTTTTTGTGCAAAAGTTCTCTGATGGTGACTTTACTATTGTGTTGCTTTATGTTGATGACATGCTTGTTGTTGGTCATAATACTTGCAGGATTCAAAAGTTGAAGCAAGAGTTGAGTAAGTCTTTTGCTATGAAAGACTTAGGACCAGCAAGGCAGATTCTTGGCATGCAAATTGTCCGTGATAGAAAGGCCAAGAAATTGGTATTATCACAAGAGAAGTACATTCAGAAAGTACTTCGCAGATTCAGCATGGACAAAGCTAAGGTTGTCAGTACACCTTTAGCTATGCACTTCAAATTGAGCACGAACAGTGTCCTTCTAGTGATGATGAGAAGGAAGATATGAAGAAAGTTCCTTATGCTTCAGCTGTTGGTAGTTTGATGTATGCGATGGTTTGTACAAGACCGGATATTGCTCACGTTGTTGGAGTTGTTAGCCGTTTTCTTTCTAATCCGGGAAGAGAACATTGGAATGCTGTGAAGTGGGTTATGAGATATCTTTGTGGCACTTCTAGTCTGAGTTTGTGTTTTGGTACAGGGAAGCCTATTCTTTGTGGTTATACTGATTCAGACATGGCTGGTGATGTTGATACTCGCAAGTCTACTTCAGGGTACTTGGTTACTTTTGCAGGGGGAGCTGTGTCTTGGCAATCTAGGTTGCAAAAATGTGTTGCTCTATCCACTACAGAAGCTGAGCTTATTGCTGTCGTTGAAGCTTGTAAAGAATTGCTTTGGATGAAGAGATTCTTGGGGGAACTTGGTTGTGCTCAAGAGAGGTATGTACTTTATTGTGACAGTCAAAGTGCTATACATCTTGGCAAGAACTCTACGTTCCATGGTCGGTCTAAACACATTGATGTGAGATACCATTGGATTCGAGATGTGTTGGATTCTAAGTTGCTTGAACTTGAAAAGATTCATACAAATGACAATGGTTCCGATATGATGACTAAAGCTTTGCCAAGAGGGAAGTTTGAAGATTGTTGCATGGTCGCCGGGATGGCGGTCTCCTCCACATAGTCGTGAGGGGGAGAATTGTTGGGTTATGGGTCTTTTTCCCTTCCTATGTGGATAAATAAAAGCCCAATTTGGACCAACCCACTTTTGCCCATAAGCCCAATCTTATGAGGCAAATATAAACCCATTTAGGGTCTTATTTTCAGAATATAACAAGAGAGTTTTCAGCAGCCAAAAGAGAGAAATAGAGAGATTTTCGCAGTCAAATTTCAGCCCTAACAACCAACTTCAAATTGCGATTCCCGCTTCGTTTCTTGTCCGATTGAGCTGATTTTTGAACAGCATATTATCTTCATCTCAATCTTTGATTAGGAACTGACAGAGTTGGATTTGGTGGCCTGCAGCTTCAGTTTTTCTGTCGTGAACAGTAGCTGCGAAATTGGTGATTTTGTTCCTTTAATTCTCTAGATTTGGTTCAATCTTATTTTGTTGTTGCTCATTGTTGGCACTTGTTTTGTGGCCAATTTTGGAGAACAATATTGTAACTCTTGGTGATTATAGTGGAGCTTTTGGTCCCGTGGTTTTTTACTCTTCACATAGAAGGGTTTTCCACGTAAATCTTGGTGTCTTGTGTGATAGATTTATTATTGTCTTGTTATATTTGTTTGGTTGAATTACTTGCTGCCTTACCATCATACTACTTGTGGTTGTTTGTCTTCTCTTGGTTCAAATCGAAAAGGGAAAGTATAGACTTGGGTATTCTTCCGCTGTTATCCTGTCAAGCATTCTTGGTAGTGCCTTATCTTTCCCAACAAATATATATAAGGAAAAAAGGTGTAAAATATATTTAAATTTTGATTAAAATTATTGTTACAATACTAAATTTTGAAAAAGACTTTTTACCGCTATAATAGTTAATAATATATTTTAAGATATATATAAAATTTTCACCAATAGTAAAAATTGAAATAATTTTCGAAATTTTGTCTTTAATATTGAATACACCCTTAAAAACAAAACAAAATATCATCATCACGAGGGAGACTCCCTTTACAAATCAAAAGTAAGTTTGTTGATAATTTGATATTCTTTAATTTTGATTTCAGTAATTCGGTAATGATAATTAAAAATAAATATTAATAATTAATTTTTTTAATTCCAGTCCAGTAATTTGATAATCAATAAATTAAACATTGATTTGATACAGTATTCGATAATTTATTGAAGTGTTGATCAATTGTATTACAAAGTTAATATGATATTTCTTCAATTACTTTTATTTATTTTTATGTAAAGCCACGATATAATAGAAAATCAACAAGTAAGAACATCAAAAAAAAAACAAATTGATACTACTAATAAAACATATGTATTTGGGTTGTTTATGTTTACTTTTAACTTTTTCTTTTGACTTGTATTAATAAGTAATAGATATGTTGATATATGACTTCATTAAGTAAATAATTTGGTATTCGTGAAATACTGAATATTAAATAGTACTAGTGTCTCAAGTCAAACCCAAACACCATTATTCTAAAATTTTACTTTCGAATACCTTATTAAATATCGAATTATCAAATTTCAAATTATCAAAAATTCCTATTCAATTCAATAATTCAATTTTTAATATTTCATGTTCAATCTTAACTACGCCACAAAAAAGAACAATATTAGGTGATCAAGTTGATTCGAAGATTAGTCATACTTAAAAATGACTAAGATGTAACAATCATACATTTGGTGGAAGATTATTTAAAAAAAAAACACTTACTTCAATAGGATTTTTAATTGGTTACTCTAAGCTTTTTATGTATTATTAATACACTTTCTCCTATCTTACATAAAGTAATACATTAGGTGAAATATTAGCTTTAATTACAAGTCCATAACGGATATTGAATATTGATGACTATATACCCTTATAAATTGAGAATTTTTTTTGTTTGAAATTTTTTTAAAATATCGTTAATATATATAATTAACAATAAGAATTTACATATCATCAATATTTGAAATATATGTTGTAGAGTTCATTTTTCTTGATGCAGCCAAACAAATATATTGTACTGCTACTCTTACTTGTTTTGTCCACCTAATAATTTATAGAAAAGTTGTGCAAAATAGCTATTGTTTTAAAAAATTGTGATTTACTTTCTAAAATTTTGCTATTTATTTTAATTTGTATAATTCATCCAGAATGGTATAATTCACCTAATTATAAAAATCAAAATTTTATATAATTCCTAATTTGTATATATTTACCTTACTATTTGTATGGTTTATGGAAAATTCGCAATAAATTATCATGTTCGTATATATATTGGCAAGCAAAATCCATAAACAAAGCTTTGAATGTTCATATATAGGCAAAGAAAATATATAAACGGAGTTCTGAAAAATTACTAAATGTATAAATATAAATTTATAAATACTTACGTTATGAATATATTTGCAAGTGAAATACACAAATGAACAAACGAAATATACAAATCAGGACCACCACAACAAACAAAATTATAATTATAAAGCGTAATTATCTTAACTATAATTATAGAACCTTATTATATTTACTATTTCAAAAATTTACTCTTAATTAATTGATAGACCTTATAATATCATCCAAAAAAGAAGAGGAAATAGGAAGAAGGAAAAAAAGAGAATCGAATAACACACACCAAAACAAAACAAAAAATCAAGAAAATTGACTAATCAATGTTTCCCTTTCAAGGACTAATAATTACAACTATGCTAAATTTTTCAGAAAATGGGGTCAATGTAAGAAGAAAAAAACTAATTAATCTACAGTTTACACAAAGCAATTATAAGAAAAAAAATAAACAAGATCAAGAAACTAATGTAATTAATTACCAATGAAGACATTTCCTTGACGTGCATCTGAATTAGTCGAGTCAGTCGTCCCAAAGATCAAGTTGCCAAAGAAACAAGATCAAGATACTAATATCTTTACCAATGTAGAAATAATGATATCTTCAATCGAAAAGCGTACATTTCTCGTACGATCTTTATGTCGTATGAATCTGAATTAATCATCCCAAAGGTCTAGTAGCCAAAGGAACAACCTCAGCTAAAGGTGTTGATTGTGGTGTTGGCAAAGGAGATGTTCTACAAACAGGACAACTTGGATTCAACATAAGCCAAGGATCCACACATTTCAAATGAAACAAATGTTCACAATCTGGTAATAATCTCAACATATCTTTATTCTTGTAATCAGCTAAACATATTGAACAACAACTAGCTGTTGTGTCTTTATGATTTACCTTAGCTTCAGAGTACAACAACTTAGGATAACTTAAAAGAGTTGTCTCATCGATTCCAATAATATCGACTATACAATTGTTGTTGTTGTTGTTATCGTCTTGACTATCGTGTTGTAACGTACTTCGATTAATTCTATGTCTTCTCCTTGGTGGTGGTAACTCTAGCGTTTGATTTCGAGTACAAAAATATGATGTGAGGGTTATCGTTGTAATTAAAAGAAGTATACCTACTGAGACACCGATCCCATACCCAAATCCTCCGATATGACCCGATCCGAGGAACCCGTCGGTGCCGGAACTTGGATCGGAGAGGGTGGTGGTGGTGGTGGTGTTATTCATGATGTTTTTTTAAAGAGAATTATGGCTATGGGAGTGGTTTTTTTTTTTTTTTTTTTGGTTGGCCATTGGTATTATAAGACCAAAATTAAGTAAATGGTCCAAATTGAGATAATTTATATGAAAAGTCAACGGTTTTGATTGAATGAAATGAATTTGGACTTGGAAAAAGAAAATGAACAAAAATTAATACGTTGAGTCTTTAATTTCTAGTGAATATATATATGTATGTAATGGATATATATTAGACTATAGTGCTTTTATTTTTGTACTACTTCGCTGGTTTCAAATTATGTGTCGTAATTTTTTAAAATATTTATTTTTAAGTTATTGTAAAGTATAAAATAAATATTTTTTTTTATTTTAATTATAATAATTGTATTGTTCTCGAAGACACCTCAATTGTAAGTGATGTTACGACGGTTCAAATATCACTGAAGGATAAAATCACTTCCCTAGCATCCTATCTAATATTTCTCCGTTCTATATTGATTGTTCATTTTTTTCTTCATACACTTCTTAATAAATAGTAAACGAAGACATTTTGTACTAATTTAATCCTTTCTTTTGAAACTTTACAAAACTTGTTTACATTTTCAAAAAGATAATTAATTGATAAATAAAATTAAAAAAATATTTTTATTTTGTAAAGTAAAAAATATTTTAAAACAATCAATATATATAACAGAAAAAGTATTTTAAAAAAAATATATATAAAATAAAAATTACGATACATAATTTAAGGCTTGAATGTGAAGTTTTGAGATGTCAACTTTCTCTAAAGTCTAATCTATCATTATCTTGTAAGCTTTGTTTCATGTGATCAACATCTTTTTCTGCTACATTTTTTCAACTTTAATCAATAGTAAATTAATTATAAACTTTAATTTAGTAGTTAATAATTTATTTGACTCTTTCTCTCTCTTCTTAATGAGCACTCTACTTAATTGCACGTTCCATGCACCAAAGATTTAGGTATAGTCATATATTTTATATGATGATTATTTTTATGTATTTTATGTTACATGACATAGAATTATTTATTTATCTTTGTTTGTTTATGTTGCAGAAGATTCTAGATTATAAATAGCATATTACCACAACACTAATAAATAGAAGAAAAAAAATGAATTTAAAGATTAAGTAGGTTTAGCCAAACTTGTGTTTTCGAATTAATAAAAAATAATTAAAGGTTTATCTACTATGATAGAGAAAAATAATACAAAATAATCTTCAATTACAACTACTTTTATGTATATCCTAAGTTTTTTTTTTCAATTTAACCTACAAGGTCAACGGGACCCTAAAGACAAAACATAATTTGGATCTAATATAGTGTCATCACACGTAGGATAAGTCTATAAAATTTTTATAATAAAGGTCTATTTTTAGAATAATTTTAGATAAACAGAAGTTTTTATCAAAATAAGTCATTATATAAAATAATTTACTAAAATAGTACGTTTTTTTTTAAATTTTACAAAACTAGTATAAACGTATTTCACAGTAACGTTTTATCGTATATTTTATTTTTTTAAAACTGACGGTGTTAGTTGATATACGTTACTCGTAGTAACGTTTTATTACTAAAACGTTACCATGAGTAACGTTTTACTCCTAAAACGTTATTCATGGTTACGTTTTAGGAGTAAAATGTTACTTACAGTAACGTATATCAACCTAACGTCATCAACTTTTAAAAAATGAAATATACCATAAAACGTTACTGTGAAATACATTTATACTAATTTTGTAAAAAATTTTAAAAAACGTATTATTTTGATAAATTACTTTATATAATGGCTTATTTTGATAAAAAAATTCAGATATACAAGACTAAACTCTAAAAGTTTCATATATATATATATATATTTTAAGAATCATGTTTTATTGTATTATATTATAATTGGTTATAACTCACTTACAAACTTGTCATCAACAAAGACCAAAGAATTTGATACCAAGCATGCAATATAAAAACTTTGAGCCAATAAGATCGACGTCAGTAGCAGAGTCAGAATTTTTACTGTAACATCAGTCCCGAAGGTCTAGAAGCCAAAGGAACAACCTCAGCTAAAGGAGTAGATTGTGGTGTTGGCAATGGTGATGTTCTACAAATTGGACAAGTTGGATTCAACATAAGCCAAGGATCCACACATTTCAAATGAAATAAATGTCCACAATCTTGTAACAACCTTAGCATATCATTATCATTGTAATCACCTAAACATATTGAACAACAAGTACTAGTTGTTGATGATGAGTCCTTAGTGTGATACTTGACCTTAGCTTCTGAATATAACAACGTAGGGTTACTCAAAAGTGTTGCTTCAATATCAATCTTCATTTCCACGTCCACGCAATTATTTTCATCGTGATTTTGTGGTGTTTGTTTTCGAGTACAAAAATATGAAGTCATTGTTATGGTTGCAAATAGTAGAACAATGGTAGCGGAAACACCAATTTGTTCCGATCCGAGGAACCGCCCGGTGCCGGAATCTGGATCGGAGGTGTTGGTGGTGTTGGTGGTGATGTTCATGATGATATTGTGAAAATTAAAGAGTTGGTTTTATGAGAATTATGGGAGTGGTTTTTATTTGGTTTAGCTATTTAATTTGGTATAAGATGAAAAAAGAAATTGGTCCAATTAAAAAATAAAAAAATTGGAAGTCAATGGCTTACGTGTGAGATTTGAAATTAGTGGTGTTTTGGTTTTTTTAAAAAATGAATTTGGATGTGGGATAAATGAATAAAAAGAATATTCATGGAGAAAAAAATAAAATTATATGGAAGATTTGATTAAAATATATTGATGATAGTTGAAATACATTAATATATCTATGATGTATATAATTTAAATGCTAGCACTTTTTGCTTCATTTCATGCTTGAATAGAAGGTTTGAGATATCAATATCCTTTATCACATCGTCAGAAAATATGATACACTGAATGAGATTATTTTCTTTTAATTAAAGATCTCGATTTGAAATTCTAAATATAAAAAAATCTTTAATAGATTATGTCTTTTTCTGCTACAACCAAATTCTTGTAGCAAATTAATTAGAAGTTTGCTTATATAGCTAGTTAATAATTTGACTTTGGAGTTTCAAAAAATGAAAAAAAATCTTATTAGAAACAACAATTTAAAAAAAATAAAATTACACGATACGTAAATTCAAATTTTATCGAATAAATATTAGAACAATATGATAAAAGAATAATTTGACTCCATCCCTATTACTTAATACAATAAGTCTAAAAAATGCACGTTCCATGCACCTAAGTTTTAGTGCATATCATGCCTATTTGATATTTATATTTAAAAGTTTGCAAACAATTAAAATCTTATGTTTTCATATATTAAAGTAGCATTTAATTATTTTTTTTTAGGAAATAGGGATAATATTATCATTTTATTTGTATTATATATTATTATTATTATTATTATTATTAATTCAAGAGTTCATGATTTGTTGTTAGTTTATATAGATTGTCACAGATTATTCAATTGTGAGAGTTCACCAATCAATTAATGTTGATTTAAATAAGGTTCATTATTTAACATTAAAAAAATAATCAATTAAATGCCATGCAACTTGTAATCATATGTGGTGTCATTTTGCAATATGAAAATAAGAATTACGATTGTTTGAAAATAAAGTGTTCTCATTGATACAAATATTAATTAATCATACAATAGAATCGTTAATTAGGTATTAAAAAAATACTTAGTATATACGTTATTGACTTTGACAACTTGTTTTTTTGATAGTGAAATCAATCACATAATACAATAAAATAATTTCAATTTTTCAATTATCAAACTTTTTTTCTTATAATATATTTTCCGTCTCAATTTTGTGTGATGATATCTGATTTGATATAAAAAAAATTAAAAAAAATAAAAGATCGACTTTGAAATTTATCGTCTAACAAACATATCACAGATATTTGTATAGTTATAAATCACCTCATTAAAAATAAATGAGAAAATTAAAGTTAAAATTACTATTATATATAAAATGTGTTATTCTTAACAATTAAACGGTATCAAATAAATTGAGACAAAAATTAAATGCATGATTTTTTTATTTTTTAATAAATTAAAAAGAACAGGTCATTTTCTTTGACTCTCTATATGTATATAGAGCAGTGTATTTTGTATTTGTGGAATGGTTCATGGAATTAATTAAACGGAAAAGGCCTAAAATACCCTTGAAGAATTAGAAATTGTACAAAATTACCCTCCATCCACCTGTTGGCTCCAAAATGCCCTTCTCACCCGTCTATTGGCTCCATATACCCTTGTCATCCACCTTTGAGTTCAAAATTGATCACTTATTTAACGATTTTAAATTTAAACTATTTAAATATTATTTTAAATATGTGGCCCTCAACTATTTTTTATGACTTAACTTATTAATATAATTTATAAATCAATACATTACCACTCATTACTAATTATACCCAACCATTTACTAATGCAACAATAGTAAATCTACTGCCAATGAGTGTTTATAAAATTTTGAGGCGAAAATGTCTATAGAAGTACATTATCATACATTCAAGTTCTCAATTAAAACATATTATAATTCAAGTTTCTAAATAATAATTACCGATAAACTTGAAATTTTGACTGCGCTCATCTTAATTATTCCTTCATCTTCATTATGTGATGTTATTTAATAGATAATTTTTTAAAAAAAATATATTATGATTGTAATATTTAATATAAATTATATATATTTATAAAACTATATTAAAAAAAAGTGCACGAATTAATTCGAGGTGTACTATTTCTTTACCTTTAATCATAAATTTTGAATTCAAGCTTGAAAGAGAATCGTATTGAAAGCATCCACCTAAATAAGAGGCTAAACCTAAATTTCATTGGGGGCTTCAATCGGGACTCGAATAATTTTGGATGTTATTTTCAAGAATCTGTGATTTCGCCGTGTTTTAGTAGTGTTTAGGACGATTTTGACATTAGAATTGGTTTATAAATTGGGTGGGTTTAATTAGTAATGAGTGGATAGTGAGTTGGTTTATAAATAATATTAAAAATTTAAGTTGTAACCAATAGTTGAACGCCAAATATTTCTAAAAAATATCTAAATAGTTTAAAATTTAAAATTATTAAATAAGTGGTCAATTTTAAACATAAAGGTAAATGAGAAGGGTATTTTGGAGTCAATAGATGGATAAGAAAGCATTTTGGAACCAATAGGTTAATGGAGGATAGTTTTGTCTGATTTCCAATACTTCAAAAATATTTTGGGCCTTTTTCCGTTAATTAAATTAAACAAATAGTCTCTTTCTAAATCTACTTTGGTTTCTTGTTTGATTAAGTTCAATTTGTGATAAATTAAGGTACCTATATAAAATAGGCTATTTTTCTATCGATTGCACTAAGAATACATTATATTCTCATTATAGATAATTTCAATATTCTTTAAAAGTAAATCTCTACTAATTTTTCCAAAAATTAAACTTTTACGAGCGGTCAAAACACATTTAGTCAGTTGTTAATGTCACTATAACACCTATCAAGATAACTATGTGTTAACTAATGAGCTCCATCGTACCCTGCCTACTCCTCTCGATGTACTTATAACCAACGACTATGCTCCTCCTGCCCTAATTCTCATCTTCTAACTTTTTAAACTATATGTAAACTTTGACCAATATTTTTATATACTGCGTTTTTTAATCATACTGACATGAAAAACATTGCAACCTAAAGCTTTTTTTTGTATAACATCTAAATTCGATTTTTAATTTTAAAATATTTATTTAATCTAGTTCTGCTTAACTGAAAAAATTAAGGGAAAATTATATATAATGACAAACTGATAAATCAAATTAAATGTTATAACCACACTTTAATTTAATTGTACTTTGTAGCAAACTGTTTGCCGTCACCTCTCTCCTTCAAACTCTTGCTTGCCACTCTCTCTCTCGCTCACTCCCTCTCACTTTTATACAAACACAAGTGTATAAAATGTGTTTCTGTTTGTATAAAGCGAGAAAAAAATTATATATATACATATATTTTCGTTCCCCTCTCTCCCCTCTACCAGATCTCGCTTGTCACCCTCGCCTCTATCATTTATACAAACAGAAACGAAATGTATAAACTGCGTTTCTGTTTGTACAAAGTGAGAGAAAATTGTATATACACTTGCAGATACATATATTTTCGTCCTATACACTTATAATTATACAATACAAATATTCTCATGCCCAATTTTCTCTTGTCTTTCTCTCTTTCTCTTTTTATAGATACACAAATTATCCAATTGATTTGTATACAATTGCTTTCTTTTGTATATGTATAGCGAATTATACAATTGGTTTATTTGTTATGTATAGAAAATTATACATATTTATGTTTTCTATGGAGCGCAATTATGTGAATTTTGCTTTAGCATACAAATATAAATTTTATGTTTGCTATATGTGAAAGTTACTCAAAAATTAATAGTTGACTCTCAAGAAGCAAAAGTTATCACCTAAAGCCCAATCTGCTGAGATGATGGGCCAATGTGAAAGATATCTTCAGCCCATATGATATGATCAGTGTGTGATTAGGCCCAAAATAATTATACTATATGAAAGAAAATATATAAATAAAGTAATTATTGAATAAATAGTTTAATTTTAAAAAATCAGTTCATAGTTTTGTATTTCAAGAACTTAAACAATATGTGTAACATTTTTCAAAAATTCGTAATAAAGAGTATATCACATAAATTACAATAAAAAAAATATTTTTAAAGAATTTTACGATCTATATACTCGCAACAATTTATCGTGGAAGAGGATTGTTTTAAAGAATTCTACGATCTATATACTCGCAATGGTTAAAATAACATTTTATGTACATATAGTAGATGTCGAACCCCCTTCAGCTACTCTGTGTGTCTATTTCTATGAATTTTGAATCCCTTATTGAAAATCCTGGATCCGCCACTGCCGTGAGCTATCAAGAAAATGATCAAATATAAAATATCGTATTAGTAGGTTCATAATAAATATGAGTTCATTATATGTATATAATTAAAACTTCTCCTTTGCAAGCACATTTTTTGCATCACTTTCACTTTAATAAAACTTTTTCTATACAAGAATAATTTCTTCTTTTTCAAAAGTATATTTATTACAAAGTAGATGCTTTTTAGCTAGCACTATCTCTCTCAAATCTTTAGATTTTCCTTAACTATCAACTAATTTTAAAGTTTATGGGTTTGAAAATTTTATTTTTTTATATTACTAAATGGAGTATTAACATGTGTACACATTTTTTTAATTTCTTAAAGCAAATATACAAAATTTCAATCACAAAAATATTTTTTAATAATTTAATTAACTGAACATGAAAATTTTGAAAAATATTTATCTCGTATCGTATTCACACCCTAATTTGTTTGATATTAATTAAGAGTAGATGATGAGTAAAATTTTAATGAAGATATCGATATCTTTATTTTATGTAACCATCGTTATTTATATATTGTTTGTATCATAGATACATCGTACATGTCTCCCATGATTTTTGCCAAGAATACACACCTTTTCCCAAACTCCAACTTCCTTGATGTTTTCAACAAGTTTCGCTTGTCGCGGATTAGATGAAATTTTTTCGTTGTATTATTTGAATCATTGGACACAATTATAAATTAGTCGAACTTGAATACTATGTAATTTTAATGTAATTACTTTTTTTTTTATGTTTGGAGTTCATATTGAAACTCTGATTAAATTTAAATTGTATACTGCAAGACTCAATCAGATATGACGCTCCCAATTAAATTTTCTCTATGCTCGTAGCTCGAACCATACAACAGTGTCACCATAATTAAATGTTGGTTGCTTTATGCTTACTTTACCTTTCTTCAAAGGGTTTCATAATTCATTTAATCTGATATTCATTTTCATTATGAAAAGAATATTACTTGGTAATACCAAAAATGTGTTAAAAATATCTCTTTATAAATTCTCCTCTTTTTTTTTTTTGATGCACATTCCATATTCTTATTTTTTTTAAAAAAAAACATTATCAACATGTGTTTGCATTATATTTTCCTACTATTTTATTAATTCTGCTTTGTTATTTGGAAATAAATAAAATTAAAGAAAAAAAAATCCCATGTTAGATATCCACCTTGGTGGTCTCATATCAACTGAACTTGATCATTTCAATCATTAATTTTCTCTTGAGATCTCCAACTCTACTGCCTTAAGAAGAGCTGAAACTTTTAATCAACATGTATACACTTTTAGCTTAATAATAATAATAATAATTCTTGAAGGTATGTTTTATTTATGAACTCTTTCCTTATGTATGTGTTAGGTGTGATTTTATTTGTTTTTTGTTAGTGGAAAAAAAGATTTGGTATACTCTCATCGCGGTGTGATATTATTATTTATCAAACTCGTATGTTTTTTTAAAAAAAGGCCTCGGACCATTAATAATTACTCTTATCATGATGTGTGATATAGTCTGCTTCGGGCCAAAAGACATCGTTTACAATTATCACTACACCTTTATGTTCTAATGGTTTGTATGATGATTTACACAGCCATATTAGATGTATGTATTGAACATATGCACCTTTTGTATACAATGGAACTTTGATAAAATGACATAATGTAGAATGTTAACAGAAGTACATTTTGCATAGACATAATGAATCTGTTGTTTGTAAAAACTTTGATGTATAGTTATGATCTTTTACAGACATTTGTAGGTATGTTTGTGCTTCATTAGAGGACTGTTTCCTTTTACTTGGAGATGCAATATGAAGGACAGTGGTAACATCTCTCAGTACAGAAGTAGACTGGATCAGACGCTGTCGTCTGATGATCTTGTCGATTATGATAGGCTTAAGTCCCTTGTCAAGAACCAAATCGTATGTTTATCAGAGTGTGATCTTCACGGTTAGTCCTAAGTCGATTTCAATAATATGTTATCAAATAGCTATTAAATTTATAACATCAAACACATATACTTTGTTTTTGGTGCAGAATGTATTGATAATCTAGTAGATAGAAGAACCAAGGAAGTAGCAAACTTCCTGAGCATGTTGAGGAGTGCATCAGTTACTGATTCTGAGGCATCGCGTGATGGTTGGAGAGTACGTTATCTTTCCTATAAACATAGATCACTTTTTTTTTTCCAGAGCCAGAATTTGAAGCTTATGAGTTCGGGATTCTAGTCCCTTTTAAGTTACTTGATGGATTTCTTAACACAAATACGAAATTTGGACCAAAATCGTAACTTGAACTCTGGCTCCGCCCCTGCTTTTGACTAACTCTTGAAACCCCTTGCCACCAATGTTTATGTTTAAACAAATTTGACAAACAGTGGTTATTAGTACTTTTACTATCCGGTGCTCCGTTTTCTTTTTACCCTCTCTTAAGGTCTAGATGTCTTCATTACTGTAGGTAAAACAGGACAGTGAGGAGATTCGTGTTATGTATCGAGAGGGACCAGAAGGCACTCCTTATCATACCCTCCTAGCTGAAGGCTATGTGGATGGCCCAATAGATGTTTGTAAGCCAAATTTAATATATGTCAACGATATATCTACCGTCTTCATTTAGTTATGTTGAATCTTCATGTAAGCAAAGAAGTTCTATTTCAGGTTTATGCATTTCATGGGAGGCAGAACTCTACAAGAAGTGGTGAGAACTATTTCTAACATGCTGCTCAATTATGCACTTTCCGAAAGTTGTTATGTTGAAAGAGCGTATGAAAATTCCATTTCAAGTGATTCGTAAGGTAACAATTGCATTTGAGGCTAAACATTTGTGCCGCTTTCTTATCAGGTGGCCACAAACTACAGTTCCAACTTTTAAAATCGCGACATCTCAATGTCTGCAAAAGATCAGAACTGGTGAACAAATATGTTTAGTAAGGTTAGTCCTCCTATTGTATTATTCATCGCATTCTGATGCTGCTCTGAAACGTGCTAATATTTGTTTGATTACTTGGAAGAAAGAACGAAGCTCTCAAGGCCATTGTCAGCAAGGGAAGCTGTAGTACATGTATTTGCATTTGAATACTTTCAAGACGGTCTTATAGTTGTGGTTGCCAATACTGTAAGCACGTTAAAGTCCATAAGGCTCGTTAACGTTTCTTATTTTTCTTTACTATAATCGTATTGATGTGTTTTTTGTCCAGATCTCTGACTTAGATAGTGTTGATGGAAGTACACATTGTCATTCCAAAGATGAGATACCCGATGTGCAAGATGTAGTACGAGTTGATCTTGTGGGAGGTTTTGCTTTACAAAAAGTTACTGATAATCGAAGCAACTTCAGGTAACGTACACTTCTCATATATCCAGAATGTTAGTTAGGAGATATTGAACATGTTCTTACCAATCGAGCTATACTGATTCTCCGGTTGATGACTTGACTATGTGAGCTCCACGAAGAATGTTGTTGTCAGTTGTCAGTGTAAAAGTAGTCAAATTTTGAGAACTGTTTAGACTGAGCAAAATGGATCAGAGGATTCATAAAGCTGATCGCGACTAGTTTAAGATTGATTCTTTGTTGATTGATTGTTATAGAATGAACGTATCCACGGAGCTTAAGGAACAGATATACAAATAAGAAAGTCGAAGTTATGAATGAACTAAACATTGTGACTTACTATTATCTCTTTTGATTTTCTTCTACTTTAAAATTTGCAGGACAATAGGAAATTTGGATGTTAAACTGGATTTTATACCTTCAGCATTAATAAATTTCGTCGCGAGGCAGCTCATAGGAGGTGGTTTCAAGCTTTATAAAAAGGTTTGCCAAGTTAGAGATATTTCTTTTTTGCACTTAATTTGATATAAACAATGTCTTAATGCTCCTATAAGTAAATTGCAGGAAGTAGCTTCAGTTGCTAAAGGTGATGAAGACTTCAGCAAGGCTCTAAAGGATCCAATGTATGCTCGAATACGTGAAGCTCTTTACTCGAATAAAACACCTTTAGAACTTCACGACATGAGGAAAAATGCAGTTCCTCTTGATGAAGAAACTAGAAGAAAGAATGATGAAAGATGTCGCGAGGAAAAGGTTCATAGTGAAATCGAGGAGATTGAAGACGAAGCCTGTAAAAAGATGGAATATCAAAATCAGGATGTCAGGTACATAGATGATTCTCCAGTCAATCAACTTGTTCAGAAACCGAGCAAGCACGAGAATGTTGGTATTAGCCCTGAGGTCAAACAAGCTTTAAGAACTTTGGATAAGGCTATTTCTATCATAAGGGAATATGGATGTAACCTCGAAATTAGGACAGTTCCAGACACTAACATATCAGTAGAAGGGGAGATATACAGTCTACAAGATTCAAAATCATCAGAAGCTGATAAGGATGGTAGAAACGTCGGAGATTTTGGTGTAATACCCAAACAGGAATTTAGAGAAGCAACCTCTTATGAACACAGAAATAGCTCTTGTTCCAGGTATGAAATATTGGTGAACACGAAAAATAGTTTTAACTTATAATCTAGCTATGTTGTTCGGACTCTTCAAGAATGCCTACAAGTGTGTATTGGATCCTCCAAAAATAATGAATTTCTTAAGGATCTGACATGAGTGTAACAATATTTCCGGGGAGTCTGAGCAACGTAGGTTTAACTCACACCCTTTGAAAAGTCTGCATTCCTTTGGATCACATGCTAAGTAACTTTTGCTATAACTGAGAAAATCCTTATTCTAACTTCTTAAGTATAATTTTTTCTTAAGGTGCACGAGTTCTAGTTTGTGCACAAGGGAACCACCCCATAACAAGATTGCTCCAGCATCACCAGATGTTTATGCTGCAATTCGTGGTGATGAGGCACATCACATCGCTCTATGCTCTTCAACAGATGAAGCAACAACAGGGAAAACAATGGAGACGTTATTGAAGGAGGACAATGTGACGGTTGCCTATGAGGATAGCATCCATGAGAAGGAGCTCGGTGAAAGAAAAACTAGAAAAATACCGAGAAAATGTTGCTTAAAAGTGAGGAAAATTTTTTAAGGGAGAGTAGAAGATATTGTGAGAAATGAAGATCAACACAAGCAGTATTCTGTGCAATACAATATCTACAGTTGAAATGTGAGACCTGCATGTAAAAGAATATCCTGTTACTCGACTGTTGTAATCGGTTGAGTTTTCATTCTCTTTTGTACAACATATGGATATGAAGCAAAAATGTGAGAACTTCATTTACGTTTAGCTGCAAATACGAAATTTAATGAACATGTCATCTGGAATTTGAGTTGTGAATATATATTTGTATTGATAATCCAAAACTGAGAACAATCAAACAGAACTGTTGCCAACAGAAGCAACTACATCCATAGGAAAAATAGAAAAAGTAAATCTAAGGTATATGTTGATATTGAATGGATTTGCTATAGCCAGATCTTTGAAGTGTGCATCGGTTGTTCCTTAGCTGCATATTTTGTGTCACTTCTCAACGTTAACGTTCACTTTTGCAGGAAACAATCATCCTGTTACTTTCTAGCAGCCTCACTTTGTTGAGCAGATCTTGTGTGATAACAGAAGCATCCTTTAACTTGCTCCTTAAACTCTGTTCTTCCTTAGCTGCCCTTGCTCTTTCTTCTATAAGCATGCGAGCTAGAGTCTCAGCCCTTGCTCTCTCTAGCTGCCTTATACTCTGCTCTTCCTTCGCCGCTCGTGCTTTTTCTTCTAAAAGCATGCGAGCTAGACCCTCACTCCTGGCTCTTTCCTGCTGCAAATGATGCAAAACCTGTTGTAAACTATTCTTAGTACTACTACTCTTTACTCTCAAGTCATCGGGCATAGTATCTTCCATCTTCACAACTGAATTTCCCAGAGTTTGCCTATTTGATGTTGACGCTTGCTGAGTTTGATCTCCAACCATAGTTTGATTTCTTTCTTGTACTGAAGAATGAACTGGTACCGTGTTCTCGTGTCCAATGGATTTGGATTTAGATGTATCATAATGACATGTTGTGTAGCCGGAGTTGGAGATTAATGGGTAACCTGATTTTCTTTCAGGTACAGAAGCGTTTTCTTGCGTTTCATCAGGTTGCCTATTTAGTCTACACACTTGCTGAGTTTGATCTCCAGACGTAGTTTGATTTCTTTCTTGTACTGAAGAATGAACTGGTACCGTTTTCTCGTGTTCTCCTACAGTGGGTTTTGATTTAGATGTATCATCATGACACGTTCTGCGGCTGACGTTGGAGATAAATGGATTTTGATTTGCTTGTACTGATAACTGAACTGGCTGGGTCACTTTCCTGGACCCTACATGCACCTGGGATGTTTCATGCACCGGACTGTCCTTTATTGAAGAATGAACTGGTCCCCTCTCGCGTTCTACTCTGGACAATTTCAAATTAGATCCATCATCATGACAGGTTGTGTGCCCGGCGTTTGGTTGTTCCTGATCTGGAGAGACAGCAGTGTTCTTTACATTGCGGCGCTTAGCATAACCAATGAAATGGCAGTTTGAAGACCAATACTTCTTCTGTATAAATTGTAGGCGTGCCTCGAGTCTGGCAAGGACAATTGTGCGCTCAAACCCCTGTTTATCATGAGCTGGTTCCACAAAATTAGCCTCTAAGACGCCTATCACACCGCGACCATCACTTCCCGCAGCATTCCAGACCCTCCAGAAAGGCTTAATAAGCCTATTCTTGTGATAAACATTGAAACCTTGAATATCAATATGATGTTTTGCATCTTTCACAAAACCAATAGTTCCTGTAGCCACAAACGATTCGTAACCAACGGATTGTGGTCTGTATGTGATCTCCTCAGAAAGCATCATGTCATTTACCAAATTATGATGTTCAACATCTTTCCCCCTCAAAATTATCCGAAATCCAGGAGCAAGCCTCAAATACAAAATCGAAGCATAACTCCTTAAAGAATGCTGATAAGTTAGAAAGTGCCTCGAGTTAGGATATTCTTTCGCCATCTCAATCTTCTTTTCATCTCGACTAACACCCCTGATTTGAATGTCATGTGGATCAGTATCAAAATCAAGCTCCGTGCCTCCTTCTTCGTCCTCCCAAAGATTGTATATGACAATTCGCGTCCCTTGATCACCTTTCAATAATTCAAACTGCTGGAATAGATCATTGGCACTCTCATAAGGAGACCATTGCACTATAGTCTCCGAATTCCTTTTCCAAACATCAGCTGAAGACCGAACCAACATCTCCCACGTTCCTCCCCTCTTAACAAAATCAATCATAGGAACAACAATATCTTCTTTCCCAGTACTTCTCAAAAACGTATACGACAACATTCCAACACTCTGTGTCAACGTGTTCGTTGCTCTATCTCTCCCCCGCGAAAACACAATCACATCACCCCCTAGCCTCATACTACTCGTCTTGAAACCGTTTCCATATTGACCTATCGTGTTTGCTAACTTACTTTTCGCTGAATACCCAAGAGACATACATTGCCTCATCCTATCAGGTGTCATTCCACCACCATTATCTTCAACTAACAACATCTTACTCCCTTTATCTTTCTTGTTATCCATCACGTCTACGCTAACATACGTAGCACCATTACAAACCTCATCCATTGCATTATCCAAAAGCTCAGCAAAAGCACCCAATGCCCACTTATGACTCGTAGCATTCGAATGCAAGAACTTAGGATGAACTCTTACATGATCCATACCAACTGTTTGATCATATGCCCCAGAGAAAAAAACCCCATTACCCTCCTTTTTACCTTCATAATCTCCAGCTTTCCAGAATTGCTTACAACTAGTAACACTAACAGGGGAGGAAGCTACAACCAATTCATTACTATAAGATGGACAAATTGACAAAGGAGCAATAAAAACAGGATTTTCAAGTTTAA
The DNA here is from genome assembly GCA_027705065.1 of Solanum peruvianum. Taxonomy (NCBI): domain Eukaryota; kingdom Viridiplantae; phylum Streptophyta; class Magnoliopsida; order Solanales; family Solanaceae; genus Solanum; species Solanum peruvianum. Next base: position 64,048,554 of record JAKWJD010001764.1, on the reverse strand, counting down.
TTTTTTTCGTAGGACTTTCTTGAAAATCATCAAAACCATTATTATTTACTGGAACCATATAATGCATAGTTGTGTTTGTAGTGATTTGGGGTTCAGCTAAATCAATGAGTTCTTGCTTTATAGGCATGGTGATCATGTTAACAAGAATAATCAAGAACTCAAAAAAAAATTGCTAAAGAATGTGAAAATAGTATTGATTTTACTATATTTTATAGAGTTTTTTTGGGTTCTCCTTAGTGTATAAGTTTTCCTTGTAATAATGTTTTCTCCATTGTTGAAGGTAATACAAATCCATGAGGAAAAGGAAAAGAGAAGTAATTTTGTTGGAGTTTTTGAATCCAAATAGGAAAAAGAGAGAGATACTCTTTTACTACTAGGATTCCATAATTAGTGTATATATATATATATATATATAGAAGGGAGTTTTTTTTTTCTAAAATAAATTTATAAAATATATTGGGAAAATACAGATTTTTTTTAAAAAAAAAATAATTAAAAGACTGCACAAATTAACTAGAGTCCTACTTTTTTAAGAAAAAGGATTACAAGGTGAAATTTTCCAAAAATAAAAATAAAATCTTCTATTGGTAACTTTTTTTATTTAAAGTAGTACTAATATATATTCCATAAAGGGAGTTGTACATACCTTTTTTATTTGAATTTCTCCAGACTTTTCTTATATTTATATTATATTATTATATCCTTTTTTTTACCTTTTATAGAACTCAATTTTTTGTAGTAAAAATAATCATATATTTTTACATTTAATAATAATAATATAATTTAGATCATAAATTTCAAAAAATATTTGCTATTTAGAATCCAATCGGAATCAATGATCTAAACTGGAAAAAAATTGTTGACTTGCGATTTCGATAATGATTTAATTTTTTCTTATATTGAAGCTGAATTTATAGCAATACCATTAATGAATAAAGACAAGTGTCCAATAATCAAGAAATCGATGATAATTTCGTGATAAACTTAATAAAAGAAACATGTGCTGAATTGAAGAGTTGGATCACCATAAAAAAATTCTAAAAATTTGATCTAAATAAGAAGTTTCACTTGAAGTAGAATTCTAGGTCAAAAGAGTTTAAATTGATAGAGAATTTGTATATGTGCTATACTGAAAAGTTGGAGTTCGACTAAAACACAAAAGAAAAAATGAGTTTGATTTGAAGAATAAATCTAAAGATGCAAGGAGTTTGAATTTAAGAAGAAGTCTTACTTAAAATAGAACTCTAAGTCAAAAGAAATTGGATCAATGTGGAGTTTGAAATGTTGAATAATTTGTACTTACAAAGCAAAAAGTGCAATTGAAAAATTGATTTCGCGAGTGCTATTAGTGGACTGAAAGAAGACATAAAAGAAACACAAATGACATGGTCTTATTACATAGTTTATTCATAAAACGTTCTTATTGTGATTGAGTGTTGACATAATCTTAGTTCAGTGAGTATAAACTCAATTAAGAGTGTAGTCTTCAAGTATAATAACTCGAAGAGTTCAGACACATACCTTGAGTACTTCGTGTTGAAGTTAGGAATTAGGAATCATAGTTAGTTCATGAGATTGTAATAGCTGTAATCTCAATTCATAATTTAAAGTTTAAGGATCAAAGTTAGTTCATAAGACTGCAAAAGTTGTAATATGAATCTATAACTATATGTTTAAGAATTACCGTTAATTCCTTAGGTTACAAATTTAATAAGCGTTTAATGTATTGAGACTCGTTAATTTAATGAAATTGGAGTTAAATCATGTTATGATTTTACACTTTTTGAGCGACTTACGTAGAATATCACTTACTTTTAGTTTCATACTTTTATTTATGATTGTCTTATACTCTAAGTTATCTATATAAGATTTCGATGATTGCATTTAAGCTGAATACAATCTTTTAATTCACGGGCGTGACTTAACAATCAATAAATGTAATAATTTTATTATACTTAGTATATCAACCCTAGCTAATAAGTTAACAAAGTTGCCTTTGTTAGAAAACTCTTTATCTTCAATGTGAAATATTACGACACGAATTCAAATTTAATCGGACCAATAAACTTTAAAATTGGGCCGGCCCACTAATAAGCAGCCCATGGAATACAAATAACTCTTTTCATTTTCTTCACCTTGTTCCAGAAACATCCATGAATTGTTAGCCAAGCAATTGAAGCGAAACGAAGAGCAATGGGTTGGGTGTGGATCAACGACGAGCCTAAGCATTCCGGCACCGATGATTTTAGCGCCGTCAAGGATTTTGGAAACCCTAGATCTTCCTCCGGCAGCGATGGTGACGGCGGTGAACGGTGCGCTACCAGGAAGGTTGTGAGCACTCGGTGCCGAACCGAAGAGACTGAGCCCGGAAAGTTCATAAGAAAGTGCGAAAAGACTGAGCAAACTTTCAAGGATTGCATTGGGAGGTAAAAATTATTTGTTAATTGTGTTTAGGTACAAAGATCCGATTTTTCGTGATTAGTCTTGCATTAAACTTTAATTATTTGAACTAATATTGTTGGGGAGCTATTTTAATCACTTTCCTATGATCTGGTTTCGTTAATATATAAACTGATTTGTGTTCTTTTGTATTTTGGATTAAACTAATTGACTGTAATTTAACAATTAATCTATTTAATTCAAATAGATAGTATGTCATTTAGCATCATATCAACTCATGATTTAATCAGACATAATTCTTTGCTCGGAGACAGTGGCGGAGCTAAAATTTTTGCTGAAGGGTTTGAAATATGCATAATAAACACTTGAAGAAGCCAAAGGGGATTCAACATTTACTGTATATATAAAATTTATTTTAACTATGTATAAATAGTGTAATTTCCGGCAAAGGTGTCTTTGTCCCTACCAGGCTCCGCCCCTGCTTAGAGATGTGAACAATCTCATTGAATTTTGCATTTTAAGGTTACAGCTTTGTATGCCCTTTTAAATTGGTTAAAGATTGCAGCATATTTGTGCTGAACTAATGGTTTTTAACTCTTTAAGTAAAGAGGCTAAATCCATGGTTGCAAAGGAACAGTTAGCTTTTATAAAATGCAAGTATGACAGAATCTGAGATGAACTGAGAACTAGAATTCAGTTTTCATTGAAAGAATCTCGTGCGTCTTTATTCTGGGACACTATTAGGGAATCTTAAGTATGTATCTTTTCTTGTTTTATTTGCACCATTATGAGTTGGTAGTTGGTGGTACCTTCTAGTTTGCATTTGCGTTGGAAGTACAAATATTTATCCAGGATAATTACCCATAAGCACGTTGTCTTCCTCCATGGCCTTTTACCTCTCTCTATGTAGTCAATCGAAAGAGCACACAGAGAATGAGGTTTTATTTTGTTGATTCTTTTGTTGGACTGGAGAATCCATCCCTATGTGAGCAAAAAAATAGGATAGAGGATTTCTGGACTGATTAGGAAAGGCTTTCTCAAACGTAAGACATTTCTACTTGATTACGTCTGCTACATAACACACAATTAAGGGTATAATAAAAGTTAGAATGTGATTCTGTTGTGGTGAATATCCATTAGATGCATTTCATCGCTTCCTTGCCACTATTAGAAATCCTAACCTATGACTTAGATAATGTTTTGATCCTTCCAACAAAGTCAACAGTCTATTCTATTTATGAGTTAAAAGGAAACTTAAATTGACGGGGGTAGGCCAATTAGTTAATCCTCTGTTCACGTATCCCTGAAGTATAACTGCTGGTTTATCTAAGAAGGGACTTATCTGTTTGGTCAAGACATTTTTTTTGATTCCAAATTGCAGTTAGCGAGTGAAAGATACTGCGTGGGGGAGAATAGGATAGTTCATTATTATGAAGCAGGTACTGACTGCTTAGTTTATTCAGACATATAAAGACCACATAGTTACAGACACAATAAAATTACAATGGAAGGACATATAAACGAGTATTTGCTGTTTTAAGAAATTCTGACCTGATATCTAAAGAACACTGTTTAGTTTATAAGAAGATGCTAGGCTGTTACTTTGTCTTATAGTAACGTTCTGTCATGGAACGCACATCACTGAATAGCTTCTTGTCGATCAAAGTCAAACTTGTGATGCCATGAGCAATTTGGTTATTTACTTTTTTGGGGGTGGATGGAGGTTGGGGTCTGATGCTAAATATGAAACTACTGTGCATTTAGTAGTGGTGCTTGTTCGAGTTGTTGCTAACTTATTGCTTTTCGTCAGGCCTTCTGAGATAGTGGAGTCTAATAAAGAATACTCAGAGGAAGATGTCACGGACCAAATGACAAATGATTCACATTCTATAGAGTCGTCAAGTGTGCCTTTTGACTTCCCTGGGCTGCGTAGTGATATTGAGAATATTGAACGAAGCATCTTCAGTGAACTTGATCGTTTCTTTGAAGCAGCCGAGGAGATAAAGAATGGCTTCTTTGGTGCATTCAGTATTCCTCGCGTCTTTGATGATGACCGATCACCCCCACCTGAGAGACGTGGTATACCCATCGAATCTCTTCCTCCTAAACCAAACAACACCGATGGAGACGTCAATATTTCTGGCTTGGATAAAGATGTTTGAAGCAATCAAGTAGAGATCCTCTTAAGGCATATCACTCATGTTACTAACCATAGAGCTGTGAAATATGTTGCTTCTATGTTTATGCATGCCACTGATTTTGTTTCCGTTCTCAACCTCTTGTATAAGAACTAGTTCATATACATCTTTTTTTAAAATCTAATTATACCAATAATCCTATCATCAAATACTAATTTACTCTATAGCTCGAAATAGTTACCTATTGTATTACAATATAGTAATTTCGTACTCGAGTTTCCGCCAGGTACACCGCTCTTTTGAATACGTCTTTCAGATTTCAAGATTTCAAGTTAAATACGTAGGGAGAGAGAGACAAGCAAGATACGAGAGAGAAGACGTAATGAAGTTTTAAACTTATGTCCGAATTTGATAATAGTATTAATTTTATTTGGGGATGTTTTTATAATTATAAAGAAATTGAGGGGTAATTATTGTTAAATTTTTTTTCCGCCAAACATTGTAACTGAAAAACCTGTCACTTTTCGCCGTTCCTTCCTCTGTCCCTGGCCTTTCCGCTTTCTTTCTCTCCTAAAAAAAATTTGAAGAAAAATTTCAATTCCCCAAAAACCCTAATCCCAAAAAAGCTTCATCTCCAAAAGATTAATGAAATTTAACCACAAAATTAACCCAATAATATCTCTTCTGTTCTCACATATAATTATTATTATTAATTAACATTCTTCTTCGTTGGCGCTTTTGTTCCTCCATTATTTTTTTCTTGTTAATTCTCATTTGGGTATGAGAATTTGGTATTACATTCCAAAATATATTCACTTTCACGTATTCGTTATTCTTAATTTTATGTGGAAACCCTTCAGAAGTTGAGGGGGCTTGAAACTTTGAATTTTGTCCTTGTAAGATTTTTCTCTATTTTTTTTTAGGTAAATTACGTGTTTTTAATCATGGGTTTTTGTTTAATTAGCATATATGAGCTAGTTTGGGATTTAGGCATAGTTGTTGTTCGATGATTTTTTGCTTCTGTTGATTTTTCTAGCTGATTAGAAACTTTTTAGAGGTATTAGTTGGAATTTGTTGCAACTTGACCAGAGGGTCTGTGGAAATAACCTCTCTACCTCCACGGCTATGAGGTAGGGGTAAAGTCTGCGTACACTCCTACCTTCCATAGGTTGAGGTCTTTGTGGGACTATACTGCATATGTTGTTGTTGTTGTTGTTGTTATGAGTTGGAAATTTACTAGGTCAGAGTTATTGTGTCTACATTATTTAGAAGAATGATGATTTTGAATTACAGGTGTTATCTGCAGCTGGTTTTGGAATCAGAGCTGTTATCTGGAGCGAGATGGTTTACGTTTACTACTTCAAATGCTTCAAATTTCAACCCAGTTTGAGGGGTTAAATTGGGTTTGATATTTGAGTACAAATGTGTATAGTAGTAACAGATATTGGTGGAGAGGAGCGTAGTAATAAATGGGAAATAATTGTGTTCATTCTAAGTTTACAAAGGGTGGGTTCTTCAACTTATTCTTTTGGCGATCTCAATCACCGGATATGATTACAAATAAGAAAAAACCAAAGGGTATAGAACCTTCTACAGACAAACAACCTGAACGTGACAACTCCATTCAGAATAAACCCCCAGAAATGGTGACGATAGACAGGGAAGAGCCCGATCAGGAACACAAGAAAGACGCTCACATAGTTGAACAGGAGAAAATATCAGTCGATTTGAAGCCTACTGAAGCAATACAACCTGAAAAGTCTGGTAATACAATCCATGAAAAGGAAATACCAAAAGAGTCTGCAAAACCGAAGAAGCCACCTGTCAAGAGAATGCTTAGTGCAGGACTCCAGGTTGAGTCTGTGTTGAAAACAAAAACTGGTCTTCTAAAGGAGCATTATGATTTGGGAGATAAACTTGGACATGGCCAATTTGGGACAACATTTCTTTGTGTTGAAAAAGCAACTGGGGAAAAGTATGCGTGTAAGTCGATAGCAAAAAGGAAATTATTGACACCTGAAGATGTGGAAGATGTAAGGAGAGAAATTCAGATAATGCATCACTTATCTGGAAATCCTAATGTCATTTCAATAAAAGAGGCGTATGAGGATGGTGTTGCGGTTCATGTTGTGATGGAACTATGTTCAGGAGGCGAGCTCTTCGATAGGATTGTTAAGCAGGGACATTACACGGAGAGACAAGCGGCTGAGCTTGCAAGGACAATAGTTGGTGTCGTAGAAGCCTGCCATGCTCTAGGAGTGTTGCACTTGGACCTTAAGCCTGAGAATTTTCTCTTTGTCAATGAGAAAGAGGATTCACCTCTAAAGATTATAGATTTCGGGTTATCAATGTTTTTCAAGCCAGGTATTTTTCCCACTTTCTCCGAAATCCTCCATATACTTGCTACATATTTTCGGTTTCTCATGTTTCCTTATTTCCTTGCATTAGTTTAAGTGTTCTAATGCATAGGAAAAAAATAGTTTCTGACAGTTATTTCAAAACAGCTTCACCTACAAGGAATTCATTTTAGAGTTTCACTTCTGCTGCAGTTGCCTTTGTACCGGGAATCCCACTTATCAGGAATTCATGAAACCAGTTCCTATGTTTAATTTTTTGGTCCAAACATTTAGACATTACATTTGTCAAAAGAAGTAGAAGCAGTCCAGTTGATATGGATAGACCAAAGTCCATGTCCAGAAGCCTTGAAAGCTCCAAACTTTCTGATTTGCGAAGTCTATAGCATTGCATATCAGTATATGCTAGTTTATATTGAGAACTCGTTCCTGTTTATTACTCTTAGGTCGGCAGAGGATGCTGCTTGCGATTTCATAAAAGTTCTATTAATAAAGGGGTTATTATTGTTATTTATATGTTGTTCACCATCATATATGGTAAATATCCTTAACATAAGTTTTTCCATGTAAAATTCTAACTCTCTTGATAAGATATGCTTAAAAGCATGCATCAGTCTTCTTTGTTGATGTACTTTTGGTTTTGAAAATTGCCTAGCTGATTGGGTTATGTTCTTAACCACAGGGCAAATATTCTCTGATATTGTTGGAAGTCCTTATTATGTTGCTCCAGAAGTTCTACAAAAGCGTTATGGTCAAGAAGCTGATATCTGGAGTGCAGGTGTAATAATTTACATTCTTCTCACTGGTGTACCTCCATTTTGGGGTGGTAAGTTGATCTTTCAAGTTTTTGTAGATTTACCATGGTTTCCTGGTAATGTGAAGTACCAAAAACAGCTTCTCATGTTTTTTCATCTCTTTTTGGATAGAAAGTGAGCAGGAAATATTTGACGAGGTTTTACGTGCCAATATTGACTTCACATCAGATCCTTGGCCTAACATCTCTGGAGATGCGAAAGATCTGGTGAAGAAAATGCTTGTTAGGGACCCGAAGCAACGACTTACCGCACATGAAGTTCTATGTGAGTAGCCACTGAATTTCAAGTTTGTATTCCAGCTTATCATATATTATTCTCAGAGATGCTGCTAGCACCATTTTGCCTAGCAGAAGGCAGAACATAGTGAAAGCTTAATGTCGTTTTGGAATTTCTTTGGCCGATTTGAGTCCTCAGATATAATGTCAGTTTAGTTCAACTAGAATTTCAAACATATTTGTCTAACAGAATAATAAAATCAGAGCAATGAACATGTGTGTGGATTAGAATCGGAAACTATAGCTATGCTAGCTGTTCATCTTCTGCAAGTACGTCTTGAAAGCAGGTGAAGGGAAACAATACTCTTTTTAAGCCAATTAAGAGAAAAGGCCGTCTTTCTGTGGAGATGGTTTTGGTTCTACTTCTTCTCAAATTAGATTGTCTATATTTGTCCACATTTGCATTTTTAGTTCCATAACATGACATTGAACTCTCTAAGTTCTGCTTATTGTTCTTATTTTCCCTTATGCAGGCCATCCTTGGGTGAAGATTGACGGTGTGGCTCCGGATAAGCCTCTTGATTCTGCAGTGTTGAGTCGCTTAACTCAGTTTTCTGCCATGAACAAGCTTAAGAAAATGGCTCTCATGGTAATAAACTAATACAGTCTCAATGAGATTTACCGCTAAAGTGTTTGTCCGCACACACTCAAACCATTTTTGAAACTTAAAGTTACAGTTAAATTCTATAGCTCCCCACACATGCATGAAAAGTTAATTTAGTTGAAGATTCAACAGGTCTCTTGTGTCTTCTAATCATATATTATTTGTTTCTTACAGGTTATTGCAGAGAGTCTTTCTGAAGAGGAAATTGCAGGCTTGAAAGAGATGTTCAAAATGATTGACACAGATGACAGTGGACATATTACTTTAGATGAACTGAAGGTTGGACTAAAGCAATTTGGGGCTGATCTTAGTGAGACAGAGATACGAGACTTGATGAAGGCGGTAAGTTTTAGACTTGTAGTCTTCCATAATTATTCTGTATTAAATGTCATGCTTCCAATCAAAGATATTAGTAACTCTACTCAATGACAAGGTTTCCATATAACCATGAATATCATCATTTAGGCTGAAATACATCCTTTCTCTGTCTGCTTTCTTTTCTATGCATGTGAGGATCGTAAGATGGGAATCAGAAATGTCTTTGAGAACTCTCTGTGCATTGTTTAAATTTTTTATCCTTTTTCTTGTGTATTCATTCTAATGGCTTCTGAACTTTCTCTATATTTCTGTAGAATACCCTTTTTGCAACAGTATGTTCTGTCTCTCATGGTTTGATACTGTTAAATGAGGTCAAGTTTGTAAAAAGAGTGATGTTTGCCTCTCTATAAAAGTATTATTGTCTAGCTATTGTACAAAGAAGGCATTTATAGGAAAAATGGGCATTTCATTTTTCTTGTAGCGGAAAATGGCGTCCTAATAAACTAAGTGCAGAAGGTGCCATCAGACAAGCTTTAGATCACCAACCAACAGAGAAATGTTGTGCCATTCACCTTCTTTTCCAACTCCTTTCCAAATTTTATTGCAACAAAATATATCAGTAGCGAAGTCCTTTAGGATCTCGCAATTTTGTAACAGGTTATTCTTGTGTAACCATAATTTGTTGCTTTTTATATCACTGTTAAGTGTACCTCTCCATGAAATTTCAATTGCTTGTTAGTTACATCAAAGTACACTAAGTGCCCCCGTGCAGTCAATTTTCTGTCCCCATTTGCTTGTTTGAAGCACGTAAGAAATCTAACGCGCAGTTTGAAGAGGTTACAGTTACAGCATTTGGTTATTCCGTTGTGCTGTTGAGTACATAACACTCTTTATTAGCATCAATTTTGGATTTTCACCTAAAAAGAAAGCCTTCATGCTTTGAGAAGCATGAATCTTTGGACCTGTTTGTCCTTTAGAAATTACGCTCTAGTTATGAGCAGCTAAGCTATGCTCTGTCTAAGTATCGTTTCTAAGCAAGCGCTATGTGTGTTTGTGTGAAGACTTTCTTCTTTAGATAATTTTATACTTCTTTCTTTTTGTCTAACTTCAAATTTTCTCCCAAAAAATTTGCAGGCTGACGTTGACAACAGTGGTACCATTGACTATGGGGAATTCATAGCTGCAATGCTTCACGTCAACAAAGCTGAGAAGGAAGATTATCTCTCTGCTGCTTTTTCATATTTTGACAAAGATGGGAGCGGGTATATTACCGCAGATGAACTTCAAAAGGCTTGTGAGGAATTTGGCATGAAGGATGTCCGCTTGGAAGAAATCATTCAAGAAGTTGATCAAGATAACGTATGTAGTTCTACTGGCATTTCTTTTTTCCCAATATACTTAGTAATGCATGAACATAATGGTAGACCATATAACATTGATATCAACACAACTTCAGTGTTCTACACAACCACTTGAGTCATATAATGAATATAATATCTAGAGTATTGGTTTGCGTTACCTAAGTTGGTGATCTTTCTAAAACAACTTCTCTAACTTCATAAGGTAAGGTTAAGGTCTGTGTACACTTTACTCTCCCCAGACTCCACCTTGTGTGACACACTAGATATGTTATTGTTATTTGTATCGTATTAGAATTTTTCCCAATAGTCCGTGTCTTTTTAGAACGTTCATTTTTCATTCTTTCTTACTCACTGCATATTGTTCAAGTATCTGTTCATATATTCTCAGGATGGACGGATAGATTACAAGGAGTTTGTGGCGATGATGCAAAAAGGAAACGCAAATTTTGGTAACAGACGCTTGCCCAATAATTTCAGCATTGGATTTCGAGATGCAACAAAGGTTTGCTGACATAGAAAGATATTTGTACCTTGTTGCTTATTGCCATTTTCTGTTTTTAGTTTCTCTTCTTCATCAACCTCCCATGATTTTTTGCTGTCACACCATGTTTTTGAAATGTACAGAAGTGTATAGTAGAGTCAAAACACAGAGAAAATGCCAGCTCTTATTAATTTTTAACTCCCAAGTTGTATAATTAGCTTATCAGTTTAATATATATTCTAGAAAAATAGGATGCACTCTTTGTAAAATATCTCAAGAAAAATAAGGTAATGCTTGTTCACAGTTCTCCTTTTACTCTTTCTTGGTAAATTAACTTACCACACATTGTAGGTTTGTTGTGTGTATTATGAAGTGTGGTTTACTAGGAGATTAATTATGAAGCACAGGTTATTTTGATGGTGATTTTGAGGTTAAGATGGGGTTTATTTGTTTCTCTATTAAGCACGTGTTCACAATCTTTTTTTTCGTAACCTTATCCAGAAAGATCAACAGTATTCTCACTTATCCTTGATACTGTGTTTGGATCTTCGATTTACTTTTGATAATGGAGTTCCTCTACCACTAGCACAAACCATAGTTTCTAGTGCTTTCTCGATTTTTTTTCCAACTTTATTGAGATGATCAACGACATTCTTGTTTATCCTTGATATTGTTTAAATTTTTGACTTACTTACGAGATTGACAGTAATAGAAAGAATCTTAGTTTCTAGTATTTTCTTGATTTTTCTTGATCATCGCTAACAGTAGTCTCACCTATCCTCAATATTGACTCGAATCTTCAACTTATTTGATAATAGTGGAGGTTATCTACCACTAGAGCAAATCGTAGTCTCTAGTATTTTCTCGATCTTTTTTCTCGCGATTTTATTCTGAAAAATAAATTGTATTTTTATTTATCCTTGTCATTAACTCGAATCTCCAATCTATTGATTGATAGTGAAGGGGGACCTTAATCTTTAGTGTTTCAATTAAGTTCTTGTTGGTGTTATCACTAATTAATAAAATGAAAAATTTTGTTTCATTATCGTTAAACTAATTTGATTATCCCATGATTCAACTTCAACTACCCCATATGGGGTTTGTGAGTTTGATATTTAAACTAATTAAAATGATAGAAATAGTATTACATTATATTAGATAATAAACATGTTTTTCAATTAAATAAGCATTGGCCCCTATAATAAATCCTATATAAACTAAAGTTACATAATTTCGAGTTGTACCAAAAAAAAATAATACCACAAATTAAACTAATTGAGGAGATAATGCACATCTCAGTGGGGTTATAAATTAAGAGAGATTATGAAGATAAAGTTGGGTCCATCTAAATTAATTCAAGAGTCATTATCCTAAATAATATGAGATAATAATAAAAAAATAATTGATGAATTATTACTTTTGATAAGTTTCACGTTTTGAAATTGAATGGTGATAGTCCAAAAAGAAAAAAATAAACAACTAACAGTTAAGATAGTAATTCGCAAAAAGATAATAATTTAGACGTGTTTTGATTATTATCTCTTAATTTTGGAATTATTTTTTTTAAGTAGGAGCTTTCATTTCTGGTGAGAAAGAAAAAAATTAATTAGAAGAAAAAGACTTGGGAAATCAATATTAGGTAAAATACCAATTCGAAATCAATATTCTTAGTTGTCATTTGGAAAGTCTTGTCATAATTAAGAGAAATTATCATATGTGGATGCAGTCCAATTTGATATTTGATACTCTATCGATGTGTGGATGTTTAATTAAATCATAATCGTCGAAAAATCATATATTATTATCTTTATATATATAAATAAACTTTCAAAAACAAATTAGATATATAATTTAGATATGTATTTAATTTAAGTTATAAATTGATCTCTTCTATTCACGATTTTATCAAACCACTTAAACTCTAGGAAACTCAATAGATGTTAAAGTATTATTTGTTGTTGAATTTTGGATTCAATAACAAAAATATCATCTCATATTTATTTTTGTTAAATAACTTAAACTCTTTAACATTGATAGCAAAAACACAATGAATGTTAATTTTTACTTTCATAAATATACTATTAAATTTAGGGAAAGAGGATAAATATACCTCTAAATTATTATAAATTATATTCAAATACTCTACCATATTTTTCGAATATTAGTGACTAGTGGCGGAACGAAGATTTTCAATTAAAGGGTTCAAAATTGTAGAATAGACACATGAAGTAGCTGAAGGAATAACTACATTTACTATATATATATATAAAATAATATTTTAACCATGTATAGATAATATAATTTTCACGGAAAAGAATTCGAATAAACCTCTTTATATAATGTGGTGCCCCTGCCGTCTAAAACTAGAGCATATATACTTTTTATACTAACAGACACATACATCATAATCTTATCTACACATTCGACATTTATTAAGTATCGGATCGAAGACTGATAAGATTGTCTCACGTGTCCCTACTTAGTCTTCCATCAGAATGAATGACATATCTGCTCAAGTTTTTAGATGGTATGAGCATCAACATCTCAAAAATATGACGAATGTTATCTACATATACAATATACGATAATTTGAAGGCTATTTTTGTCTTTTTCCCCTAAATTATGTGTGGGACCCAGGCACGTTGGTGTGTCATGCCACGTCTGCGACAGCCACTTGTCGTAATGTTTCATAATACATGGAACTCCCCACGTTCTACTACAGTTCCCTTTCCCCAGGTTTTTTTTTCCACTTTTACAATTATTTGGATTTTTACTTCTTTTGACATAAATACCCTCCTCCATTTTTTAAAAAAAATCTCGAGTCGACGATTCATCGAAAATAATAATCAATATCTATTTTAGGATTATTAACTTATATTATCCTTTTCAAATTTCACTTATGAAATCACTGATTATAATGTTATTACTATTCTCCTCTTTCTTATAAAAAGAAATGCGTTATTTTTTAAAAGAATGTCTGAAATATATTCGAATTTTAATCGAAATTGTTGTTAAGATATCGAACTTTGTAGAGGACGTTTTACGCCTCTGCATTATTTAATAGTGTATTCTAAAGGTATATATATGTTTACGTGAACATCATAAATATTGTTATCATTTTAAATAGTAATGTGTTCACGTGGACATCATAAATATTACATCATTTTTAATAGTAATGTGTCTACGTTGACACATATATACCTTTAAAATTGACTTTTAAAAAGAGGTAAAAGGTCCTTTATAAAATTTGATATCGTAATAATAATTTCAGCTAAAATTAAAATATTTTTCAAATTATTTTTTGATTAATTTTTTAAAATATATATCGTCACAAAGTCTTAATACAAGTGTGAATCAATTTTTTATTTTTAATATTGAACAGATAAATATCGAAACATCTGATTAAGAATTAAAATAGAGTAACCAAAAGATCATGAAAGATGTGCCAAACATGTAATGAGGTTGGCATGCATATTAAAATAATATTTTATAAAGTTTCAATTTTATAGGAAAAAGACATCAAATACATCTTAAAAGTTATTACTAAAACAACTAATTAATTACATAATCCAACTAATGAAACGACCTAATACCTTGTTTACAATATTAACAATTAAGACTGTTTAAATTGATAAAAATGTTTCATTGTATATAAGAAAAAATCCAAAAAAATAAATATGGGCCATTAACTTATGAATCTGGTCCAAATTTGTCATATTATTTTAATTGAGTATTATGAAATACCAAGAAAACAAATTATTGATTTCAATAATGTAAATGGTACAACATTTTTGATCAATTTGTGCCAAACAAAAAACAAAAATGCATTTTATTAATTCTTTTTCTTTCTTTTTTAGCAGATAAGTTTGTCTTTGACAGACTTTAATTTTTTTGTTTTTTATGGAAATTTTCTAATGCAATTATGCAACTATCCAAAAAACAATAATCATGTTAATCAAAATTAATCTTGTTGTTCAATGCATGTTATTAAATTAGCAATAAATAAATAACAATCACGAAGACCATTTAATTACTTTTCATAAAGTTTTCATCTAATCTACCAGAAAGTTATGAGTTCAAATGGTGAAAATAATCGTTTATAATAAAGCAAAGTAATATTACATATCACAAACTCTTATGGTATGACTTTTTCTCGATGCTTACAGTAAAAACTCAGTGTATCTGACTGTTTTTCAGTGGTGCGAATCCTACCATTTACGTTTAAATTTTAACTAGGTAGTTAATACAAAATAATTGGAATGACCCATTGGCCATTGACCATGTCTAACAAATGAATAAAATGATAGAATTAGCCAACAACCAAAGAATATTCATCTAGCAAATAATTCTTTTTTTGCTATTTTAAAGTTGTTGATGTTCATTATATTAAAAATATCAAAAACTTGTAAATTATCACCAAACGACGTGTTCTCCACATGCTATATATCTTTTGCGACAAAATTATTGAAATTACAACAATATATAATCCATTTATGGAAATAATTAAACTTACATATAAAAATACTAAAATAAATGGGTCTTTCACTGTTTAGACGAAGATTCAGAATTTTAAATTTATCTATTTTTATTGTAATTTTATATTAATAATGATTAAATTCAAGAAAAAGAAATTATTTTAAATTTTTTTGTGTTCAGTCAAAATCAAATAGACCAATATGGATGAAATGATTTAAAAAAAAAAAAGTGGAAGGAGGGCATTTTGGTCATTTACTAATTTTTACAAGTAGAGTGAAATCTATAATTCCAACCCCCTCTCTCTCTCTCCTCTCTGTTTCCAGTATTTCTAACACAGTTTTTGTCATTCCATTGTATTATCATTTTGAATTCACATAATTTGCCACCAATCATCTCCAAGACAAGAAAAAAAAAAAAAAGGTACCCTTTTCATTTTCTTGAAATATTATGCCATGTTAGATTTTCAAAATAGTGCTAGTATAGTAATATTTCAATTTTTATTAATTTTTTCGTATTGAAGTGTGTTGGATCTTATGTTTTTGTTTTTCTTTAATTTGAAAGGGGTTGGTTTTGAATCTTTTGATTGTGTTAACATGAAGTTGCAAGAGGTGGACATAGTGCATTAGTTATAGTTTTTTTCGTATTAGTAACTTTGGTTCAAACTCTGTATTTTTTGTTATAACTAAACTAGAATTTTCAAAGTCATAAAGTTCAAATCTTGGATCCGATAACTAAATTAGAATCTTGAACTCGTAAAGTTTAAATCTTGGATCCGACCCTTGTGAAATAGGTGTTTAGTATGAATTATATCATGAAGCAGTAGTATATATGGTCTTACTGTATGAAATTCTGTTTGATTTAGATCAAGAACTGAAAATTCAATTGTTGGTTTTGGAATTTGAGGCTTCTTTTGATTCGGGGATCTGTCAGAAACAGTCTCTCTACGTCCTAATCTTCGTAGCGCCCACTTGTGAGATTATGTTGGGTATGTTGTGGTTATTGTTGTTGTTGTTGGAATTTGAAAATTGAATTTTGGGGTTCTTTCTCTTTCCCTTCATTGATGTTTTTTTGTTGTGTCTTTAAAGATTTGATTTTTTTTTTGAAAGAAAGTGACTTCAATTGTGAAGTTTTCTTTTATAATTGGATTTTAGGCTTGTATGATTTGTCTTCTGATCTTATGTTGCTCGAATTCTTCAAAAACGTTGACAGTTGTGTGTCAGATCCTTTATAAGCAGCATTTTTGGAGAGTCCGAGCAATATAGCTTCCAAATTGTTGATTGATGAGTATTTATCTATTGTTTTGGTTTTAGATATTGTTGGTATATGGAGTCTGAAAATGGAGTTCCAGTAGAGGTGGAAAAGATTGTTGTGGCTGAGGAAGAAAATGTGTATTTAAAGAACATTAGTGAGAAGGCGGATGAGACGCCAAATTCATCTGTAGCCAAAGAAGAATTGTCTGTTGAGGATGTTCCGAAAAGTAGAGCATCGAATCAACATAAGGTATCAGTTGGTGGTACTAAAAAGAACAACAAAATGGCTAAGGATCAAGCAAATTCAACAGGCACGTCTTCATTGACTCGTTCGAAAAAGGGAAGTATGGCGAAAAGTCTTTCATTCCCTACAAGAGGCGTCAATGCGGACATGACAAGGAAGAGCATTGATGCTTGTACAAAGAAATCGGATTTTAAACCTTGGATACCAAATGGGGTGACACATGAGGCTTCACATTCGAATGGAACAGTCTCGTCAGCTTCTCGTTTAAATCCGTCTACTAAGAGTACATCTGCTGGAGTTGTGAAGAGTTCAAGTCCAAATGGAAGTGCTACAACAAGCAGAAGGACAACTACAGGATCTATCCCGAGCCTTCGTCAAACGCTGGTAAACTGAGTCACTCGTGATCTTTTGCCTTTCCCTTCTTTGAGTTTTATGGATGCAATATCTCACAAATTTCCCTTGCTATTTCTGCATTAAGTCCGGGAAGTCTGCTTCAGCCGGTAGAATTGCAAAGAAAGCGACTTCTGAACAGTAAGCGAATTTGCTACTTGCATTTGTTCATAAAATTGGATTTCTAAATTTCGAACCTACTGCATTATGTTTCGTGGCCGATAATTGTTCTGATAGGTATGCTAAATGTTTGTGTATGCAGATTAAATGATGAAAAGATTACACCTACTAAAGCTACATCACCTCTTAAAGACGATGATGATGCTCGTTCTGCTACTTCCTCGTACTGCTCTTTTCCTATGCCTGAGTTATTGACTTAATGTTAACTTTTTTGTTTCCATTGGTCGGGTTTCATCATGGTCCGCGATTAGTCAAATGTTATAACTTCTTTTATTTTTATAATCAGCAATGCAACTCGTACCAGTGCTGGATTTTCCTTCAGATTGGAAGAACGTGCTGAAAAGCGAAAAGAGGTTTGTACTCTAACCTTTGGTACTATGACCATCGTGTATGTTATAGCATAGTGCATAAGATTACAGCTCAGTTTCCCTATTCATCAGTTCTTGGCAAAGGTGGAAGAGAGGATACAGGCCCGAGAAGAGGAAAAGAGTAACTTGCTAGCAAAATCTAAGGTTAGTTCAAACAATACCGATTTCTCATTGCTGTTTTGTAAGATATGTTGCTTGGACTCTCCATAAACGTTATCGCACCTACAGATATTTTTGAAGAGTTTGAACGACATAGTTTGTAAGGACTATCCTAAGCTAACTCCTTTTCTTTGTGGTTTCGGGATTTGGTTCAGGAAAACCAAGAGGCAGAGGTAAAGCAGTTTAGGAAGAGCTTGACATTCAAAGCTACACCGATGCCTTGCTTCTACAAGGAGCCCCCTCCTACAGTTGAACTGAAGAAGGTAAAGTTTGATTTTGGTGCTTCATGAGATATATTTTAGCTCTTATAGCATTGCGTGTAATCGTGTTTCCCTAATGTGACAAAGCTGGCACTTAACTTCCTTTTTTAGGAAGTCCGTAGTCCGTACTGTAGTGCTAGAGAAAAAAGAGGCAACTCTGCTATTATCTTATCAAGGTGCTTAAATGAATCTCGTAAAAGAAGGCTGCAAAGATATTTCGTGTTACTAAATTAGCTTCTGTTGTTTTGGTTTTCATCCCTTGGTAGCATTCAATTGATACCCTTGTTCGTTCTTAGGACACTACCGTCTTATGCAATTCATGTTCCCTTTCTTGTTAGCTCTAATTTGTGTGAATCATTCACTCGGTATTTTCGCGTTATATGCTTAAGTTTTTGCTAAAATGTGCAGATACCAACAACACGCGCCATATCTCCTAAGCTTGGAAGAACTAAGAACTCCACATCCATGACTAATAGCTCCGAAAGTGGAGGATCATGTTTCAGTCCAAAAGTGATCAAGGAACAACGTAAGTCACTCGTATCCAATAAAGATAACGTTGCATCAAAAGGGAAGCCAGTTAAGACTTCACAGACAACAGCTCAATCTCCAAAAACCTCGATCACTAAAGCGAAACCTGCTGAAACAAAATCCAGACTTGCTGAAGCAGCAAAGGTTCCGGATGAGAAAACAGAACGAAATGAAATCCAACCTGAGTCTGAAATGAATCGTGTAGAAGACAATGTGGCACGTCCATCAAATCCAATCGTTGTGCAAGCTGAAGTCAGCGTTGAAGGTTAATGAACTCGTCTTTTTCTGTATTTATTATTTATAGGCCTTTTTTCGTTCTGTGAAAGCGTTTTTGCTGCTTTGTTGAGTTGTGAATATGTTGTGTATGTTGCTGTTATGTTACAAGTTGTACATGTTGGTTATTCTCAGTTTCTTCATTCTTTTCGAACATCTCAGTACCATCGTGTAATCATTCTCGAAAAACATCTTCATTGTTCTTAAAACAGATTCAACATTCTGGTTTTCTTCAAATGTATCATTCTGAACTTGTATTCTGGTTTTGCTGAGTTCATATACCTACTTCCATACGGGCACATTATTTATATATAGCAAATGTTGAATCTCACTGGCTTTTTCGTGGTTTACTTCTCTATATTAACGCTCTTAATGAAAATTCTGACTCCGTCATTGCTTCTTTTGTTAGAATGGTTGGATCACCATGTTATGTCTGGATTATTCTTCTGAAAATGTGATTCTGCAGTAAATTTGAGTTTGCACCAGGCAATCTTTCTTCTAAAATTTTGACATTTCATATACAGTATAATTTTTTACCCGAAAAACACCAAACACGAATAGTGGTCAGTGGGGCCTTAGTTCTGAGCCCATATAATGAATTCAGTTCTAAGAATCTTAACCGTCGAATTTATTTGAAATCCTGAATCCAACTCCGTATACGTTAGGGGTTAGTAGGGGCTGCTTGCTGGCTAGTGATACTGTAAAGACATGACATGATGAAACTCAGAATATACCGGGCCCAACTTATTTCATATTATATAAAATAAAATTGAGCTTAAATAGAGCGATATAAACAATTGAGATAGTAAAAACTCATTTCTACTCGAGCTTAAACAAAAACGCGTTACTTAATAACACCACTTAAATTATGATTTCACCTCTTAAAATTATTAAATCGACATATAGGAAGTGGACATATACATATTCTCAGAGATACATAATCGGAAACTCAGATAAATTCTGAAATGTAGATATGGAGAGAGCGGGGAGAGAAACGCAAGCAAGAGAGTCATGTATCATAATTCATACATACATACTAATTATACTTGTATATAATATATCTGGAACAAATTAAACCTGATTTGAATCGTATATATTCCGAGATATATTCAAACTAAATATATTTTTGTTGAATTAGATTAAAGTGGTAGACATAATTAAAGGCCTTTCCAGGATCTATGGGTCCATAAAGGAGATAAATCATATTACTAAAACGAATATTTTGTTACCATAATTTCAATCAAAATGCTACTCAATTTTCAATTTTATATAATTTATTATATTAATTAGAGCAAAGTAAGATTCTTTTATTCTTTTTTCCTTTTTTAATATAATATGTAAGTTTCTAAAATCATAACATCGATACCCATAATTTGTAGTTTTTAAGAACGATAATTACTAACATTTTATGATCGTTTTATATTATGTTGCTTTATATTGTATCGTATTATATTATTTTAATGAATACATTGTTTAAATAGATTGTATTATTTTTCATCGTTACGAAATGTCACACATTTATAATTTAAATGATAAACCTACAAGAAAAGTAGGATACGGGTAGAGCTTACTATAAAAAGGAAGAATAAAATAGAAAATATGATTGTTACTTAAATTTTATTATATCGCATAATTTAAATTTATCGTTAGGTAACGATGAAAAACTTCATTTTATGTAATGACCAATTTGGTGTGATTATGTTATTACCTTAATATTTTCTTCTCGTTTTGTCTTTATTTATTACTCTTCCCGTCCACTTTTGACTGTCATATTTTCCCTTTTTTAGAGCAAACAATAAGAATTTTGACCAATATTTTACGATGTATTTTTTCTTCATATTGATATGCAAAAACTTGCAATTTATGGTACCTTTCGTATAGTTTTTTTGAATATAATATAATTTAACTTAACTTTAAAAATTAGTCAAATTGACTTTCCAAAAGCGTAACATGACAATTAAAAGTGAACGATGGAGTAAAAAATAAAGACAAAACGAAAAGAAAATATTAAGGTAATAACAATGATCACACCAAATCGGTCGTTACATAAAATGAGATCTTTATTCGTTACCTAACGACAAATATAAGTTATGCGATACAATAGAATTTAAGTAACAATCAAAACAGATATTACATTTAAACTAACAATACAATACGATACATCAAATAATAATCATCCAAACAAGGTGTAAGAGTACGACGAAAAAATTCGTTTCACTTAAACTTTTGAAACAATAAATAATTTGAGATAATTATTTAAAAAATTACGATAAATAATTTGTGACCAAAAAAGTGTTTCTCCATATTTGTGTGTGATTCATTCAAAATAAATTAATATTTTGCTGCTCTAAGATCCGTAGAACTTTCCAAAGCACATGAAATGATAAAATGTTCAGTTTAACAATTCTCCTCCTAATCTTCTTGATTAATCTAATTAAACATTAAAATTAAGTAAAGTCAATGTTTAGTGTTCAATTGCCCGTTAGTCCCCACATCACTTAAATTAATTTAAAATTATAAATCAGATCAATAACTTGCAACATGTAATTAATTGTTTATGGTAGGCTTAATTTGGTAACTTTAAAAAGGGCAAAAGAGTCAAATATGCAATCGAACTTTGAATTCATTTATTTCATTTTTATCTGAGAAAAAACTCATTTTGATGGTATATTTGAGCCACTATTTGTTAACTGAAATATTATAGATGAGACTTTTCTCAAAGTCTGATGTGATATTTGAGCCTTTTTCATTTTTTTAAAAAAAAATTGTTAATGACGTGGTTGAATCATATGACCACGTGTACAAAACGGTTTAGTAAAATTGAAAATACTTTTAATTTACAAATAATGACATGAATTTAGCTTTTATAAGAGAAAATAGCATTAATGAACCAAACTTTTGACGGACGACAAAGATGAACCCTTTTTTTCAAATTTCAATAACATATTTAAGAGTCTTTCGTTTTAAAAATAATCGTATTGATAGTGTAAAACATTTTTAAAATAAGTAGGAAAGGATGATTGAAATGATATACACATTATTATTATTATAGGGTTTGAACCCTCTACATTAAGGTACTCATCATCTGATTCAAAGATGGACGAAGCTAAGCGATCTGTATAAATAAAATTAAATTAAAAAATGTAATCGGTAAATAACATGTGAATATTCATTTTCTACTATCAAACTATCCCTTTGTTCCCAACATTATCAATACATATATAAGTCAAAATCCTTGTTTTTATACAATAAAATAATTTCATATGAAGGCCAACTCAATTTCCCAATTCCCCTTAATGTGAATAATCATTAACCTAATCACCATTAAAAGACATATACAAAATTAATTAAAATGGATTTCCCAACAAACAAAAATGGACTATAAATTATATTCCAATAATTGACATTGTTCTCTTTCCTCCCTCTTTCTTTATAAATAAAAATAAAGTTGTACTATATACTAATTTTAATAACACACAATTTCCTTTTTTTGACAATATATCACATTACAATTGGTGTTATTTAGTTCTACACCATCACCTTCTTTCTTTTTGTTTTTTTTATCAACTAATTCAGATTCAAGTCGAAAAATTTTACTTCATATAGAGTGCTCGTATTCATTTTTTTTAATTATATATAAAACAATACTTTATTTTTAATAAACTATATAAAAGAAATACTTACCACTTTATTTTAACGATTTTCGGTGATACTTGTTCAGACAATCGAATAAGTGTTTTCCACTCAACACAATCACTTAAAAGGATTCTTATTTTAAAGGCAAAATATCTTTCTCTTCAATTTTGCTTTAAGAAAGGCAAGTGAAGTTTAGAACCCACACACACTAAAACACAAAAGCACATTCATTAAATTACTAAAAAAAAAAAATTGTAAAAAATTTAGTTAATTCACAAGCTATGGTATCAAAAGTGCCAAAATTTTCTTGATATCAAGTAGATACATGCGTCGTACGTAACATTTTATAACAATTTACATCCCCCGTATAACAATTTAACCTATCGAATCACTAACTCCATTTTCCTTTTTTTTATATATATATATATATATCAAGACAACTCTTTAATAAAATTTCTGACTCAACCATTAAAAGCGTGTATATATAACTTCAAAACTTTTTTAAAAGATATCTTTCTACATACACATTGCCTTTAAGAAAGGCAAGTGAAGTTAAGAACCCCACACTTTAAAAAAACAAACCACATTCATTATATTATATCATATTATTATATTAAAAGAAATGTTAAAAAGTATAGTTAATTCACAAGCTATACTATTATATGGTATTTTTTTAAAAAAAAAAAAGTGAAAAAAATAAACAAAACATCCGTGACAAATATGAGTACAAAAAAGATGATATGCTCTTGCAGAATTATTCTTTTTTTTTTTCCTTTTTGGGGTACATTTTTTTTTCTTGGATACAAACACTGTCGGCAGAAAAAAAAAAAAAACCAAACTTAAATACAAATGAAAAAATTGATAGGTAATTACAGTATTTATAACAAAATAAAACAAAAGATATCTTCTCCCTTCTTTTGCTTCTTTTTTTCTTTTTTCTACTTCAATTCCAAGCAATTTTTGTCCTTCCTTGCCCATTTTATGTTTTATCATAAAGCCCTCCTAATAACTGAAATTTATTCAAAAAAAAAAAGTAAGCTTTTTATTTATTTATTTATTTATTTTTCTAATTATACATATATTTTGAGACACTCACCATGCTTTTTTTTCATTTTTTTATCTTCATAATTTCCTCAAGTATACAATTTTTAAT
The DNA here is from genome assembly GCA_027705065.1 of Solanum peruvianum. Taxonomy (NCBI): domain Eukaryota; kingdom Viridiplantae; phylum Streptophyta; class Magnoliopsida; order Solanales; family Solanaceae; genus Solanum; species Solanum peruvianum. The sequence goes on along the minus strand of JAKWJD010001764.1, from coordinate 64,024,891 downwards.
GACAACTAGCAAAAGCAAATGACCCCATTGTACCACATACTACTTCCATCAACTTTCCTGCAACACACAAAAAATAGTGACAAAAATGTTAGACAACTCATAAGGAATATAACTTTGCTTTTTTTTTGGTTTCCGAACGAGTGTCCGATACCCTCATTTGAAGTCTGACTAAATGTAAAATCATTATCTAACAAACGCGACTCTTAATGAAAGAGTACTTACTGGTCCACCTAAGTAAAGAAGATGTCAAGAATTGAAAAAAAGATTGAAACTTTACTATTTGAATAAGAAAATTAAGGTTGAAAATGTTAATAACAATTGATGACAGCTGATAAATGCAAGTTTATAAGATAATATAATAATAAAAGAGCAGGTGGGGTTATGTTTAAGTCAACAAACAGGCTGGTCTTGATGTCTCTACAATGAAGTTAAGTATAATCATTGAGTTATACAGCTATGTTTCACAAATACTGATATGGAATTTTAGAATTATGTCACACCATAGATTTGGTAAAGAGTGTTTGAACCAACTTACACGCATACTCGACTGTTCTATTGGTAACTTACTATTTCCAACAAGTTCGGATAACTCTGTCCATCGAGACTTAGGCCAAAGGTAAAACTCACTTGACAAAACACCCTTAGTAAAGATTTAGCTAAGGATTAAGGCCTAATCAAGAATGCCCTTTCTCATGATTCAACTACTAAAGTTCCTAAACTAAAAGTTAAAACTAACTCCATTTAATGATGTTTTGGATAATTATTATCACATCAAGCAAAGAACACACCCCCCCCTACCCCCGACCCCCACCCCCACCCCCACCCCCACCCCCACCCCCTTTCTTTTATGACTCACCGACAGATTCTATGCACCTACTATCTACTAAAACTAATTGGAAGTGTTTTAATAATGTGGAATACAAATTACTTGCCATTCCAACCATCTTTGGCTTCTTGTAACAAAAAAGTAATGAAAACTAACTAATCAATAGAAAAATATAATGATGATAATGAAATCTTAACTCTTAGGACTTTGCAAAGCAATAGAGAATACTACAACATTAAGGAAAAAATTTAATAAAAGATAACATGTTCAATCATGTGCAAAAGTTAATCAGATACGTAGCTTAGGTTCTAAGTGCAAGTATTCACCAGCCAAAAAAAGCTGGAAACAACAAAGGGATCTCAAAGAAAGGCCTAACTCAACAATTGTTCATGATCACCAAAAACACTAAAGAAAGACACAATTTTTAACCCCATTTTCAGCTATGTAATCAAGAATTCAACACTCATCAATTAGTAAAAGATCAAGTTAGTACTTTGTGAAAATAGAATTCATAAGAAAGACACAATCTTTTAGTTTCAAAATCTAGAAGAACAGATTACCCATTATAAGAATCAAGACTCTTTAACACACGTTAATAATAACCAAAATACATGAAAGATTCAATCTTTAACATCAAAAGAACATATTAGAAACGAAAACATCAGAAAATAAGGTCAAAACCTCACTTAATCCTCATTTCCAGAATTATACAGAATCAAGAACTACAAAACTTGTGTGCAAAAATGCCAAAAACTCCATCATGGAACTCACATCTATGTTGCTCGTACTCTTCAAAAGTGTCGACAGATACTCCAAAAGTTGTGCATTTTGAAGAATCCAACACATGTATGGCAACAATTTTTGGAGCATTCAAGCAACATAGATGTATCACATAACTATCTATCCATTTTATATTTTGATAACATCTAATCAATCAAATGCATTGAATTCAAGAAACAACAATCACACTAACATATCAAAAACCCCAAATAAGCTAAAGAGTAAAAAAGTTTAGAACTTTTTTTATACCTCTTCTTGGCTTTGCAACAACTTTAGCAACAGGAGCAGCTATAGGAGCAGCCTTAATTTCCTCAAGAGGGAACAAAACACCATCAACCCCTTGCACAGAGATTCTTCCATCAGTATAAATATCAGGATCAACCAAATAAGCTGATCCTTCGCCTTGCCCGAATTTCACTGAACCATCAGCTTCTTCAGCCACAACTTTATGTGGCAACCTTAAAGTATCATAATTGATTTTTCCAAATCTCCTCACTGAATTATACATACTTTCTTCCGTTTGATACTCCGGTATCAAATGGTAATACATTATCTGTTCTGGCGCCCCAGGCTCGCTAAGCTGATCAGTTGTCAGCTTAGCCATAGCCTCGTCATTGGGCGCCAGAACAGTTAAAACATAGCCTTCAGAGACCAATTTCCCCATTTCTGTAGCTAATGATGTGAGATTCACAAGAATGTCTGCTAATTCATTGTAACCACCATAATGTAGTAGTGTTTGAATGAAATCTTTTACTTGACTCTCACCATCGAAATGATGGTGGTGTCCTCCGGGTCCTGGAGCTGGTGCCGGGGCCAGAGATGGTCCTGGCGCCAAAGCATCGTATACCGGCAGCACAGGTGGTGCGCCGGCTGGTACTGATACGGGTTTCTTCAACCGGTGGGTTCTCGGGTCAACTTCTGGTGCTCCTTCCGGTAGCACGGCGGAGATTGACCGGAGACTACGGCGGTTGTTGAAATCTTGCTGGACTGATTTGGGTATTAAAACCCGCTCAATACCGTGGATGATTCCGTCGGGTTTAACGATATCGTCTTGTTTAATAATCTTAGCTGAGCTGACTGATTTCTCTGTTTTCTTATCGGAGATTTGAAGGACGTTTTCTTCTCCGGCGTATAAAGTGGAGTGAACACGGCCACGCACCGGCCAATTTTTGGAGACAATGCGAGTGGGAATCATGTGAAACAACAAGAGATTCTGTAGAGACTTAAGATTACCAGGTTCAAGCAAGAAACGCTTGAATTCAGGGTCTAAATCGCGTTCCAGAGCTTCATTTTTAGGAGCAAAAATGGTGATATTGTGCTTAGAAACAGCTTCTTCAAGTGTTTGAAGCAAAAGGGCTTTTTCAACAAGCTCAGATAACTCAGTATAGTGAGAATCCAAAAGGGCAACAAGAATGGAGTTGGAATTGATTTGGGGTACTGTTGAAATTGGGGATTTTGGGTTTTCTTGAAATGTGGCACTTGTAATGGTGAAAAAGAGTGTAATGGTGAACAAAAAGAGCTTAGTGAAGCCATAGATCTGAAAATCCATGGCTAAAGATTGAAGCTTTCTCTCTCAATTCTCTTAGTTTTCTCTCTCTTGTTCTTGGAGAGTGTCGGTAGAACAACGTGTTATGTTGGGTTGAGTGAATTTGTGGGTGTTATGGACTTTGGCTTTGTTGTTAGTAAAGAAGGGGGGAAATGGGAAGTGTATAGTAGTAGTTGTTTGGTGGAAATAATAAAGTATTCAAAGGGAAAAGGAGGGTCAATGTTCGATATTCGGTATTCGCATTAAAGTCTGATTAAATTTAAATTTATAAAGACGATGTATATTTAACGTAAATCATTCTTAAAAACTCAAACTCAAAACCTCTAGTTATAGATGAAGTAATACTACTAAAAAAAGGGTCAATGTTCAATATTTAATATTTGCATTAGAATTCGATTAAATTTAAATTCACATAATAAAAAAGGTATCGTTGAGGTAAAGGGTTCTTGAGAATTCGAATTCAAAATCTCAAGTTAAAAATGAAGGAGTACTAAAGGGAAAGGAGAGTAAATGTTCAGTATCTAGTATTTATATTAAAGTCTGATTAAATACAAATTTATGTCGAAAAATAATATTTTGAGGTAAGAGGCTTTCTATAGAGAAAGGTGACCCCGTCAATAGAAAATTTGAACTAAAAATCTCTGGCTAAAAATGAAGTACTTGATCACGATCAATATTGAAAGGAAACTAAAGGAAAAGGAGGACCAATTTGACTAAATTTGAGTTCATATCGAAAAATTTCATATCAGAGGTAATACGCATTCTGTAAAAGGCTTTTAGTAGAAAACTCGAGCTGAAAATCTCTTATTAAAGTTGAAGTACTTAATCACGCTACATATTGAAAGGAGTACTAAAGAGAAAGGAGGGTCAATGTATAGTATCTAATATTTATATTAGAGTCTGATTAAATTCGAATTTATGTTAAAAATTTTATATTATAATTAAAGTGCTTTCTATAAAGGCGACTCTATATGACGTAAGAAATTTAACATCAAGACTTCTGATTAAAAGATGAAAAAGTATTTACTATTCGATCACGACCCCGTGTTTGGTTGGGTCAAGGGTTGTTTTCTATTTTCTCTCTGTTCTGTCACTCATGTGTATTTGGAATTGCAGGCTTTGGCTTCAAGTGAAGACACATTTTTTAAATTTTTATTCTTTTTTTGGTAATTTAGATTTGTTGAACTTTTGACTTCAAAGGTTTTATGCACATAGAAATGCTAGCTAACAGGAAAGTTCAGTTTTATTTGTTGGCTATTATAATAATAATAATAATAATACCTAATTTCAGGTTTGAATACTTTATGATACGTGTAATATACTAATTCTTGTAATAAATGTATTTGATATAATTCCTTAATTTAGAGTAAGTATTCTAATAGGGGTGAGCTTGTATTTGTTATTGATTTTTGTAGTCTTTTATAAATTTATATTTTCTTGATAAAATACTTTTATTTTTTTTATGTATATATGAAATACGAAAATAACATAAATGGTAAAATATTACGTCTCTTAACTAATATCTAGTCCAATACCTAGGTGTCTCTTAATGTTGTTAGTAATTTGAATGTTAGTTAAAAAAATTAGAACTTAATATGATAGATTACCAAATAATATAGAATGAGTGAAGAGAAAATATACTCTATGCAAATCTTATTCTTAACTATGTTGGAGAAGAAGGAAGTTAACGATTGAAACAGGTCCAACGCAGCTGACTGACGTGTCTGCAACAAGTGTTGATGAAGAAGGAAGCTGAGGATTGAAATATGTCGAATGAACATGTTCAATGAAGGTGACGAACGAGTTTACAGCACTACGGGATTAGATTACCCATGTTATTATGATAGAATTTTGTCTATAATTATATTATTATTAGAATTATATTACGACTAAAATTATTATTAGAATTATAGTACAACTAGAATTTAGATTATTTATAATTGCATTATTATTATTATATTAGTACCAGACATGTATTATTATTATATTAGTACCAGATTGATATCGTAGTAAAACTCTAAGTATAATTAACTTAGAACTCTACAATCTTCTCCTAGGGCTTGTAACACAATATTATTTTCATCAATATTATTGATCGCATATTAATTCTATCAATATTGATCAACTATCGTCAATACAATCTATATATTAATTATCAATAAAATACTTAATTTCTCCAAGTCCTAGACATGAGATTTCTACATAAATTTCTATAAACTATATTTATAAATGTCGTAAGTCGTCTCTTTATTTTCTTGAGGTAAGAATAAAATTCCCATAGAATATATTTTTTAAACTTCATAAAATAGATTACATTAAAATATATTGTTAATGCAATTATGGCTCAATTAAATATTAGAGAGATTAATTATATGAAACTACTAGAAAGAAAAGGGAAGGTCTTGCTTAAAAGTTCAAAAATGTGATGGACATGACGACATGTGGAGAAAAGAAATAAAATAGAGCAAATGAAAAAGGTGAATTCAGCAATATTGTGATAGAACGACAAGTATTTATTCATTCTTAATCAGATATTTTAAATTTTAATTTTAAATATAAAATTATCTTTATTGAAAAATATATTATCATGCATTTTCAATATAAATTTAAATTTAATCAAAAATATTAATATAAATATCAGATATCGAACGAAATCGAAATTAAGTTAAAGTAGTTGGTTGGCTCCGTAAGAAGAGGAAGAAGGTAAGAGGTTTCATTTGTTGTTTTTAGGTAAAATGGGGGCCACTCTACGGGTGTATATTCATTGCATTAAGCTTACGCTTAGCTGCCTTTTACAATGTTAAATGTTAAATCCATTGTAATTTTAAAGTCATAAATGTGAAACATGAATTGAGATACTATATAACAAATATGTAATGTTGAGTTAATAATTCTGACCTTAACATTATATTTCTATTTTGAAAAAAATAATTTAGAATACAATAACAAATTTAAATGGTGTTTTAAATTATAAATTCTAATTTTATATTCATCGTAAAATCACATGTGTAATTTAATATATATTTATGATTTAAATGTGAAATATGCATTGAGATAGTATATAAATCAGTAATTTTGATCTTTAATTCTATACTTGTAACTTTAAAAAATAATTATATATATATATAAAAAAAATTAGAATTCAATTACAAGTTTAAGTCGTGTTTTAAATTATAAACTCTATAAAATTAAAATTCTACTAATATATTCATCCCAAACTCTGCTAACAAATAAAAAAAAATTATTACTCTATCACAACTTTTTAACAATCATCTGATTCAAATCGAAATATCTCAAAATTATAATTATAAAATCAAGATGAATAGTATATAACTTAGAAAGTTTACACACTAACTATACAAGATCAACAATTTGACCACAAAATAATAAATATTATAACTAAGAATTAAACAAAATATCTAAATAATTCACCTAATCCTTTTTTTTTTCTCTTTTTTGTTGGGTTTTGGAGTTTGTTGGTCGGTGTTGTTTCACTATAGTATATTCTTATTCTTGCACACATCTCTATAGGGTTTACGACAGACCTAAGTCTATAATTTTTGTATGTCCCAAATAATTAAAAATAGATATATTATTAGAAAATAATTCATGCACAAATTAGAAATTATTGGAGACATAATTAAGATTTAAATCAAGATAATGATTTTCGAAATTGATCATGTAAAATGAAATATCTATTTAAATATATAGATAATAAATAATATGAAACAGATAAAAATATATACTTTATGTATCTGTCATAATCAATGTGTTTGTAGTTTTCAAAAATAATTACTATGAACGAGTAGAATGGGAGTTTTATCTTGAACTTCCAAAATGACTAATGTTTGCGATATTTTTATAACAAAGACGACAACTATTTTTGAAACCTAGGAAATATAATGGTATTTTAAGGGAAGGAATTTACATTTTTGAAAAGTTAAAGGACTTAATGTGCTAATTTTTTAAGAAGTTAATTATTTTTTTTAATTAAGACCTAATATACTATATATCTCTAGTTCAGTAACTACTAGTAAAATATATGTTGACCAAATGATGAATAAAATATTAGTACATTATTAGGCCATATTAGACAACATAATTAATCATATCAAAAAGTTGCAAATCATGCACGTCATTTTTAAGATTTATCAAATCAGACAGCTTTTAATTAGAATCTCCAAATTAAACAAAAAAAATAATCAAATTTTTCTGATTAATGAATTGTAGCTGCCCATGTTGACCACATGTTGTAAACAAATTTAAATTCAACATTTTCCCATCTTTTAGTTGGTTAATTATTTTTGCAAGTTGTAGTGTAATGGATCTCTAAAATAGCAAGTCTTTTTTTTTAAAAAAATTAAATAAAAAGTCCACACATATTATAATATAATATAAAATAATAATAATATTTACACTGTTACACATTCTAATTATTGTCGGCAAGTGATTTGTTTGAGCAATTATTGTGTCATTAGAACAAAGTTAATTAATTTGCTTGTTAATTGTTGTACCATGTGCTTTAACAATTGTATAAATTACCGATTTATTTAGTACACACTATTTATTACATCAACATCAAGAATTAATTAAGATTATATAAAATTATCAAGTTCATGATAGTAATATTACATCGAATATATAAAAGTTTTCCTAAATGCAAATAAAGATGTTTTTATCGTATTTACTTTCAATGAATTTGAGTTGAAATGTTTAATTGTTACTTCGCACTCAACTTTTAACTTTTAATTAATTAATATATTAGTTCTTCTTGATATTAGAATTCTTTTTTTATATAAAAATAATTACTATCTTTTGTAATGATGATCTGTTATTTTTTAATATCTAAAATGTACTCCAATTGAATTTTGTGGACTTAAAAACAAACTTGTCAGACTATACTGTATAATATATCCCAATTAGTTCCTAAACAATAATTGTTAATTTATTTAAACATATTCTTTGAGAGGTGTTGAAGAAGTGGAAAGTTCACGAGTGATACAGATTCAGAATATTAGTAAGTGAACATCAACGTAAATTGTGATGAGATAGTTAAAAAAAATTTATTTTTAATTAAATATTTTATTTTTTTGATTTTAATAATCAAAAGATTCAAATATAAATGTCATTTCAAAAATAAATTCTATAATACACATATTTAATTTTGATGAAATTTCAATCCTGATATCAAACATCGATCACGACAAAAAAAAAGTTAGTAGAGCAAAAAAACGTCACTATAAGTGTAAGAAATAATAATCAATTTTGGCAGTTTACGGAGTGTCGGTTTAGCCAAGTAGGCATGAAACTAAATAAAATTCAATTTTTTTCATTTTCTTTTATAAATTTGAGTTAATATATACTTTAGCTTTATACACTTGTTAGTTGTTATATACATCATCAATTATAAATTATTATGATTAGGACGTTTACTAATAGACTCGTTGATGATATTAAGTTTTTTTTTTTATAAAAATATCTTTTTCAAGAGACTTATTTTTACATGATCTCTTTACAGACGTAAATCTAGTTTTAAAGTTATTGATTCGTATGAGTTTAATACTTTTAGCATAAACTTTATATTTATATACAAAATATCTATAAATATCTGACTGTATATATAAATTATAAATTTCAAATATCGAATTTTATTATACAATCCCTTGAATGAGTTTGAAGCATGATTCATGCATTATCTCTAATTAAAATAATATTATAATTAAATCACCATACATATATACTCATTATAATTGTCATTTATAACAAGCTCTACTAACTTATAACTATGTATTTGCAAAAAAAGATTAATTATTAATTAATATAAAACCTAAAGTTTGAGTTGTCATTGCTTTAAATGTTGATCCAACCATAAACACAAAGGACAAGTACGATTTGACGAGTACGTGCAAATTAAAAGGTTTGGTAAAGAGACAAATCCCTTAATTAATTAGTAATAATGAAGTTCGAGTAATTATAATTCATACAGCCACCTACTTTAATTAATTTCTTCTTAAAAATAAGAGCCTGTTTGGCTCAGCTTAAAAGCTGGTCAAACTGACTTAAAAGCTGGTTTTTGACTTATTTAACTGTTTGGCAATACTCAAAATAGCTTATTTTAAGTTAAAAAAAAACTTATTTTAAGCCAAAAGTTAAAAGCTGGTGTAGGGGTGCTTTTTTTTTTTAGCTTATAAGCTGTTTTAAGTTGACCATATTTTTATGTTTTTTCCCTTAATATTTTTATACAATCTCCAAATTACCCATATAACCCTAATATCTCTTTCTTTTATTTTTCCCTTTTCACGTTTGACATAACAACTTCAGCACTTTTATCCAAACGCATAACTGCTTATTTTAAAAATAAGTTTCAGCACTTTCAAAAGTACTTTTTTAAAGCTACTTTTATTAAGCCCATCCAAACGGGCCCTAAATCACTCGTAAGAACGTCAGAGTTAGTTGAACAGAAAAACTCTCAAATAAATTTTAAATTCAATTTTTTTTATAAATTTTCTCGAACATATCGTATGAAACTTTTCTAATATAATTATATCGTATAATCCAAAAAATAGCGATTACGATTTCGTCATAAAAAATTTATTTTCCAAATTTGCTTATGTCTTAACAAAGCCGGTAAGCGAGCTGTCATTTTCCTATCTTTGAGTAAAAAGCCACAACTTTGCCGCTGTTTTCTACGCTACGTAAGCCCCACGTCCCTTTCTTCGCGCGTGAAGCGCGTGACTTTATACTTTTTCTTTTCGTTTTTAATTCGGTGTTCGTAGTTCACATTAGAGCTTTCACTAAATTCAAATCGTACACTTTAAGGTCCATACGAGAGTGACTCTCCCAGCAAAAGTTTCTACATATTCAGAATTCAAATTCGAAACCTCTAATTAAAGAATGGAAAAGCAGTTCCCGACTTTAAACTTTTCTTTTTCATTTTCAAGTCGGTATTTGTAGTCGACGGTAGAGCTTCTACTAATCGGAATTACACACTATAGGGATTTTGTCTATGTGGAAGTGAAACCTTATTAGCTCGCAATGTGGTACCCATGTAACATTTAACAATTTTCGTTAATTAGAAGGGGGGCGTTTTTGACCTAATAGTTTGACGGAAAAGATGGTTTTGAGCCAAAATATAGTTTAAGGGTATATATAAATTATTTCAGATAGTTTAAAAATATTTTAACTCTTTTCTGTTTATTAAAAGATGAAGCAGTCTCACCACCGTACCAGAATACGTGGCTTTAAGCTTAGTTCACAAGAATTTAAAGGGGAAAACAAAGACAGCTCTCCAAAGGGAAGATTGTCTGTCTTGTTCTAAAAACGTCATGGTTATGTATTGACTATTTTGCCCTTAGATATTGTCGGTGTTCATGTCCTTTTTGGGGTTTTAAAATTATGGCCCATTGTATTTAATTCTTTTTTTATTTATATTTTCTTTGAGATTTAATATTTAGTTTTAAGGTCCACTAAGAAATTTTAGATTTTTTTTTGGGTGGTTTAAAAGATTTGTAATATTCGAGGTCTTTTTCTTTACATTTAAATGTCAAATTTAATAATGGTTTTTTTGGATTAGTGGCCTAGGGGATTCGAGAGAATTAATATTTCGAGGTTTTTAATTTAATATATGTGTATTTAAAAAAAATTAAGGTTGAATTATATATATATTGTAAATTAATAATATTAAGACGTGATATTTGTCATTTCAAACGCGATCTCTTATGAGTTATTTCGTATATGTAGATATATGTGGTCTTATTTCATATTAGTTGATAAATTCAATTATAAATTCGCGAATGGATTAGTGAATTCGAGAGAATTAATATTTCGAGGTTTTTAATTTAATATATGTGTATTTTAAAAAAAATAAGGTTGAATTAAATATATTGTAAATTAGGAATATTAAGACGTGATATTTGTCATTTCAAATGCGATCTCTTATGAATTATTTCGTATATGTAGATATATGTGATCTTTTCATATCAGTTGATAAATTCAATTATGAGTTCGAGAATGATTAGCGAGTTCGAGAGAAATAATATTTCGAAGTTTAACCTTATATTTACAGGCTAAAGAAAGTAAAGACAAAATCAAATATACATGTTAGGATTCTCTTTTACATCGTAATTCTTTTCATCATAGTTATGAACATGTCATTGACAATTATATTTACGTAACTTAGTAGTTGTCAGATACTATGATATTTTGAGGTTTAATCTTACATTCATGTGCTAAACCAAATAAAAGCAAACCTAAATATATGTGTTAGCATTCATTCTTTTAAATCGTAATTCATATTATAAAAATCCTATATTTGTCACCGGTAATCAAAACTCACCGAATTTCAAAATTTTATAATATTTGTCATTTCAAACGTGATTTCTTGATTATTTAGTTGTTGAATATTAGATCTTTTGGACAATGCACTAGACCTACAAAAGAATTTTTTTAAGCTGACTTTTTAATCTCTATTGGAAACCATTAAGTATATTTAATTTTAATTTAATGAATAAGAAAAGATTATCCAAATTTGTGGATTAGGAGAACTTTTGTCTTCTTTAATCTTCCTTTTATGAATGGTATTTTGGACGGCAAATAGAGAATTATTATGCTTTAATTTGATATTAAATTAATTACTTTTCATGTCACTACATGTTTATGGGTCCAACTCAAATGTTCAATCCAAAAAGAAATTAGATTATAAAACACCCATGAGTTTTAATATTTCTCGTAAAATATATGCGTATTCTGATTCAGTATTCACGGTAAGATTTGATTAAATATAAATATACATTAATAAAGCGTTTTTAACAAGACGATTTTATCTTTAGTTTCTAAATCTGAATCTGAATTTCAGGAGGAAAAAATATTTATCATCTGAATGTCATTTTTATCGATAGATATGTGTTTATTTCTCTTAATAACTAGATGATTAAACATATTTTAAACTTTAAAATAGTGTAATAATAATATAAAATAATTGTTTGTAACTCTGGCCCATAATAAATGCAGAGATCTCATGATCTTGAAATCATGGGTTCGACTTAATTTTTGTGTAACAAATATCTATTTATATTTGTACTCTTAGTAGGTTGTATTCTTTTATTATTTAGAAATTTAAAAATTGTTTATAATTTGACATTATAAAAACAATTTTTTAAAAAGTACTACAACAATATTGCACTTGCTAGCTTATCAATGCAAGTCATTAATTTTTGCCAAGTGCCAAACTTACCAACCCAATATATATATTTAGTATAGTCTCATAATTGAAATTCAGAAAAAATAAATCATATATATATTGTATTTTTATTTTATAAAATAGAAATTAGTTTTCGATATACTATTGGCTTAAAAAGAGTTATCAAAAAATAATTTCAAAGAAATGTAAGAGCAAAATACTATGATGAAAATATTGAAAAATATGAAATACGAATAGTATAAATATAAAAATAACCAGAATGTAATAATAATAATAAAATTGAACATAAAATAATAATAAAATTAGAACTCTGCTCTATCCCTTTGTTACCTACTAATTGTCTGCATTAATCATCGACCTCTATACTTTTTTTTTATCGAGGGTTACTCATGTCCCTAGTGAGTTAAAGATGTGTTATGTTATGGTTAATTAATTTCTCCTCGTCAATTTTTTCTCGGTCTACCTCGACTTTCTTTTAAGCCTATCATTGTCAGTTTTTTGCACCTCCTTATGACTAGGTCATGTGCTTTTCTTGCTCTTGACTTGTCCGAATCATATCATCCTCGTTTCCCACATCTCGCCACTACGGAGGCTATTCCTCACCTTGCTCTATATGTCTTTGTTTCTAATCTTGTCTCTTCTAATTTGTCACACTTCTATCTAAGCATCCTCATTTCTATTACGTTTCATCTTCTGAACACGTGAATTCTTGAATGACCTTTCCCTGTACAACTTTGTCAGCTTAATAACCATTTTATAGAACTTACTTTTTTAATGTTTTATTGACACGACACCGCCATTAAAAAAGTAGGATTTAGTTAGGTACGAAAATTGTCTATAGCTAATTGATTAGTAAGATTAGTTGTTGATTCAATATAGAGAATTTCTTTTGTTAGCTTCGTGGAGATTAACAATAGATTAGTGATGAAGTTCGTAGCTAATTTCAGTTTTTATTTATAATGATCAGATACGAATTTTAATTTATTTCATCCATCCGAGTTTAATACAATATGTGACATCTTCATCAATCTCATCATTTCATTAGATTATAAATTTAAAATACTCGAAAAGTGGACAAACTTACCATAAAAGAAAAATAATGCTCTACTATAATATTGTAATTTTTGGGAACCAAAAATTGAAAATAAAAAATTGATGCAAATGACATCTTACTTATTACTTGAGGTGGACATCATAACATAAAAGCAATTGCTTTAGTAATTAGTAAGGGAAAATATAATTAAATAAGATGAGTTGATATTAGCCTTCTAACCCACACGTTAATTATTTACTAGTATTTTTTTTATTGACTTTGACATTTGACAAGTGAGATTTATCATGAAAAATAGTGAAATTAAAATTTTAGATGTGACTTTAAGATTCTTCAACTTTTACTCTTTTTTCAAAAATAAAAATAAATAAATAATTTGTTTTCTATCAATGTCATATCGTAGAGGTTAAGATGGATATTTTATAATTATGCATGCAATTAATAGAGCTATTTAGTGGCAATTTCATATGTCATAAGAGTAGAAAAATTAAGACTTGTCTTTTTGTTTTTATTAAAAAATAATTCATGGTTGTTAATAAATCCCATTAGCTAATTTCTTTTGATTATTTTCTTTAAAACTTAATGTTATAAATTCAACAAAATAGTGAAATTTCAACTACCTCCCCCACCCCATTCGAAAAAAATTAACTTACATATACTGACCGTGTAACTCTTTTAATGTTATTTTTATCGAATTATCAATTAGCAAAAGAAATTCTAATAAATATTTATAAGTTATAACTTAATGTTATATTTTAAATTATTTACTCAAAAAACTTCAAAATCATTGTTTTACAGTTGGAAGTTCACTGTCTATTCATGATTTTATAAACTTTTGTAGGAATATGTCATTTTCTCTATAGTTAGATTTTCTCTTTCTTCTCTTTTTGTTTTCTGTGAAAAAAATCACATTTTTGCTTAAAATTTCAATGCCAAGTATGATGAAAAGAATTAGGTAATGATTATTTGTGCATATAATTAGTATATTTTTCATATAATAAATTTCATGGAGCCTATTTTAACTTTTTATTTAATGCTTTTGGTCTTAGAGGCTAGAAGTATATCAAGTGCGTTTCTTACTTATTTTCTTACGTAAATTCGATCATTCAGTATTTAGATATAAAGTTTGCTGGGAAAAAGGCTAACAAAATGTGAAATAAAGGCAGTGAACATAAAATGCAGCTAATATTTTTGGCCAACATTCAACACAAACAAACCTAAACAGAGTTTATGTAATAACCAAAAAAACATAATTCTGTTAATTTTATCAAGTTGTGAACTTGTAAATATCCAACACAATGATCTCTACCAGATTCCAGTGATACATTTCAACATTTTGATTCGCGTTAAAACGTATATATATAAACAAATTTACAGGCAAATCACATTCATGTTGCAGCTGCTATTACTTCAACTCTCGATAGGCTGAACGAAAATATATCTCGTCCTCAGCATGTCATATTTGAACCTCCAAGCAAAGTTCATAACCTGAAAATGAGAAACCAAAAGGCAACTTAGCAATGAAACTACAAAATGTAATGATTCTCTACGAACTCCACCCGATCTTCACTACAATTGAGAACTCTTGGGTGCACGAAAAGAAAATAAGGAAATCAGAGACTATTGTAGGTTCTACTGAGAAAAACTCGACTTTACTCCCTCAGAGCATTCATACTTCTTTCCCTTTACACCACCCATATTAATTCTAGAGGAACTACGTTCCATGCTCTATGTCTTCTCCTTTTTCTCCTGCCCTTCCAACTGAACAACGATTCTTTCAGTTTCAGAGTTCTTGGCGTAGCCCAAGAAGTACCAAACCACCTAACATATTCCACCATAACCTCATGGAAAGACCACACTGAAGCAGAAGAAGAAGAAGATCCCTGTCTCTCCCGCCTACGTACACATATAACACCAGCTGACACAGACAACCTTCCGCTTTCTGAGATTTTCCGCCAACAGATCACCCCTCTAGTAGCTAGCCAAGTGAAAAAACACACCTTCGCCAACACCTTAAGCAATCACATTGCGTTACAAGGGAAGGCTTCCTCTTCCTACCCAAAAGTTTCTCATGAAAAGACTTAATTGAGAACATACCAATCACCCCAAACCCCACCACCACAAAGCATCGGGTTAATCAACCCGCTATAACTTGCTTAGAGAGTAGGGCCAACAATCTTTGAAACTCCGAAACCTGCCATTCGCAGAAGTTGCGACCCCCTAATCTGTTGTATCGTTAAGTCCCTTTTGGCAAGATAGAGGCAATAGACCTGACACATTTTTCAGATTTGAATTTCTACAACATTTTATGAAGAGTTATAGCTGCCAAACTAATAATCAGGGACTAATTAATTAATTATGCAACCACTACTTAGTTATTAATAACAAACTGTCATTGGTTAAACTATTTGGGTTGTCTTTTTAAAACAAGATGAATGTTCAAACAAAACAAAGTTTCTGTATGTCAGTCCAATCTAGTTTCCATTCATCATACATTCTGAGGAAAGAAATTGTGATCCATTTTGAAAAAATAAATATTACATAACTTCTAAAATCAAATGGGATTGCTTCACTTAATTGGTCTCTATTTAAAAGTAAGTATCAACAGGGTTTTTTCATTCAAACAAGGGAAGTGTATGATTATGCTTCTTGACCTTTTATTCAGTGAGACCAACAATAGACAATGATGATAACCCCATTGTAACATCCCCAAATTTGATAATGCAACAGCAATCCTTAAAGGCTATAAACAAGGAGAACCGCAAAACAAAAATTCACTGAAGAAAAAAAAGAAAACTTCCCTTTACAGGCGGCATGACTTACATTCAAAGATGAAATGCTGAGGACAGATGCCAGGTAAATGCTTAAATAGAACACTTAATTCTGAGCTGAACTTGCAGCAGAAGCTGTTGAGTTTCTGTTCAATCCATTTCCAATATGAGTACCCATATTACCATGGTCTCTTTGGAGTGTGTGTGAAGAATCCACTATATTAGTAACTGCTGAAACAGAGCCAGCTCTACTATTTTCTCGAGTTTCCAGGCGTTCCATCAGGTGAGATAGACTAGCAATTCCAGCATTTGACTCTCTCCTAACAGGACCAGCATCTGGCATTGAAGAACTTCGAGAAAACAATCTCTCCTTCCACTCTCGTGTATTCTTTGAGATTGATTCTTTATATCTGGAGCACAAGAACATATATAACACGCCAGGCTTAAGATGACCCCAAAAGAATATAAAATAAGTACAACTGCTAATATTAAGAATAAAAGTAATTGAGTGAAGTCATTCATACTTCATTGACATAGAACTAAATCGAGATCTCCAGGACTCTGAAAATGACTGCAACTCTGATGGTCCAGCTCTCCTATGGATTGGTGTAAAGGATGAACTAGAAGAGCTTCTAGAAAGACAGAAAACCCAAAAACAAATGAGAGCTGATTTAAGAAATCTGCATGAGTTTCCAATCCAACCCATCATAAACCAATTTAAGATAAAACCCAGGTGTGCATAAAATTGGAAGGATGTCGAAAACCATAAGTACCTATCACCACTAGATAGTCCTTGTGCTGTCGCAGGCGTTAGAACGGAACCAGATGATAAAGCAGAAAGTTGATCACTTTGAACTGATGAAAAGTGAGGCACCTGTCGTGGTGAATCACTGCTACCGGAGCTAATGGGAAGAGGGGAATCAACTGTTGTGGTTGCAGCAGGATCAGAAATTGATCCAGTAGGATAAGGTGAAACAGAAGCGGTAGGAGATGAATTATGATGAGTTGGAAATACTAAAAGTTGTGGACGGTTATTGGTGGATGAGCGATTTCTTGAGCCCTCCCTTCGACCCGCATGGTGAGCTCTTCCCATTGAAGCAGCAACAGCTAAATGCTGAAGAATGCGCTCTTCAAGTTCAGGATCATCAATATCCACAGGTAACTGTAGTGCCATGAATGAAGAATAAATAGAGTTAAACACAACATGCTAGCTTGTGAAACTTCAGAAATCAGATGAAAAACAAAAATGCTTATCCTTTAAGGCAGTCACACACATGCTGTACTTCAAAATCTCCCAGCGCAGGAAACTGAAATAGTGTAGCATTTCTTTCTGCATTAACTCTAAAATTCCTTTCTTGTTCCACAGCCTCGAACAATTCTTGACTGAAAGAGGGAAGTCAATTAATGTCAAGTGAGGGCTATACCAGTGAATCATAATCATGAAATTATGAACTGAAATAAATGAAGCCACAGAAACCTCATCTGATCTTTCAGACTTATGGACTGCCAACACATAGGACAATTAGAACTTCTCTGACACCTGTTTTACAAAAAATTAAACTAATTAGACTGTTTACTTCAATGTTCATCATGACTAGTATAGTCTCTAAATCATTTCCTTCTATGTTCCAGAATAAACACCCAGTCTATAAGCCAAGTCCATTAAACAACCCCACCCAAAATAAAGGCTTATTTACCTCTTCAACCTAGCATACAAAGAAATATTTATAACTTTAATTGTAAATCAGAGTATATGTGTGAAGGGGGTGTATTGCATCTCTACAGCATCTTGATGCTAATAAAGACAATAGCCTCTTAACTGTATCTCTACAGGATATCTAAAAGAAATATTACTGGTTCATAAAATGGAGAGGACGGAAATAACTTTTGAGACACATAATTTCACGAAAGGCATATAATGCATTTTATAAACACAACTACCAATTTCATTCATTGGCAATGATTTTTAGGTCTGTCATTATATTTGATAAACCGAAGAGGTAATTAATTAATCCTTACCAATATGGTAACAAGTAATATAAAAGCTCAACATTGACTTCCAATAAGTCTATCCAAATGGCTGTTCAAGTAGGACCGCTTAATACAGAATAATACTGAACTCTATATGCCTCGTGCTTGTTTCTCCACTCCGTCAAACCTTTTGTTCCTTACTACAACACATCCAAAAAGCACTCAAAAGAGCTATCAGCATGCCTTCCGTTGCTCTATACCCTGTCTAATCTCAATGTCGCTAGCATTTCCTTTATGTGTTCGTTAAAACCCAAGCGATGTGGAACTAAGAATACATAAAGCTCTGCGAACTCACAGTATTGAAGTAAATGGTTTAATTCCCTCTATGTTTTTTGCACGTGCAACATCAACTACGCATCCCAGTTTCCTTACCTGGTGAAACTGGATCGCCTGCGGCACATGTGAAGGAAGCAATCTTTGTGGGAGACTTGGTATTCTAAAAATATAGCCAACTCTAACTATCTTGAGATCAAGAGATAGTAGTAGTAGTTCTTTTCATTTTCTTTCTCATAAAGGCAGCAGTATCATGGCCAACTTGCGTGCACTTCAACTATTTGGTTTTCTGAAAGCAAGCAATATGCTAAACAAAAATGGTGCAAAAAACTATGTGATAAAGAATATACAGCATTGAGTAACTACTACTCCCTCCGTTTCAAAAAGAATGTCCCTATTTCCTTTTTAGTTTGTTTCAAAAAGAATGACCCCTTTCCTTTTTGGCAACACTTTAACTTTAACTTTTCACGTGGCATGTTTAAAACCACAAGATTAAAGGACATTTTGGTACATTTGACATAGCTATAATTTAGAACCACAAGATTAAAAAGGCTTCTTTCTTTTCTTAAACTCCGTTCCAAGTCAAACTAGGTCATCCTTTTTGAAACGGAGGGAGTACTAAAAGATGGTTGGAAAGGGAAGAAAAAAAAAGAGCCAGTGCCATATGCCAACGGCAATAACAACCACCCTTTTGACCCAAAAAGAAACAATAACAACCACCAATAGACTCACTTGTGTCAAGTTCCACCAATCACCTTTCAAAGACCACTTGATACAACGGTACAACCCAAGGATAACCACCCCCAAAAGCTAGTTATCGAGGTGGGAGAACCCAAGGCTATATAAGCCACACATCAGCTCCCCATTAATTGATATACAACCCAAGGATAACCACACCCCAAAAGCAGCTACTGCAGTGGGAGAGCCCAAGGCTATATAAGCCCCATGTCACTCCCAATCAAACAAGTGTGGGACTCAAGTCCATAGCAATAGAATCATAACATCACTTCAATTCTTTTATCAGATTTCTCTTCTTCTCCAGTTCCTTGCAATAGGACCATAGGTGTGTGTGTACATTATACACTTCTCCCTCATTAGGTAACATTGATTTTCAAAGTTGTGACAGATAATTTGCTCAAATACAATCTACTTTCCCTGGATCATCTTGCGACTAATTAAAGCAACAACTTTCTCACCTTTTTATTTGCTATTCAATCTCATATTTTGTTACAAACATCATCCCCGCCGCCCCACAAAAGGAAAAAGAGCAAAATACACAATAGCAATCTAATTCAATTGTTTCCTTCTCTAGGTCAGCTGATCTTAAATACCTCACTAATATTTTACTTGCCTAACAAAAATCAGAATAGCAAATTGATATCCTCAAAATCAACAAAGATAGTAAAGACAGAATTTTTACAGATACATACCATTCCAGGACGCACTGGAGATGAAACTCATGCTTGCAGCTAGTTACCTAAAGAAGAAAAAAACAGATATATACACACTATCAAAGTCACTATGGTAATAGAGCAACATAACATTACAAATATTAAGCATTTAACTACAGGCAGTCTTTAGCATTCACCGAGGGAGGATCACTTTCGCAGAAAGCCTCGAGACAAATGCTGCAAGCATCATCACATGCATCCTGAATTCCTCCTTCCACAAAAGCTGCAGGGGATGTCATATGACCCTCTGATTTCTTGACCTCATCCATTCCCAAAAACCTTATAAACCTAACAAATCCCCAATAACAAGCCCAATTTCAGATCTCATAACACAAACTAACCTCCTCTTAAAGCTAAAAATTTGTAAAAACAGATCCCAGACTAGAAAAAAAAAAGTAACCAAAGACAAATTTCTCATCTCTTTTCCCAACAAGAGATCACCCATATTAATACTTTCAACAAACACGGGCAATTTCTTAATCCAACAATAACACCATATACACATTTTAATTCTACAAATACACACACAACAAAAAAAATTAGGAATCTTTAGTTTCCCCAAACAAACATAAATCTCAATAAAGATTCAAACTTTACACATAAACAATCTAAAATCTCACCTTATTACATTCCGTATCCTAAAAAATACCCTCAAAACACCAAAATTAGCAATTCAAACAGCAAAAAAGGAAAAAAAATCAAATTTCGAACAAAATACATAGAATTTCACGTAGCATTTCGCAAATTTGTGAATTTTTTACTTTTACCTGATATGAATTTAGAAAAAGGCTCCGGAAATTGGGTGAAGAAGAAAATTAATTTGTTGAACCGATAAGGCCCCTTTCAGGAACCTAGAAATTAGAGAAGACAGAGACAAAGAGAGGAATATTTTATATAGTGAAATTGGAAGTCACCTTTAATTTGCTTTTTCCATACTACCATTAAAAAATAAATTAAAAAAATAACAAAATATTTTTTTTTTTTTTAGGGATAATGCACAAGTACCCCTCAACCTATGCCCGAAATCCCAGAGACACACTTATACTATACTAAGGTCCTATTACCCTCCTGTACTTATTTTATAAGTAATTTTCTACCCCTTTTTAGCCTACGTGACACTAGTTTGAAAAAAAAAGTCAACCTTTGTTGGGCCCACAAGATAGTGCCACGTAGGTCGAAAAGGGGTAAAAAATTATTAATAAAATAAGTTCAGGGGGTAATAGGACCTTAGTATAGCATAAGTGTGTCTCTGAAATTTTGGGCATAGGTTAAGGGGGTACTTGGGCATTATCCCTTTTTTTTTAAAGAAAGTATAATTTTGGTTTTGATATTTTATACTTATTAGTTAGATGATAGTATTCTTAAGAGATTAATATATCCATACATAGGAATAACACATATTAATTATATTGAGGTTGTTTAATTTTTATTTATAATAAAAGTTAGTTAGGTGTTAGGATCGTATTAGATAATCAGTTTTTAACTACTTTGAAAGAGAAATTTTTTTAATTCTCTATCGTTTTAAAGGGCAATGGATTAGCTTAAAAAGAAAACACGAATTACATCTAAAATATTCATATGGAAAGAAAAATTTGTATGCTCTCTTTATTTTTTTATTTTTGTAGGGTGGGAAAGAAGTCAAGGGAGAGATAAAGAAAATAATACGAATTAGCCATGTAAATAGGAGCGGAGTAGATGAAATACAAATTCGAAATTGGTGTCTTGGGTAATAAGAAAGTGTCATCAAATTTAATAAAGTCGTAGTCAGATATCTATTGTGTTGAATGGTGGGAGAGTGTTTGTAATCAAGAACATGCATATCCAGAAGATGAAAATAACGCATGTGTTGAGATAAATGTGTGACATATTAGGAGAGAAAATATTAGAAATGAAGTTCAAAATAAGGTGGGAGTGACCTCTATAATTGACAAGATGATGGAGGTGAGACTAAGGTGGTTCAAACGTTTGAAGAGAAGATACACAATTACCGTAGTGATTAAGTGCGAGAGATTGACTATAGCGGGAATTAGGAGAGATAAAGAGAAAATCAAAGAAGTCTCGGGGAGGTGAATTAAACAGACATGACATACTTTTAACTTATTGAGGACATAACTCTAGATAGAAAGATATGAAGGTCGGGGATTAAGGTAAAATAATACTAAGTAGTGGTACATTTTCTAATTCCTCTACAAGTATTGTTATAAATACTATCTTATAATTTTTAGATTTTAATATTATTAGTTGTTATATTTGCTTTTGTGATCGTATTGTTTACTTTTGTTTTAATGTTCACTTATTCATTGTTTTTTTGTATGACTTCTTCCGCTATATATTTGTTTTAATTAAAGAAAATTTTAAATGAAAAAATATACATTCTATCTTCTCATAGTATCAATTTATGATACTAGGTCTTGCTAATCATATCTCTGATTTCAATAATTTTTATTTTTGTATGTTTATCAAATGAAATTTTAAAAAGGAATGTCTTTTGTTTTGTATTGTTTTTTTCTTGTCTTGTATAATTTGCTTGGCTAGTATGATTGATTTGTATAATTCGTTAATTTGTAAAATTTGATTCTTGATTGTATAAATTTAGATTTTTTTTAATATGTTGACACTATTCATTTGTATACGATTAATGCATTCATAATGAATTACAATGTTTGTATAGTGACAAAAAAAATCTGAAATATATAAATACAAATTTTATATACTTATCCTAATTATATATTCAAATGGGTAAAAATACACAATCATAATGTCCATATCAAAAGAAATTTTAGCTATTAAATATAATTATTGAAAGAATATTTCTAGAATTGTGTGTGTGCGTGTGTGTGCGCGTGTGTGTGCATGTGTGTGTGTGCGCGTGCGTGCGATTAGATAATAATATAGTAATTATAAAAAAAATATACACCTAAAAAGATCTATTTTATGTAAACATTACATGTTCCATTTTTAACATTTAAATTCGTCCTTGTGTTCGAGTTAAATTTCTTGACTCAACAAGGTAACTGATCATTCACAATAATGAACTTATCAGTAATTAAGTAGTGAGTGACATTGATTTGACAAAATGAAACAATCATTTTGAATATAAATTGATTTTTCAAATTAGTAAAACTGACATAATTATTACTTATAATTATATGTTAAATATATATAATATCGATTAGAATATTTTGCTTAAAATGACAAAATAAAAGTCAAAATAATTTCAAAAATATTTTTTGTTTTGAATATAAATTAATTTTTCAAATTAGTAAGACTGACATAATTATTACTTATAATTGTATGTTAAATATATATAATATCTATTAGAATATTTTGCTTAAAACGACAAAATAAAAGTCAAAATAATTTATAAAATATTTTGACTTTTAAAAGAACTTATTTTCCTATATATTTAATGGGAGAAAGTTGACCAATTAATTAAAAATATGAAGCTAAAAGATTTAGGGCCAAATAATTTATACAAAGGATCTAGACGTGAAAATGCACTAAATTATAATTTTTTCACAACTTAAAACAAGTAAAAAGGAATTCAAGATATTCTACTATTATTGTACATGACTTTATTTTTACCAATAATGTGGCTTTTTAACATTATAAATACGCTTGTGATGTCAATATTCTACGTCACATTTTCTTACTTTCTCAAAGTAAAGTTTAGTTGTGGAAAACAAAATGAAGCTTACCAGCATTGAAAAGTTGCTGAAAACTCCGATTGAAGAAATGAACTATCATGAGATTGAACAATTCGAAGAGCTCCTGGCTGCGACACATGAGAAACTTGTTGAGCATTTGGTGTTTCTCTATTTGAAATCCTTGGAAGTGATTTAACTTCTTCAGAGGAGGAAGTAAAATTATTCATCAACTTTCGATTTTTGACCAATTAGGTCTTGCTTATCATATCTATGATTTCAATATTTTTCATTTCGATGTTCTTATCATTATACGAAATGAAATAAAAAAAATTATCGTTTAATAGTAAGTGTTGATTTTTCATTCATTGAGATTTATGTGTTGAATTCACAAGTAATAAAAAATAAAAAATAAATAACATATAGAATTAAAAATAAGAAAAATTGTGCAGAGTAGCAAATTTAAAGTTTAAACCATAATAAATGATATAACTATTGTTTAGGAAATTCTAATTCACACATATAGTTTTGTCATTTCTTGTTTTTTGCCTAATTTGTATCATTCGCCTGATTAATATGATTTGCGTTTTGTATAAATTCAGAATTTAAAAAATTCGATTTTGAATTGTACAAATTCAGAATTTTGTATATGTATTTATTCTATATATTTATATTCGATTTATGAATCAATTATGAATTACCTTGTTTGTATATTGATAAGTGAAAAATATATATACAAAGTTCTGAATTTTTTTCAAATATATAAATACATATTTTATATACTTACCCTATTTGTCACAAGCGAAATATACAAAATGGTAAAAATATACAGCCGCTACTTTCATAGAAAAAAACTATAGCTATGAAACACAATAATCGAAACTATATTTATAGTGTTTTATTAAGTCCATTTGTTTACTATTTCTGAAAATTTCTCTAAAAAGTATACCTCTACAAGTCATGGGCCTCAAAGTTGGCCTATAAAAATCTTTCACACTGAATTACCCACATATATATTGGGCCCTCTAATGGGCTTTTCATCCAAAAGGAAATAGTTTGATGAATATGTTTAAAATAGAGCAAATTAACTACATAAATATCACAAGTTTAAATATTAATTTTCGAAGTTTCGAGCAATAATAAAGTAACTTTTTTTTCTTCATAAATTCCAATATGGTCCTTTTAATTCAAGCTGTAAATTTCATAGTTCGACCAATATTTAAATAAAAATGTATCTCAAACAAATACAATGTACATAAAAACTAATGTTCATTCCCTGTATTTACATATACATAACTAACAATGTAAATACATCAAACACAATGTATATATGTAGATTAGATACATGTGAGTATAGTCAGATGCATTGCAATAACATAACAAATATCTTGTTAATTAAGGAGATTAATTTTTGAGATAATTATTCAATATTATATTTAAAGGATTTGTGTGTCTAATTTAATAAAGTGGTAGTCAGATCTATTGTGTTGAATGGTGGGAGAGTGTTTGTAGTCAAAAATTTGCATATCCAGAAGATGAAAATAGCGCACGTTTGAGATAAATGTGTGACATATTAGGAGAGAAAATATTAGAAATGAAGTTCGGAATAGGGTGGGAGTAACCTCTATAATTGACAAGATGAGGGAGGTGAGACTAAGGTGGCTCAGACGTGTGAAGAGAAGATGCACAATTACCCTAGTGATTAAGTACGAGAGATTGACTATAGTGGTGTTAGGAGAGGTAAAGAGAAAATCAAAGAAGTCTCGGGGTGGTGAATTAATAAACATGACATACTTTTAATTTATCGAGGACATAACTCTAGATAGAAAGATATGAAGGTCGGGGATTAAGGTAAAATATTAGTAAATAGTTGTACATTTTCTAATTCCACTACAAGTATTGTTATAAATACTATCTTAGTATTTTTAGATTTTAATATTATTAGTTGTTATATTTACTTTTGTGATCGTATTATTTACTTTTGTATAGTTTTTCGCTTATTCATTGTTTTTTGTAGGGCAACTTTCACATATAGCAAACAAAAAATTCATATTTGTATGCTATAGCAAAGTTTACATAATTGCGCTCCATAGCAAACATAAAACTGTATAATTCGTTATACATATACAATTGTATAATTCGCTGGCCTAAATTGTATAATTCGCTGGCCTATTTCGCTGCAATTGTATAATTTGCTTTGCATACAGTTGAATCGAATTAAAATGTATGGATATTGCATAATTATAAGTGTATAGCAAGAAGATATATGTTTTTCTCGCTTTATACAAAAACAGAAACACAATATATACACTTCTGTTGTATAAAGCTAGAGAAAATTGTATTTCACTGCAATTGTATAATTCGCAATTGTATAATTCGTTGCCCTTTTTCTCTGCAATGTTTGAAGTAAAATGTTTGTAAATTGTATAATTAAGTGTATAACACGAAGATATACATTTTTGCATGTGTATATACAATTTTCTCTCGCTTTATACAAAACAGAAACAGAATTATACACTTCTGTGTATAAAGCGAGAGAGGCGAGCGAGAATGGAGAGTGGCGAGCGAGATTTTTGGGAGAATGACGCTGGCAAATTTTAGCTAATGTTTGCTATGGAGCACAATTAAATCAAACCCTAGCTATTCCATTTAATTTAGGTTATTAGTTTGCTATTATATACAATTTTTCCTTTTTTGTATGGCTTCTTCCGCTATTATATTTATTTTTTAATTAAAGAAAATTTTAAATGAAAAAATATACATTCTATCTTCTCATAGTATCAATTTATGATACTAAGTCTTGCTAATCATATCTCTGATTTCAATAATTTTTATTTTTGTATGTTTATTATTATATGAAATGAAATTTAAAAAAGGTATGTCTTTTCTTTTGTATTGTTTTTTTCTTTGTCTTGTATAATTTGCGTGGCTAGTATGATTCGTCGATTTGTATAAATTCGTTAATTTGTAAAATTTGATTCTTGATTGTATAAATTCAGATTTTTTTAATATGTTGACACTATCCATATATATATGATTAATGCATTTAAAATGAATTACCATGTTTGTATAGTGACAAATAATACATACAAACAGAGTTTTGAAAAAATTCTGAAATATGTAAATACAAAATTTTTATATACTTATTCTATTTCTATATTTGCAAGCGAAATAAGCAAACGAGTAGAAATACACAATCACAATCTCTATATCAAAAGAAATTATAGCTATTAAATACAATTACCGAAACAATATTTCTAGAATTTTATTAAATTTCTCTTGAGATTATATCTTTACAAGTCCTGGGCTTAAAAGTTGTCCCAACATGAATTACCCCCATATATATATATAGGGCAACTTTCACATATAGCAAACAAAAAATTCATATTTGTATGCTATAGCAAAGTTTGCATAATTACGCTCCATAGCAAACATAAAACTGTATAATTCGCCATACATATACAATTGTATAATTCGCTGGCCTAAATTGTATAATTCGCTGGCTTATTTCGCTGCAATTGTATAATTCGCTATCCTATTTTGCATTCAATTGCATAATGCACAATTGTATAATTCGCTGCCTATTTCATTGCAATATTTTTATAAAATTTACTTTGCATACAATTTAATCGAATCAAAATGTATGTATATTGCATAATTATAAGTGTATAGCAAGAAGATATATGTTTTTCTCTCGCTTTATACAAAAACAGAAACACAATATATACACTTTTGTTGTATAAAGCTAGAGAAAATTGTATTTCACTGCAATTGTATAATTCACAATTGTATAGTTCGTTGACCTTTTTCTTTGCAATATTTGTATAAAATTTGCATTTGTCTATAATTGAATTGAAGTAAAATGTTTGTAAATTGTATAATTAAATGTATAACACGAAGATATATGTTTTTGCATGTGTATATACAATTTTCTCTCGCTTTATACAAAACAAAAACAGAATTTATACACTTTTGTGTATAAAGCGAGAATGGCGAACGAGAATGGGAGAGTGGCGAGCGAGATTTTTGGGAGAGAGGCGCCTGACAAACTTTGGCTAACGTTTGCTATGGAGCACAATTAAATCAAACCTTAGCTACTCCATTTATTTTAGGTTATTAATTTGTTATTATGTACAATTTTCCCATATATATATATATATATATATAATATGACCTTCTAATGGGCTTTCCATCGAAAAGAAAATATTTTATATTAAAAATGAATTTATACCTTAGTCCTTTAGATAAATATCGCAAACACTCGATCAATTAAATTCATTAGCTTTCTTGTAGTACGGGTGCAATTAGAGATTAATATATAATTATAAAATATTATACACCTAAAAAGATCTATTTTATGTAAGCATCACATGTTCCATTTTTAGCATATAAATTCACAACAATAAACTTATCAGTAATTCAGTAGTGAATGACATTAATTTGACAATATGAAACAATGGTTTTGAATATAAATTGATTTTTCAAATTAGTAAGACTGACATAATTATTACTTATAATTGCATGTTAAATATATATAATATCTATTAGAATATTTTGCTTTAAACGATAAATAAAAGTCAAAATGATTTCTAAAATATTTTTGTTTTGAATATAAATTGATTTTTCAAATTAGTAAGACTGACATAATTATTACATATAATTATATGTTAAATATATATAATATCTATTAGAATATTTTGCTTAAAACGACAAAATAAAAGTCAAAATAATTTATAAAATATTTTGACTTTTAAAAGAACTTATTTTCCTATATATTTAATGGGAGAAAGTTGACCAATTAATTAAAAATATGAAGCTAAAAGATTTAGGGCCAAATAATTTATACAAAGGATCTAGACGTGAAAATGCGCTAAATTATAATTTTTCCCCAAATTAAAACAAGTAAAAAGGAATTCAAGATATTCTACTATTATTGTACATGACTTTATTTTTACCAATAATGTAGCTTTTTAACATTATAAATACGCTTGTGATATCAATATTTTACTTCATATTTTCTTACTTCTCAAAGTAAAGTTTAATTGTGGAAAACAAAATGAAGCTTACCAGCATTGAAAAGTTGCTGAAAACTCCGATTGAAGAAATGAACTATCATGAGATTGAACAATTCGAAGAGCTCCTGGCTGCGGCACATGAGAAACTTGTTGAGCATTTGGTGTTTCTCTATTTGAAATCCTTGGAAGTGATTTAACTTCTTCAGAGGAGGAAGTAAAATTAATCAGCAACTTTCGATTTTTGACCAATTAGGTCTTGCTTATCATATCTATGATTTCAATGTTTTTCATTTCGATGTTCTTATCATTATACGAAATGAAATAAAAAAAATTATCTTTTAATAGTAAGTGTTGATTTTTCATTCATTGAGATTTATGTGTTGAATTCACAAGTAATAAAAAATAAAAATAAAATAACAGATAGAATTAAAAATAAGAAAAATTGTGCAGAATAGCAAATTTAAAGTTTAAACCATATTGAATGATATAACAATTGTTTAGGGAAATTCTAATTCATACGTATAGTTTTGTGATATCTTGTTTTTAGCCTAATTTGTTTCATTCGCCTGATTAATATGATTTGCGACTTGCATAAATTTAGAATTTAAAGAATTCGATTTTGGATTGTACAAATTCAAAATTTTGTATATATTTATTCTATCTATCTATATTCGACAAATTCAAAATTTTGTATATATTTATTCTATCTATTTATATTCGATTTATGAATTAATGACTGAATTACCTTGTTTGTGCATCAATAAGTGAAAAATATATATACAAAGTTCTAAAAAAAGTTATATAAATACATAATTTATATACTTACCCTATTTGTCACAAGCGAAATATACAAAATGGTAAAAATATACAGCCGCTACTTCCATAGCAAAAGAAATTATAACTATGGAACACAATAATCGAAACTATATTTATAGCGTTTTATTAAGTCCATTAGTTTACTATTTGTGAAAAAATCTCTACAAAGTATACCTCTGCAAGTCATGGGCCTCAAAGTTGGCCTATTTCACACTGAATTACCCACATATATATTGGGCCCTCTAATGGGCTTTTCATCCAAAAGGAAATAGTTTGATGAATAAGTTTAAAATAGAGCAAATTAGCTACATAAATCTCACAAGTTTAGATCCTAATTTTCGAAGTTTCTAGCAATAACAAAGTAACTTTCTTTTCTTCAGAAATTCCAATTTGGTCCTTTAAATTCAAGCTGTAAATTTCATACTTCTACCAATATTTAAATAAAAATGTATCTCAAACAAACACAATGTACATAAAAACTAATGTTCATTCCCTTGTATTTACATATACATAACTAACAATGTAAATACATCAACCACAGTGTATACAGGTAGATTAGATACATGTGAATATAGTCAGATGCATTGCAATAACATAACAAATATCCTGTTAATTAAGGAGATTAGTTTTTGAGATAGTTATTCAATATTATATTTAAAGGATTTGTGTGTCTAATTTAATTTTATAAAATATATGGTATAATTATTAAAAGGCAAATTACAGAAACACACCTTTTGTTTCACTTATTTCTATTATCCAATATTACTTTTAAAAATCTTTAAAATCCCTTATTTCTTTAATGAATCTGAATTGCATATTAATGGATTCGAGCCAGTAAAATTAAGTAATTAGCATCAAAATGAGCCACATAAAATCATTTTTGATACATAACACTTCACCTCTCAATACAAATTCAAATTAGTTAGACCCCAGGATGATTATTAAATGTCAAATAAAAAAATCAAAAAAAATTATTAATCTAAATATTTGATGATTTTACTATATACAAAGAAATGAAGGATGAATAATTGATTACTTAGTAACTTCCTCAAAAAATAAATTCAAATAGTATAGAGAAAGACATAGTCAAATAGGAATAGTGTTGCCCTTAAAAAAAATGAACTTGTTGCCTTATTGGTCCATCAATAATTAATTAATTATAGTATAAAGTTGCTGAAGAAAAATAATTTATGACAAAGATTTTCAGCAAGAAAATCTACACCTATTAAGATAATTGATCAATTCCAACTTTTAATGATATACATATATATTTTTTTTAAATATTTTATTTTATTTCAAACCAAAAAAAATAATCACGTATATAATTTTTATTTCTTAACTTTGATTAAATAATATGTATTTTTCATTTTTATTTATTTCTTTTAAAAATATCTTTTTTAGATATGTAATATTCTATGAGGTTGTTTGTTATGAGAAACATCAAACAAGATAAACGTAGTAATATAATCTTATGGACATATCACATATCTCATATTCAATCGTAATAATATAAATAATTCAAGGATTAACCTATACTCTTAAACTAAATATAAACTATAATAATTTTTATACTTTTTATCTTGAGATTATTATATGATCAATATCAAACCACCCTATCTCTCAGCTCCACCCAGTGGCGTAGTTACATAATGTCATGGAAAAAAATTAGCATACATATAAGTAAAATCATATACGAAATTATTAAACAATTTATTTTGGACACTCTTAAACATAATAAATTGCTATTTTTTAATTTTTTTAAAGAAATTTTTAGCTCCGCCACTGACTCACCGGCCCAGTCCATTGTAATGTCATTTCCAAGTCCTTTTGTATGTACATCTATGTGATTAATGAGTTGAAATGAACACTTGTTGATTAAAGCCATTTGAATACAGAGAGAATTAATAATTAGTTTCAATAATGAGTGTGTTCAATGATGATATCTGAATTTTGGTATTCATTTATCATATACCACATACAAAATTATTGATTAGTTTATACTTAAATGACGAATTCAAAATTTAAAATTTATAAGTTTCTATAATAATAACTAATATATTATAATAATAACTAAATTTACAATCAAATTATTATAAATATTTGATATATTATTTTAATATGAATACTGCAATTCAAAAATTAACTTGTTGAGTTCACATAAACTATAGGTATTACTCTAAATCCGTTTTAATATACATTATAATTTTCTATCCACGAAGATTCGGCAGAAAATCATTCAAACCCCAGAGACCATAATGCATGCTCCTTTAGCTCCTTCCTATCATGATAATACATAAACATGACCATTAACTTGACGTCAGTTGACAACTATAATCTTTAACTTTGGGTGTACACAAGTAGAAACTTAAACTTGTATAAAGTTGAACAAATAGACACATTCATCCTACATGACACCCGACATTGCAATTTTGTGTCTTACATGGCGTCCTACGTGTATTATGTCATGTAGAACACGTGTATTTACTTGTTTAATTTTATACAAGTTGAAGTGTCTACTTGTGCAGACTAAAAGTTGGAGAACATATTTATCTGCTGAAATCAAGTTAAAGATCATATTTATATATTACTGTCTTAATCAAAAGTACATATCAAGTTTGAATCGGTAAAAAGTATATGTTTATCTGTTAATAGATTTTTACTTGACGTAAATTTAAATTAATTCAGTATAGAGTCGAGTTGGTGGTGTCCAATCTCAAGTGGGATTTTTTTTCTTTTTGGGGTGGGGGTGGGGCAAAAAAATCTTAGTAAAAGTTAATAGATTCTGAAAGTCACCTGGAGTTGCAATATGTGCAAGTATTGATAGGGACTGATGACAAACAACAGGTTTGGACCCTCAAATACAATTATTGTACTTTTTTTTTTAGTGGAAAAGAACAGTATTTTATCATTATAGGTTTACTAGATTAAATTATATTTTGTCAGTTATCATTTTTCTAATGAAAAGGATAGGTTTAAACATTAGATCTTTTTTGGAGTTTTCTTTAATTTGGAGGATATGGACCATTTAGTATAAGAATAGGTAGAAGCATGACTGTTATCAAAGCGATTGGTGATATATAATATGGTGATGAATTAAGAACGTGATTGACTATATATAACATAGTGACGATGACTAGTGAATTGCGCTAGTAATAACTGATTATAGTAAGTGAGTGATGATAATAATGATTAGTAAGTTGTAGCTGAAGATGATGATTGTTATTCGCAGTTTAATCGATGAATAAATAAAATTATATTATGTTAGTTGGAAAGCAAGGTGTTGCTTTTGTACTCAAAGAGTTATGATTACACATTTACTACCACACCAAACATAGTGGTTGTTTCATTAAAAGAAAAGAAAAACTATAAAAGGAGTGAGATTAAGTCTTAATTAGGTCTTGTTGACCATATATATTATTTATTTTTACTTTCAAAATTATTTTCTCATTTTATTTAAAAATCAATATTTTTTTGTCTTGAAGATTTTCAAATTTCATTAGAATTTGAATTTAAAACAAAATATTTCAACAATGGGTAAATTTTTAAGCTGAAGGTTTTTTAACAAACAATTGGGAAAATATAGAGTATATCTTTAGACTACGATCGAAAATTTCAGAGACATATTTTAATTAAACTAAGGTTTTATTATCCCTTTGAACTTTTGTTTTTGTAATTTTGTACACCTTTTTGGCTTACGTGACATCCAAGTATCTCCCACGCATCTCAATTGCGTGGAGGGGTGTGCCACATAAAGCTAAAGGTGTATAAAATTACAAAAAAAAAAGTAAGTCGAAGAGGATAATAGAAACTTAGTTTAATTAAAGTATGTATCTAAAATTTCGGTCATAGTCTAAGGAGATACTTATGTATTTTTCCAAAATAATTTCTTTATCCGCACAAAATAGGCACAAAATAGGAATAAGGTTTATGTACATATATCATCTTACCAAACTCCACTTGAAATCACACTCAATAATCACCATGTTACTGTTTTGCATATGTAAATAGAACCGGTAAATCTTAAATACTATATAATTTAGCAAAACAAAATACGTTTTTCTCCTTTATTCCATAGTGTAATCCTCTTTCTTCAAATCGTCTTAAATTTCAATAGTAATACTAACAAGATTTAAATTTTATGAATTCAGGGACATTAATTACTTGACAAGTTGATGTCATTCTCATCTTCTTCATTTTATTGATCTTTCCTATTTAAAATTATGTACTTTGTAAAATTAACTCAATACCTTAATCATAATCATGAACCATTCTTGCTTGTACTTCCAAAGGTACTTCTTTCCTTCAAGAAGATTCACGACTACTAGAAAATTTAAGATCCGTTTAATCATGAGAATTATATTTATAATAAAATATATGGTCAAACATAACTCTAATATGAAAATTAACATAAAGTAATTTTTTCTAATGTTTATTTACATAGCCAAACACCCCATGGAACAAAATATTTCAAAAAAGCAAAACAAAATTGGAATTGAACAATATACTTGATTTTGATTCTTGAAATGAAAATATGACAAAGAAATTGAAGAATATAATACAAAGATTGCTTGGTGGATACAAGAGTTAAAAGAGTTTTTAATTACAAAGAGAGTTTACAAGATTTAAAAGAAAAAAGAAAATAGAACAACTTCTCCCTCTTCTTCATTCAACCACCTGTACACATTAATTCATCCCAAGCCTGAAAATTACAACAAACATACACAATTGATTATAATCATAATAATCAGAAATTACACCTCGATTAATTTTACAAGATAAATAGTATTTATAAATAAAAAAATTTACCTAAAACAAGTATGATGAAATACCAAATATTATTGAATTTATGAAATTAATTCATTTTACGAGCTACGAAGAGGAATTGATATGAATTTACGAAATATTTCTTAATAAAAGATAAAAGATGTTGCGTTTTCACTTTATTTTCCGAAATTCATCATAAATTTAGTTCGATAATCAGTAATGAGTGACTATTTAACACTATTTATTATTATTATGATAAATTGAAAGTCTAATTTTATTTTTGATATATAGAATTATCGTATTTTATAAATTAATCGAGATGCGTATAAATTACCTTACATTTCACTTCGTTGAGATGGGCTTCTCCAGAACCCAGTACCGTAAAACTTATCCCACATTTCCTTCTCCAGCTCCAAAGCATCCTTATCGGTTGCTAGGTTTCCGGCGCCGGCGCCGACCATCGCAATCGGACTAGAAATCTGGTAAGCATGAAGCTCCATTTCATCACAGCTACAATGTCCACTTCCCGTCGCGGGCAAAAGCCCCTTTTTCATCAACCGATCCCGGCGATTTTTCCTCAAAGCCTTTCTACAAAGTCCAGCCGGAACCTTATACACCGCTAGAACCAACAAATTCGCTATCCCGCAAGGACAACAACACGCCACCGCCGCACATTCCGCCGTCGTACCGCCGGCGACCTCCGCTAATCGCGCTCTCCGAACAACACTCCCACCGCCGCCGCTGCTGCTGCTACCGCGTACGACGCCGCGCGATGAATCGTTACTCGATAATAGCGGCTGCCGTTTATCCAGAGACAGTAACGGAGGCGAAGGTATGATTATTGGTCTCGTCATGCCCTAATTTTAATTATTTTTTTTAAATTTTTAATTTAATTTTTTTCGAAAAAATTCGATTTCATAAGGATGATGATATTTTCGGAGTGGGGGAAGAAGATTTATTAGATCTTCAAAATGGAAAAAATTACCCCTCTCCGAAAATAGCTGGAGAATTAATTTTTTTTATGTGAATTATAAATGAATTTTGTTGATTTAATGTATCCAATAAAATAAATTAATGGTGATTTTGAATATGTAAAAATATAGTGGAAAAGAGAAAAATAAGGTTTGTCGTAAAGGGTGCGGGGAAGTAGGGAACAAAGGGAATAAATAGAAAAAGTTTTTTTTTTTTTTCGAGTCAATTTATACGTATCTCGATAAATTTAGGAAATATAGATTATCTTTATCGATATAGATATCACGTGTAATTTAAAATTGTATTTATTAAATAAATATAATAACTTTATAACATGTTAAAATATTTTAAAACGCGGTATGACTAGCTTATTTTTTATATAATGGGTACTGATAATCTTTTTACGTCGTTTATAAATATTTGCTTATAAAACTTATAATGGGTCGTTTTTTTATTATTTATGGATCAAGTTTGTTCTGTATTTTGCGATATGATAAATCAATAGTTATAGTTAGTTTACCTCGACTATATCTATATTATGACAAAGAATTAAGAGCCTGTTTGGCTCAGCTGGTCAAACTGACTTAAAAGCTGGTTTTTGACTTATTTAGCTGTTTGGCAATACTCAAAACACTTATTTAAGTTAAAAAAACTTATTTTAAGCAAAAGTTAAAAGCTGGGGTAGGGTTGCTTTTTTTTTTTAGCTTATAAGCTGTTTTAAGTTGACCACATTTTTATCTTTTTAGGCTTATATTTTATACAATCTCCAAATTACCCATATAAACCCTACCATTTCTTTCTTCATTTTTTCCTTTTCACGTTTGACATAACAACTTCAGCACTTTTATCCAACGCATAACTGCTTATTTAAAAATAAGTTTCAGCACTTTTAAAGTACTTTTTTAAAGCTGTTTTATAAGCTCACCAAACGGGACCTAAGACTTCAACTTTTTGATATCATGTTAACATTTTATTTATGTAAAATTATCTAAAGTCTTAACTAGTGTTTAATCATAAATTTTGAAAATTTACTTCATGCATAAATTTATTGATAGAACAATTTTCTTCAAATATTTTTGAAGTTTTCAAAATTAGCTCTTATAACCTTGTTTTTGAATTTTTGGGACTTTCAATTACGATTTTAATTTTTTTTTTCAAGTAAAATATATGATCCAACACAAATTAAAATAGAATCCAATTTTTAACCTTATGACCAAATAGCTAATATTGGCCAATCCTTTGTTAGATACAAAATGACATCATATATAATGCAATTTGTAGTATTTATATAATACTATTTTATATATCTGATAGTAGTACTAATATAATAATATAGCAAGCCTAGGAAACCTTATTATTTGCCACTATTATGTAAATATTGTTGCTGCTACTATGCATGTATCTGTAAGATTCGAATTCGGACTCAATAATACTAAAATAGCTTTATGCATCGATTTAAAATCCAACAAATTAGTTAAATTATTTGTTTGTTGGGTGTTCTATGTTAATTTTATATAAATATCTGTCAGTGGCGTAAGCAGAAATTGTACATAGGATGTCCAAAAATCTCATAGCTCATAAAAATAATTTAAAGAATGGGTGTACTTAAATTTTGTAAAAACTACATAAAATTAACGATTACTTTTTTTAATTAAACTGTACCTAAATTTTTTAAAATCAAATTACATAAAATTTAGCTTTAGTGTTCATGTTTATTTGATAGGAAGTGAAAAAACAAAGAAAAAGAGAGATATTTCAGTTTAGAGTGAAATTACTTTTATGCTTCAACATTACACAAACCTCTGATGACTAACAACGAGAAATGAAAACTAAATAATCGAATCACACGAGTTATATTAAAAGAGAATTTATACAAAGTCTTTTCACTTTTAATAGCTTAATGAAATAACTAAATAGAATTTTCTTATTTACTTTAAACTAAATAATTCTTTTAAATTTTTAATGAAAGAAAAAAAATCAAAGTCATTTAACGGGAATGAGCAAGTTGCAAAGAACTTAGTAAGAGTTGAACGACTGAAACCACTAAACTAGAAAATTTTTATTGTTTTAAGGGTGTCCAAACTGCTTTATTTAACCATTTAAATTATTATTTTTCTTATAAATATAATGTAATTTTCTGACGAAGGGTGTCCTATCCAAAGGGTAGCTACACCCCTGATACCTATTAATCTACGTATCGAATTTGGGGTCAATAATACTAAAAGAGCCTTACGCACTCCTCAAGAACCAACAGTCAAATAATTTATTCATTGAGTGCTCTATGTTACTTTTATACAAATACCTTCTCGTTTCTCTCTCTCTCTCTCTATATATATATATATATATCGAAACGAGATTAATTGATGCTCGAGCATCCGCCAAATTCTACGTAGATCTGCCCCTACATATATTGTCTATTTGACTTAATATTCTCATATAATAATATTAATTCCGTTTAATCAAAATTATAATATTCTCTCTCTCTCTATATATATATATATCATATCTTATACTATATTAAACTTGTATTTAGTAAAATATTTAATTTCAATATGATAACTTGATATATTCCGATCTCTTATTTTTCGAGGGGAGCGTAATTTTGTTTTTAATAGAAAATGGTGGTTGGGGGACCCTTGAGGTTAGGGGACAATGGTACGTGATAGGGAGTTAATAGAGTAAGTACAAGACAAGTGTATAATTTGGAGATTACACAATACCTAATATCCAATATTATAATAAATAGGAAATCATGATAAATCTATCTCCAAATTATCGGAAATAGTTCGTAGATATCTTTTGTTATACTTTTGAGACATTGGTGGTTATCCTATCCAAATAACTAAAGCGTATATGTACCCTTTATACGAACGGATATATACATGTTATAATTTCATCCACCAATCCGAAATCGGATCGATGATAAAGATTGTGTGATTCGTTTTATTTAGTTTTTCGTTAGAGTGAAAGACATATACGCTTTAGTTTTTGGACGACATCAACAGCAATATCTCAAAAATATAACAGAAGGTATATGCATGTCATATATAGTAGTTCAAAAGTATACTTATCTGTTTCAATAATTTATATTAGGGACATAACTTCGTGAACTAAAATTTAATTTTCGGTTGACAAAAGTTTGAGGTTAGATATAGGTAGTGCATAATTTGGTATAACATCGAACTAATGTAATTTAAGAAAATTCATCTTAATTATGATAAGGTACGCCCTTATTTTTTTCAATTTATGTGACATATTTTGAATTTTAAAATTTAAATAAGTTTATTTTTGATTGAAAGTTTTTTATAAGTCTTTTAAATATTTTGAATTATCAATTATTGTGATTACGTAATTTATAAATATATAAACTTCATTGACACAAACGAACTCGAAATACAAAAGAGAATTATTTTTTGTGTGAATTTGTATGACATAGTTTAACTTGACATTAATTTATTTATTTTTTTAATTTTTTTTTAAAAAACTTGTAATCTAAAATAAGTGAAAGATATTTGTTTAACTATAAATTATTTCATTAAAGATGAAATAAACATTTTAAAGTTAATTCTTATGAAACGGACTAAAAAAGAAAAATGAGTCATATTGAGTAATAGAAAGTTATTATCCACCACTAGTTTTAGGTATATTTTAGAAGGAAAAGTTACCTAATTGGTTGAGGGCAATCTCATCGAACCCGAAATCACTTATTCAAGATAAAATATTTCAATCATCTCGTCATAACTCTGAATAGGTTGTTATACCCATTTTTTATAATAATGAGTAATGATTAATTTCAATTAATTGAGGTCAAAGGGAGAATAATATGGATAGGTAAAGAAAGAAAAATGAGTTGCTTCCCTCGTTTCCCTAAAATAAGACTTTAAAATAAAAACAAATGGGACCTAGAGGGCGAGTCGAATAGAGCGATTCGAACAGAAAGGACTAACATATTAACAATAGTTAGTAAAAATAATGCATGTCACGAACATTTTAGATGTATTTCACATCAGAATGACAGAAGAAAGAAAAATGATTGATAAAATATAATATACTTTTACATGATAGTTACACTTTTATTTAAATAATCCGATGGATTAATTAGGAGTAATTTTAAATATTACAAACTATTACAAGTATTATAAACGTGCAACCATATATTACTAGCGCAAGGAAGAATATGTTAGACTTTCTAATTCAAATAATTGAATATAAAAATACTATCATATGAAATAATAATAATAATTAGTACTTAGGCTAGTAATATGGATTGATATTAAATTAAAGGATTCCATTCTCCAAATAAGTGTAATAAATATTATATAATATTCCCATAATTAGTTGCCACACCAACTTTGATCTTTTCTACTTTTACCTAACAATCTTTGATTAAATTATTTTCTTATGTTTAGATAATTTTACCCTCTTGGAAAAAACATTGAAAATTGAATATATATTCGTCTTAAAAATAACTAATATGAATTTCATAAAAATAAGGAAATAAGTTTCACAATTTGAAATCTTATCCTTACTATTACTTTATATAACAAGAGTCATCTTAGGTGAAAGACACATTCTCCGCGAAAAAATTATCTGATATTCACCCCTTAAAAAAAATAAAAAATAAATTACACATCCTTCGGTAAATTCCTCACTCCGCTACTGCCTACCCATTCCCACCACCCCACCCCAATCCCACGCCTCCACTATATCCGACCTCTATTTCTCATGATATTTAACTATTATTATAATGTATATTAAAATAATTTTAAGATAATATTTTTATACATACACATCAAACACACGAAAATAAATTAAATAACCCTTTTATTTTTCTAAAAAAATATTTTTCCTTTGTATCAATACACCCTTAATCTAAAATCCAGATGAAAATATTTTCATGACTTTTTTTAATATAAAAAAGAAAAAAGTAAAAAATGAATATGACCTTC
This sequence comes from Solanum peruvianum, assembly GCA_027705065.1. NCBI lineage: Eukaryota > Viridiplantae > Streptophyta > Magnoliopsida > Solanales > Solanaceae > Solanum > Solanum peruvianum. Next base: position 63,984,803 of record JAKWJD010001764.1, on the reverse strand, counting down.
TAAAAAAAATAAAGTATTTGAATTTATAAATATCTTTGGATGTATCTTTCTAGGATAAAACTAATTTTTAGGTGATAAAAATAGATTCAAAATCCACAAAATGTCTATTTTATTGTTTGGTTTTAACAAAAAAGTCAAATGCCACATATATATATGTGCTGATGGCATTCGATAGAAACTGCAGAATAAATTTAGAAAAATCTAAAAATATAAAAATAAAAACAGTTGACAATTCATTTTCCCATTTCCAAATAAAAAATTTTCCCCTTTAAATACAACAACTTAACTGTTCCATTGTTCTATATCATAATTCCATGAATTTCTTACATATTATCATCAATAATAAAATGTTTTTATTTATAATTTTTCAAGAAAATTCCCTTTAATTTTTTCCCTCAAAATATTTAAAATTGCATAATTTTTTATTTTTATTTTTCGGAAGAGGAAAATGGAGAATTCATTGGGAAGTGCATTTATGGCTGTTTTTGCAGTTTCTGGAAGTGTTGTTCTTCTTGCTATGAAAGTGCATCAACATCTTCTTTCTGATTTCATCAACAAATTGGAACTACAAATTGGTATTTTTTCTGATTATTCGATTTTATCGTATGTTATAATTTGAATCGATTTATAACGTTACTTTTTGCATATAGTCTCATATTTACTTTAATCGTTAAAAGTTTAAAAGCGAAATTAGAAAAGCAGAAGGGGTTTATCCAACTATATGAATCTTTCTTTATCGAAAAATTAGATTATGTATTTCCTTATGAGTATATATTTGACGAAAGTTATTGTTTTTTTATATTTTAAATAGTGTTGTAGCGTAAAATATGGAGATTTTAGTACGTGTAAAGATTAAACCCAATGGAGGACAAACTTCTCAAATTTATTGAAAGTTGTTAATTTTTTTTCTTCTTATTTTGTAATTTTTTAAAAAATAAATTTTTTATCATACATTTCTCTTTTTATATCCGCTAGAACCGTAGTCCTTATTTTCTTTAAATATAATTATATAAGTGAGGTTTAAGAAAAAATGACGTATTAAACATATAATACTACAGTATGCAATTTCATAAGTAAGTTTAAGAAGGGTATGCATACGTTGTTTTACTCTTACTCGAGAAAGTAGAGAGATTATTTCTGATAGATCATCGATTCAAATAAATTCTATTATAAATTTTATGAAATATGAAACTTTTTGCAACGTCTGACTAATATGGATGATTATTCATGTTAATTTTGATGATTTTTTTTTTTAATTTGTATGATCAGATAAAAATCAAGCAAAGAAGAAGGTTATGTATTCTAATAAAGTTGTGGAATTGGGGTCTCAAAACAAAGATAAATTTAATAATGAGAGTTTAGAATCTATGCCTTTGAATAGGCAAGTTCTTTACAAAGGAATTCTCATAATAAAACCTTAGAAGGTTATAAATAACTATAATAATTATATTTATATATATATATTTATGTTTTGTCATTGTAATAGTGATGTTTATTTTATATTTTGTTTTTATTTATGTAACATACATTTGGTTTAATATAATACTTGGCTAGGGCTGTGTGTCGGCCGATTCTGTTCGATTTTAAAGTTTATTGTGTTGGCTTATTGGTTGTCGGTTTATAGAGATACTAACTCGTTATAGAACCATTAAGATATTGGCTTATCAGTTATTGGTTTATCGATTTTTGATTGTTATTGATTCGGTTATCGGTTTAACCGTTAAAATTTGACAGAAACGAAAAAACATTAAAAAAATCACTTAGAAACAAGGTGATAAACCAAATAACCCACGCACTTGAGTTCACAAGTTACTTCTTGTTCAAAAGCAAACACTTTTACGTTATAAAATAACCAAATATTTGAGGCAACCAAAATAAAAGTAGGAATTTAAGTCTAAGTCGAGAACTTTATATACAAAATGGTATAAATATAATTATTTACTTTACTATCGGATTATCGGTTAACCCGTTAAGAAATAACTTCAAACCGTTAAGAACCGATAACCTGATAACAAAAAAAATCAAAATCGTTATCAAAACCACTAAATCAATAACTTAGTACTATAAATCAATAACTTTTTTTATCGATTATGGTTCTATTTTGAATAGCACTAAATTTGAGGAATGAAAGGAATTTTTCTTTTTTTGTCAATTACTTCGTCGTTCACGAGTTATTATTTTCTCGTTTTAATTTATTTGTTTTATTATAATTTGTAAGTCTATTTAGTATATGATATTATTTTTTTCTTTTAATATATTTAAAATTATGAAATTCACCCGTCTTTTTTTTTTAGACTTTCTATTTAAAAATAATATACAAATTGAATCGAAAAGTATTATTTTACATTAAGATAGTCTTAACATGAGATATATGAAAATAAATAAGATAAGAGATAGATTCATGATCTCTAATTTATAGGTTTAAAACAATACTTAATTGTTATCCTTTATTCAATTTTAAACAAAATATTTATTCCTATTAAATAAATTTTTTATATATATAACTTTCAAATGATTAAATTTTGTCGAATATGTAACTATACATATCCATTGATTTTTGTTTTCCACTTTTTTTTATTGATTTGAACGCTGAAAGTATTCAAATAAAAGATGACGTAATAAGTCTTATTATGACGTAATCCATCATCGGCAAAATTTTTTTAAAAATACATCGAATTTATATTTTAAATAATATGTGGCCGTTTTTGCATATGATTCGAATATAATAAGCGTGAGTTTAATTCGTAAATACAAATAACAAAATGAAAATTTTGACACAAATTTGCAACAAAATGTTTTGTGTTATAACTGCTACAACAAAATGAATTCATAAATTCATAATCGTTCGAAGAAATTAATTTTTGCAAAATAATAAATCTCTATGATTAACAACACGATTTCAAGCTGAAACAAACGAAATCACAAAAATATCAAATCCAGATCCGTCAAAACAAAAACAAAATATCACTGTGATTTTTCCGTTCTAAGCTAAAAAAAAAAGGAACAAAAGTATACATTCAACATACTTGTATTCATCTACGAACCGATCTGCCGGAATTTCGCGTCGCCGCCGTGGAAGGAAAAAAAATTGTTCTTCATCGACTCTGCTACCGGTCCACCAGATCGGTCGGTTCATAGTGGCACCGCGGCGGTGTTTAGGAGGTTAAATAGAAGATTGGTTGAAGAGCGAGATAGAGGAAGATGAAGCAAAAACTGGATGTTGCTAAGAATATTAATCCGTAGATAGTTCGAATCGCCATGGAAAGAGAGAGATATTGAGATTTAGATCTGGAGAGAGTGGAGTGGGGAAGTTGAATTTTAAATAGAGGTTGAAAAAAAGTTGCTTTGATTTCAAATTTTGAATTGAAAAAAAAAAAGCCCCTAAAAATAAGGAATTGGATAAGGCTATGGTAGCAATAACAATACTTCATTATTCCGCATTTGCTCCGTTTCATTTTATATGTTATCTAAAAAATAAAATAATTTAATTTTAAATATAATTTTAAAACTAATTAACTATTCTATCGAGATTATTATACACAAGATATCATAGTTTATTACAAGTGAAGGAGATAGTATCAGAAATTAATAAAATTCCCTATTATTAAACTCTTCCTCGCTAATACATCCCTATGTTCCTTTCGAATATATCTCCTTTTAAGATACGTTTTTTCTCGCTCTAATACATCTTTTTCACTCGAATACGTTCATCTCATATGTATTCAAATGTTCTATTCGCATACATATTTTTTTACGTGATATTCAAAGTTCATAAATTTTTAAATAATTCTTCTACAAAAAGTATAATAATAATATGATTAATTTTTAAAAATTATGAAATTTAGATAAATCATATAACTCAATACATGACTCATTTTTTGAAGATGATACGATATTTTTTTTTAATTTTTACAACTTATTTTTAGAATATTCAACCAAGGGGGCATGTGAATTCATCGTAATAAATATCAGATAATGTTTATGCAAATATGCTAGTGTTCAAATTATATCGAGTGTATATTAAAAAAATAGTTTGTTACTCTAAATTTTTACTTATATATAATAAACTAATGAAAAAACGTCAAAAATATCAATGTAGTTAATAATAATTTATCCAATAATAATTATTAATTATTTACTCGACCAAAAAATTTAAGAAATAATAAATAATTATGTTACTTTATCAATATAAATCGTCTAAATATTAAAAAAAAAATTATATAGTAGCAATATAAAATTAATAGCAAATTTTTGAAAAAAATAAAGTGAAAATTCTTATAATTGTGAAATTGGATAGTTTTACACGTGTCTATTCTAAGGTGACTCAAGGATTTAGTGGCCGAGAGAATTGGATATTTACTTTGTTTTGGCTGTACTTTCTTTTTAGCATTTTGCTTTAACGATGTCGGTTTTTTAGATTTTATTATTATAAAAATAATGTATCCTTAATTTCGTGTAATCGTAAAATTTAATTTTTATCATATATTAAAGTATACTATAATATATTCTAATCTTTAAATTTGTAATCAATATATGAAAATTTAGTTAATATACTTTATTATTTTTTATATACCTATTAAGCGAAATTATTCATATAAAATAAAATAAATAGACGTAAATGATACTCCGTTTAGTTGCTGAGTCTCCACGCCACAATTATGACTCCAACGTCATTTTTTAATCGTAGATTTTAAAATTTATGACTTAAAATAAATTCTAGAGATCTGTACAATTATAAATTATTTTATCAAAATAAATAAATATTTTAAAAAGTTAAATTATTAATTAATATAAAAATATATTATCATGAAATTTACTAAAAAAATAAATCATAAATCATATAAATTGATAGCAAGCGGCGCAGGATAGAGTCAATATGATATGTGAAAGTTGTTAAAATTAGGTATGATATTTAAGAATGATGTTCAAAAAAAATTATAAAAATAAATTAATTTGTTATTATATATATATATATAATATATATATATATTATATATATATATATATGCTATAATTATTCATGAAGAATAAAATAAAAAAATTATAATTAAATTATTATTATTTTTTAATTTATGTATATCTTTTACGTTTTGATGGTTAAATAATTTTAGTTATGACTGAAAATTTTTGTATGTAAAACTATAGTTTTTTAAAAATAGAATTTATATTTTTATAAACCGTAAAAAACACTATATATCACGATATTTGACAATTTAAAAATATTAAAATAATAATGAAAAGTTTATAAAATAAGCATAAATTAAGAAAGAAAGAGTTAACACTTACCCTAAAGTAGCTTAATATCTTTATATGAGAGTTGTGTGTCTTTATGTTTTTTTATAAAAATAAATTATGAATTATTTATATTTAAAAGTCTAACATCATATGAGTGGAATTAGGGTGGCGTGGGAAGGGAGTAAAGGCACAATCTCAACCCTCATAATACCCATTTTTTTTAGAAAAAATATTTTAATGTTTCAATTTGTTTGTCTTTATGTTTTTTAATTACAATTTAATTAATTATATATGTATAAATTTATGTCTCCGTATATAGAAATGCTGAATTAAACGCGTCATTATCAAAATGCAATATCGACTTCTAAATTTAATTTGCTGAATGATGCATATGAAATAAGTAAAATTATTTTAGTTTTGGGAAAAAGGACAGATATATCCTCATACTATTGTAAATGATATGCAAAAACCTTCATTACACTTTTGGGACGTTGGTGTCCCTTCCGTCACACTTTTGGAACATTGATGCCCTTGTTGTCATACTTTTGCGACATTAGTGCCCCTGCCATCATACTTGGAGGCATTGATGCCCCTGCCCCTTCGTTAGAGTGAAGGACATATATACTCTAATTTATGGACGACAGTGACATCAATATCTCAAAAAAATAACAAAAAATATTCACATACCTTTTATAGTAGTTCGAGAGTATATTTATTATTTTTCCCTTTAATTTTTTTTATCTCTAATATTAAACAAAGATCAAATAGTAACTACTTTCTATAGATGATGCATGATATTTTATTATTCCTGGAAAGGTGGGAAATTGGTGGGGCGGCAAATGAATTTAATTGTCCCAAAAACACAAGTTTTCATGAGGAATATTTTTATGGTATGTATATAAGTTGGTTGGGAATTCAAAGTGTCACCTAAGCAGGTTTGAAATTAGAATTTTGAATTTATTACCTTAAATTTTAATAAAGGGATAATGCATGAGTAACCTCTCAACGTATGTCTGAAATTTCATAAATACATTAATATTATACTAATATATTATTATCCTCCTAAACTAAATTTATTAATAACTTTCTATCCCTTTTCGGCCTACGTGACACTCTTGTGAACTGGACGCTGATTGACTTTCTTTTTCAAGTTAGTGCCACGTAGGTCGAAAAAGGATAGAAAAATACTTATAAAATAAGTTTGGGTAATAATAGGACCTTATTATAATATAAGTGTGTCTCTGAGATTTCGGACATAAAATAAAAATTATCATAAATCACAATTATTAATAATTTTAAACATTTAAAATTCACACATATAAAAAAATTTCAATTTAAAAAAACTTAGTTCACACTCAAATATTTTATCGTATCATAAATCGAGACGAAGACAATGGTAAACTTATCTAGTCTAAACATATACTTAAAACACAATAAATAACGAAAAAGAGTTAGAGTTTGTTTCGTTATCTAAAATATTATAGTTCGATTTATCATCAAAGGGTCCATTGCTCAGTGGTAGAGCATTTGACTGCAGATCAAGAGGTCACCGGTTCGAACCCGGTTGGGCCCTTATTAATTTATGTAATTTTATTTTCCTTCTTTAATTTTCTTGAAGGAATATCTATGGTTTATTACTACAAACAAAAGCTTACCAAATCTTAATAATAATAAATATAAATGCCAAATTATTTGAAGGCATTCTTATTTTGTGTATGCATGTTATTGAAAAATATTTATATATATTCTTTACCTTAACTTAATCATAGTAATTGAATAAATATTATTTAAATTTAACATTGTTATCGTTCGACTAGTTTTCTCCTCTCCTTTACGAAAGTTAACATTTAAATTTCGTTCAGTTTTTATGTCTATCGCTATCGCCCTATATGATCTCTCAATCATCTATCCTTCCTAGATGATGGGATTCCTTAGCTTGCAGTAGCTTTCAATACTTGAGATCGACCACCTCAAGTGTCAAATCTTTACTTAATTTCAAATAAAACTATTTACTTATCTAAAGTTCGCTTTAAACTCATAAAAAAATTAACAGAAAGAAATTAAAATGTTAAAAAAGGGAATACATAAATAAGTGTATACAAAAGTTGCTAGTTATAGGGAAAATTTTTGACACAATGTAAATTATAAAGTACTATAACACCAAAAATTTTAAAAATTCTAACAAACAACTTGACCTATAACCTACACTTGCCTTGTAATAAGGCCAAAAATATTCACCTTAAAACAATCTATTTTTTGGATCTCCATATAAAACTTCCTACATATAAATATAACCCTAGTTAAATCATTTCATTTTTCCCTCATAATAATAAAAAAATTTATCATATATATATATTTTTTTTCTTTTTCTTCCTTGTAAATCAATAAAAGAAGAAAAAGGAAAAAAAAAATGCCTCTTCACAACCAAGTCTTACTTGTCATTTCCCTTTCTTTTCTTATTTTTCAATTCAACATTGCTTCCCCTATCCCTATTTCCTACATATCATTATCGCCATACGGCTCACCATCACCATCACCATCATCATCGTTGAATTATGAAATGCCAGATGGCAACGTTCGATTAGGGGACAAAGATTCGGTCAACAAATACGTTGACTCACTTATGTCAACCTCCCTTGCAAAAACACAACAATTTCTCTATAACGTTGTTGAAAAACGTTTGAGTAATCCTTCAACTGATGCATTTGCTAAAGATTGTCTTTTAGTATGCAAAGAAGTGTACGAAAACGCAGTCGATTCGATGAAAAAAACCATAGTAGATATTAAAAATGGAGCTTATTATAGTGCAAATGTTGACCTAAGTGCATTGTCTACTGATTTAGAAACTTGCCAGGATTGTGTTAAAGAAATTTTTGGTAATGATAAAGAATTTACTACATTTTATGATTGGGAAAGAAAAGTTACTGTTGATGCCATGGAAAAGATCGCCGACTTTAGCAGTTAAAAAAAAAATAGATTTAACTTATGTACGCTGACAGTAAATTTAAAAAAAAGATTGCTTATACACTATTAGTATGTGTTTGTTTCATTGTAACATTCACGATTTTTTTTTTCTAATGATATTTGTAATTATATTTTGAGTGAGTGTAAAATTACTGCTATATATGCATAAAAGTTGAAGCTTTTCAATTTATAATGGTTGTTTGGGTGGAATTTAATTATAATTATGATAACCTGGCTAATTTTATTTTTTAATTAATGTTCTATTTTTGATAACGTGTTGAGTTTTGTTGTTAATAGGATTCAATAAAATTGGTAACAATATAATTTGTGCTGCAATTTTAATTTTAAAACTTTTGTTAGAGCAAAATTTACATGACAAACGTGCAATATTTTGGAACGATTTAACTTATATTTATCGATACCTATATAAGAAAATCTTTTTTCTATTTGTACTTCCTTTTAAATGTATATATGTACTCATATAATGTGTTAGTATGATCTGATTGAGACATTTTTGAAATTGTCGAAGTCATAACACTCTATTATAAGAGAATATATTAGTCATTGTTAAATAAATTATGATTACAACAACAAAATACTGAATCATACCGAATTAACTTGGTATGGTAACGATATAATAGTCTTTGAAAACACGAATATCAAAATTACGATATTAAAGTTTCAATTATACCGTACTATGCCAAACATATCACGAATATTAAAATTACGATAGCAAATTGTATTAAGTAAAACTCCAGTAGACACAACATATACGTTATATAATTTATAAACCAAACATATCACTTATTGCACAAAAATCATAGAGGAAAGGATGTATCGGAGAGGAAAAATGTATATTCGAAAGAAATAGAGATGTATCTGCACGAGAGAAGTGATGTATCCGAACAAAATTTTTTGATTCTTTTTTAAATGTTGAAAATTTTAAAAATTAAGATAAAATAAGATGTGTATTCAGGTAATTTTTCTAAAATTTAAAGGACCAAAACTACAATGATACATATAATGAACACCATTAATTAATTTGATTCAAAATTGTGTGAGTGGTTGAGTATGTGTGGCCAAGAAAAAGAAAACATATCATCCTATATATATATAATAAAACAAGTTTTTGTCAAATGAAGTTTAATATTAATCACTTGAAAATCTATATTTAAGCATAGCCAATAAACAAATTAAACACATTTTATCTATAAATACACTCCCAAATAAATTTCCACAATTTTCAAATCTTTTTTTTTTTTCCATTATCTTTCTTTTTAATAAATTAAAAAGAAAGACAATGGCATCTTTTAACAAAATTATTATTGTATTTACCATTTCTTTATTCTTTACAACAATTCCTTCTAAGGCATATAATATTCAACCTAAACCCCATGCACCTTCCCATGCACCAATTAAACCATCCTCGTCCTCGTCCTCGTCCTCGTCCTCTAAGGCAACTATTGAAATTCCGAAAAATATACCTATCGTCCCAAATACTAGAGATGTATCCGTATTTATCAACGCGATGATGGAAGCAACCATGGGAAAGACAGAAGAATTTATCGCGAATGTGATTGAACAACGTCTAGAGGAACCTGATACTGACATATACGCGACGGATTGTCTAGAGACATGTAAATCAGTGTATCAAGATGCTGTAGATGCAATGAAGAAAGCTGAAGAGGATGTGAATCAAAAGAATATTATAAAGCAGATTTGGATATTAGTGCAATAACAACAGATATTGATACTTGCAATGAATGTGCTGTTTCAATATATGGAGAGGATACTGAATTTAGGCAATTTGATAATTGGATTCAAGGGGTTGCTACTGAGTGCCTTGATAAAATTAGTGCCTTGACTAAATAAATTTGATAAATATGTTGTTTTGAGATTAAATATGGAAAGATTTGGTGATGAAATCTTGTAACAACCAAAATATTTTAGGTTAACCAAAGGAACAACACACTATATGATAGTGTTTGATCTTTTAATGTGCTATTTTTATTTTATTTGTTTTTCTCGAATGTCGCAAATTTACACGTGCTTTTATATCAATCGCGACTGGGAAAAATTCAGATGCGCGATAGAGTGCTTAACGATAGGTTCGAGACAGAACCTAGAATTAAAGGTTTTAGGTTAAGCAAGACTAAAACAGAGAGTAGATAGAGTTAGGGGTGTACGGTGGAAGTATTGACTAAACTAAGCTATTATATATAGTAACTCACCAAAATAATATGTTTTTTTCAAAATTTTACAAAACTAGTATAAACGTATTTCACAGTAACGTTTTAGGGTAATATTTCATTTTTTAAAAGTTGATGACGTTAGATTGATATAAGTTACTGTTAGTAACGTTTTACTCCTAAAATGTTACTTACAGTAACGTTTAGGAGTAAAACGTTACTCAAACAAACATTTTAGGAGTAAAACGTTACTCACAGTAACGTATATCAATGTAACGCTGTTAGTATTTAAATAATGAAATATACCCTAAAACGTAACTGTGAAATACGTTTATACTAATTTGGTGAATTGTTTTAGATAATGACTTAATTTGGTAAAAAAAGTTTGTACGGTGTACCATGTACTTAAGTCCATAATGGTTTGGATTTTCTAAATATCAAACTAAACTAATTGTGTCGGGGATTTTTTTTTTAAATTTACAATCCACACCAAATAAATAAAAGTCAATTTTTTTCAACGGCTCGGGAACGTGATGTCACAAATCGTATTAGAGCGGGATGGGTGAAATAAAGACTCGGACCTGAAAACTGCGTGATAAATATGTGTCACGCCAAGACTTAAAGGTAAGTTTTACGAAAGAATGGTTAGACCTACATTTTTGTATGGAGAAAATTGCTTGCTAGTCAAGAATGTACATGCTCAAAAGAAAAATGTCGCGAAAATGAGATACTCAGATAGATGTGTGAGCATATAATTAAGAAGAAATATAATTAGGAACAAAGTTATATAATACAAGGTGGGAATAACCTCCATGACCCATAAAATGAGAAAAACGAGATTGATATAGTTGAGACTTGAGAAGAATTGAGTTGGCTATAACATGTTTTTAGAGAAGCAAAAGTAGGTCAAAGAAGAACCAGGGGGAGAGGTGAGGTAATTAGATCAGACATGTCACATCTTCAACTTATTGTGAACATGACTTAGATAGAAACCGTGTAAAGAACCAAAACTAGGGTAGTGTTTCGTGAAGTATTACTACATTTTAAATGAAAAATGTGGGGGATATATTTCCTCCTTTATATTTGTAATATCAATTAATCGTCGCGTAATATCTTATTTTTCTTTTTTCACTATTACATGTTGCTTCATTTGCTTGGTGTATCTTGTTATACGATGTCATTATTTTTCTTCCAAACCTATTTTGATTACACTTTTTTTAGCCGAATGTCTATAGAAAATAATCTCTTCCCGACAAAGATAGAGATAAGGTCTTAGTATATCCTACTCTTCTCAAATCCCACTCGGAAAATATAGTTTTGTGACTTAAATGTTGTAGTGAATGAAGTTCAGTAGTTACTTCAATGTTCTTGATTTTGTAACTTCAATATGCAGTAATTTGCAACAATCTCATCATGACTTCTGAATCAAATACAAGAACTATAGATATTAATATAATTCTTTATACTTCACAAAAAAGGCAAAGCCATCTTCACTGGTTTAGATGGTAATAATTGATTATCAAAGGAGGAGAAAGTTAATACATTGATTATCAACTATAGTTTGTATATTGTGTTTATTCTGGGTGTGAAACTGGTAAAAGGGGTGCTGAGTTTTCAGAGTTAATACACTGAGAAAGGCAATCTAAAAGAACCAGGACGCGGAGTCACTTGATGCATCATCGTGCAGCCATGTCTGATGTACGTGAGTCCAAGTGAGCCCGTCTGCAACAGTCTTATTCTGCGAGTAAAGAGGAGATTGCAACAGGTTTCAGTTGTGTATGATTTTTACGTGGAAAAATTCCTTTCCGTCTGTAATGTTGAAATTTTACCTTTGAACTTAATAGGACTGTAGTTATGCAGCATCGCCTGTTTTCACCTGCACGAATTATCAATTTGTTAGACAGCAAAGAGAAAAAAATATGAGAACGAAAATGCAAGTGTTGCATAAGCATTGATTATCCTGCTTGCAACAAATTGATGGTTACTTATTGACAGCCCCGTTTTTCCTTCAGAGACTAACAGTTAAGTCCATTTGTTGCAGGTAAAAGGCAAGCAGGAGCTGCTCCGCTACTGTGCTGATCCAGTGCAGACCGACCATTAACGACCTTATGAAAGGAGTAACGGCATGAAATATCAGAAGCTACACTACATGAACTCATCTCACATCCCATCAGAAGCAGGAATACGCATGATAGTTTACCTAAACTTGAATACCTGCGGTGAAATCAGACAGGAAATAGGGAGCGTATTCGGTGGTAAGACTATTGAGGTTAAACTTTCTTATCAGACCAAAGCTGTGTAGGCACTGTAATCCAATGATTAGGGGCACCTAAACCTCACACAAGCTCAACTGAAAAAGCTAAATGCTTGACTCATTACTATGCTCGACTCTCTATGCTTCAACTATCAATATTCACAGTTGAAGCTTGAAGAGGTTTTGTATGAGCTTAACAGTGGATTTGGTGTATGCTCTAGAATTTTAGTACGGATAAGGAACAGATGATTTCGTGTATGGTTGGTAGATTATGATGGTGATGATTGCAGGAATGTTCAAGTAATCCTGCTGTATGATTGAGCTAGCAAGAGAAAGCAATCCAGCAGAATGAGCAAAAATGATTATCTTATTTTACGCATATTTAAGAGTGGCTTCAGGCATCAGCTGTTTCCTAATAGTCGTCTCTGTTGCTGGAATAGAGCTTCAACATCAACATGCACAGAGCCTGATGTCAAATGAAGTACACATGCTTGAAATGAACAAAAGATTTCTATTTCAATAATAACTACTAGGCCTCAGTCCCAAAAGATTTCTACTTTCAACAACACAAGTAATATCTCTTATCCCATCTCCGTTTAAGACGTGAATTTCAAATGTAAGCAGATCTAATACCAAGTTATGTTAATGAACTACAAGAGTCTTGGGTACACCTCCTTAAGCCTCTTCAGAAAATTACTTCACTACCATGGAAGGAAGAAAACATATCTTCATTATTCATTAAGATGGAGAGCAGATCCAACAAAAGGGTGTTTGAGTCACACAAACACACCGAGGGAGGGCCAGGATTTAGTAAATGAAGTTGGAAGTATTACGACAAACGCTCAATGTGGGAAAAGCATGTGATAGATTGTAAAAAAAAAAAAGTGAAGAGAAATACAGTGACATTTAGGAGCATGTACTACAAAGCTGAGAGCAAAATGAAAGACCAGCTCATGAGGTAACATATACTCACCAGAGAGCTCCCACTTCTTGAAACTCACTAGCCATGAGTCTGAACCAACCTGTGAAGGTAAAACTTGGTCGACCCAAACACGATATTGTTTCCCATGTTTGTCAGCATGACATGTTCCGAATGTAGTTACACATTCCTGAAGGGATTTCTCAACACCAGATGGGTGAACAAAAGTACCAGATGGTCTCTGCAGCAACAGAAGAGTTTACAAAAAATAAGGATCTCCAACCACAATGAGAAGCAATGGCCTCAATTAAACCCAGCTCTCACCTTAAGCCTCCCACTCAACCATAAAAACAAAAACCAGAGAGAGTACATGGAACGTATAGGATATCACTTCTTTTTAATTGAGCATATAATACTGCTTTATAGTTTGTTACTTTAAGTTCATATATGTAGCTACCACAAATAGAACTATACAGGCTTCTCTTTATGGTAGTAGAGAAAGTCAGGATTCTCTTTATGATGGTGGAGAGAGTTCAGCAACACAAGGAGGATACCTCAATTGAAGCTACAAGTATAAAAATACAATATAGTGCTTATATTCTGTCCAGACTCGAGGAGGAAAAATTCTTTAGAATGCACGGTTAAATTCATACACGAAAATAAGAAATACACATCACTACACATAAGACAAGAAATTACAGTAGGTATAGGGTGATAAACATACACACACTGCTTTCAGGTTTGACAGATAATGCTCAGAATGCTCAATTTCTCCACGCCTCCATTTCTCAAAAAACAGGTAAAATTTGACAACTTCATAGGCAGGAACAAAGTTGTCCATCTTGCAATCTGACAAATCCGTAACGTCTCTTGGGGAGGTACTTGGACCTAGGTTGAAATGACCAATGGCTTGTATGATACCGGCGGCACACCTCTCTGATGCATGAATTACTTTGGGATTATTTTTTGCATTTGCAGCATGCCACTGCAGTAATTCCTCCTGCGCATTAGCTACCTGTAAAGTGACTGTACATTTTCAGAGTACTTCTCATCACAAACATGAGAATATATTACCCGATTATGAAGATATGTCGGATAATAGCTGAACTACCAACCATTACACCATACACATCTGGGATACTGAATAACTCAGCGTCATTCCCGGAGTCACCGCAGGCAAGGGTGTTGCTTGGTAATTTTCCCACGCTCTTCAGTTTCTTAAGCAGATATGCAAGGGCTTGTCCTTTGCCAGCTCCTTGTGGTAAGATATCTAGATCCATCCCTCCACTGTAAATTATTTTGACATCCAGCTGATGATCACGAAGAAAATAAATGAGATAAAAAAAGATGAAGCTCAATACGAATCTAAAAGAATTGTGTTCGCTGGGAGCATAGCAAGAACAACATGATTTCATCTTCCTATATGAACCTAGTCATATTGATGCCAAATCTGAAGTGAAAAATTTATATCATACCCCACGTTCTTTCAAGCGCTTGGAAAGAGTTTTCGTTATATCTTGAGCTTTCTCTTTCTTGACATAGAAACTGACCTTGTGTGGTCGCTGCTCTGTTTCTGACTGCACGGATCAAAAGAAGTTGCTTTTATAGATATCAATTGCTCAAGTTATATTTCAGCTTACAAACTATTTTTAAACCATACTTCATTTTCAAGTTAATAGAATTCACTTCAATCTTGGTAATTGAAACTGAATTAGCATATGATCTGATGTCAACCATAAACATACCTGCAGACTGAGTTCAGGAAACTTGCTTGTCTCCTCTGTTACTATCTTTCTATCCCACTTGTTATTCAGAAAAGTTTCCCAACCATCATCAGGCACCATAGCGTTACCATATGTTATTTCAGTTCCCACTGACATAATTGTAATATCTGGGGTTAGCATGGGCTTTTCTTTCCTCAATTCCTTGTATAGTGTAGGTGATCTCCCAGTAGAGAACACTAACAAAGAGTTATCACGATAATTGGCCTCCCATAATGCATTGAACCTAAGCAGAGAAAGGTTCTCAGAATCATGATGATCTACCTGTAAAGCAAGGTCTTATGTAAGTTACAGCAACGTATGAAGGAGAAATGACAACTATACACCCACCATTGTATGGTCAAGATCCGAGACTATCATGAGACGTGCAGCACTGGTTAGCCTATCCATGATTGATGTAAATTGGCTTCAACCTAGAACAAAATGGAATAAAAAAGTTGAAGAAGTTCAGAATTATTGCTAAACTTGCCTATCCTCTGGAACACACAACGATATGAAAAACAATGAACAATAAAAATGGAAGCAACAGTAGATAACATAATATTCTCGAGGATAATAGAGACACATTTTCCTAAAAAGTGCTAGCTTTATCATCGTTTAGATAGCACTGATGAGAGCAACATCAAAAGCTTGTCAATTAGAGATAAGCTCATAACAGAAACCCACTAGTACACAGAAGCCAGCTTTTTCTCTATATAGTGCAGTCAATGATTGTGACCCAATCACAATATGTCCACAATTACTTATAGAACCCATAAGAATTGTTTGGTTCACGAGCGAGATTTCGTAAGACCATATAACTAGAGAATGAGTTTACTGGATATAATTTTTTATTTATCAAGTCTCATTCCAAGGAAAATTCTATCTTACACAAAATTACCCATGAGGGACAGAATAGGCTTTCTTTCAGGGTGGAGCATGCTGAGATAGTCAGATATGACCAGCTAATCCATAATGGTCGAATTATAGAAATCCATCCCTTTTCCCCAATATAAGTTAGTTTGATCATATAGGAACATATAGGGTAAATGAGTCTCAATGATATTATCTATAAAACGAAAGAATCTAGAGAATGAAAAGTTCCCTGGAGCTAGTAATATTCATTAGTATATCAAGCAAAAGTATCCATCCAATTTTAACTCAACATACTCCACAAAGAAAGATGGACACCATTAAGAAATGAGAGACAAGTAGAAAGAAATATCTCTGTGAATATGAAATATTAAAGGTTTAAGTCCAGCTTCATGAAAACTCATATAGCAGTAAAAAAATCTCTTATTTTATGTCTTTCTTGTGTACCTGTCTTGTTCACTTACCACTAGTTTGAACAAAGCCAGTTTTCGGGGAAGGGGATTCAACCGAACCCCCTTCACTCCGACTAGCTTCGCCCCTGGATACAAGTGTATGGCAACGTTTTATCCATTTCCAACCATAAAAACCTTTAAATTAGGGGGGAAATTCCCACTTCAACGTCATAACTCAAATTAATTAAAGATAAATATTACTTGAACAAGCTTAAATTTGACAAGTATTTAACAGATTCACAAACTAGCATGTTAAAGTACCAAATTCTCTACAGAGGAGATCTGTCATCTTATCAGTTGTGTACAGTACAGTAAATGCGAAAAATTTAAGACAAGTTAGGTTATATCCTTAAACTCTGAAACCCAAATACAGGATCAAGAAAAAGGGGACTGTAAAATGGGATGTCGAGAACTTCCATTTTTCATTCCAAAGCCATTTCTTGGATTACTACTCCTAAATTCAATGACTACTCATCAAGTCTTCACGAATAAAAGAAACCCCACGAAAAGGGATCTAGGTCTAGAGTCCTGAATCAATCACAATAACATTTTTTACCCAAAATCACCAAAGAAAATCCAAATCAACTCAACCCAACACCAAAATTCAATCAAGTTCATCATCACATCTTCCTCAGTATACACAAATTTATACAGAGACAATCAGATTCTACTCAGAACCGCATTCTTACTTCAAATCCCAATACCGATTGAACAGATTAGTCAATCCTCAATGCTCAGCAGCAAATCTAATACTAACACATATGGCCCATCACACCTAAAATTTTAACCTATGATCTAACATAATCTTGAACACCCTTTTGCCACTTCACTATAACAAAGGGATTCAACACTTCATACATATAAAAAAACTAATCTTTTCTCTATTCCCACAATATAATTTTCAAAAGGGGTTCCTCCAAAGTACAAATTAGTCGAAATACAAGCAAATTAATCACCAGAAATGTACAAAAATGTAAAGAGGGAGCAAAAGGGTTACCTGAAATGGAATTTGGGGAAACAAAAAAATGAATCTTTTGGGTGTAAAGAGATCGCAAATAGGCAAAAGACAGTTAATTGCGTATAGCCATGTGGATCCAAATTGTTTGGCGCTTCTTTTGTAAGCACAAAGCTAACCCAATATGGGATAATATAATTTTTATTCCTGTCCAAACAAAAAAAAAATCTTTTAAATTTTGATCTTAGATTAAATTAAAAGAATATGAGAAAAAAAAAAGAAAAGAAAAGAATATGCTTTTCACTAGGTGTTTGGAATTTTGCTTGTATCTTTGTTTATTATTTATAATACAATATGAAATTATTATAATATTGGATCGATAATTATTGTTTTAGACGAACAAAATTAGTTTCTATGAATCACAAATAATATTACGGTGCCTAACATGTGAATTAGCCGTTTGACCACCAATGCTTCGAATGAGGGGTAGAGTTCTTTATTTTTTTCTCGAAAAGTTATTTATCTGAAATATATTCCAAACACATTGAAATCGTCTCGGAATCAAAATATGTTAGTGGAGCTTTTGACATTACTCCGCGTCCGTGGATAAGATTGTTAGGAGAAAGAATGTTGAATATAAAATCGAATCAATTTGAATTCACCTCCTCACATAAGATTATTATAGAAGAAAAAATTTATTAAATATTATGTCAAGTCAAATAATATCAAGTAAAAAGGACAAAAGAAGTATATAATTAGGGTATATAATAGATTTCATATTCACAATCCAATTTCTCCCACCTATAGGAGAAACCTAAAAGATAACTAACCATTAACCAAAGCCAGCAAGCACCAAAAATTTGGCCAGCAAAAAAATACCATATTGTCTCATTCCACTTTGAATCACAAAAGTAGAATCATGCCAATCCACTTCTCTTTCCATTTCAAGCACTACAAACAAGGGAAGAACCTTCACTTTGCTCATACCCACCTCATCAAAATCCACCTAACTACTTCTCTCACTTTGCTCAATCATCTATATAGCCTAAGAGTTGTCAAGATTCCATTTTTATAGTTGTTGGTGTCTGTAATCTTGGAATTTGAACTATTTAAAGTGAAAAGATTCAAGTTTTTACAGTTCTCTCTGCTTTTGCATTTGCAGAGGTAAAGAATTGTCAAGATTTCATTTTTGTAGTTTATGGTGTTTGTAATCTTGGGTTTTCAGCAATTTAAAGAAAAAAAGATTCAAATCTTTTTAATTTATCAGTATTTTGGCAGCTGCAGAAGTAAAGAATTGGATAGCTTGAAACCCACAAGGCAAAAGTTCTAGTCTTGTTTGGTTAACTTTCCAGGGAGCCCAAAATTTTGTGAAATAGAGAAATGTGTACCTTGAGTTTTATGTTTCCTAGTTCACTTCTTGATGGTACCTGCAAGACTGTAGCTTTGGGTGATAGCAAACCAAGATACAATAAACAGAGAAGTTCTTGTTTTGACCCTTTGAGAATTGGAAATTGTACTGATCAGCAGCAGCTTTGTGGCTTGAGTTGGGGGGTGGACAAGGCTAAGGGAAGAAGAGGGGGTACTGTTTCCAATTTGAAAGCAGTTGTAGATGTAGAAAAAAAGTGGAGACTTATGGAAGTAGTGATGTAGAAGGAAATGAGAGTGGCAGCTATGATGCCATTGTTATAGGTTCAGGAATAGGTGGATTGGTGGCAGCGACGCAGCTGGCGGTTAAGGGAGCTAAGGTTTTAGTTCTGGAGAAGTATGTTATTCCTGGTGGAAGCTCTGGCTTTTACGAGAGGGATGGTTATAAGTTTGATGTTGGTTCATCAGTGATGTTTGGATTCAGTGATAAGGTTAGTTGTCTAAATACTTGCTTTCTGTTATTTAGGACATAACACTAAATACTTGCTTAATTTAGACAGAAAGCAAGTATTTAGACAAGTACACTAAATATCACGAATTGATCAACAAGTACACAACACACACCGCTCCATAGTCTGAAAGTGTGGAAGTGATTATGTTTTCATTCAAGAATGCATCCAAATATTACGTATAATGACTACATCTTTAACAAATTTTTTTAATCAAGTATGGTTTTCATTAAAACAAGGCCAACTTGGTCATATACAAGAGATATACCAAAAAGGTCATTAACATAGTTTATACTGGCCATGGTGTATGCTTTTTACTATTGTATTTGGTCTGCAGTGCTTCCACGTGATTGGACTACTGTTGTTCCTGGTTAGATTTAAACTAATGTCTCACATCTTTTGACAGGGAAAACTCAATTTAATTACTCAAGCATTGGCAGCAGTAGGACGTAAATTAGAAGTTATACCTGACCCAACAACTGTCCATTTCCACCTGCCAAATGACCTTTCTGTTCGTATACACCGAGAATATGACGACTTCATTGAAGAGCTTGTGAGTAAATTTCCACATGAAAAGGAAGGGATTATCAAATTCTACAGTGAATGCTGGAAGGTTTGTCTTCATTAAGGTGTCTGCGCAGGTTTGGTTTAAATTTTTGACTTCTTGATTTAGACTCAAATCATATGATGAATATGGATGCACAGATCTTTAATTCTCTGAATTCATTGGAACTGAAGTCTTTGGAGGAACCCATCTACCTTTTTGGCCAGTTCTTTAAGAAGCCCCTTGAATGCTTGACTCTTGGTAAGTTTTTCCTTGTTTTAACTTCAAATATAGTATTCCTTGAATTCGCACATCCATTGGTTGGACTAATTCAGTAATAAGTCCCCAATCATGGAGTCACTTTTTATCCCCCAAGGGCTTAATTCAAGTAGCAAAGTTTGTGGGACTTGTGACTTTGATCACCGGTTTGAGCCCTGTGGCATGCGAACAAAGCTTGTTATTTAAGTGAAGAATGGTTAAGGGGAGGGGCCATTATCCCTGAGTTTTGAACACTACTGATGGTCCTGAGTGTTGGCCCTCGGTCATCAAAAAAATTTAAGGAGTCATCTTTCATGCTGATGTGTGCAGTGCGCGACGTGCTTAAATATCCTACCATAGAATCTTAATTTATGCCATCATTATTCATTACAGCCTACTATTTGCCCCAGAATGCTGGTAACATCGCTCGGAAGTATATAAGAGATCCTGGGTTGCTGTCTTTTATAGATGCAGAGGTGAGGCGAATAATCTGTGTTACTTATTATCAGCTCCAATGATTTCTTTACCTCTTAAAGAATTCAACTCTATTGTCTCTTTTGCAGTGCTTTATCGTGAGTACAGTTAATGCATTACAAACACCAATGATCAATGCAAGCATGGTAATTCTGCATATTAACCTTAGGCCGTGTTGTGTTTCGTGATATTCAGTTCCACTTCCTCATGAGTTTTCTTTCTGCAGGTTCTATGTGACAGACATTTTGGCGGAATCAACTACCCCGTTGGTGGAGTTGGCGAGATCGCCAAATCCTTAGCAAAAGGCTTGGATGATCACGGAAGTCAGATACTTTATAGGGCAAATGTTACAAGTATCATTTTGGACAATGGCAAAGCTGTGAGTTTTCTGTCGTAAGACTATTTAACTTTTCTTATGATTGATTATTCCCATCATAAAATGCAAAAGCTGTAGTCTGGTGTTTGTGCTAGAAGGTTGTAGCCGACACTCTTTTGATGTTCAAGGACTCATGCTTCACACACTCATAACTGTGGTAAAATCTTCTTCCCATGTGATACGTCTTTGGTGTCCCTAAATGCATGCCGTTTTAAAATTTAAGGTTACATTAGCATGTCAGAGTGTTAAAACATTATAAGAAAAGAATTGGCTAGTAAGTATATAGAAAAAGAAGAAAAGAATGAGGAGAACGAAGAGGGAAGAACAAATTACTTCTGTTAAAATGTCATGCATTTGTTTTAGTTGATTGTAATTGATATAGTGTAATATTTTGCTTATCACATCATTGTGTAGATTCAAATCCCCTTTAATTGTATTTCAGTTACTCCCCTGAAGTTATTCTACTGATGTAGGGTCTATACTTTTACTGTTCTACATACATGACTAAATTGTACCTAACAATATAATGACGTTGTATGTTGCCATGTCATAATGGTGTCTTGTGTAGCATCTTCAGTGTTGTCTTTGCCAGTATCTGCGCAAGGCCATTTTCTCTAATTCTTCTTTTTCTTTAGGTGGGAGTGAAGCTTTCTGACGGGAGGAAGTTTTATGCTAAAACCATAGTATCGAATGCTACCAGATGGGATACTTTTGGTTAGTTTTCAAGGAATCCAGCAAAACTTATATGTTTTCTTAAGATTCTTTCGTTTTAGGGCCAGTACTGTGGTATTCTTGCACATAGTTGATTCTCTTTAAATCTCGTCATCTCATGTCAAGTGTCTTACATTTGTAGGAAAGCTTTTAAAAGCTGAGAATCTGCCAAAAGAAGAAGAAAATTTCCAGAAAGCTTATGTAAAAGCACCTTCTTTTCTTTCTATTCATATGGGAGTTAAAGCAGATGTACTCCCACCAGACACAGATTGTCACCATTTTGTCCTCGAGGTACTACGGCACTTCAATTGATTTGCTATTTATTTTTTCATACTTGATGTTCCCGTTCATGATTCCTTGATTTTACAGGATGATTGGACAAATTTGGAGAAACCATATGGAAGTATATTCTTGAGCATTCCAACAGTTCTTGATTCCTCATTGGCCCCAGAAGGACACCATATTCTTCACATTTTTACAACATCGAGCATCGAAGATTGGGAGGTAAATTCAGTACACTCCTTGAGTGTTGGTAGTAACCTCTTCTACATCTATGTCTCTTTTTCCTTTTTATGGAAATTTAAGTATGGCCCTTTATCCTTACTAGGGACTCTCTCCGAAAGACTATGAAGCGAAGAAAGAGGTTGTTGCTGAAAGGATTATAAGCAGACTTGAAAAAAAACTCTTCCCAGAGCTTAAGTCATCTATTCTCTTTAAGGAGGTTAAGTTCATGATTCTATGAACTCAATAGTTATTCATAATGAGCAATATTATCTGTCTTCAGTAGCAAATCCACATGCTCTTATGCTCGCTGAAATAGTTTTGGCCGTGGAGTTACACCATCTATGTTTACAATTGAATTCTTGTAGGTGGGAACACCAAAGACCCACAGACGATACCTTGCTCGTGATAGTGGTACCTATGGACCAATGCCACGCGGAACACCTAAGGGACTCCTGGGAATGCCTTTCAATACCACTGTGAGTTAATCATCCTTTACGTATGCAGTTGCTTTTATTGTTCTGCTGGTACAAACAGAATAAACTGTTCCGTAATGTTTCTGAGCTTACAGGCTATAGATGGTCTATATTGTGTTGGCGATAGTTGCTTCCCAGGACAAGGTGTTATAGCTGTAGCCTTTTCAGGAGTAATGTGCGCTCATCGTGTTGCAGCTGACTTAGGTAAACATGATAGTCCAAATAGTTCATTTTCTGAGCTTGAAAATCCTAATAACATTTGTGCAATATCTATTTACACATCATAAACTCGACCAAATATTTATAATGTGGTCTTCAAAAATGAAAATGAATGAGTATTTACAACGTCGAGCATCAATAGCCCCTTAAATTTGCTAGTAAATTTCATTTAGACACTCTAACTATAACATATTACAATTGAGCACGTGAACACACGATAAAGCGCTTGTTATATAAGATAAGTCAACCACACAAAATATGTGACCTCCTCCTTCAACTATACACATCAGCTTTAATTGGAACAAGGGAGAGGTTTTATGGCTTAGTCAAGGGTTGTCGATGTGTTCCGCCTTAATTTGAAGTCCATATAAGTAACTGTCTGTTTGGTTTGACATTTTCTCTTTTTTCTGTCACAGGGTTTGAAAAAAAATCAGATGTGCTGGACAGTGCTCTTCTTAGACTACTTGGTTGGTTAAGGACACTAGCATGATATCTACTTGTTAAGCTAAAAAGAAACATTTGACACAAAAAAAGAAAGTTCATTATGTATTTACTTTTTCTTTATATCAATAAACTGGAAAATGAGGTTCCAATTGAGGTTCCTCCAGTATAGAAATCACATATTTTAATTTTGCAAATTCTGCTAATTGTCTTCTTTTTCTTTTCTGCAACTTTCTGCCAAAGGATGTCAATCTGTTATGCTCAAGGATTTATCATGAATTTGATCTCCACCTTTGCATTACATATAATGCATCCCTTTATGCTCATTAAACAATAGATATTGACTTTATACATGTATACAAGTTTTGGTGTGCTATAATCAAAAGATGATTTTGAAACTTTAATTGCCATAACTAAGTGGTTTACATTTAAGTTACAAATATTAAGAATATATCAAACCAAAAACAAGACTGAAGTATAGATTGTTTGTGCAGTGCTTAAAATTCAATGTTAAGCTGAAAAAGAAACAGTTTTTAGCTAAGTCCTCTTGTTCACAAACAGATTCATAAATTTTAACCAAACAGAGGTGTATCCAAAGACATGTATATTGTACCTGTTGTGCAAACATCAGAAGATTGTTCTCAACCTTCTCAAGAATAGCATCAGATGGTGCAAACAATAAAAAACAGGAATTTATCATTTATATTCCCAATCCTCGCGAACAGTGGTGAAGGCAGAATTTTCACTAATGAGGTCTAAAATATAAAGAAGTAAAATCACACGAAGAAGTTATAGGAAGATTCAATTTCTACAACTGAACCTTGTTTATACTGTGTAATTTCAGTCCATCTGGTAACAACCAGAACCATAGTTATGAAACAAAAAGAAAATTCCCAGATATATGTTGTGTGTATTAAAACATAGCTGCTTTAGTCCCCCTACTGAGGCTGAAGCAATAACAATACACCATTCAGTACAGTTGCAACTATTATGGTTCATTAATATCAAAATGTTATCATCACGTCAGCAAGTTACCTTAGCAATCAAGTCTAAAAATCTCAAGAAGATCCCTAAAAATGAGGTACTCACAATAAATGGTGAGACAATTAACTAATAAACTCTGGATTATCCTGCAGGAGCTACTTCAATACAAACCATTCAGGCTACAGGTTCAATGGAACACAAGCCTAAACGAACATCGGTTTCCTCAACAGAAAGAAATAGAAGATACAATATTTGCCTTTCCTCTCTGATGCCTGACTAATTTTTACAGTATAACACAATCTGATTTTTTGTTCAAATAACGATGCCTGACTAATCTTTACCGCATACTTGAGAAATCCCTAAACGAGAAAGTGGTATGTATTGTTGGTGTATGCCTGGAAACTAGTCCAGAATCATATCATCAACTGCAGCGTTGACCATGAGTAAGCATTTTTGGCAGAACAAGAGAAGAGTCCTCCTCCTTTAAGCATGAGTGTGATAATTCCTAGGTTCCTAAACTTGTAAAGGATGGCGGAGCATAGATGGCAAGCAGTTACATGGATACAGTGCTTTACCAGTAGACGCTTCTCCAGCTCTCGCAAGAATTTTATCAGAGTCTCCCTCGGGATGGACTTCCCGAGTGACCGTACCGAGGAGTTCTATCATACTCCGTGCAGCTATGATTGTTGATCCTGCAAAGTAAATGCAATCCAAGTATCTGTTTCATGTACTTAGGTGGATGATAATACACAAGTAGTACATGTTTTATCACTATCATCAAGTTTACCAGGCTTTAATGCCTATTGAATGCCAATGTTTACAACACACTTTTTGCTTCCTTTGTCACCAAAACCAGTGTCTTGCATCATCGCTACAAATTCACTGTAATCGATGCGTCCATCCTGAAAAAGAAAAATAAGTAAGAACAAATTGGTATGAGACTAATCCATGAACATTATGATCATATCATGTTTCTATGTTTAACCATGCACATTATACATCTGCAAGAAATGAGAAATAGAACTCTGAAGATGAGAATAATAGGGTTTACATTATCTTGATCAACTTCACGCATAAGCTCTTCGATGGGGATATTGCTTAAACCAAACTTATCACAAGCCTTTTGGAGCTCATCCTGTGTGATATATCCACTACCATCTTCATCAAAATATGAAAAAGCGGCATACATGTGATCTTCCTTCTGAATTTTATTTAGATGGAGCATAGCAGCTATAAACTCTCCATAATCAATGGTACCACTATTATCAACATCTGCCTGAATTTTCCACACAGAAAGGTATTTCTTGTAAGGATCATTTTGGACAAATTTATTGATAAGAATATATGAATGGAAACAAAATCAAGCAGTTGCAGAAGTATTCAACAATTTAATAACGTCGAGGAAAATGATCATGTGCTCTCCAGTACATTGTCAATGCAAATCTCAGCTATGCAAGATTACTATTTTTTAGGTTCAAATTACTCATGTCCTATAATTACATTCTTGCTTAAAAGCTGTCCATTTATGAGATCTTATAACAAAAGAGTAAGTGCTATAGATTCCTTCACAAGGTAGGGGTAAGGTTGTGTACACACTACCCTCCCCAAACCTCACTTGTTGGACTACACGGGTATGTTGTTGTTATTGTTGTTGTAGTACGTGCTATAGACTCAGAGTTGATAAGTATTATTTCGACAATTCACAAAGGAATGTAAGTCAAGAGATGTCTGTAGCTTTAGTCCCAATTCCCTTTCAAATCTACGTTTAACTGATCTAGTTCAAATCCTAAATATATCAACTTTAATTCAAAGAAGAAGCAGTCCTACTCCTCCCTTGACCCTTTTGGACAAACCATCTACAGCATCCAAAGGTATACGACCCAACTATTCCACTCTTTTGGGTGTTGAGTTGAATTTAGAAGTAAATGCTTTCGACTTCACCTGTATACCTTTAGTCAATAATACTTCTAAAGGATACAGGTGATACAATTTAATAATCTAGGCGTCCAATAAGAGAAGACTGGTGTGACATATATAAAAGCTGATCATAGTTCTTAATGCTGTTTAAAGCTGTATATAATGCACATAAAAGTTCTCTTGAACATAACATACAGATACTTACCGCTTGCATTAAACTAACTATTTCTGAATCATTCAGATTGGCACCCACTTTTTCCAAACCCGTTTTCAGTTCTTCTAGTGTAATGTGTCCACTATTATCTGCGTCTATCATTTTGAACATTTCCTTCAGTCCTGCAATTTCTTCTCCAGACAGACTTTCAGCAATTACCTAAAAAGCAAACAGGAACTGCTCAGGCATAACAATTAAAAACCAGTATTACTTGATTCTGCAATATGTTTGATATCCTTCTCCTGTTCCTGATTTAAAATTAGGGAGAAATGTATACAAGCCTGGAACAGCTGCATATAAATAGAAATAACCACATATCTTCCACTTACAAAATAAAATGGAAAAACTATTTAGACGATAGCCACGGTTTTTTCTTTGTTGAAAGGATTCTCATACATTTTCTTATGCAGAAATTCAATGAATGCCATTACTTGGGTAAACTCAGTGACCATAGATCTGAAAAAATAGAAGAACTTACTCTGATTGCTATCTTCTTTAATTTATTCATTGCAGAAAACTGATTGAGTCGACTTAGAACAGCACAATCAAGAGGCTTATCTGGAGCAACCCCACCAACACGGACCCATGGATGACCTGAAATAGACAATAAACATACTTGTCATTCAAGTAAAAAATATTTTACTGTACTTTCTTAATCAAATACACAGACAGACATGATAATGCCCTTCATATATACCAAATAAAAAGTCAAGACTTCAGGTTTAACCATTTTACAACTGCTTCTTCCATTACCTCTCCCGTACACATTCTTTCTGTAATCTATCTCTAAAAGAAGCTCAAATAGAAGACAAAAATCATTCAGTTTGTATACCCTTTTTAACATATGTACCCAAAAAAAATTGAGAAGATATTACTCTTAGGAATATAAGTCCTCTGATTACATAAGTCTCAAATCTCAATCAGTCAACAATTTGGCTAAACTCCAAATTTATAAACACTAAGCTGCACAAGACCTTGGTTTGAGATACCACTAGTTTAATTTTTTGAAAAAAAAAATCATTTAAATCATCTGATTCCAAGAGTTAGAAGAAAAAAATTGACGTTTACATATCCTTTCTTACACGTAGCATGCACATGAAGTGATGTATAGTCGAAAATGAAAGAACTTAAACACGTCTGGTTCGTTGATATAGCATCAAGAAAGCAAGTAGCCACTGACTGCAACCAATTCCTAGATCTAGATCTTTTGGGTATCTCCAGTTACAGTCATCAAAAGTAAAACAGGACTTTTAAGACAACAGGAATAAGGATATTTTTCGAACAGAAGTACCAAAAGAACTTTTAAGTTCTATAATAAGAACGACTTTAGATGCATATCAAGACAGTTGAAAATCTATTTAAGAATTAAGTGATTCGTAGGACAAGGAGAAAGGACGAGCAGTATCATCAAATACTGAAAACATACACAACATTGAGAAGAGCATAAAAGATCAGACTGGTGAATACTGCATCTTACAAAGAACTTCATGAGCTGTCAACCGCTTTTGGGATCTCTCACGAGCATTTTTCTGACTAAATCTTTTGCACTTTCAGATATAGCAGGCCAGGGTTCAGATGCAAAATCAAGTTCCCCTGTTAAAACTTGTTCAAATATTCCTTGCTCCGTCTCTGATTCAAAAACATCAAAATTCATAGGCAGAACAGTCTTCATCTTTGCCTCAAGGTCTATAGGATCAAATCACAATGAAAGAAATAAAAAAGAGCTTTACCATCCCAAAATGGGGGAACGCCGCTAAGCAGTATATAAATAATGACTCCAGCACTCCAAATATCACATTCTAGACCATAATGCTTCCGCAACACTTCTGGGGCCACATAGTAAGGGCTTCCAACAACATCATTGAAGATTTCACCTGGGTGTACCAGATTTGTATTCTTGATAAGGTGAAAGAAATAGAAGTAAAGCATCCACGGGAAAAGATGAATTGGAAATAATAATTATAGCCTATTGATATGAATCACCAGTGAGGTCCAGATAAATGACAGACTAAGGGTTGGTGCTAATGCCAGTATTAAGGAAATTGTGTTTTCAAGAGTATACCTGGCTTGAAGAACACTGATAATCCGAAGTCAATCGCCTTCAGAGTTGAATCCTCTTCCTGATCAGCGAATAGAAAGTTCTCGGGTTTCAAGTCCCTATGCATAACTCCCAAGGAATGACATGCTTCTACAACACCTACTATTACTCTAGCAAGTTCAGCTGCCTTCTTCTCTGAATAATGCCCTCTTTGTAAAATCCTATCGAAAAGCTCCCCACCTGCACAAAGCTCCATTACAACATGAACTGCAACAGCATCCTCATACGCACCCACAATCTGTACCACACTTGGTTGTCCTGCCAAATGATGCATTATCTGAATCTCCCTCCTCACATCCTCTACATCCTCCTCAGTTGTCAACCTCCTTTTCGCAATGGACTTACACGCATACTGTTTCCCACATGACTTTCCTAAACATAAAAACGTCGTCCCAAACTGCCCTTGTCCTAACTTCCTCCCTAAACTATAAATCTCCTTCAAATTAGCCGTTTTTCGTCCCAAAACAGATTCAATCTGAACCCCAATACTCGACGTTCTCCTAACATGAGTAGGCTTATTCTGTTTCACCCCTTCCACAGGGGGCTTATCAGTAACAGTAACATTATTAGCAATCACTACATCATTATTACCCATTTGTGTATCAGCATTTATCATAAGATGTGGAGGTGGATTACCTTGAATACCAGATCCATCCACCGCGCCTTTCGATGAATCAACCGAATTCTCTGAATTAGGTTCCCCTGCATTTGGGAGTGGTAAATTCTCCGACTGATTAGGTTTCCACACAGCTGCAGTAACAGATTGTAAGAACCCATTGTTAGCCAATTTGGGTCCAACACAATTATTCCCCATTAGCTCAACAATCAAAATCTCAACCTTTTTCGATTTCTAATACCATCATACTATAAATTCAATAGAACCCTAATAATTTTTAACCTCAAATTGCTAAATACTCAACTAATCACTCGATTGAACCAAAAAAAAACATATCAAAATCTGAAATTTCAGCGCAAATTCAAGAATCGAACAATATATGATAGATATTCTAAAAAGATTGGCAAAAAATTATTGAGAAAATAGAAAAATATGTATGGATCGATTAGGGAAAATTGAAATGATATTTTGATCAATTCGTTAATCTTTTTTGATGATTTGAAAATTTTTTCTTTTCATGCATGCATGTTTTATTATCGCTTACGTAAAATATTTTGTATGCGAAACAGGGCGGAGCTACAATATTAGAGCGATCATCTAAATTTATTCGATAGACCTTTTATTTGAATTAAGAAAGTCATTAAATATACATGAAACAAATCTAACAACTAAAATGAGCTATAAGTTTATGAGTCTAGATCATGATTATTTTTTTATATTGATATTAAATAATTTTATAATACAAATATAAATTTTACCTCAAAATTCGAAGAGGGTCATCCGAATTTTCTTCGATGAAAAAATATATTATTTATATATATATATAGTAAATGTTGAAATCCCTTCGTCTACTTCATCCGTGTATATTTATACAGTTTTTGAACCCCTTATTAAAAATTATGGCTCCGCCTCTATTTGTCGCGATGAAAACTTCATAACCGTAAACTTCAAATATGCTTCGCGTGAATGCTGGAATTATATTTATTTATAGTCAAAATACAAGTTTATATTAGGCTAATATAAGTAGAATAAATAAAAAAAAGTTATCAGAAATATAAAGGTATTTTTGACCTTTTTCATAAAAAAATATTATGCACATTCAAACTAATGAAAAACAAAGAGTCTTTATCATCCTGTGTTCGAGATACAGAGACATCATCTTAATCATATAAATTGAGACAAAATTGAGACGGAATTAATTTTAATAAAAAATAAATGATATATTGAGTCTCCATTGCATACAAGATCAATGAATAAAAATGTCAATAACTACCTTAATAATCCCTCTTGTCAAGTAAACAAAATTTTAGTTTCATTCTTGCAGCTTCATCTGTTTGTTCAGAAGATTTGGTAAAAGTCCAGCGCCGCGGGACTAACTGGTGAAGGTTTCATCATTGGCCTTAAATCAAAAAGAAAATCTGAAAACGCCTGCATTTGAATCAGTGACTGACTCCCAGAAGGAAGGTTTGTTCTGCTGCGCCTTTTTCTCCTCGGCTTTCAGAGTCAACTCATCAATAGTACCAGGAAGATGTGCTTCGATGGCATTCTTAAATTTGTCGTGCAAATTGACTCTGTCGCTTGTTCCAGACACAAGAGTGCAAGCATTTGGCCTTTTTAGGAACTCCAAAACATTCACT
The DNA here is from genome assembly GCA_027705065.1 of Solanum peruvianum. Classification (NCBI taxonomy): domain Eukaryota; kingdom Viridiplantae; phylum Streptophyta; class Magnoliopsida; order Solanales; family Solanaceae; genus Solanum; species Solanum peruvianum. Next base: position 63,953,862 of record JAKWJD010001764.1, on the reverse strand, counting down.
AAATTCCTCCTGCAAGGCGAAATGACAGTTGAAAATACAGCAAAAAATTGATATTGGACCGAGCAAGGGAATTCTGAAACAGTAAGCCTCTCCAAACTCACTGGAGCTCCTAAATAGACACACCGGGAAGGAGATCCTAAACAGACACACAAGGGGATGAAGAGAGTTGTCTTAGAAAATATTGGTGGTGATCCTAAACAGACATAAGTGCAGGGCTCAGAGTGTTATCTAGGAAAGTTTTATTTTTTAGATGAAGTAAGCAGTTCCAATTAAAAAAAAGCATCAAGAAGATGAAAATGGAAGTAATAGCTAAAAATGAGATCATGTTACATGTCTAGGGAAGATATCATCTTATCCATAGCACAAGAAAAACTACATAATTATGGCTGCAAAACGATGATACATGATACAACTTTCCCTCCCAGATAGGCGTCAACATCAGAACTCTTTCACTACGAAGTAGCAAAATTCAGTTAAGCATGATTATGCATATCTGGCGTTTGAGAACAAATCTTCAAGTAATAAGGTTATCGTGGTTTGACTTAATTAATCCTGACTAGGATATGTGAGGATTAGAAGAAAGGGAAGAAAGAATAGAACACTAAAGAAGTATCTTTTCTTAAAAAGAAGCCCACAACAAACATCCAATCCCGATACTACAAAAATGAGTCACCGTAGTTCACGAACTCACTAAAGTTTGTTTGTTTAGGTCTTTTATCAGTAAAAACATGTCAAGCTTTAAGGTGGTCTATCCGAAACTATCATATGAGAGGAAAGGCTTACAGTGATAAAAGATCGAAACAAGCAAACATTCGTGAGTTGATGGGCTCGTTTTTCTAGTTAATGAGCTTAACCTGAGAGTATATGTGATATTAAAATTACAGCTACTAAACCAATAGTGAACTTTTGCATTATATCTAGTGTCCCCTTATAAAACAGAACCATCACATGCTATTAAGGAAACTAGTACATATAATTTGTCAGCAAGCATGAAAACAATATCAAATTTTATCAAGTGACAGAAATATAGGAGACTAAAGTAGCATACCTGCTAACGAAGTTCTGTGTAATGGCAATTGAATCCTCTAAATTGATGACCAAATGCCACCATCCATTAGGTACAAAAATAACTTCACCCGCCTTGCAGATACATTCGATAGGTCTCTTTTTCCAATTCTTGGTTGCGTTGTAAAAGTTCATGAACCATTCTATGATTGAAACAGGACTTGCTACTTCTGCACCGTCAGGGCTTGGATGAACCCCTGGTGGCACCACATCCGGGGGAAATAATATCCATTTCTTGGATCCTTTGGTTACCGCATTCCAAGCAGAGGTAGAATTTGGATCGATGTGAAATGACGAGCCAGACCCTGCAGGTCCAATTATAATCCACCTATAATCTGGCCTCTCATTACCCAAAACACTAAACAAATCCTCATTGAAGTACATTGGGACATCATAATCCTTTCCTAATTGAGGAATTTTCTCCGCAAACTTTGGGTCAAACAAATACAAGGGCCTTTCTTCCCTCACTTGATCAGAGTACTTAAAGTAGTCTTCAAGTTTCATTTCCACCGGCCCAACTGAAAATTTCACATCCCCACATTTCTCAACAAGATAATCCCTATTCCATTTCTCCAATCCAGGCCAATTCTCCAAACACCCTTCTAACAAAACCGGCTTATTCGGTTCCTCAAAATCCATCACAAACTCATCAAGAGAAATCCCTTTCCTCCTCACTATATTATCCCGCTCTAGCCATTCAGGTTTCATTTCAAGATTAGCACATAACCAACTCTGAAACAAGTAATCAGAATAAAAGTCTCTAACTTTCAAACAAAAACTCAAAACTGGAAATGAAGGCCTATATGCACTAACAAAAGTAGACCTCCAACACCCCTTAAACAAAAACCCACCTTTACAAGTCTCCAATACAAGATTCCTCCAAAGGGGTTCATGATTACAGAAAATATAGACACCTTTGCTAACAGTTGACAAAATACCTAAATGGGTACCTTCCAAAAGACCTAAAATATCAAGAACAAGCTCATCAGTTAAAGTCTGAAGATTACCTAGACCAGCATTTCTTGAATTATGAGATGATGGGTTGAAATAAAGATTCCCAAGTGGCTGAACTCCGTAGGAATCTGATTGTGCTGAAGATTTCAAACTGAAACCTTCCTCCTCCTCTTCTTCTTCTTCTTCTGGTGCTAATTGGTATGGTTCCGCTACAGTTTCTTCTTTTGCAGAAACAAAAATTCTCTTCGATTTCTTAATCTTACCATTTTTTCTCTTTCGTTTTTGCTGCTTGAATAACAAGCTCTTGGAACCCAGCATTGTTGAAGTTGTGAAGTATAGTTTGAGCCGCCAAAGCCTTGAGGTTTTTCACTGAGAGTAGTATTTGCAGTTTCTCCTACAAAAACAAAGGGGGTTTTGCCCCTGGTTTAGAACGTACAACACTTCAATGCAGCCAAACCTGATCTATTTATAGTGCTTTTTTTTTTTTTTACTTTTTTTATGTTTATTTATAGGCATAGTATATAAACAAGAGAAAGGATAAATAGACCCTAAACTATCGTAAATCGTATGTAGATATCTGATGTTATAATTTTGGACATTGATATCTTTGTGTTCAAGAATTTGAGCATATATATCCTAAAACTAATGGTAGACCAAAAGGGGACATTGTGACGCAATTTTATCCATTGATCTGATAATGTGGATAAGATTATGTCATGTGTATATCCGTTAGTATAAAGAATATATATGTTTTAGTTTTTGGACAAAGGGGCACCGATTCCAAAAAATATGACGAAATATATCTGCATATCATTTACGATAGACCCTCAAACTTAACTTCAACTTTGAGAATACCCAACAAAACATCTTAATTTGATATTTTGACAACTAAATAACAATATAATCAGTAAAACCCCACAAATGAGGTACGAGAAAAGTAGAATGTAGGCAAATTTTATCACTGTCTCACGAAGATAGAAAGATTATTCTTTTTTTAATTCAAAAGCAACAAATCCCGATAGAAACTTGTGTGACACAAGCAATACAAGTTAAAGTGAGACGTAAGACCAATTCATTAACACGTCGTAGTAGACGACTAAGAAAGAAGTTTTTAGACAACGAATACAAAAGTGCAATAAGCACTAAAATCTGATTGACAAAAAAAGAAAAAGTACCAAGAGAAAAAATTCATTCACAAGTTGTAATATACAGGTAAAAAGAAAAATAAAAACTTGAGTAGAAACCAAACAAGCCATATTGATCACAATTATTCACAAGTTCCAAACTGGCAGTGGAACATCTATATTTTCGACGACACTGGTTCAGCCAAAGGTTACAATTCCATGAATTAAGGGGAAGAACACAGTGCAGAGTGAACCCACAATTTGCAGCAGCAAGAAATACAAGGGGGAGAAAGAAAGTAAAATGAAAAAGCAATCAATCTGACTACAATCCCTTTCGTACTGACGTTTATGTTACAGTCTTCAGTGATCGATGTGGACTACTTGGAGCTGGTTTTTACACCTGCGTGCTCATCAGACATCTCCACTGCTCCACATGAGGTCCCTTGTCTAAAAGCATTAGCAAGCCTGGATTGTTGGTCGATGATCCAAATGGGTACCTAACAAGTATCAAGATTTAATCGAATGTTAAAAGTTGCTCAAACAAACAACTAAACTCAAGCAGACAGAAAGGGAAATAGGTTGTTGCTTTCTTTTCTAAGGTAAGAGAATCGTAGGAAGTTGAAGGAGTATAGAAACAATTTATTGAAAAGAAACCGGATTGCAAGGATCAACTCACTTGCATCTGCGTGCTTTTCTTCTCCATAAAACAAAGCATGTGATCCACTGAATAAAAAAGAAAATAAGATAAATCAGCTTAAGTATAAATCAGAAGACAACACAGAAACAGGAAGGCAAAATAAGAAAGGCGGATTGACGGAGATGAGAGAGAAATATTGATGTCAGAATAAAACAAATCGATTTTCTATGATTCTAAGCTAGGTCCACATTGTTTCTAGAGATTGTAGGTCATTTGAGACAACTTAACAACATGACTTTAGGTCTACCTTGTTCACTTTAGTGTCATCAATGTAATAGAAGAAAAATCAAATGGTAATTATGATATTTTGACCCTAGAACCCCTTCTCCTCACAGGAAATAAACAATTAGTTCTAGAGCTTTGTGTTAACTGTCCATGTCCAAAAAGGACAAACATGGCTATACAGGAAGATGCCTGTGAAAATGCATCAAGATCCAAGTAATGTCACAATGACCTGGCAAAATAATCTGTATACTTGCCATTTGAAATGTGATTCTGCTTTCAAATTTCATGGGTTAGGAACAGCTCTTCCCATTTGAGAATGGACTTCTTGATTAGACATAAGCCCAAGACACTAATTCTTATGATATTATCTGGTGACTTGATTGAAGATCAAGTGTATTTGGATTAAACTTATTGAAACATCTTTAACATAATTTGCTCCAAACACCAGCTCTGAGCCACACCACACCTCACTCATAGTTTATCCAAAAAGAAAAAGACAATATCACAAAAGCTAACTCAAGATCCGGCAGAGGTTTCAGAAAGAGACAACCTAATTCATTCTCAGTTTTTCCTTTTTAGGTGACCGAAGGTTTCTCTCGCTCCATGCTCAGCAGAAAATGTTTTATTTATCCTAAATTCTAAATGGTTTATCTTAATACACAAAGCAGCTTACAGAGATTGCCCCCAAAGTCTCAACAAGAAGAAAGCTAAGAAATGGGAAGACAGATTCTCACAGCACTAATTCAGAGTGCAGCAAATAAATCACCATCTTGCATGAAATAAAGCACTCAAAAGAACTCAAACCTTTTTGTTTTTAGATAATTGCAACAAGAACTCAAGAACATTAATTAATTAACACAATGACAAAAGTGTGTTCTATGTATCAACCTTTCTAATACATTGTATAATTACATAACTTTGGCATTAATAGACTACCCCAAAAATTTTAAACGTCACAGCAGAAACACTTACATTATGGCATTTAGGTACATTACACACATTTTTAGTTTAACACCACAAGATTCAAAAGTGTTCTTTATTTCTTAAACTTCATGTCAAGTGAAAGTCAAACTAAGATTAAAAAAGAAATTGAAATGGAGGGAGTATATGTTTACTGTCACAAAGTTGCTTCTAAATGTCCATGCAATGAGCCAATAGCCCAAAATTTGTGCTTTCACTTTGGACAAAGACCATAAGTATAATCATAACAGAGAAAACCAAGCTATTGCAAACCATAAAGTTAACACAGATTAATAATACCTTGAATATAGACATGCATGAAAAGCTCCCAATTACAGATGTCTTCTTTGCAGGTTTTCTCACGGCTGGAGACATCTCTTTGCATAACTGCTGAGCAATCTCCTTGAGCAATATCACCTGTGCTTTATCAGTCCGCATAGCAATCATAGCCTGTCTCATTGATTCCCGGTCAGCCTCAAGTGCCTGGAGCCTAAAATACAACTTTGTGACCTCTGGATCTCCAAAATCTGTGTTATTTAATGAATCCCTTGGGGTATAGTCGTCAACCATTCCAGCTGAAGACTTGAGTTCTGACACACCATTATATCCAGCCCCCTGATGTACAGAATCAATTGTGTAAACTCGGTCACTCATGTCATCTCCAATTTCTGATGAATTATCCACCTTCCTCAAGTTTGAACGCTCTTCTGTTTGTGAATATTCTGTTTTTCTAATACTCCCACCAAATCTTGGAGAATCTGAGATGAAATCTGAGTTAATTTCTTTATTTGTAATGAAGGGAGATCCTACACTATCAGTTGAAAACTTTCTAAGATGTCTATTCCTCCTTGGGGAATGACCAACTATCACTTTTTCAAGTATGTTGTTCTTGAAAAGATCCCCATCAGTGCTTCTTGGAGTCCTCTCCAATTGATTGATCCTATGCTCCAAATCCCGCAATTGGTCACACGAACGTGGGGTCTCTTCAAATGCATATTTCTCAACATCAACAATGTCATTATCAAATTCTGTGTATACTTGATTCTCATTAATAGTGCATTTCAATGGAGGGTAATCGAAGGGAGGAACTTCGAATTGCCCATTGATAGTCTCGGAGATACTATTGTTCCGACTAAAACGTCCCTTTTCTGTCTCACAATCACCCTCAGCCTCAGATTCTGTTAGCCCATAACTCATCATTCTATGCTTATACATTTGCACCTCACAAGTCAATGATTGAATTGATTGCTCCCTCTTGTATAATATATCCTCCAACGCCATAATCTCCTGCTGATCATGCGCCGTTTTCTCCTCAGTGTACCTCTTGAATTGTTTAAATTCCATCTGAACCTCTGCCTTCTCTCCTTGCAACCTCAAAATCATGGACATGGCCTCATTCGCCGCCGAGGAAGACGCATTTCGTTCTTCCTCCAACTCAGCACCTAAATCCTGAATTGTGTGTTGTTGCTTACTTACCATTTCCCTAAGTGCTGTACATTCATTTTCAATTTCAATACGAGCATTCAGAGGTAAGACAAAGCCTGGGATCATAAACTTATTCTCATTATATTCATCAAATTTTCGCTTCACAGATCGGAGCCAAGTCCCTGAATAGGACCTGTTCATTGCAGAACAACTGCTGCACCCGCAGTAACAACAGTTGACCTGGCTGGTCGTCGGGGGAGAATTTTGAGAATCCATATTCTATTGCACATCCAATCAATCGTCCAGCCTCAATTCAGAAATTGATTCCTCAAATAGAATCATAAAAGAAAACCAGGAAAAAATAACAGAAATACCACAAATTAAAAGACGATTAATCCTGTACAACAAGCTCTCAATCCCTCCATCTTCGATAAAATGTTTATGTCTATATGTATACCCCTCGACTTCACATAGGATGAATTCCTCCTTCCCTCAGTTGCAATACAGAATACAAATTCCTGCAAAAACACCCACATTTTTTTCAATCCCAATCCTACCGCACAATACCCTATAGTTAGGTTCACATTGCTATACTCCAAAAAAAAAAATAGCTGAACACCAACAATAATTAATACATGAATAGCTATGTGCAATGCCTAGGCAAAGATTAGCTTCATACCATCAATGTTGATGCCCATATGTATTTCCACATTTTACTCAATACATAAATAATTCTACATCACCACCATTATCAAAGAAAAAAAAACTACACATTTCACATAATTTAAGCAGAGGTTTCTACCCAAAACAAAACGGTTGTATCCCTACTCCGTTTGGATGGCTGTTACGTATTATTTCATAAAGTAACATATCATATCGTTACATAATATCACACGTCAACAATCTGAACCATTAAACCTACGTTAATAAAATTATCACACCAAATCAATCCTTACGCAAAATGAAAATTATAATCAATCAAAACAGACATTGCATTTAAACATGATCAATATTCCTTATATGAAAACCACAAAAAATCAAACAAATGCAAATCGATGCACATAAATACGAACAAATATATATTTACACATCTAAAATTGATCGAAAAAAAAATTAAAAAAAAAACGACCATGAAATTAAGGTACCTGAAAATCATACGGTATAGCTGTAGCTGAGAAACGGAGGTGAAATTCTCCCGGAAAAAATGGAAATTATCGTTCTAGCTCCCCGGAGAATTGAAGAAATCGAGAAAAATGAAAATAGAGAGATAGAGAGAGAGAGAAAAAGAGGGATAGAGGAAAAAAAAAAAGAAAAATTAAACGTGGGAGAGAGAAAAGAAGGGAATTGAAAACCCTAAATTTGTGTAATTTTTTTTTTTGGTTTTGTTTTCCCCAAATTTGTTAACTGTTTTCTGATAATTTTTTTTCCTTTTCTTTTCTCTCTAGTTCTTTTAACATATGAAAATGTGAGATAATTTAGAGAGGAAGAGAAAAGGGGTGAGTTTTGGAATTTCACTATTGTTGCTAAGCTAGAGAAGGGGGAACTTTGGTTGAGAGTTTTTTACGGAAACCGCGTACTAATGTTTGATTAGATAATTAATTATCTAACAGAATTAGAAAAAAAAGTAATATATACGTGTTGATATAATCTAAGATATTAGGCAATTAGTAGTTGCTAGTATACGTCCTTAAATACTCCATCTAATCGAATTTTAAGAATGGATTTATTTATCATGTATAGATGTGATATATACGTATTGATATAATCTAAGAAATTAGGTAATTAAAAATTATTAGTATATGTTCTTAAAACACTTCATCTACTCAAATTTTAAGGAAGAGCATTTTTATTATCTTGCGTTAATGTCTTTTTTTGTGTGTGTGTTTATGTAAGATATTTTATTGTTTTTTTTCATTCGGTGTTTGAAATTCATATGAAAGCTCGATTAAATTTGAATCACGCTTTGCAGAATTCATTTGCAAGTGATGCTCCCATAGTATTTTCTCTATATTCATAGCTCGAATTCGAGACCTCTGAATAAGGATGAAACTCCCCTGCCAATTCATCATTAACACATGTTAATTCTATTGAAAGACTAATATATGTCATATCATTGAAGATCTTAGATAATATTTTCTCTATATTCATAGCTCGAATTTGAGACCTCTGATTAAGGATGAAACACTCCTACCAATTCAACATTAACATATGTTAATTCTATTGAAAGACTAATATATGTCATATCCTTGGAGATCTTGGTTTGACAGAATCCTTGCCTAGTGAGGGCCATGTTTTCTCTAGGATTGTGTTTTTTTTTTTAATTTCAATTTTAGTGTTGAACTAATAATTAATTAAATGCTTTGGTTAAATTAAATGAAGAATATCTTATAATTTTTTTGGCTGAATCTTTGATGGTGTCTACCTGATTCTATTAAATATATTTTTAAAAAACTTTACATAGATTAATCAAATTTAATTATTAACTAAATTTTTCATATGTGCTTTTTACTCGATTATCAATTCAAAAAATTTAAGTAGAAATTTGAATAATAAATTTTGCGCAAAATAGTATTGTAATTTTTTTTTTGTGAATATATATAACCTATTCACACGAATCAATAAAAATGGTCAATGGAACTTTCTTATTAGTTAAATGTAATAATATATGTTTTTTTTTTTAATTTGATCAGGTTCAATCATTTTTTAGTCATATCTTACTAATATTACCATATACTCGATATTTGTTGTATATTTTTTTGTCATCTAACAAGATGTATTTTGCACGTATATTTCATGTTAAATTGTTTAGGTGTCGTGTGAAATTGTAAAGAAAATAACTACATTTTAATCTATCCGGACAATTCTTTGTATATTAATTTTTTATTTTATAAGTTATAACATAATAAATGACGTTTTTGTTGTTGGCTCTCCTATTTGACTTCTCAATTGACTGTATACATAAACCAAAGATAGTTATCTTACTTTTCGTAAATTATTGGGAAAGGTTTTCTTTTTTTCTTCTTAAAAAAACTATAAATTAAAATTTAAGAATATATTCGTTCTCTTAAATCATATATATAATCACTTGTACATCTTACACCAAACAAAGATATAGTCCACTGTCCATATACTTGTAAACGATTTTCAATTTATTCAACCAAGCATGATTATTCAAAAAAAAAAAACATTGTGTTATCATATATATATATATATATATATATATATATATATATAGGGTTAGTATAATCATATGAAAAATAATTGGTCAAAAGTTAATATTAGAAAAGATGGAAGATAGAAATAATTATAGAATTTATAATATTATAAAAAATAAAATAAAAGAGCGTGAATAAAGTTTGCAATAATTAATGATAACTAAGAAAATTATATTGTTATAAATAAAGGATTAATGTTGAATAGTTAATTTCTAATAATTTTTTATACTTATATAAATAAATGGGACTTTTAATTAATGTTACTATTTTTTTTATAGTTATTAGATTTAAATTAAGTGTAGAGGCAAATTATAAATGTTTATTCCATATTACTGAATATGAAGTTTATTTTATAAATGAAAATTTTTAAATGATTCATGTATATACACATATTTACGTATATATTGTGAGTTTTTTTAGAAGATCTTGAAGTTAAAAAATCTTGTTAACTTGATAATATATTCATGACATATATAATACTTTAACTTAAATAAAAATACCTACCCTATATTATGACATATATAATACTTTAACTTAAATAAAAATACCTACCCAAGTATAAATATATATATTTGTATTAATAAAATTATTTTTCTCGTTAAAGTTATCTATATTAAATAAATAATAAAAATTAAACTATACAAACTTCAAACTGGCGTCATCACAAGTCATATGAACTTTTCTTCGTATAAAATATTAAAATATTAAGTAATAGTAAATAATTAAAACAAAAGGGCAATTTTTATATAATAATACATATTTTTAAGCAAACTTCATGACAATTTAAATCACATGAGTATCATTGATAAATAAAGTCATTCTTTTGTCTTGAGCATCAAAAGAAACCGCGACAATACTCTAAATTTTAGGAAAAAATATTCATAAGCATATATCTACCTAACAAGAAAATTTGCTAACAAAAACAAATGAAATTAGACTGCACCATGTTAACTTCATATATTAGAACATTACATACTAATATATATATATTAAGTAAAAAAAATATTTATCATCAAAATTATTTTCCTCAAGTACTAAAGGTTATGGAATCTACCCTATTAGAATAAAACGATTTACTTTATCAGAATAGTGGTACATTATATTCCGTTAAACATTAAACTCAATGAACAATATAAATAACACAAAAAAAAAAAAAAATGCAAGAAGAAGAATAGTAGAAGATTTTTTAAAAAATCGCGGTTGAAAAATGAGGGGAAGTCCATCTAATTATAGTCAACAAAAGGTAGTATGAACATGTTTTTTTTGTGTTTTATCTGAAAAGTCATGACCTTTTCGAGAAGTCACAACACTTTGGAAAAGTCACAAATTATCGAAAAAGTTACAACTCATAAAAAAAGTTACAACATTTAGAAAAGTCACAACTCATAAAAGAAGATACAACATTTGGAAAAGTCCCAACTTATTTAAAAAGTCACAACCTTTGAAAAAAATCACAACTTATCGGAAAAGCCACACCCTAAGTAAGGATATTATAATAATTTAACATTCAGGTTAGGAGTCATGCTTATAAGGTAGTATAGATATGGCATATATACAATATTAGAATTCACTTTTCTCAACTTTCTCGCTCGCCTCTCTACTTCCTCTAATATGTAACTACAAATTGTAATAAGCAAACTGTATGGAGTATAAATAAGTTATTTTGAGCGATTATATACGATTTTTTAAAAATATACATTATACCCTAAAAACTTCTCAAAATAACAAAAAGAATAATTTGTAGTCAACTGAATGATTTGATGTGAGAATTTGAAATTACCACATCCACAATACTTCCCTGGTGAAGCCATGACGAGAACAATGGATTTAGTCGGGCCGCATTTAGTGATGGATAGGAATGACAATGGGGCGCAGGGGTGGACCCATATGGTGCCTGCCGGGTGCTCGAGCACCCATTAACTTCGTTACAAAATATATATATCTATGTAGAAATCTATAGATATTTGTATGAAATTAACATAGAGCACCTAGTGAATAAATCATATAGTTGGCCCAATGGTTCTAGGATGGGTACTTAAAACTCTTTTAGTGTTGTTCTACCAAGGTTCGAATCTCATTGTTAACACATATTTTTTACAGAGCACCCACTGATGGGGCGGGGTTGTGAGAACTTAAGGTTAGGACGGGGCGGTGGGGTTTAAGATCATGAGGGGCGGGTCAAAGTGGGTTTTTAAAAACTAATGTGGGGTGGAGCAAGTTGTAGCTATATGTGATTTTATACAAGTGATAGAACATTATTTATTTAATAATACAATTTTATAAATGTTTCTCAATTGATCTCTAAAAAAAATTTTTTAAAGTCACTATGCTATTAAATTTAATGAAGTGAATTTATTTATATGAATTTTAATTTTAGTATCTAACTTAACTAAACAAGAAAATATTATAAAAAATATGCGGAGCAAATTTATACAGGGCAAGTCTATGCGGATTGCGGGGTAGGTGGGAGAGATTGAAGATGAAAAAAGTTATTATGCGAAACAAAGCGAAATAAATTAAATTTTTTTAGATTAAGCTTATATCACCGTTCGTCGCGGCTTAATGATTTTTTAAGAAATGAAAGAGAAAATAATAGTAGTTCTTTTATGAAAAAGTAACCAAAATGGAGTTTAATGTGATTAAAATATTTCTTTGAAGCTAATTAAAGAATATAAAATATTTTGTTTGATACGTGGGTTTATAGTCAAAACTTAACATGTTTCTTCGACAAATTTATTAGATTTAGGATAAAGAATTAAATGAATACATGTTATTGCGCATTAAAATTAAGGATCATTTTAATTAGAACCAATCATTAAAAACAATAAGTTAATTTGTAATAAATCATTGACATCACTAACTATTAATCCACATTATTATTATCGAATTGTCATAGCATAACAAATTTTTTGATATCGTAATTTAATAAAACACATGATTCGAAAAAAAAATTTATGCTTTTTAAAGTGAAGATTGAACATAAAATAATTTTTTATGTGTCGTATATCCTCGATTAATGCAACCTCATTATGATATATATTTTAAATTTTCTGATCGTTAGTATGATATTTGAATTTTAGAAATAACAGACACATTAATATGATATTTGTATATTATAATTTTATTATATAATAAATGTTAAAAAATTATATTTACATATATAAATTGTGCATATTAAAAAATTGTTGTCGAAAATATGAATAAAGATAATCATATAAAATGTACAATATTTAATAGAATTTATTTCATAAATATAGGATGTACCAGAAATTCAAATGTAAAACAATTTGTTAATTTCTTTACTTAGAAATATCTTTCAATTACGAAAAAACACTCATATTTTTTCTCCTATCGTTCTCCACCAAATTAGAGTTAATTGAATCTCTTTGAATTATGTTGAGGCAATGACCAAGTCTAGATAACTGTTTATCAAAAAATACAAGTCTCTAATAAAATCATAAAATCACATTGCAGTCGAGATAATTGTACAACAAACGATTGAAGCTAAAAAATATATATATGTTTAGAATAGCCGTATGTTAAAATAGTTCCAATCTATTACCCCCTTATGTCCCTTTTTATTTGTTCAATTTTGACTTCTTATTTCTTTTTTATTCATTATTTTTGACAAATCAAAACGTGATAATATTTTTTTACCTATTTTATATTTAATTTATTTAAAGAGTTGATGTAATTTTCAATACTACCAGTTAATAGTAATAGAATGCTAAATCTACTATTAAGTAAAAAATAAATAAGTAAATAATAATAAAAAAAGTATAATATATAATCGAAAGAGTTAATTAATCAAAGAATATATTCACTATGTAGATCGAGATATGATTATCAATTATTCAATTTAAATTCAAAATCTAACATTTTTTAATTATTTAATAAAAACAAATAAAGCCTTTAGACAACAATTTGATTACTTTAAAAAGAACTTTTGGAAACTAAACATTACTCTAAAAACAGAAAAAAAATAATTAATCACATTAATTAATTTATATTTATTCAAAACACCACCTTATTTTTCACGAAAACCATAAAAATAGTTAATTGTCGGTAACCCCTAAATCGCCGTCAAGTAGACCTATGACGTGTCAGCTTTTCATATGCTGTCTTCTTTTAACTCTTTTTTTTTTCAACAATCAGTAAAGTTTCTATAAACAGCATAATAATTACTGTCTCAATAATAATTGTTTATTATTGACTTGATATATTTTTTTAAAATATTTTTAATAATTTTGTTATGTAAAAATCAATTTTTGAAATGAAAATATATTTATATTAATTTAAATATTCGAAATTTCTACATCAATCAGATGAAAAGATGTATCATAAAATGTTAGTAAATATTTTATTGGTTTGATTCTAAAAAGAAAAATTACGATAATATGTTTTGGACAAGTATTTTTATTATCGTGGACAACTATTGTTGGATACGGAGACAGTATTTCTTCTTCTCCTAATTTACCCTTTTCTTTTGCATTATTTCCAAATGTATCCTTTTTCCCCATCGAAAACCCAACCAAACAACACTCAACTTCAGAAACTCATCCTTCTCTCTCCCACCCCACCCCCCATCTGAACTCATTTCTTCATATACCCCCCCTACCCCCACCCACCCCACCCTACCCCCTACTCACCTCGCCCACATCGCCGGTGATTAGTTGATCGGACGGTGACTCTTTATCCTCAAACATGACCATGCTGAATCCTCAACCGCTGGATGTGAGTCTTCTCAACATTTCTTCTCTGAATTTTTCATTTTCTCAATCGGTATCTCTTTGTGTTTTGTAGGTTTAGTTTTTGTGAAATTCTGGTGTTAGTTATACAGATATGGTTTGCATTTGTGATCGGAAAGGGTTTTTTATTTGCGGAGAGTTAGGGTTTAGGGATTGAATTGTGTTCATTGTTTTTAATTTTGAGTTGCGATGTCAGGGATGTGAAAAAGGTAGGATTTTTGATTCGTGTGAGGGAGTTAGGGTTTTACCTGTCAATAGATCATGCTTTCGACTTGATTTTATAATGCATGTATTACTGTTCAGGCACATTTGATCTTGTATCCTCCATCAGGTTGGCCGTAGAACATTCAAATTGCAGAAACACTTGCCGCAACACCAATGCTATCAAATTAAAAACAGATGCCTAATCTGAACTCATCTACCCCAAATAAAGCAAGCAGCTTTACTAGGTCCTAGTAAAGCTGCTTGCTTTATTTGGGGTAGATGAGCTCAGGTTGGTGTTTTTTATTTGATTCTTTTTGATAACCATTTGTGTTGCAGAAAGTTTTTCTGCATTATGAATGATCTACGGCCAACCTGATGGAGGATACAAGCGTATGTGTTGGGTAAATTTGTCTTGGGAGGTTGGGACAGATGAGCTCACACTAATCTCTGAAATCCTTTTTTTTTCTTGGGACAATTCAGCAGCAGGAAGACGAGGAGATGCTTGTGCCACATTCTGAATTAGTTGAAGGTCCTCAGCCTTTAGTCGAAGGGCCTCAGCCAATGGAAGGTTGTTCCTCTTTTAGTTGTTACTGTTTTGGTCTCTTCTATGTTTAAGAATAGATTAATTAGTCTTATGTTTGGCTTCGTTTTTGTTATAACATTTTGATGTGATCATATGGTGAATTTACTTAACAGTGGCAGCTTCTGAGAATGCTACTACTGGGGAGAACCAAGCCGTGGACGAGCCTCAGGCTTCCCGGTTTACATGGACAATTGATGAATTCTCTCGGTTATCTGTGAAGAAGCTATATTCTGAGCCTTTTGTTGTTGGTAGTTATAAATGGTGAGTGGCATTTGTCATTTACACTGGTGGTTAAATTTTGATATTTTTTTTAAAAAATTGGGTTATAATTGTCCTATGGCTGGGATTGGTTTGTAGGAGAGTGCTTATATTTCCAAAAGGAAACAACGTGGAGTGTTTGTCAATGTATTTAGATGTGGCAGATTCAGCTACATTGCCATATGGGTGGAACAGATATGCGCAGTTCAGCTTAACAGTTGTAAATCAAATAAACCCCAAATATTCAGTGAAAAAAGGTATTTTCTTGTCATGTATCCGTGCAGCTTAAGATTGAATCCCAAATTCGTTTGTATGATTATTTGGAAGTCAGTTTTTTTTTTCCCTTGGTTGCCATTTCATCTGTCTGGGAATATTCTCTGTTTCTCCCTCAGTTGAAGTACACTTATTTGAACTCTGTTTAGGAAAAAGAATTAAAAAACAGTGTCTTACCTTTCCCGACATTGTATGTATATTTTTAATTTTCTTTTGAATTGACTTCCTTTTCTTATTGTCATAAAAACCAACATCTTTTAAAACTTTTTGAAACGATACGGCCTAGCACTCACAACCTATCACCAACACAAGAAAATATTTAAGTCATTGGAGTGATACAAAAGGTGCCATTTATAACATTACTGTTTTCAAAAAAAAAAAAAGGTGCCATTTATAACATTACTGTTTTCAAAAAAAAAAAAAAGGTGCCATTTATGTAATAATCTAAGTTTCTTTTATTAATAAGTAATTCTAGGGTTTAGTTTTATTAGTCTAGTCTAGATTTTGGTGAATGAGTGTTCTACTTGTTGGTGAGTGATTAAAGAATATCCCTTTAGTGAACCCATTTGGATTTCCCTTGTTATGGTGGACGGTGGAGTGTGGACCCATTAGTGAGTTCAATCTCTCTTCCCTTGGATTCGTTATCCATGCTTTCTTCTAATTTCTGTTTTCCCCTTGTCTAATTTCTTGTGTTATTCCTTTGTTTTATCTTATTTCTTTACTTGTCTAATTTCCCTCTGACTCTGTTCAGCCCGGAACAAACATATGGCGAATATTTACCTATTTATTGCATTTAATATGTGGAAATATACTTCATCCTATTGCTTTAAGCAAATTTGCAACTTTGTTACTCCAGGCTGCTCCAAATTCCTGAACGAGGCTTCATAAACTATATTAAGCTTGCTGTTAATATTCTGGAGACTTATCCTGCCACATCATTAAAAAGAAAGAATGAGATTCCTTAAACTGAAAATTGCAAGTCAAAGGTTTTTGAGCTTTTGACATTATATGAGTAATTTCTTTGGCCTGTGAACTTGTATAGGATTAAGTGATCTACAAGTTTGTTAGGAGATTGTCTTGATTGTGAGATTCGTGAACTGAATGGCCAGGGAGCCCGAGATGTCGGTTAGTGCTGACGATTTGAGTTTGATTCATCCTGGCATGAATTTGATATTTTTTCTTTGTTGCAGAGACGCAGCACCAGTTTAACCAAAGAGAGAGTGATTGGGGCTTCACATCATTCATGCTTCTAAGTGATCTTTATGATCCCAACAAGGGATATCTTGTAAATGATAAAGTTGTTATTGAAGCTGATGTTGCTGTAAGGAAGGTCATTGATTACTGGACATATGACTCGAAGAAAGAGACGGGATATGTTGGGCTTAAGAATCAGGGAGCTACTTGTTACATGAACTCTCTCCTTCAAACCTTGTACCATATCCCCTACTTTAGAAAGGTTAGCACACGTTCTAAGTTTTTAGTAAGTATATCTTTGTATTGTCCCCAGACCCCACTTGGTGTGATTTCACTAAGCTTGTTGTTGTTGGTCTTGTATATCTTTTGTATTGATTCTAGAATGTGAATCTTTTTTTGTTTTGGTCCCGCCAGGCTGTGTATCATATGCCAACCACAGAGAATGACATGCCATCAGGGAGCATTCCATTGGCTCTGCAAAGTTTATTTTATAAGCTCCAATATAGTGATACCAGTGTGGCGACTAAAGAATTGACAAAATCTTTCGGATGGGACACTTATGATTCATTCATGCAGCATGACGTGCAAGAACTAAACAGAGTGTTGTGTGAAAAGCTTGAAGACAAGATGAAGGTTTGTTTATAAAATGACTTATTGCAAATTCTAAAGATCTTATTGGATCTTCTAATGATTGCTTTTGTCCAGGGTACGGTTGTGGAAGGGACAATTCAGAAGTTATTTGAGGGGCACCATATGAATTACATAGAATGTATCAATGTGGACTTCAAATCAACGAGAAAAGAGTCATTTTATGGTATGTATCGGGTTTGCCCCCTGTATCCTGAATGCCTGTTCATGGACTTATTTTTTGTATAAACTTCTGCAGATCTTCAGCTCGATGTTAAAGGCTGCCGCGATGTTTATGCTTCTTTTGACAAATATGTTGAAGTTGAACGTCTAGAAGGCGATAATAAGTACCATGCTGAAGCACATGGTTTGCAGGTTCAGTACTCTATCTATTAGCAATACATTGATGGCCTTAGTTGTGGTTGCATGTTCTCAATTTTACCAGTAAAGTATCAAAAAGCAAGATCAATTATTTTTTATGGTCCTTGTTGAACTTGAGAAGATCTATTTTTGATGATAATTTGTAAATGGTCACACAAAACAATGGAATCTAGAAGCTTAGTGTGAATCCAAATAGATCAGACGTTGAGTTTGTTATTCACTAGTGGCTCTCTAAAACATTAAACCATCTATATTTCTTGTGAAAATGCAACAAGAAAATAATCGTCTTGTCTAAGTAGGCATATAATTTGGAGCATAATCTTGCTTCTGGTTTTGTGTTGCCATCTTTTTGGGGGCTGAGGGTGTTGGTTGTTCGCTAATGTAAATTAAAATTTTCAAAGGATGAGGGTTAGTGTTCTTAAAACTAAGGGAAACATCTTGTTTGACGAGTTTTATTTGTGGAAGCATCAAGCATCATACTTAGAATCGTATTCTGTGGGGATGGGGCTAGGTTGGTCCTACCCATTATGCAGAAAACCAAAAAAAAACATGAAATGCCCTTCCAGCGTGTTGAATTTAAAGATACTTGAACTCATAAAACTAAAGAGTAGAGAATATCACAAAGGATACAACATTAGCATTTTCAAAATAAAAATGTCAGAAAGGACTTCCTTAAGTCAGCAACTGCCTATTTGTTACCTTTTTCCTTTCTCTGGTTGTGAATTGTGATTGCTGACCACCTCATAAAGAAAAAAAAAAGGAAAAAAAAAAAGAATTCATCATATTAAAAATGATATTGAGTTGCTGTTTTGGATATCAGGATGCAAAAAAGGGTGTACTATTTATTGACTTCCCTCCAGTTCTTCAGCTTCAGTTAAAGAGGTTCGAATATGATTTCATGCGAGATACTATGGTTAAGGTTAGTACCAGTTTCTTCTTTCTCAGCCTGCTTTATGATTTGATTTCTAGTATTACGGTTTGTTGCATATTCCCTTCGTAAAACAGTGTTATTTCCTATATTTATTTCAAGCATTTACCTTTGACAAAAGAACTAGATACCTTTTAACACTGCTGGTTCATGTAGCTTTTGGGTTGTTTCATGGATTTTGTTGAGTGAGTGTTGTTCCCTGTTTGGGGTTCCAAACATTTATGTTCAACAAAAGAAGTATATTTCTTTGATATTCTACGATATTATCCAAAATAATGGGGCAAAGCAAAGGAAGTTGAAAACAATTTAAGAAATGAAAGAAAACGAACGAAAATGAACCTGTTAAATTGAAACTGTAACATTTCTATTTCACAGAGTACTTAATTAGTACTGAAAAACCATATTTACAAAAGCAGAAAGTAAGTATAATCTATCCAAAAACTGAACCAAATCTAGATGGAACCTTAAGTGTAATCTATCCAAAAACTGAACCAAATCTAGATGGAACCTAAAGCATCTATGATTGACTCAGTTTCATTGGAGTAGACATTTGTACACCAAAAGCAGAACAACAAAATACACTTAAGATTAACTTCTTGCAGGTTGTTGTTCCTATTCTCAAAACATCTCTCGTTTCTCTCCCTCCATATAGTCCACCAAATACTATCAGGGATCATCCGCCATCTTTCTCTGTTAAAAGAACTAGATATAAAGGGAAAAACCAAAGTGGAAGAATTGTGTTCATGATTTTCTTGAATTGTGAAACCGGATTATATTTCTTTTAAGGCGTTATTTGGTAGTTGAAATATTTTCCATGAAATTTTTTCTAATTTTTTATTTGCCGAAGGTGGGCACAAATTTTGTCTTCCATGAAAGAAAAGAATCCATGGAACATGAAAGAAAAGATCCCCCCTTTTGTATCTTTCCATATACTTGGATGCCTTAATGAAATCTCACTTCATCAAGAAAACAAAACAAAAAAAAGAAATCATAGAACATGATTTATTCTTCACTGTAATTCTTCTGCATCAATTTGAATACCGTTGTATTGTCTCCTAAAAAATTGTCTTGTTACCGACTATTAACTTTGTTTCCAACCAACAACCATCGTGACCCCCAAATCTTCTGTCCTGCTACGATCAGCTGCTGTCAATTTTGTTTGTCTAACTAAAGTTTGAACATCTGAAAACTGTACTTTTATTTGTTAAAGCATTCTATACTGTGAATATCTGGAATTTTAGTTTAGATGTGTAGTGTCCTAGTTCAGTTTCAAAAAAAATTGTGTAGTGTTCTGGTTCTCACTTGTGACTGTCTTTGATCCTCTGTTGCAGATAAATGACCGCTATGAATTTCCTCTAGAGCTTGACCTTGATAGGGAGAACGGAAAATATTTGTCTCCTGATGCAGATAGGAGTGTACGGAATCTCTATACACTTCATAGGTAAATTTAGCTATCTTTTCAATGTGTATGTGCAGATAAACACACTGGCATGCAGTCCCAATTATTGTCTTTCTTTGAACTTCATTGTCTATTCAGCATAGTATGAAGTGTCTGTCTTTTTCGCTGATAAGCGAAGTTATTATATTCACATTAAATCAAAAGCTAAGTTGGTGCTATGTAAGCTTTTCAATTACATCTCTTAGACGCACAGGATGAGTCATTGCATCTTCCTGATTAGTCTGCATCCTTCAAAAATTTAAGCGAAAATAGAACATATTTTGTCAAACATCTATGCTTCAAGCTATACACTGTTCTTACCTCCCTCTCTCTCTCTCTCTCTCTCTCTCTCCTTTTTTTTTTTTAATTATAAATATCTGAGAGATCTCCAAGGATCAGTGGTGTATGATTTGAAATTTGGTGCATAATGCGCCCACCCTCTTACCTTCTCCATTTAAGTACCTGACTTTTGTCTGCAGCAGGATTCAGACCAATGATTTGCGCCTAACCCTCAAATAATGCGGTGGGCTCTTGGCTCTAGACAAAGCCTTTGGTGTGTGCGTGTGTGTGTGTCAAAATATCAACTATTTTTTTCTGTTTATATATGCCACATAATGCATAGGTGAGCAGTGAGCTGTATCCCGCAACTTCTTCTTTGCGGATTATTCACTTCTCATGCTTGAAGCATTTATTACTTACCTAAATCAGATAATTCATTACTTGACATAAGCAAGATTTAGAAAGCTTCTCTATGAAGCTGCTGTGTTTTCCCCAACTCTGTATTCTGGCCCAAAATACCCATGTAACATGGAGCAAAGCTGACTTACAAATAATTCCCAGTCCTCGAATACCAACTATGACTTTGCTATGGTTTCCCCATTATCTAGTTATCTAGGACTACGGTGCGAAGTCTTCGGTGTAACTCAACTACGCTTAATTCACTTACATCTATTTTTGTGTCTGCTTCTTCTTCTAAACCATATGTACCACGAAGATCTGTTTATAGTTGCTAAGATTCAATTTTTCTTTTTTGTTCTAAATCTTATTTACCCTCTCCTTTTTTTTTTTCCTTACAAAATTTTAGTTACTTGCTTTCATTCTCTTATGTTTTATCTATTTAATATTTTACTAGGAATGTCACCTTTCTGTGTTCTGTTGGTTTGCATGTGTAGAGCTCAGTAGTTCTGATTACAAATTATGTTGGAAATATTGAAAACAATGAATCAATATAAACTGTCATTGAATCTGATAAGTTTTGCCTTTGAGGGCGTTGTTTGTGTTTTGATATTTTGGGACATATTATTATGAGATTCCTTATAAACGAAACTATTTCCTTTTGTTTTTTTTAGTGTTGTGATAGTTTCAAGCCATTGGCTTACCTAGGTGTGTGGCATTGTCTTTTATCTTTCTACTATGAGTATCAACTTGCTTTTCTTAATGGCAGTGTGTTGGTTCATAGCGGCGGTGTGCATGGTGGACATTATTATGCTTTCATCAGGCCAACACTGTCAGATCAATGGTATGCACTCTTTGTAAAACATTCGTCACTGTCTCTACTGTACATTTCCTGCAGTATCACAGAGCAGTAGGGAAAATTCTGCATCATATCGTATTGTCATACAGTTAAAATTAATTAATTGATGATGTAAGTTGAGCTCTGATTGAATGTGATTATTTGGTTCTATATTAGGTATAAGTTTGATGATGAACGGGTGACAAAAGAAGACAATAAGAGGGCTCTAGAGGAACAATATGGTGGAGAGGAGGAGGTATACGCCTCTAACAGCACATCTAATTTGTGTCATGCTTTGATTCTTACTTCTGCTTTTACAGTTGCCACAGACAAATCCCGGCTTCAATAACACTCCCTTCAAGTTTACAAAATACTCCAATGCTTACATGCTTGTTTATATACGTGAGAGTGACAAGGATAAAATAATCTGTGATGTTGGCGAGAAGGACATCGCAGAACACTTAAGGGTATGATTGTCAAAAGTTTCCATGCAAGAAATAGATATTCTGTACCTGTTGTTCAGTTCACCATGTTTTTGTTCCATTTTAGATAAGGTTGAAGAAAGAACAAGAAGAAAAGGAGGACAAGAGACGATACAAAGCACAGGCCCACCTGTATACAATCATCAAGGTCATTTTCAAATGGTTTAGTTGTCCAATATTAAGTTTCTCTCAATATGCTGTGTTAATCTACTCGTATGTAGGTTGCACGGGATGAGGATCTTAGAGAACAGATTGGTAAGGAGATATATTTTGATCTTGTTGATCATGACAAAGTTCGTAGCTTTCGAATCCAGAAACAGCTGCCATTTAACCTTTTCAAGGTACTTTTTACTTTCTATAATTGTTGTGCTTAGTTTGGATCCAAGTAGCACATCCAGTGATTGATCAGAATTTAACCCTTATGTCATTCCTGACTTAACTGTGTAGTTAAAGTAAATGATCTTCTCACTTGTTAGCATCAGTAAAAGACTTGTGTAGACTCATTTGGAGGAGGGAGTCAGATGAGAGATGAGAGATGAGAATGAGATAGATAGATAGAGAGTAGCAGGTCCTTTTTTTTTAATGGGATATACATCAAATAGCAGGAAGAACTAGTCCTTGCGTGTGAAAGGAGTAGCCGTGGTAAAGCATTAAGCATCAAGTACAGAGTTGATTAGAATTGTTTTGTCCCTTAGAGAGGAGGGAGTCAGATGAGAGATGAGAGATGAGAATGAGATAGATAGATAGAGAGTAGCAGGTCCTTTTTTTAATGGGATATGCATCAAATAGCTGGAAGAACTATCCTTGCGTGTGAAAGGAGTAGCCGTGGTAAAGCATTAAGCATCAAGTACAGAGTTGATTAGAATTGTTTTGTCCCTTAGAGAGGGGTATTGTGCTTGACTGCTTTCCAGGTGGTGAGTCTGTTCTCAAATTTGTCTAAAAACTCATTCCAAATTTCCAATGCTCTGTTCTTTGAACTCAAAGCTAGACCGAATACTTTGTAGGTAGAGAACCTATCTCACATTCCAGGAACTCAGCAAAAACTTGGGTTTGAGGCCCTACATTCACAGGATACAACATGCTTTTTTCTCAGTTCATGAAGCTGATACACCTTCAAACAGGATTATAATTATTTGAGGTTTAGCACATTTCTTTGTTGGCCTCACATAAAATTTCATCAGCATACAGCAAATGGGCGACGACCATGCTGTTTTCTTGTCTGCTCTTCACTTTGAAACCCCTGATCCAGCCATTAAACATAGCCCTATTCCTATTCCATCATATTGTTGACTCCTTCTGTAGCAATAATAAACAAGGAAGGTGATAGGGGATCACCTTGCCTCAGGAATGGAAACTTGACATTTCTCAAAAAAGGATCTAATCCAAATCATCCTTTTGGTACTAAAACCAATGTTTCTTAGGATGTTAAGAAGGATATCCTAATTCACCTTAGGGGTGGCAAATGGGTGGATTGAATATGGATTGATGACAATCCACCCATATAAAATATGGGTAAATATGGATTTGGTCAAACATAGTTTGGGTAACATGGTTGTAACCCACATTAATCTCCTAAAGTCAAATAAATATTAAATCAAAGCTAAATTGTTAATACCTCAACCCCTACTCCCCACCCCACTCCTATATTATTAATTTTTTTAAAATAATTTTTCATACAAAAGATTTTTTTTTTTTAAAAACTGCCCTCCCTCCCACCCCTTTTTTTAAAACTATTAATTTTTATTTTAAAATCTTTTTTGGCCAACCCAACCCCCACCCTGGGACACCTCCACCCGCACTAACCCATCCTATCCCCCCCCCCCCTCTTCTATTTTTAAAAACAAATTGTGCAATTAGGAATTTCTATGATAAGCGAGCGACATATGAGTATATATGGATTCTCATGTTTACCCGTTTTGTCCATATTTGTATGAGCTTAAATAGGTTGAAGTGCATATTTACCCATTCAAGAAAATATGAGTGATCCATTTAATTTAATATGGGAAAAATGGATCCATTTAACTTATATTGGCTGAAATTGCCACTCCTAATTCACATGCTCAAAACCTTTTTGGATATCTAGTTTACAAGGACGGCCAGATTGCTCAAACTTAAAAAAAGTAACTTATAAGATGGCTCCGACGACAGTTATCGAGTCTTTTCTCTCTCCTCCTTTCTAGGAGGGGGATCCACACTGATCCAACCTCCGGTGATCCTTCCGATCACCCGAAACTATCTTTTATTTATCTCTTTTTCTAAAAAAAATTTGACACAAACATTAGAGATAATCAGGAGGGCAAAGACAAATGGTTGGCTGAGGGGTTTCCAGGCTCAGACTCAAGGCATTAGAGATAATGTAAGGAGAACTACAGACTTGCTATATGCAGATGACTCCCTCATTTTTTATGAAGCTGACATATCTCGAATCAGACACATCAGGGCAATTCTCACCATTTTTGAAGGCTTATCTGGTCTACATGTTAATTGGCAGAATAGTTTCCTCTGCCCAGTCGACAAAGTAGTTAACATGGAACTACTTGCTGATAACCTATGCTGTCAAGTCGCAACTCTTCCTACTAAATGTCTTGGTCTTCCCCTAGGTGCTAGGAACAAAGAACCGGAGGTTTAGGGTGAAGTTTGTAGAGGTGTGACAAAAGATTGGCAAGATAGAAAAGCTAATATTCGTCTTTAGGAGGCAGACTAACTCTTGTTAGATCAGTGTTGGATTCCATTTTCTCCTACAATATGAGTTAATTTCCCATTCCCAAAAGTGTTGTGAAGAAAATAAATCAGCAACTTTTCGATGGAATGGAAAAAAGGAAAACAAAGGCAATAATCTAGTGAAGTTGGATGTTCTAACTCTCAATAAGAAGCAAGGGGGGTTAGGAATCACGAAGCTAAGATTGCAAAATTCATGCCTACAACAAAAATGGCTATGGAGGTTCTGTTATGAGGATTACCTTTATGGAGAAGAGTCATCACAGAAAAATATGGCCTCCAAAGCCACTGGAATATGGAATACTGAAGAAGTTCTGGGAACTTATGGCTGTAGTGTTTGGAAAATCATCAGAAGACTTTGGCCTCTGTTTCATAGAAACATAGCTCTAAAGGTAGGAAATGGTTTGAAGATAGATTTTTGGGGGGAGCTTTGGATAGGGGAGGAGAGTTTAAAAACTCTATTTCCTGATTGGTTCATCCTTAGTCAACAGAATAGAGCCACAACAGCCCAGGTGTGGAGACCACAAGGCTGGAATTTAGTACTCGGAAGAGCCTTATATGACTGGGAAATTGATAAGTTGCTCGTCTTCTGGACACTAAACAACTTACCTGGATTGTCTGATGTCATGAACAATATGGAAGCTTCACAACAAGGGCATGTTTACTGTGAAGTTATGCTACTGGAACAGAAATGTTACCCATACACAGTACACAACATGGCCTTGGAAGCTTATGTGGAAAACCAAGATTCCCCTAAAAACCTTTTGTTTTGTATGGTTAGTATGTAGGAAAGCTTGCCTAACTCATGAAGTACTACAAAAAAAAGGTAGATAGAATTGCTCTAGATGTTTTGTGTACATTAGATGCAGAAGTAAATAGTCATTGGTTTCTTCACTGCAAAACATCTGCAAATCTGTGGAACTTGTTCTTCTGTTTGCTTAGACTGCGCTGGGTGATTCCACAAACTACTAGAGGAATGCTTAACAGTTGGAAAGGGATTGGAAGAAGAGAATCAGAGGAGGACTAGTGGGAAATGATACCTACATGTATTTGGTGGACCTGATGGAAGGAAAGAAATGCAAGAGGTTTTGAAGACAAATTCTACAACATGCAGAAGATTTTTGGTGTAAACAGGATAGAGTGGGGTATATCTTCTTGTTGATTTCATAGGGAAATTGTAAAGCCACTTAGTCTAGTTTTGGGTTTTTGCTGGAATGGTGCCCTCTGGGTTGTAAGTGACTGTCCTCATTATCCTTGATGATGAGCACTTTCTGAATACACAGTTACTTTTTCTCAAAAAAAAGGAAGGCCTGGTTTCTTGCTATACAGTTGAATCCACAGTTCCACACACACATTAGCAATAAGAGCTATATTAATAATCTGCCTGCCTTGAATGAAAGCCATTTGTTGTTTGCTCAACTATTTGCCCACACCTTCTTCAATCTCTCTGCCACAAGTTTGGAGATAATCTTGTAAACACTGCCTATTAGACTGATAGCCTGAAATCCTTGAGTTCTTTTGCTCCATTCTTTTTGGGAATTACCTCTTCCCTTTTATCTTTTTTTTATTCCTTTTTAACAGTATGGGTATACACCACTTCCCAGCAAATTGAATCTCGTGTGGTCTCTTGTTTCTATCATTTAATTCCTTGTTAATAACCTTTCTTCAAAAATCAAGGATATAAATTTGACCTGTGGAATTGAATAACAAAGTTATTTTTGTCAAGGATGACCTCCTTGTGGTGTATAAATTCAGTGAGTTACTAATTTCTATAGCACATATCTTTGGCATGTTTAAGTGTTGTTCAATTTCTTGGATACTATCTCTTTGTGTTTGACCAAATTTTCTGTTGTTGCAGGAGGAGGTTGCAAAAGAATTGGGTATACCAGTTCAATTCCAGCGTTTCTGGATTTGGGCAAAGCGGCAAAATCACACTTACCGGCCCAATCGCCCATTAACTCCACAGGAGGAACTACAAACAGTGAGTTCTTATATCTTTCTCATTCCCATTCTGTGTCTTTAGTATTTGTTATGATGGTATTTCCCTGTTTTGGCTAATTATACTTGTCAAAGTTTCATCGCCTGTTTGCTTTAATATTGACTGCTTAATTTCTGAGTAAGTTGGATTCATTCTTTGCGGTTGAAGGTGGGTTTTCCTTTTCCAATATCAGCGTGCACCATAAAGAGGTGGTAATATGACAAGGTCTTGTGTTATGTTCTTTGGAAATGATTGGTACTTGTAATTAATCAGAGGATGCTCTAATATCACTTCTTAGGTGGTGTAACGTTTATCATGATTTTGAACCTTCAAACTTCTCGGAAACTTTTTCTATTGAAAATTGCTTGCTGGTATCATCTTCCAGACTTTTCTGATGTCTTTACCAACTTTCCATCTGCTCCAGCTTCCTACTGCTTCCTTTGATTACTTGACATGACACTGAGTCTAAAATTAGTGTAAAACATATTCGAAATATCATTTGCAGCTGTACAATGCAAATAGAAGATGGCTGATTGTCTCTTCAGTTTGATAGCTCATATAGCATCTGTTTGCCATCCGGAATTTCCTTCACTTGAGATTGTCCTGTGTCAAAGATGCCTTCTGGAGGGCTATCCAACTCCTAATCATTCCCTTAAAACCAAATGTCTTTTACTTTTCTTAGTTGGTTACACCTTTTCTCTATTAATTCTTCTTTCCAGTTCTCAGATTTTGTTAGCTCCATGAGAATAGCCTACCTGTTTGTGTGGGGGCCATTTGCACCTCGGTTATAAGCAAAGATATAACATTGGCCGTCATATCTCTTTTTATCATAAGAAAAACATGAGTGCTTCTCAGTGAGAACTTGACTACCATTCTCATTATATTTAGAAGTTATCACAGAGAGAAATTTTCAGTCCAATATAGGGAAATCAAAATGGTGGAGGATTCGCAGGGCAACTTTTTTTTTTTACACTGGTGGTACCCGGCCAACACGTTGACTATTCCATCAGTGTGCTACCATTCACCAGCACAAGTTGCCGTGTAACTTTGCCAACCAAATTTTAGGCAGATGTCACCTAGCCTTTTGCCTTTGGATTTGAACTATAGTCTCCAAGGTTGACCACTAGGCCATATTCTTGGGTGCTTTGGCAACATGGTTTTTGATTCAGTCTTTCCAAAATTTCCTAGCGAACCTTCTAAAATGTTTTCCCAAGTCTACCCATCCAAATTAACAATGAAAAAGTTCTGCTCACCCAAGTTAAAGTTATTCTTAGTTTAGGTTATACAATTACATTTCATCTGTGGTGTAACTCTCTGTTGTCCTGTCAAATTAATTAATAAATCTTGGTGATATAATTGTTGGTTTCTCAAAATGTTTGCACTTGTTAATGTATAGTCATTTTTACAAAGTTTTGATTGCCAGTAAATGGTTAATCCTTGTCCTATTGATTTGATTGCCTTCCTGCAAAACCAATCAAATATATGATGATGGACTGTCTTAATAGTCAACATTAGATTACTTCGAATTCTGTTTTTAGGTGGAAAAGCTTTTCCAATTTGTGTTTGGCCTTTCAGATATTTATACGTCAGTAGAAAATATAAAGAACTTGTAGTACTTTTAATGCCTACTATTATTTCCGTTATTATTATTATTGGCCTAAAGATGAACTTAATGGAGTAACATGGTTACTGAGGAACTGAGGTTCATATAGCCCAACCCAACTTGGTTGGGACTGACGCGTAGTTGATGTTGTTGAGGTCTTCCCATTTGCCTAAGCGTTGATGGTCAAAAGTACTTGGTAGCTGTATGTTGGGAGATGTAGGGGTCGGTTAAATAGTCAAGGTGCATTCTAGGTGTGCCAAAGTCCAAACACCACCAATAAAAACCTCTGCACATAGGATGCAAATATACATTTTTGTTTTGTCTAATGATTTATGTTTTGAAGGGGTTTAGAAGTAGATGTACCTTGTGGGGGGGGGGGGGGGGGGGGGGCCCCTGGACATAGTCCTTTCAGGCAGTGGCCGTTTAGTCCATGGTCCATTGGATGGTCGGTGCAAGGCCAGAAATTGGAACACATTGATTCCGCTCGTTCCCGTCCTTCGCTTCAGGGCCTGTCCCTCGGTGTGGTCAGTACTCCATACTGTCGGGCAGCGAAGCTTACACTTGTTCACTAATTATGACGGTTCACCAGGGCCTCTTTCCTCCTCCCTTTTCTGCTCACTCGTAGGGGTCGGGACCCCCACAAAGGGGGAGGGAGTCGACTGAACATCTCAGCCATTGGCGGGAATTTCGCCCGCATCCGATCCCCAATTCTTGTTCACCCCGGATGATCGTGTTGGGTGAATTGTGACCTCGTACGATCGTGTCGGGTGAGCAACAGCCGCTTCGTCACAGTACTTACTTATGGGCTAACAGGTCACACTTTGGCCAAGTATCCTACAAAGAGACTCCCGAGAGCCAGAAGTATTAAAGGAATGGCCATAGGAATGGGCGCATCATGACATCGTAAGATGTCTCGCCCGAATGAATTAGTTGGTACTAGAAATGTTAGAAAAAGTGAACGACAATCACTTCCCCGTCTCAAATTGATCAATTTTTGGTTTGGCATCAGAAGAATGATTAATATATCCCGTGAAAATAAATATTATGGATTTAGAGATTGCATTTTTTTTTAATGAACATCAATCAGTAGAATGTTAGAATCAAGTGGGTATAAATGGAGTAAAATGGCTGCAGAGGCTTCTTATAAGTAGGCCAAACCAGTTTCAATTGACAGTAGTATTCGTAAGTATTGACTATATTCTTTATGTAGATGTACTTATCTAATAGATTGACTGCATAGGAATCTGATCGTGTACTGTGTTTTACAATTAAAGTGATGGCTCATTCATATTTTGGTCATCTTGTATACTTGTTCCAGTACGTGAATGATATTTTCAGTTCTGGTCCTTTAAACATTCAAGTTTATCCTGGTATATCACATTTTTGATTTCTTTAATGTTTTAAACTGATGATTTCTGGAAGTTATTTCTGCACTTTGTGTGATGTTCTAGTTCATACATTTCTTCCTATGTTGCGCTGTCTCTCCAAATTTTGGCCCACCGTGTCGGATCCTCCAAAATTGCACTACTTTTGGAGATCCGACACGCATCCAACTGCATTTTTGGAGAGTCAGAGCAATATAGTTTTCTTCCGCCGTCCTGTGAAAACACTTTTGCTTTATTTACTCCTATTATTCTTCATGATAATTATTTCCTAGCTTGTAACTTTTCTTGAAAGATGTACATTGTTGCCTTAGACATCCATCTGCAAATTGCAGGTTTGTCAGTTGAGGGAAGTTTCTAACAAGAACAACAATGCTGAGTTAAAATTATTTTTGGAAGTGGACTATGGCCTGGTACGTTCCTCAACTCTCTTATTGATTGCCATGGATTACTCCCCTTTGTTGACATTTGTTTTTTGATTCTTTACTTTACCTTTATCTTGTTTAATATATCAGGATTTAATTCCTGGTCCTCCACCTGACAAAAGCAAGGATGATATACTCCTTTTCTTTAAGCTTTATGATCCTGAGAAAGAAGAGCTCCGGTAAGTTGTTTGCTCTTAAAAGAGCTCACATGGGAGATATGTTTTTGTGGCAAGATAACATCAAGATTTTTTTCCCTTTGTGTATTTCTAGTTATGTAGGTAGGCTTTTCGTGAAGAGTACTAGTAAGCCAGTTGAGATACTTCCAAAACTTAATGAATTGGCTGGATTTGCTCCTGACCAAGAAATTGAACTTTTTGAGGTGTGCTTTGTCTCCTTCTCTCTGTTGTTGATGCACTTATCGTTCTTATTGATGTCATTGATTGATATAACATGAGAATTTGGTCTTTTTTCTTTACAGGAAATAAAGTTTGAACCTTCTGTCATGTGTGAAAGACTAGACAGAAAGGCTTCATTTCGATTTAGCCAGGTTTTTGTCCTTTCTGTTTCCCTGCTCGATTGCTGAAAGCTTCTCTTCTCAGATTTGAATTTGCTTTGCTGACTTAGTTCTTACAGATTGAAGATGGGGATATTATATGCTTTCAGAAGAAAGCTTCTCCTGAAGTTGAAGAACAAGTCCGATTTCCAGATGTTCCTTCATATATGGAGTATGTCAAAAATCGCCAGGTGAATCTCCATCGAGTTCCAGTTTCTGTAAGGCTGTCGATGCCCCCATATGTAGTATAATATTTTCTGCTCTATTTTTTTTGAGAAGGTTAACTGGTATTATAAACAAAAGGAGTACATGAATAGTGTGCTCCTACAAATTACATCAGAAGTATGAAGGAACAACCCAACACAAAATCTATCACCTATATCCCTTATAAACTGTCTAAAAATAAGGTAATGTCCCCTATATCCTTAGGTACAGAGTGGAGACACCATTCTGCTCCTCTATTTTTCGGGCTTATGGTCCTCTATGGTGGTGCAAGGGAAATTAAATTTTCAAAACTCCCTCGAGTCTTTGCGTTGATGAGTTACATCATTGTTGTTACTGTATCTGCAACATTTTTTTCCATGTCTCCTTTTCTTGTTTGTGTTGTGCTTGTGCACACCATACATCTGGCTCTTTATTTGTACTAGTTTTGGTACCGTGCGTTGCACGTTTGGCCCTACTACTATTTAAAATTTATGTACCCAACTCTTGTTGATAATAAGGTAGTACCTTTATTTTACTGTGTCCTTCATCCCTTGAATCCATGTAACTCAAAACATCTGTCAAGAATAAAGTATTAAATAGCTTTAGAAAAACTCCATTTATAAGTGGAAAGTGTCATTACACGGAACGGATAACTTGTTACATGATTATCATTGAATTCGAATCATAAATTGACTTGGAGGGAGTATAGTATTTATAGCCAACAAAACTAAATTTAAAATTGACATACAAATCTAAAAAACTCACTCTTGCAACTTCAAGTATCATCAAATTTTAGTATGTATTTAAAGGGTAAATATTATTTATTATAAGTGATTTTTACATTCTTCTACGTGAAATTTTATGGAGCTATCTAAGCATCAACAAACCTTTAGTCGATCCAATTTTGTCTATCTAGCATTCTAATTACGTTATTGTGTTTTGAAGAGCTAATTACTATTTTGTAATTACTCAAAAGCATTATAATCTTTCAATGATTTAATATAAGTTAAAATGAGTAAAATGGATGTTCAACTTTTGATTGACATTTTGGTAATTCAATTTTTTTAGCATTAAAGGTTCTTAATAAGAATATTACAAATATGATTAGAAAAACAAGTGGTTTGCCTTCTGGGTCGAGCTAGTCACACCGGGCTTGCCTAGTGCGGGTTACCTCTCATGTATGGTTTGCCAGCTATTGCATACGAGCGGGTTTTTTACTTGGGTGGCGGTTGCGTGTTTCCTTATCATAAAAAAAGAATAGTATAGATATGAAAATATAGACATAAACAAAGAGGATTGTCTAAAGTAAGAGCATTTATAGAGGTTGTACCATTTTTATTTGCTAAAAAAAATCATTTTTTTTTCAATTTTCAAATGTGGAAGATTTTTAAAGAAATTGCTCTAAAATCTTCAAACAACATTCAATAATTATTGTAAAAAATTAACGAAATCTCTTCTTGAAACAAAAATAACATCATATGGTATGCTAAACTAGCTACTTTATTGGACAATACAATAAATATCTGTATCCAACATTACATGTTCTATTAATTTATATTTATTAGAATATATAACCTTAGAAAGTTATAGAAGTGAATTTGTACAAATTGAAATAAAGAATGAAAGCTAAAGAGAACATTTTAATAGAAAGTCAATTAATGTAAAAAACAATAAAATACACAGAGTGAGTTGCACCGGGCTTGCCTAGTGTGGGTTACCTCACCTGTGTGGTTTGCGAGCTATTGCATAGAGTGAGGTTTTTACCCTATGCACCCAAAGGGTAGCGGCTGCGGGTTCCCTTGTCATAAAGAAGTCACAACCCCTTGAAAAAGTCACCATCCGTTGAAAAAGGCTAACTCTATGGAAAAATCACAACCCTTCTAAAAAGTCATCGTTCATGTAACACATAAATAAAAATATAGAACATAGAAGCTTTACTAAATTGGATTACTAGCCATTTATGGTTTATAGAAAGTTTACTATCTATAGGTTTCAAGATAGATAGTATTAAATTTACGACTACAAATGACACTCGAGATTTATTAGAAGTACAGAATAGTTAAAGAATCAGAGAAAACCACTGTATTTATAGCCATCAAGGGGTGGTATGGTCAGGTGAGTATTGGCCCTTATTGTAAAAGTCACAATCCTTCGACAAAGTCACAACCCTTCTATAAAGATATGACGCCCCGGCCTAACTCAACCCCAAAAGCTAGTTATGAGGGGAAGTTTGTCCATGTTCATATAAGGAGATCAATTTCCTATCCCTCTAGATGTGGAACTTCTTAACACCTTCAATGTGGAAAGTTGCCTCCTTTAGAAGATATACTAAAATGAGTGTTTTTAATCGGGAGTGTTCTAGTAATTTAGCATTCAAGTTAGGAAGTTCATGTTTTAAAGGTTGAATAGATAGATTGGTAGATATAGATATTAGATATATAGATATTAGATAGATAGATAGATGATGATATGATGTATGATATGATATATTATGATGATATGACAATGTTATGATATATGATGTATGATATGATATATGATGATATGATCTTCTCCCATTTTTGATTCCTCATATCTGAGTTTATTATTTCCAGCTTGTCCACTTCAGAGCACTGGAAAAACCGAAGGAGGATGATTTCTGTCTGGAGTTGTGAGTTTATTTGGTACCTTTATCCTACACTTCAGTGCAGAGCAAATGCTTCTGATACATCTGTGACCATCTTTTTGTTGGTAATACTACAGAGCAAAAAGTGATACATATGATGAAGTAGTGGAGAGAGTGGCTCAGAGGCTTGGTGTGGATGATTCCTCCAAAATTAGGCTTACTCCTCACAACTGCTACTCACAGCAACCCAAGCCCAACCCCATCAAATATCGGTCTGTGGATCATTTGGTAGACATGCTTATCCATTACAATCAGGTTTGTTAACATGAGTTGACTTCATCTTGGAAGCACATGGTGACTTTTAATGCTTACTCATCATAACAATGGCATATTACTTGGTTGGATGTGATGTGTCTGGACTAACCATGTCTCAACTTTTCTCTTTATTTTTTTCGTGGTGATAGATCTCCGATATTCTGTATTATGAAGTTCTGGACATACCTCTGCCAGAATTACAATGTCTGAAGACGCTCAAAGTTGCCTTCCATCATTCTACGAAGGATGAGGTTTCTCTAAATTTGGCAAAAAACATTTTTATCCCATCAAACGATTACCCTTCCTCATTACATTTGTTTTCATTGCTTTCAGATTGAAATTCTGAATGTAAGATTGCCTAAGCAGAGTACAGTGGGGGATGTACTTGATGAAATCAAATCAAAGGTATGGATACGTGTTTATAAAGTATAATTGTGGTACTGAGTCTCTGAAAAGGATGCAAGCAATTTCCACACCTTTCAGTAAAAAATAAGCAGTTTACTCGTGGTAGATTTCTGATCTCTTGATAGTTATATGTTTTTAGTTGATTTATGCTCCGTTACTGTTAATGTTGTTTGATGGATTCAGGTTCTGTGGATAACATATAGGGAAAGGGTACAATCTAGTCTAACTTGTATTATTTACCCTAATAATTGAAGAGTTGGTATTTACATTTGTTGCCTACACTACGCCACCTTGTGCTTTTCTGCTACTTTGGATAATATTTTTTTTAATATTGACTAGTTATAACTAAGATTCCGATTCCAGTAGCTTAGTCAATTACTATGCATATAAGATTTCTGTGATGATTATCCTGAATAAGACTTCTCAAGTGTCACATTAGCGTCTTTTGAAAATATAATTTAGAGATTTGGAAATGACATGAGAAGTACAAGTTAGCAAAATTTGTGTTTCAATTTATCTAAACATGCTTGATTTAGTTGATTATACAAAAATTACTTGTTGACATTAGGAGTTGGCAATCTTTTTGTGATATTTTTTGACTTTGATAATGGCAATCTTCCTTCTTTTTTTGAGCAAGGGGAGTACTCTCTTTCCTCTAAGATTATCTTGTATAAAACCATTAATAAAGGATGACAAATGTGCACCCTAATGTACGTCTCTTGTTGGTGTATATATTATGAAGAAACCATTTTACATGCATTTTGTAAGGACATGTAAGATTTAGATCTGTCACGTACATTCTGGACCAATGTTATGTCTCTAATGTTTTCTGTTCAATGGTGGCTTCCATTTATGTATGAGAATATAACTACTGGCATATGGTGTGCTGCAATAGGTAGAGTTGTCCCATCCAAATGCAGAACTCAGATTACTCGAGGTCTTCTATCACAAGATTTATAAGGTGAGGAGTCCTAATATAAGTTTACAACTTTGTCTTTTACTTGAATCTGTAAATATGACTTCTAGCACAGGCTTTGTGCTCTTGACTAATACAATAGTTACCTTTCTCTAAAAATGCTTTTCTTCTTTATTAGATTTGTGCTGACATTTTAGTTTGATTGCTAGATGACCTTTCAAGACTTCTTCTGTTAGCTTAGGTGTTCTTTTTGTCTGTCTGTATCTGATCCACCACCCTTTCATTACCATTTCTAATCTGCAGATCTTTCCGCTCAGTGAAAAGATTGAGAATATAAATGACCAATATTGGACATTGCGGGCAGAGGAAGTAAGTTTTCTAGGTGTTATATGGCTGATTTCTTCTTCTTCTTTATTTTTCTAAAATATGTTGCTGAGGTTTTGAAGTTTAAGCAGAGATTTGGATACATATCCCCTTCCCCACCCTCTTTTAAAAAGGAGAATCTAGGATCTGAGCTTTAATTTAATTGCTATGCTTTGCTATGTCAGCTTTATTTGTTAAAGGTGCCTTCTGTTCCACTGCCCCTTCTTTAGATTGTTGATTAAAAATTAATAATGATATTCTGTGGTATATGTTGTTCCACCGATTTATTTGTAATACTCTGTTTATTTTATTTTAATTTTTTGTAGATACCAGAAGAGGAGAAAAACCTTGGTCCCCACGATCGTCTAATTCATGTTTACCATTTCACAAAAGAGACTCCACAAAATCAAATGGTAATACAAATAGTCTTGATTAATTGTTACTGATGTACTGCTGCATCTGACTTCAAAATTAGTAATTGGATTGGTCTTCAACAGCAAGTGCAGAATTTTGGAGAACCTTTCTTTCTGGTCATCCATGAAGGTGAAACTTTAGCGGAAATTAAAGTGCGCATTCAAAAGAAATTGCAGGTCTCGGATGAGGAGTTCTCTAAGGTACAGTGCTTTAGCACAAGCCTAAGCAGCAACTGGAATATTCTTGCATACTTTTAGCATTGTGGTTTATTTTTTAAGGCCTATGATTGACGGATGGGTTGACTCTGTAATTTTTTGATGGCTAGTGGAAATTTGCATTTTTATCATTGGGGCGCCCAGAATACCTTCAGGACTCGGATATTGTATCCAACCGTTTTCAGGTTAGTGTATCCCCCCCTCCCCCCCTGAAGGTCCATGTGAAACTCCTTTTATGTTTGTATGTCAGCTATAGTTGCGTCTTCTTTTTTCTAAATTCTGCCCAAGCTGAAGATGCTTGTATCCTGTTGCAGAGGAGAGATGTTTATGGTGCTTGGGAGCAGTACCTTGGATTGGAGCATGCAGATAATACATCTAAGAGGCCATATATTAATCAGGTGGACTCTCTTAGATCTTACTAGAACCCTTTTAGTTATTAGTTAAAACATACCAGTGGTTCTATTGTAGTATCTTAATTTGCCTCCTCCTAAAAGCTGTTAATTTATGATATTTTATCTAGTGGAACCTGCTTTTTAATGTTTGAGGAGCTTTCAGGGGTCAAGTTAAGATTTACTTTGTCTTAACTATAGTTCCAGTGACTAGATTATGAACTAGATCTTACTATGTCACAAGGCATTCGGTTAGTAGATTGTTAATTAAAAATAAAAAATAATTTCTCTTATAGTTGCGCATATGGTTTAATTTCTATGGACCTTCTCTTTTGGGTGTGTGTGATCTCAGATATTGAGATGTAATCTATCTTTCCATTTCGCTCGACGACATCACTGACTAGTCACATATTTTGATAGTTGCAAAATTATTTGACATCGTTTCTCCGCTGGACCCTACACTTTGAGCTGCTTATTACTTGATAATCTTGGTCATTATATGTTAAAAAAACCTCTACTGTGCTTTAATAATTACTCTGATATTGCAGAACCGTCACACATTTGAAAAGCCAGTCAAGATATACAACTGAAAGAGGTTTGTGATATTCCAGCTGGGCTTTGGTTGTAGTGTTCACTCCTCACGAGCTTAGAAGGGCGACATGTAAAAGAGTTTGTAGCTATGACATGATGATAAGTAGAAGGCAGTGAGGGGATTGGCATGAAAATTGTTTTCATATAGGGATTTCACCACCTTTGTTTCCTCCTGATGATTTGGTCAGATTTTGCAGGCTATATGTTTTCCCTTCGATATCGTTTGGGGAGGGAGATTTGTTTCTCTTTAGTTTAGTTAGGATGTGCGCTGCAGTTTCTGCCCTCGCCTTCAGCTATTACACCGCTGAGGGTTGGTTCTTTTGATGTTGTCTTCTGCATATAAGATTTTGGTTGAAGGGAATGTATAGTTGATATAGTCGTCGGGTGCCTTCTGGGCATGTACTATCTATCTGTTACTTCTGTACGAATTTCCCCATTCCTCTTTTTGTTGTATTTAATGTCATAGGAGTGGGGAATGGATCTGTATAAGTTTTCTCTATAGCATTGGTATATGTTTTCTATGCTTCATTTCTGTCTTTGTTGTTGTTACTGTTGGTTTAGTTTGGCAGAAATGACAAAAACCTCCTTCAGTTGATCATATGAATGATTTATTTTTTGGCATGGAACCATTTTTGTTTTGATTTTTCAATCTACTGTGGCCACAGTAACCTCTACAAAGATCTAGAATACAATACTATCAAACTCTTTATCTTAGCTTCGCTTCTTGTGATAAATGTCCTTGTCCAACGTCAATTTTATGAGATACACATTGTATCTACAAAATCATAAAACAAAATAATGAAGTAAATGATACCTATTCGATGTTTAAAATCTCTATAGTCTGTCGAAATAATTCTCATTAATTCAAATGCTAAATAAAAACATAAAAAGAATGACCACATGATTAGACCACGTGAATAACTGTTTTATTGGCCAATTGGGCTTTCTGGGCCGGAATCATAGGCTCCACCTCGTCTCAGCCCAAACCCATTTATGAGTTTTGGATTCCAGCCCATGAAGCATAACTCATTTCTGAGCCCGCATCTCTGCGGTTATGGGCCCGGGGACTTTCCTGGGCCTGACCCATCCATAGGACGGGTTATAGCCCATTCACGTCAACATGTGATCTGATTGCTCTGTTTATGCCTGAGAGTTACATATTAAGATCATTAAAATAGTTCACTAAACCGATGTGGGAAGGGACATTTAATTTCAACATTTTATTACTCGTATCTATCGAAAACAGCTTCTTTATATCTTCCTATAGTAAGGGGAAGACGGATAAACACCATCCTCTCCGTATACCACTTACGAGATACACTAGATTTAGGAAGACGATTCACCAGCACTGGTGTGTGGTTGGTTCACTATCTAATCTTATAACAACAACATACTCGGTATAATCCATAAATGGAAACTATCAGCAAACTTGGTTCACTATCAAGATTCACACTCATGTAGGATCAATCATACACCACGGGCGTTGTTCTATCTTTTGCCGCGTGGAACCAAAACCCCGAGGGCTCATTTAGCAGTGTTTTTAGTCTATAATAGTATAACTGATAGGCAGTGAGTTATACTAGCACGGGATTGTAATTAAAAGAAGAGAAAAAGGACTCATTCTCACATTGGATATAGGCTAAGAAAATATAAAATGATTCATTGATATTGCAGCATCTAAAATCATGAAGGTAGATATACAATTCATCTCTGTTTTATGGGGATTAGGCGTAAATCACACACTAAGGTTCTTCCATCTCTCTAAGAATTGTGTAAATTTGCTGTAAGATTATATACAACCAAAAGAAGAGGAAAATAACCAGGGCTCGAGGAATTAGATTACTAGTTTTGCAGAGCCTCGGCTTTTTGAGTCAAATCTTGATGTTATATCCTTTCATATTAACCCTGCATATGAGGCATTTGAAAGATTTCGTTAAGAATGACGAGTCCCTTTATGACTGCGATTAATAACACGCGAAAAGAAGTACCTGTTGGCTCATTAAAATTTCCACAGCAACATTCAAGTCCCCTTCGGCTGCAGCCAATGCAACTTCAACTTGTGTCTGAGAAATCAAGACTATTAGCGATCTAGAAGTTAATTTGCAAGATATATCTCAGAAAGCTGTGATAAGTGATAATATTTGTGCTCCTCAAATTATAAGGAAGTGATGCATTCAAACAACTGTACCTTCTCAAAACCCATTGCAACAAGTTTCTGAACTTCTTCATCTGAGGGAATGGAAGCCTATATGCAAAAATAACTTTACCACTAACGATAATAAACATAAACACTTAGCAGGTGGTCCAAGTTCAGGTCATATACCTGCTGTCCTAGCGGTCTTGTAGCTGTGGTGGTAGTATCAACTGCTGATAGTCTGAGATGTCACACAGAATCAAAATATAACTGTGTTTAGAGCAAATCACAGACACCAAGCTCTTAGTTTTAACAATAAAGTTGAACTATCAAACATTCAAGCTCGACCCACAATAAGAACGCCACGTAATTATGGTAATTGGAGGCTTTACTTTGATCAAGATAGAAATCAGAAAATCCAGAAGAAACTACACAGAAAAAAAAAAAGAATCATAGGAATTGTATTTTGTGAACGGATTGAAGAAAATCCAGCTTTTCCTGTCTGTAGCGATATAACTTAAACTTGGTTACTGGATCAACCAATTTAAACACCTCGTTTTACAGCAAACCGTTCAACCGGATAGCAGTTTCAGCAGCACATGAAAATATAACTAAAACGGATCTATCTTAGTGCACCAACCAATGATTTAGTCAAATACAAAACAGATATATGAGTATTAACAATTTAGCATGTAACAACAGTCTGTTTCTAGCACCTTCCAGCTAAGCTCCGCTCTCCACCTATTGTAGCAGTAGGTGAACTACGCTCAGGGCTGCTGCTACCATCCAGGAGCCTAGCCTGTAATGTTGAATCATGATTAGTGGTGGTGGTGATCTGGGAACTCAGAGTTCTTCCTCTCCCAGGAAACCTGCTATCATCTGTCACCGGCTGCAATTTGAACAAATTAATATATTAACTACATTATAATCCATGTTTTTGTTCTTATTTATACATTAGGCCACACAGACAAGAGAACTAGGTAAGTCGCGACTATTAAGCAGTTGTGCAGTTGAAAATTCTTCAAGAGAAGGGTTGATTGATATATATGAGAGACTCATCAATACACAGATAAAATGGCATCAATTCCCCCTACTTCACAACCCATTATAGATCAAGCGCCATTGCAGCTTTATCTACTCTACTTAAGAAGAAAAGAAATTTCTGCTGACAAGAAAAGGAAGCCTCTCAACTCTTTCTAACCAGTCAATGGGACATATCGGATGAGTAAGTTTCAATAATCTGTCATACCTGAGCAGAGAGAGAGCTCTCTCTCTGTGGCATCCACGAAGAAAGGTTCTCCCAAATATTTCCAGAAAGCACTCCACTTCTGAAAGGGAGAACCGTCACTACTTTTGGACATGCTCAGATTTAACCAGTAAGAATCGACTAAAGTAAAGAACAAGATCTACCTGGAGGTCACTGTTTGATTTGAATGTGTGGGTAGGTATCCTGCACCATTACCACCAGTGCACATAATAAACTTTGGTCTCCTCACACAAGTTGACTGCCGAGAAGAGAGAAATATAAGTACTTTGCAAATTTCATTATGTTATTGAAACCAAACAAATAAAATTTTAAGGTGGGCAAGGGTTTTGATATGCCTTGGAGAAAGCATGGTCAACCACTAAAAATGTAATATATGATGATCCAAATTTTCAATATAACAAAACAATTTCTCTTTTGTTCAAGTTAAATGTACATAACCCAAAGGAACATAACTGGTTTCACAATCAAAAGGGAGCAAAGATACCCCATTCACTTTTTTGTGAAAATGGGCACAGGTAAATGCCTTATATTCTTTATTCTTTTCTACAGCTATAAAATATAAGTCTCGTGGAGTTCGTTATTTTCTGGTCTTCGCTTATCATCTTATTGGGCTCTTCTACACTCTTTTGAGTGTTATTCAAGTCAGATTTTACATTTAACAATTGAGAAAAGAATGAACAAGAGAAATAATAAGGCCTATTTAGAAACTTGTTTTTGGGATTTTATAGTAGAGAACATATAGCATCAGCATAAGGACTTAAAAGAAGCAGAATCAGCATAGTTGAACACACAAGTGGTCCAACAAGAAATATCGGAATATCTTGATATCGTTTCTTAGGAACTTACTATCCAAGTGGAAGATTCAATAGCCGAGAAGAAAGATGTCCCAGGTATTAAGACATTGAACAATCCATATGTATCTGGAACCATCAAGAAAAAGAAGGAAAAAAGAAAAAAATTATAACTTAAGCGACCACAAATATATAAAGATGATACCAAAAATAACATAGAATAGAATTTGGAAAACTTGAAGAGGGTCCAGCATAATGGAAGTAACTTACATGCAAATCCAGACAAAATACCACAAAGATGTCCAAGTAAAGAGACATTAGTCATAACAAGCTGAAAAACCACCAGTAAGATCAATGCATACCTAGAGAAAAAAGAATCAAAACATTATAGCATAAGACGCACACAATAAAAAAAATAAAACAAACTTACAATTATCGGTAAGTAAACTAGTTACCATTTAGCTGGCACATTAAAAAGCCCAAACACACTGCAAAAAGAAAAAAGGCACACTCACATTAGCAAACTCATGATTCCAATAAGTAATAATTGATCTAATGTAACCATTCACATCTAATGTCGAACAATTTTTTGTGTATCTATCTATGCTCATATATGACATGCATATACAAGATCACTGATTTATAAAAGGAATTCCAAACTTGTACAAAGGGAAGGGAAGAAGGAAAAATAATAATTTAATGATTTAAGAAGAATCTGATCCAAAAACAGGAAAGCAACAAACCTTCTAGTTTGGGCCCCACTGAGACTTGTCTCCATCACAATCATTGAAAATAAGATCCCTGAGAAACCTATAGCACACTCGTCCATAAAGTATGGATAAGGATGAAGGGGATTATGGGCAACCAACAATGCTATAAGAAGATGGAGTAAGGCATTGCTAACGGCCAACAGAACAATTATATATAACAGGCGCACTGATCCCATAATCCTCTCCAGCTCGGAACCCAAAGGGACCAAAGCTAACATATTAAACAGAACATGCAGTAGAGAACCATGAAACAGAATTGAGGTGAAAATCCTGTAAACTGCAACAGAAACACAAAATTAAAATCAATGTCAAAAAATATGTGCTAAATATGACAAAGGAAAGAAATGACATCAAAATTATAGCTCCACAAAAAGATTTTCATGCACTACCAAGCCAGCAAATCAAAGTTGAATTACGTGATTCATCAGTAGTGGATGACAAATACCAAAAATTATTACAATGGCTATGTATCATGCATTCGAAACTAAGCAAGAAAGATAGCTCATTCATAGGTCCTCTAAAGAAATTGATCAATTCATAGCCACGCGTGGCAAATGCATGAGAAGAGATGAGTAAAATTACATGAAAGATAAAGGTTCCAAAGTCTTCAAAAGAAAGTGAACAACTAAAGAAATTGATCAATTGATAGGCAGAAAGTAGTTCCTACTCAAATAACCACCTAAGCCACATTGCTCCCCCCACCCCCAAACAACTCATCAATGATTACTAAGCAATAGCAATGTATAATTATCCTAATTGTTGACCAGTGTTGTGAATGGCGAGCGCCTCATCGCCAAAGGCGAGAGGCGAGGCGAGGCGAGCCCTTCTCGCCATTCCACACTGAGGCAAGGCGACCCAAAAAAGGCGACCCATGGCGAGGTATGGCGAGCTAATGGCGACAAAAATGGTGCCGCCTTTTTGATTTAATTTTTTTTAAAAGATTTGACTTAACAATATTAGTCAAAATTAGTTTTTTTTTGTTTATTTTCAAAATTTGCTGCTGCCCGACTCCTCTTCCCCTCGCGATCTCTTCGCCCTGAGTCCTCTTCCCTTCGCGATCTCTTCTATTTTCAAAATTTGCCGGTCGCATCTCTTCTCTTGTTCTCCATCATCTTCGAGTTGCTGCTGCACTGAGGACCTGAGGTATACCTCTTTTTTTTCTTTCTTCTTTTGATCTTTTCAGGTCTTCTTGAGTTCTTTTCTTCAAGAGTTGGATAGTTTTGAAGAAGAATAGACATTTAAAGTTTTAGTATTGTATTTTGAATTATTTGGTCTTTAAAGTTTTACTCTATTGGTTTTTTAATTGAATATTTGCTAATATGTGTTATTACTATTAAGATTTTGGGTATTTATATATGCTATTAAATATTTTTAATCTTTGGTATTAATTGGCGCCTTAATTCAAAAAGGCAAGCGCCTCGCCGCGCCGCGTGGCGAGGCAGGCCCTTGTCGCCGCCTCTCGCCGTCCAAAAACTTGTCAACGACAGTGTTTCATCAAATTTATCTTTCAGCTAAGAATAGAGCAATTTGAGTGCAGGCACATTTTGATGTATGAGCAGCACTATATATGCAAACCTTGTTCTTTTAGGAAGGAAAAACAGCACTCTAAGTGAAACCACCCCCCAAACAACTCATCAATGATCACTAAGCAATAGCAATGCATAATTATCCTCAATTAGTTGACAAGATTCCATCAAATTAGTCTTTCCACTAAGAATAGAGTAATTTGAGTGCAGGCAGAATTTCTTTTTAAAAGGCAAATTTTAATGTATCAGCAGCACTATATATGTACACCTTGTTTTTTGAAGGAAGGAAAAACAGCACTATAAGTGAACCTACCTTGAAATCGAGAAATTACAGCAGATGGCCAGAAGCATACTTCAGCAAATGAGTCATACCCAACCAGAAGGCAAACCAAGTATATTATCCCACAAACAACCACTATTGCAGATGTAAGGATAGGAATTCCTTCCCACCACTGTCCCATCCTTGTCTGTAATCCCGCCTACAAACAAATTGGAACAAGTTAGAGTTAACGTAAAAGCTACTTTTCCCACAGATACTTGTCCTGCTTTCAATGTCCAAGCTAGACATTATGAAGTATTAAGAAATATGTGACATTTTAATTGTTTAATGTAGGAATTTGTAGAGTACAAGTTCTCTTCTTTTTTTGGGCATAATACATAAATATGACCCTTAACTTGGCTTTAGCGAACAACTATGCCGTCCAACTTTGGGAGTGCACATATAGGCACCTAATCTTGTATAAAATTGAACAAGAAGACACACATGTCCTACCTGACATAAACATATAGGACATCAAGTAGGACACAAAATTGTTATGTAGGATGCCATGTAGGATGAATGTGTTTATTTGTTCAATTTTATACATAAACTAAGTGTCTACTTGTGCCCACCCAAACTGAAAGGTCATAGTTGCCAGCTGAAATCAACAACATAGTCTGAAATTGATCGTACTATCATCATTTTATGTTGCATGCGTTGCAGTTACATAAACTAAACAGAGTACCCCCATTTCCCAGAA
Organism: Solanum peruvianum; assembly: GCA_027705065.1. NCBI lineage: Eukaryota > Viridiplantae > Streptophyta > Magnoliopsida > Solanales > Solanaceae > Solanum > Solanum peruvianum. The sequence continues at coordinate 63,908,985 of JAKWJD010001764.1, read as the reverse complement.
ATAGTCCCTCAATAAATGACCAAAAATGAAAACTAACTTCCTTGTCATGAAGATCTTTCAAATGAAGCTAAGAAAATAACCTCTATTTACTCCATTTCTCCATAAAAATGACCAGAGATTCAGAATTCAGAAATCAAGCATTTCCACTACATCTTTAAAACCCCAGTGCATTTACTAACTTAAACATCATGAAAATCCCATATAATTTCCAAATGAAGCTAAAAATAACCTCTATTTACTCTATTTCTCCATAAATGCATGATCCGAAATTCAAAATAAAAAATCAAGCCACTACTTTTCTAACTCTCCCATCATGAAAATAACTATAATTTCCATATGAAGCTAAAATAACAACCTCAATTTACTCTGTTTCTCCATAAATAACATGATCAGAGATTCAGAATAAAAAAATCAATCATTTTCACTACACCCTACTTTCCTAACTCCCCCATCATGAAAATCACTAGAATTTCCAAATGAAGCTAAAAGTTAACCTCAATTTACTCTTTTCTCAAAAAATAACATGATCAGAGCTTCAGAATTCAAAAACCAAGCATTTCCTCAACACCTTTAAAATCACACCACTTCTCTAACTTACCCATCATGAAAATCACTATAATTTCCAAATGAAGCTAAAAATTAACCTCAATTAACTCTATTTCTCCATAAATAACATGATCAGAGATTCAAAACTCAAAAATCAAAGCACTTCCACTACATATTTAAGACCTCACCAAATTCCTAACTTCAATCAAAACCCTAGCATCTACATTGACATTTCAGTACATACAATATGAACAATTTATAGATCTAAGTATGATAATAATGAGAAAAACAATACCTCAGAAACAATATTTGGTCTCATTTTCGCTGAGTTTTTTCTTCTTCTTCAGAGATTTCCAATTTTTCTTCAGGTAGAGTGTAGAACTCAAGAGTATATTTTATATATACTCATGTTTTCCGGGTCGGGTCTATGATAAAATGTCCGACCCGAATCCATTTATAGCAACCCGTGACTTAAAAATGTGATAGACATAATTATTATTTTTAAATTATGTGAAAGAAAAAAAATATCCCTCGTTAATAATTTGGCTCAAAAATATCTTTACAGTCAATTTTTTGGATTAAAAATGCCATTAAACTATACGAAAGGAATAATTTGGTCCAAAAATGGTCTTATCATTAATACTTTGATTGAACAATGCTTTTATTGTTATTTAATGGGTCAAAAATACTCATTTTCAAATAAATATATCATTATTTTTTTTAACACAAACTAAATTGGGAATTCGAAGAATTCATCATACTTTATAGGTGCAAATAATTAAATATTCAACTATTATAACTATATTTTTATTTTTTATCTTTGAGCAAATTTACCACCGGATAAAGTGTCTTGCATACTTTTATAGAAAATAAAATAAATCCTAAAAGGGATAAGTACAAACAAGGAAGAGGTTTTACTTTACTAATTTCAATGAGATAATGGAAAGACTTGGACCTTTCGCTAAGCAAGAATCTGAGAAAGCAATTTGAACATTAAACATGAAGATCTAGGATCTCAATATAGCCCGATTTCATCAGCATCGCTAAATTCGCAATCGTTGAGCAATTCGATACACAAAAAAGAAAAGTCATAATTGTACAACTTTTTTAAGCAAACACTTTCATCGGCAGACTTCTTAAAGGCATTTTCCTCAGTTACATCCCACATGTCAACAAGCACACCATACTAGTCCTTCAAACTTTTGGTTGTATCCAACGTCCAGTATCGAAGAATGTACTCAAACGTCTCAAAAAATGAAATCACCACCTTTTTTAAAATGATCTCGTCTTTGGTAATCTTTTTCTTGATCTGTGAGGGGGTTTTCAAATCGATTTTCGAGGAAAGGGATACGTCTCTTATCTCAGTTAGTTCTCGAGTTACTAGATGTGAAGTGTTGTTAAGTTTGCAAGCTTCTTCTGCAATTTTTTATGGAAAAAATTGTTAGAGAATGCCTTCTTAAGGCTAAATAAAAGGCTTTTGATGAGACATTAAAGAAATTGTAGGAAGGATAGCTGGAAAAAAAAAGAGGCGGTAACACTCCATTTATAACATTGAAATTAAGGTCTAATTTCTATTCCTAACCTTGAGCGAAAAATATAGAATTCTGGAGGACAAATTGGTAATAAATATCCCAGTTATCCAGGTGGAGGGGTTTTTCTTGGTTGAATACAAAAAAAGAAGTCTACCTTTTTTGTTGTGCTTCGCTAGGTCGAGGTAAGTAAGGTATACGAAGGAAAAGCCTATTTGACAATTAAAAAGACCAAAGATATTCATTTTTCAAAAAACTTTAACTTGTACACAAATACAGTAGGTCTTTCCTTTCCATGTGAGTTCCTCGTCATAGTTTTGCAGTTCACCAGGCCCGTGAAATGAGTTGACTTTCAAAATTAAAAGACATATGCGGTTGAATTAGTACAACTATTAATAGCATTATAGTCTTTACTCCAAAAAATGCTGGCTTTTTCGATTATCCCAATGCATGTAATGGAATCGAGTACTATACTTTTGAGGCGTACATACACAAAAGAAATTCCTTTATTGATCAATACAATTGAATATTTTTATTTATTTTTTTTTGAAAAAATGATCTTTTAATAATTATTGGGTTTGCCTAGTTAGCTAGATGTTTATATTTAAAATTTTTCCTTTTTTAAATCTCTCTCTATTGACAAACATATTTTTCTTCTAAAATATTTCTTCACAAGAAAAATTGAATATTCTTGGAGTTGTTTTTTTCTTTTTGCAAAAAAACTATAGATAATTTGATTAATTCTCCAGCGTCATGCTTTCTACCTAACTAGTAAGATATGTACGTAAAAACTTGCACAAATATAACTAATTCCTTAAAAATAACATAAATCAAATACATAATATGTAATTCGAATACATTAAAGAGTATCTCGAATACATTAAAAACTAGCTGAGATACATATATGTAGCTCGGATATATTAAAAACTAGGTCGGGTACATTATAAAATAAATCGGATACATAATATGTAGCTCTAATACATTAAATACTAGCTCGAATAAAGAATATAATATTACCCATCGGAAAAATTGAAAAGTTGCACAAATTTTGCTATCGAAGGTTGGTAAAAATATATTCATGAACGCTCTGTTGGTAGAATGGTCAGCTCATAACTCATAAGTGTGTTTGGTAAAGCTCAATCTTGGCTTGTTATTACAACCACCCTTGTGTCCCAATGATATTGCAAAAAAGACCAAAAGACAGATACAATCTGACAGAGGCGGAGCCAGAATTTCTAATAAAAGAGTTCAAAATCTGAAAAAGTTAACACACGAACTAATCAAAGGGGAGCCTGCATCAAGCATATACACATAAAAAAAAGAATTTAACGTCAAAGGGGGTTCAGATGATCCCCCAATAGTATGCTAGCTCCGCCCCTACAAGCTGATATTATGTAAGAGTACCATCGTTTGTACATACAATCAAGTTTGTTTCTTCTTTAAAGAGAGACCTTCACAATCAAGGAAGAAGAAACCAACCTGAATGTAACTAAAATGTGCAACAAATTGAGCATGGCAATTGCAAATACATGAGTAATTTAAAGGAGTAAGAGGTCGTTTGTCAGAAGGTTTTCCAGGACCTTAAATGGTTCCTATAGAAAGAAACAAGTAACTCAAGCGAAACCAGAATACATACAAGATACAACTATATAATCATAGTAATATTTTGTACTCTTTCAGATATGTTTAGGTAACTGAAGATGATTTAGAGATGATATTCCATGGAAGGATGTGTAGATTCAAAGTATGTTTGAAAAAACTTCTATTGCAAACCAATGTCAACCTACGGTTTCTTTGGAGAAGAAGATTTCCAATTGGAGAAGTATTTGTTACACCTGCTCCCAGCCACCTAGCCTTGTCCCTGGGTCATAGTTTGTAAACAGTCGAAATTCATTGCCTAGTTTGCTGGAGTGATCTGGCCTAAAAGCGCATGGACGTAAACCCAAGAGCTCGGAAGCCCTACTACTCTGCACTTCACCTGCATGTCCAAAAGAGAAAGAGAAGTGATAACATTTGAGGCATATTTACTCTGGTTATTTTAAAGACAGGATATCCTTCTTCATTTTCTCCACTCTTTCTCCTTTCTTTTCTTCAGTAATTTCTGCTTCAAAAAAAGTTCCTCCTCTTTTTGCTTAGGAGGCGTCTGAAAATCGATAAACCTTGATGCTAACTCATTTGATAGTTTCAACTTTTTCATCAACATAATGTTTGCAACTAATAAAATTAGTAAACAGTTTGATGACAACCATGAAGAATGAACACAGGCAGAGATAACTGGATTCATTGTTTAAGGATCCTTAAAAAACCATAACTAGATTCAATGACCATTAACATGATGAACGACAGCCAACGGGAGACCAAGTCGTAAAACACTGCATAAAATTCAGTATGTACCTGTGAGTAAAAGCAAGTAGGCTTGTCCTGGTCTCGTGAGAAAAGAAATTGTTTTAGCAACTTTCTCTAAGCATTCCTGACTCTGAAATTTTAAAAAAGAAAAAGAGAAGATATTTAAATAAATCATTGCATAAATGTCAAAATTGCACAAGACAACTAATGAGTAATAACAATGATGTGATCTATTCACTTTCATAGCGTTCCTCACTTTGAATCATAAAAGAAAAAAGGCATTGAACGAATCATCAGATGAATGTCAAACTTGCACAAGACAAAGTAATGGGAATAAATCATCTTCATTGTCACGACAGAGCATAAGGAGATAGTTTCCTAACAGAGATAAAAGAGGTTAACTAAACGCGAGGTACCTATCCATTTCTACGTTAAAAACAGCCTTCTAATATAGCTGAAGATGCTCTAAAGGTCCATTGGGGACAAGCCTATCTTCAGGTTCTTTTTTAGCTGAATCCTCGCATAAGAGAGAGAGGGAAAGGGACCTTGAGGTTTAGAAGTAATCCATGCTGACTTTTGAAATGTAGATTAATAAAAGGAAAAGACAATGCAGACAAAGAAAACAAAAGAAGGAGACATAAAGATAAAAGCTATGTTTATGAACATTTTTTTATAACCAATGTTGATGAGTATTTTCCAACTAAACATTAAGATATCCCTATAGCACCGAAAATAACAAATCAGAAAAATGAACAATCAAGGCAAGCTCAGAATTTTCACATTAATATAGAAATTGAAAAGAAGCATGAGATTAAAAGGTGAATTTTCATGATAGAAGACATTTGTAATTAAGATGAACAAATTGCGAGAAGGAAAGAAAAGGGGAAGAATAAGGTTCACTTAAACTTGCATGCTAGACTATGAAACAGTCGAGATTTGGGATACTTCCATGCAAACTATGCATTTTTTTCATATACCATCCCATCCAAAGGTGAGAAGCCCGTAATTAAGCAATGGATGCTATTCAACTGTAGGCAATTCTGAATATAAGAGGACAATCTATTTTTTGATATCTCTAAAGTATATAGGGAACTTCAGAAATCAAATTAGTCACATGTAAAAATGAAATACAGTTAAAAAAAGTTTACTCTTTATTTATCATAGAACCACTTCAGTGTACAGCATATATCAGCTCTCACCAGGTAAGGAGGATCTGCAACAATTATTGGATATGAGTGTTTCATTGAAGAAGGAAGATCTTCTGGTAGGTTGTAGTCATAGAATGTGAACTCACTTCCATACTGTTCAAATCGTTTGTCATACTCGAGAATTTGTGCAGGTGCATTAGGGTCAATTTTCTGAGACCGCGTGCATAAAACAAAGCATAAGATGTAGGAAAATATAGTTCACCATGAATAACTAAAGATCAGATAAACAATTGACTACACTCAAGTTCCAAACTAAAGCGACAATCTGGCAATGGGGCTATGAACCTACTAACTTTGAAAAAGAAGAATAACATATAATTGGATACAGAAGCTACATTAAAGAAAAGCGATGCATTGTATTATGCTTTAGTCTTGCCAACTTTCCAAGTTAAGGTACTAAAAATACTTTATCAGAACAAAATAAAAGTTACTATAAGTAGCCCTTGAGGAGAGGAAAATGTAAGAAAAATGTTGCTTCACAAGTACTTTAAATAGTACAATATCATGCTTGAATGAACACGACACAAAATATAAATTTCTTATACAATCCGCAAATGAACTTGCAAATACTTTACAGACAAATATGAAGATTAAATAGAGATAGAAATAGAACCTCAAGGGAATATAGATGAATGTACACAGAACAATATAAACGTAAGCTTTTGAAAATAATTTTTGTTTCTCACGTGTTTATTACTTTTGCATGCAACCTCCCCGCAATGGTGAAATAATTTATCATCCGTGTTTGGTTTTAAAACCAAACCAACTGCTTTTGGAACCAGCTAAACTCAAAAAACAAATGCACAAATCCAAACCGAGAGAATGAAAGACATAGGACATTTTTATATACGACATGACAGCTCCACCTAGCATGCCTCCTTTCTGGAAAAGAAATTGGCAAACGAAGATAATGAACTAGCTCTGATACTACATATATTAATAAACTCCCTTCCTCAATACCTCTGATGCTAAATATATAAGTACCAAACTATCTCTTCTCGTCAAGTTTTTTCTTAGTTAACATCTTTTTTCTCATACTAAAAATCAAGCTTATTTTTACCATCCATCATACAAAAATCCTATTAAACTCGCATAGTTCCATCACTCAATCAGTTAAGCATATATCAGTGGCTGTATTTCAACAACTAATTGAATCTGAAATGGTAAAGGTAAAGCTTCAACAACTCATTTTTGCTATATTAAAGCACCTTACCTTGAGATAAGCATAAAGTGTGGGACAAGCAATGCAGGCAATCGCCGGCGAATCAATCGATCGACAGAGATTGAGGACTTCATTAGCGACAGTTTCAGCTGTTTCGCGGTTATACCAGAACTGGCTTAGCCGCCAATCCTCCGATACCAGCGCCACGTCATCCTCCGCCGCAGCTGACGAAGCTTCCTCAACTGCTCGGCTCTGCTCAGCAAGGAACTCCTTCAGTGCTTCTAGAGCGTGAGAGCTTAACGTCGGAGTATCATCGTCGCCGGCCGGCAGAACGGCGTCGTGCTGTACGGTGTCTTTCGCTGTCTCCATTTTAGTGTAAAAAGTGTAATGTTTGCTAAACCCTCGACAATTCGCGGGCGAGGAGATTTTTTTTCACTTCAAAGAAATTGAAAATTACACATAGCCCCTCCAAGTATGAATTGTATACAGTTAAGCCCTCTTGAATTTTTATTGAGACTAATCACTTCAATTACAACCAAACAATAACAACGTACTCGACATAATCCTAAGTAGATTCTCGAGAGGGCGGGCATACGTATTACAACCAAACAATAATAACATACTCGACATAATCCTAAGTAGATTCTCGAGAGGGTGGGCATACGTAGACTTCATATAAACATAATCTTAAGTAGATTCTCGAGAGGGCGGGCATACTAGACTTCACATCGATAGACGCTAAAAAATTATTTTTTCAAAGGAAAATGGTCTTCAATTACAATCTTTCAAGTTATATAAATCTTTAAAACGCACCATCAAAGTTGATAGTAGAATGAAGAAAGTGTATGAAAACTTCATTTCACTTTTCGTTCATAACGAGGAAGAGATAGAATGGAGTTCTTTATTAAGTTCAAAATGAAAAAAAAAAAAAAAAAAAAACTCATTCAAGCAAAGACATCGGAGTACATTAAAATTTGTGATAAATGTATTTTTCCGATCCAAAGTAGTGTTCTCTCAATTCCAACCAAATAAAAATCAAGATTATAAAGAATAGGTTACATATTTCAATCACACTTCAAACTATATAGAGAGAGGCAGCCCCAAGGTTCAACATGTACAAAACCAAGAAAATGTTGTAATGAATAGCATGTGCAATGATAGTATACATCATGTATCTATACATTGCTCATGTGGGATTATTAATAAGTTAAGCACCCTTGTTACTCTGCCATGGCTTGAGCACACCAACGACGATAATCGCGACAATTATGAGGAGGATCATGATGGCAAAGCACATCCATTTTCTTGAATTCTTTTGAAGTTTCTTTGCCTTTTGTAGAGCAGTAGTCCCTGATTGTACATGGTCTACAGCAGTTGAAACCTGAAATTCGAGTTGTTGTCGATGAGGGTAATGTAAACATAATCACACAGCAAATGCTAAGTAGTTCCATTCTTAAGAATATTAGTACCTGTGATTCTATATTATCAAGCATGTCTCCTTGAGCATCTACCAACACTGCTATGTCCAGGAATATCTGCAGGGCAGAATAGAACAAAGTTTATAACCAGACATCATTGTGTTTCATTACTCCTCTACGAGAAACTCATTCAATCATGGCATCGTTACTTATAAATGTACCACTCCTCAAGAACTGTATGTGCACCTGCAGAGACACATATGAGCATGCAAACACACACATATATATAGAGAAAAACCCTTCATATGTCATATGTCATAAGCCGAACTCATCAACATACGTAGTACTAACCAGATTATGTTTAGTTCTCTGAACTTAGATCTAGTCCAGAACTAGAAGATAAAACAAAAGGAAAAAACTCTTTATGTCGTTGTCAATGAATTTTTGTCGTTTCTCTTCACTTCTTCAATCGAGATTTTCCAAGGAAATCGTTACTAGTACTTCCTTTCCCCGATAAAAGGTATAAGTAAAGTATATAGTACCTGTTGCAACTCAAGAAGCTTCCTCTCTAATTCTCTAACTGCATCATGGCGCTCTTGAATTTCAGCTAGTGTACCCATTATCTGCAAAACGCCAACATTGTGAATCAGCATACTAAATCAACGATTACTAAAATTTCAAGTGCCATGCTAGCAATATTATAAATGTACATGAGCTGCTTTATCACATAAAAGGACAAAAGTTTGCCTGTAATATCATTTCATTGAAAATGAAAAGAAAAGAGAAATAAAAATCAGGTGATGGGGAGATAATTTTCGTTCCATATTTCTTTCTTACTTCTCAGCTAATTCCCTTGCTATCTGCTCTCTTCTGAACAAGATCCCAATATGTTGCATAATTTGTTTTTTAGATGGGTCATTGTATGCTACACTACACGTCAAGGGAAAGCCACTGCTCAAGCATGATCTTTGTCAACTTGGCCACATCAAGCTAACGACAGTAAGGATTAAGACAAATCTCAATTACTCTATGGTGGTTTCTAACGAGTGAGAAGGAGCTAAGAATTTCTTCTCCTTGTTCATAGAAGTATGGATATGGCATTGGCATTTGAAAGAAAGGGAATATGTAATGGAATAAACACAACATAACATTAAAAAAAGAGATATTTGCAAGATGTTATAATGGTCACAAGATACTACAGTCATCTAACATAGGGCAAGAGGCTTCGTTTAGCTCTATCTTTTGCCTACACCGCTAACATGTGAAACCTCGGCAGTGCCTGGATGCCTGAAGTAAAAGTCTCACTCAACTGGAATGGTCATTTCCCACCTTCCCTTCCATTTCTAGGAATTTGATAATCTACAAATTGTATCAAAACTCAAGTATATGCAAGCAACAGCTTCTGGCATGGTAAAAAATGTTGCAAGGAGACAAAAAGGCACCAGGGATTTTAATGTATGTGATTAAAACGAACCTATCAAAATACTGAGTTGCCTGTTAAAGAACTGAAATAAACCAACACTAAGGGGAGCCGGATGGCCAGTGGACCAATTTCATGTTAACAAGCCAGGGGAAATGCCAAACTGCCCACAGAAATTTAAACTGTCTACAAGCATGGATTTTAAATTTAAGAATAAATAACTCAAGCATTGAGATCTTGATCATATGAGCTATTTGAAAAGGCTATAACCTAGTACTTGGACATAAGATTATTCAAAGTTAATGAAAAGAAGAAATTCTAAAAATCGTTGAGCATACTTGTCCTCGCCCTTGTTGCTGAATAGCTTTCTGGAATATCTGTTCACTGTCCCCAGTCTCTATCAACCTATCAATTGTCTGAAGGTGAAAATAGAGGGAAACAAGAAAACGAGAACAGTAAGAAGATGTGCAAAAAGAAACTTAAGTTCCCAATAATTCACAAGAACTACCCAAGATTTACCTCTTCATCAGCTCGATTACCTGTCACTGTCGACCACATAAAGAGAAAGATAAGAAAAAAGGAATAGCAATTAGAATCTGCTTTAAAACATTTACACTCCACACAGAAATATCAAACTCAAAAGATTTGGCACCTGTGAATACTCGCCTTTCAACAACCTCGCGATATTCATGGTGGATGTTTTCTCTTAAAGTCTGCAATCATAATAATCAACTGAATGTAAGAGCAAGTAAAATCTAGAGCAAAAGTCATTCTTAATGCAGTTGATGTACCTGAAACTCAGCCATTTTATCTTTGAACTTCTTTTTCAAGGAACTGCAAATATATAGCAAGTCAAGTGAGGACTATAGGTATATCAAGATTAGTAATACGAATGCACAATAATGCACGAGGGCAAGACTAAGGAGAGATCAATAAACGCTTCAATCGATCAACTTCTTGGATACGTTAAGCATTGACCAATCAGAAGCTCCTAACTTAAGTTCTCCATATGTGTGCATACAATAATTAAGAAGTAAAGGTTAGTACAATTTTAATACCTTCATGATTTGATAAGGTGGTATATATACGAGGCAGGCATTTGATCTTAATACAACCCCCCCCCCTACCATCATTTTTTTTACTCTCTTGATCAGTACAAGTCTCGAGAATTCAAATTTCATTTTACTATAAAGACATAATACCAACTCTAATGTTGATTCTTCTGCTTTTCCGGCAACAACATAGTATACACCATAGCAACCAGTATGAGCATCTCTTTTAAATATGTTATTGTGACATACCCATTTAACAATCTCAAAATAACAATTGTGTGACAAAATTACAAAGATATAACTATCAGAGGAACTAAGGAGAAAAATTAGCCAAAATTACACTGTTGTTGCTGTTCTTGATCTGTCAACAGCTGATCCTTTACCACAACCTGGTTTGTTTCTATTGGCTAGATTCTGCAAGAGAACAAAAATAGATCAAAAACAAAGAAATAACAGGACCAATTTAAGAGACATAAGCATTTCATACTACTCACTTCTTTATCAAGCTCCTCGACTTTTGATTTGATTACTCGAGCTATTTTTCCGACTTCATCAACATCTTTTTCCATCCGCTGCTTAATTGCTGCAGGTTACAATATTAACAAACTCATTATGAAAATGAATGACAAAAAAACAAAGGAAAAGGTACTTTTATAAAGAAAGAGAAATCTTACTCAATGCAACATACTCCTTTTTTACTACCTATCTTTTATGTGCTACGTTACAAACAATAATGTGTTTACTATTGAAATATCAAATCACTTAATAAATTTTAAGTTTTAAAAGATGGGTGGAACTGTAAAGAGTAATATTATTTGTAGAAGTGTACCAAAAAAGGTTACACTAAGGTTACATAAATTGGGATACATCCTTGAAGGAAAGAACAAATATATTAGTATAGAGTATCTAACTATCTTATGTTTTGATTCATTCTAATTTCTATTTTTGGTATAATAAGAATAATTAACCTATTTCTACCTGCAGGATACCGTAAGAACATATAATAATCTCTCTTAAATAGTCTGAACTTTCTTGCAGTGCCTTTTTCCAGAAGCAAAATCATTTTGCCATTTCAAATATCCTACTGAAGAAATTTTCTAATTCAGCTTTGGTAACACATTAGGAGTTTCTTACTCCAAACAAGTCAAACTAGGTTCCATACATGAGCTAGAGTGAGTATCTAGTATCTACTATGAGTCCAGAATGTCATAATCATGCAAAACAAATGGCTACATCACTTGCTAGAGCACTATAACTGCAAGAAGATGGATTACCTTTCATAGCAGAAGCTTTTGTAACAGCCTTTGACTCCTCATGAGCATCCTGTGAGCATGGAGAAAGATATTAAGTATTTATGTTTTACCTAGAACTTCAAGAAACAAATGGTTATGCAGATTATTTAAGCTCATTTGGCTTATGCATATATTGTGCTAATCAACCTACAAATTGAACTATAATTCTTAATTAAACACATGAACCCTGAGTTAGTTGAAGTACAAATTGAGAGAAAAATATGAAATAGAGGGGGCATATGGAAGAGCATTCTAGTAATGTAGAGGAATACAAATTCTCTCAAAACTTTACTATATTACTAAACAGCTGAAGGTCAAAATGGTGGAAATGAAGTTGCGAGAGTCCGAGAGATGACAACTAATATCTGCTAAAATATCGCATTATATTATGCAAGACATGCACTTCAAAATACCGATTCTTCAAATTGTAGAAGTTTGTTGGAATTGAATTAAAATATAAAGCTGCAAAGGCTTATAAATCAGGTGGTCAACAGGAAGAAAGCGACACATTAAACACATTATAACTTCATTGATTCTGATACAGATGTAACTCTGAAAGCCCCTAAACTGAAAGGGAGAACACAAACATGTTAGAATGTGACACCTTTGCGCACTTGGTCATCACATCGAGGATTGCGAATTTTAAAACGAAATCTCTGCATGTGAAAGTCAGACCTTGGAGCAGAAAAACATGCAGTTAAACCAAGAGGCTTATGCACAAAGTGACAAATGAAATAAGTTACCATAGAATTTCACAGATATCAATTGTACACAAAGTGACAAATCAACCTAACACAGTTCCCCATTTAGGCCCTGAACCAAATACCAACATCATAATAAGAAAATTTCCCCATATTTTTAGACCCCATCTGTAGCATAGGCAAAAGAAAAGGAAAAAGTCTTGGTGAATAATCTCTCTCTATTCGTCCTTCTATATCCATCGACTAGGTAAAGATCGGGAAAATTTAATTTTAAAAAGTCAAAAATTCTGAAATACTCTTATACACTTTCAAGGAAACTAGGTGCAATTCCGTTGCAGGATTCTATTGCAAATACCTTCTTGAGAAAAAGTTGTCAGAAGGAAAAAGAAAGATATTTATACCTGAAGCTTCTGGAGTAGTTCGTTCAGTCTTCCATATTGTTTCTCAATTTGTTGAACCTAGCAAACAAAGAAAGTAGGGACAAGAAATGGAGGAAGTGAGAAACCTTCATGAGATCAACTTCAAAATGTGCAGGAAAGTAATTGAAGAAGAGGGAGATGAATTGGAGCATCATGGTATTATTATTCCAATGCAAGAACAGTAAAAAGATCATCCAAAAACCTTTTTAAAGAAATCATCAAGGCCTAGCTCCCCGGAATTCATTGGTATTTGTATTCCCATTTCAACATCTCCACTTCTATTACTTTGATGCCTTGGGGCATCAAAATTATCATCATCCTACAAGAGAAATCAAGTTAATGTCAAATGAAAAATGAATTTATTCTTTTTGGCTTTTCAACAAGTGCACCGACATGCTTAAAGGCTTTTACCGGCATCGATATACGTCAAGAAATTAAATCTGGTCACACTAAATATAGCAATAAGAATATACTGAACTCTTCAAGAGGTCGAGCAATACAGACATTGAATATCTTCTGAAATCATTAGTGAAAGAAACAAAAGTACTTCCAGGATAATCATTTAAGTAGATAAGTGTCAAGACAAAGGCCAATTGTACATACAAACTTAAGAAATTCTGTACAAGTTCCATTAACACCCTTTCATCTATTATGATGGAGATTGAGATAGTTACAGTGACATCATTCTCTTTTTTACGTTAAGCACCAATTGGTTAAAGACCACAATAGCAAGCTAAATATTGCTAAAAGGTGTAAAAACAGCTAATAGTGTGACAATTCTTGAGTAGAAAAATGCCATGAACAGGAGCCCACAGAGGATCAAGCAACTATGCCTCCTAATATGTAAGCATACCAAGAGAATCTGTTAAATATTTGCTTGGAGAAAGTATGTACACTAAACAGGGAAACGATTGAGAGTAGTGGTTCCTGAAGGAGAAGATCATACTAAAGTTTGAGCCTTTTTCCACTCCATAACAGGGACAACAACACCACTCAGACATCATCTTTGACAGTGAAGCCTAAAGAATCATTTATCACCTTGTTGTATTGTTTCAAAATGGCATATAATAAATGAGCTATGTATATAAAGTTTTTCTCTTTCTTATGAAAATTTTTTATGTGGAATTTCTGCATACAAATCCTTGTAAGCAATAGAAATTCCAGGAACTTGGTTTCCTTCACTTCCTCTTACCCTTACAGAAGTAGTTTTAAAACAACCATTATTATAGTAGCAAGGGAAGGCCAAGAATGCAGATTTTTTAAACATTTGTCATGATCCAAATGTCATTTTCTGCATTTCCTTTTCATTCCTAACTTATCCATCGTCTAGAAGGTGTCAAGATACTCAATAACATTACAATTTTACAATGCAAAAACCTTCATTTTCTTAATCAAATGAAAAAGAAACATGGAAAATTGGGTGATGACATACAAATATTTGACCATCTGAGCTATGAAAGCAGTGAAACTAGGGAAAACACAAAAAGGCTCAACAAGCTTTTGTATTTTTCAATTACTTTGGGATTATCAGCTGTCATTCAATAAAAAATGTTTAATTGGGTACAATGATAAATAAAAGTTGGATCATTTGAGCTATGAAAGAAGGTATACAAGGGAAAATCCAGAAAAGGGTCAACAAGTTAAGTTCTTTCCCCCTTTCAGCTGTCATACAGATTAACAAAAAGGTAGACTGGTTATAGAAGCCAATAAAATATGGCTCATTGAGCTATGGAAGTAGTGAAACATAGGAAAATCCAATAGGAGTCAACGAGTTTGTTCTTTCCGATTTTGAGTACTCCACTGGCATTCAGATCAGAAAAATAGAGAAGTGGACATATGAGAACTAAAGTTTGACCCTTTGAGCAATGAAAGCAGTGAAACATGAAAATTTTCAAAAAGGGTCAGCA
Source organism: Solanum peruvianum (assembly GCA_027705065.1). NCBI lineage: Eukaryota > Viridiplantae > Streptophyta > Magnoliopsida > Solanales > Solanaceae > Solanum > Solanum peruvianum. Next base: position 63,893,985 of record JAKWJD010001764.1, on the reverse strand, counting down.
AGTAGTTTTATTATTATTTCCCATTTTTTGTACTACTCAGCTGCCATCCAGATTTTTAAATGATTAAGTGGCTATCCTAACAACTCAAGTTTGACCCTTTTAGCAGTGAAACATGAAAAAATCCAAAAGGGGTCAACAAATTTTATCCTTTTCCCCATCCCTTTGTATTTCTCAGCTACCATCCAGATAAAAAAAAAATGGTAACGCAGCCATCATGATATTTAAAAATCAACTCTTTAAGCATGAAACATGGAAAAATCCTAATGGAGTCAGCAAGTTCTATTCTTTTTCCCATTTCTTTGTATTTCTCAGCTGCAATCCAGATCAAAAAATGGTAAAGCGGCCATCATCACAACTAAAAATTGACTCAATCAGTAAAACATGAAAAATCCAAAAAGGGGTCAGCAAGATTATCCTTTTTTCCCATTTTTTTGAATTCCTCAGCTGCCAGCCAGATCAAAATAATGGCAAAGCAGCCATCATGACAACTAAAAATTGAGTCTTTAAGCAATAAAAGCACTAAAACATGGAAAAATCCAAAAGGGGTCAGCAAGTTTTATCCTTTCTTCTCAATCCTTTGTATTTCTCAGCTACCAGCCAGATCAAAAAAATGGTAAAGCAGGCAGCAGCCATCATGATAACTAAAAATTGAGTCTTTGAGCAATAAAAGCACTAAAACATGAAAAAACCCAAAAGGGGTCAACAAATTTTGCTCCTTTTTCCCTATTTCTTTGTATTTCTCAGCTACCAGCCAGATCAAAAAAATGGTAAAGCAGGCAGCAGCCATCATGATACCATCATGATAACTATAAATTGAGTCTTTAAGCAATAAAAGCACTAAAACATGAAAAAACCCAAAAGGGGTCAACAAATTTTGCTCCTTTTTCCCTATTTCTTTGTATTTCTCAGCTACCAACCAGATCAAAAAAATGTAGATATACACAAAAAAAAAAAAGGAAACAAACTTACATTTAAAAGATCATTCATTTTGGGAGAAGAATGAGAGATCTACTGAATTCTTGGCACTCTCTCTCTCCCCCCCCGTCGTTTTCTTTGTCTGTAAGTTTCTGCTTCGACCCCTTGAATAATTTTTAGAGAGAGAAAGAGGGAGGCAGAAAGGAAGAGAGAGAAACAGACAGCAATATGAAAGAATGTTGCAACAGCGTGTCTGAGAGAGAGACAATTCAGTGCCACAGCGTGAAGGGAGGTTTTTTTTTTTTTTTTTTGGCAAACTTTAATTCAAACCTTCTTTTATTAGGTTAATATTTGGAAGTATATTCCAAATATTTTTGGCAAGTTATTTTTTCGTGACAATTTAAATAAATAAATAGTTTAGAGAAATTATTTTTGAGTGACGTTTTAGATAATGTTTTATCGTGTGTTAGAATATGAATTTAGTAAGATATATAGTTTATATTTGTAAGTTTTAAAAATTATTAAGAATATTTATAATTATTACTTTATAATAATATATTTTGTAAAAAAGTCAAGATAATTAACGTAATTAATATATATTTGTACACGAAAAAATTATTATTAATACTTGTAAATTGAGACGCAGGATCATTTAATAGTGCAGTATAATTTACTATGTCCTCAAAATATTAATTGAAACGGACATTTTCGAGAATCCGAAATAAAAATCTACGTAGGCATAAGTCTTTAAAATGATCTATGTTGAGGCAGTTTATGCACTTTGAAAAAAAAAAAATCACATCGTATTTTAATGAAAAGCTAGAGAGCGTGATCGAATTGTAAGGAGAATAATTTATATTTGTAATATTAAAGCTACCCTTAAGAGTTAAGTTCCTTATACGAACGTGACTGTTATAACTTGAGATGATGTTAGGCTTTGAGTTAGTGGTGTAATGTGGTTGTTGGCGAAATAGGAGAGTAATAAACGAGATTGAAAAAGTCAAATCTTGATCCAAGAAAAATAAGAATAATACAATTGATTTATATAATTTCTCGATAAATATATGATAAATACAACTGATTTGTATCAACGAATATAGTCGTGTCAAAAATATTTTAATTCTTCGATACAAATCATTTGTATCGAAAATTTCTTTGTGTATTTTTCATATTTTGATCTTTAATAGAGAAAATCTTCGACTTTATTACTAAATTCGAATAATTCGAAAATAACTCTTTGTGTCGAAAAAAACTATAAATTTAAAATTTAGACATTGAAAAAAGAAAATATCTAAATCTATTATTTATTGCATCATAATTATAGATGATAATCTAATAATATAACAATTGATTTTTTTTACTAATTAATCTAAATTCACGCTAATTAAATCCCGAACATAACATTAAAAAGTAAATAATAAATTCATAACCCAAAAGCTAAACAACTCTATAATCTATAGTTTATTTCCATTTTTTGGTGAATCGCAATTTCCTCAATTCAAATCAACATACAAACGCCACGTGTCATACACATAAACAACATTGATGACACTTCTGGCACCTTCTTCTTCTTTTGATTCTTTAACAAAAAAAAAAAAATCTGTTTTTCCCCAAATTTAAAGTTTTAAACTTTAAAAAAAGTCAATTGATATCTCATATCTACCGGCTCTTTAAAGTCTATATTCAATTTCTCCGTGTTGCGTTTAATACGCGGCTTATAGATTTTATAGATCTTTTCTTTTCTATAAATAGATACTCAAGTTTTTGGATTTGTTGTAATATTCAGAACATATCTATTTCTTCATTGTTCATATTGGGTACTGAGTTTCTTGGTGTTTAGTGAAAAGGGTAAGTTTTATTTTTTGATTATCTCAATTGGGTGTTGTTTATATTGTGTAAAAATTGGTTCTTTTTGCTGATTATTGAAAAGGGTGTGTTTTATTCTTGATTATCTCAAATGGGTGTTGTTGATACTGTGTAAATATTGGTTCTTTATTGGGTTTTTTTGCTGTTCAGTGAAAAGGGTAAATTTTTATATTGATGATCTGAAATGGGTGTTGTAAAAATTGGGTAAAAGTTGATTCCTTTTGCTGAGATTGTATCACTTTTATTGGGTTTCTTGTTTATAATTTAATGTGTAATTGATAGTTTTGTTGTATTGAAGAATTTGAGATATTGTTGTATGCTAATGTATTTGGTGGTGTGAGTGGGAGGTTGAGGGTCTTTATGGATTCATTTTATAGCTTATCTGATGTTAATTTGGGGTAGTCTCCTCTTCTCATAATCTCCTTATTTAGTGTTCACTTAGTATCTTGTTCTTCTTTTTGACTAATACTCCTACTACATGTTGCATTGTTTATCTTGTTTTGTTGTTAATCATGCTTTGATTACACTTCTTTTGGGCCGAGGTCTATTGGAAACAGTCTCCCTAACCTGTAAAGGTGGGATTAAGCTCTGTGTATGGATATGTTGTTGTAGTTGATGTGATGTTAATTTGGGGTTAATAATCTTTACTAGGATCCATTCCCACTCCCCCTTGGAAATTACTAAATGAAATATGTATTGGATGTATATTTTTTATGTCAGTATCACTTTCCTTTTTCTACTGAAGAATTACCATTTTGATTGATTGTGATTGTCCAGTAAGTTTTACTAACTATTATCTTATTTTTCTATTGTATCATTACCTGTTGCTTCCTTTGTTTCAATTTTCTTATTATTTGTTGTGCTATTGTTCTCTTCTTTTCATTACTGTATTCCCTTCTTCCCTTCTCTAACCTGCTTTGATTTGCTTAATTTGAGTCGAGTGGTGGATCCGAAACAACCTCTCTGCCTGCATAAGGTAGGGGTAAGGTTTGCGTATAGAACACTCTCTCCGGACTTCACTTATGGGATTACACAGGGTACGTTGTTACTATCATCCAGTAAGTTTCTGTATGCCCATGAAGAGCACTAGAAAAGGAAAAAGAAATTTGGAAACAAGAAAGCCTATTTCTTTCTCGTGTCTGCCTTGTGAATTTTTGATTAATTGGGATAGTTGTGGTTGTATTCTGTATTGCATGGATTCATCATAAATGTGCTAGTTTTACACTGACTATCAACTAATCACAACCCTCTTCCTTTGACGGGCTTTATAGCGGTTATGTTAGCAAGCTCATATGTCGAATAATGGCAATCTATATTGTGTCTACCGTGTGTCTATTAACAGTATTAAAGTGGAATGGGGTTACCAAATAATCAGTGACATCTCTTGAGTTATCTTCAATTGCCAGGACTATGATTTATCGTAGAATCTTACAGTTGCTGTTATGGCTTCTCTGAATCTGAATTTGACATTAGGGGGGAAATGCTATGTAGTGGTGCATCAAATCATAGTCTTTTTATATGTAAGGCAGTTCACTGATTATCTCTAGTATGCTACAGAAAGAATGAACATGTAGATAAACTACCGTTAGGTGCGGGCGGCTTAGGGAGGACATGAAGTACTGCCCATTTTTCCATTTCGTCGACTTACCTTTGATATTTGGCTTTGATCTAATACGATTTTCCGAACTTCAATTGTTCAGTTGCCTTCCCATGTGTAACTCATAGGTAGTGTGTCACTACACTAAACTTTCATTGAAGCGTGAACATCCTTGCTGGAGACTTAGGTTTAAACTGCATCTTAATTCGAGTTGGGGAAAACACGGCTTATGTAGTGAATCAAATCATAGTTTCTTTACAGCCTACAGGTAATGGAGTTCACTGATTATATCTTAGTATGATACGGGAAGAACGAAAAAGAAAAAAAACTACGGTTTAAGTGGGGTTTATGGAGAAGATATGCTGAGGAATAGTTAGAAGCTGGAAGTATAGAGTGGCATGGAATATAGAAGTGCAGTAAGAATATAGGACAAGTTTCATCGAGATCTTTTTTCCAGTCAAGTTATGAACTCCTTATCCTCCACTGTGGTTATTTTCTTCTCTTGATGTATGGAAGTTAACCATATATGTATTTATTTGTCTATGTCACCCAACTTCCCCCGATACCTTATTTTGCCGTCGAAAACATTGTTCGTTCTTTATCATTTTGAGAAAAATCTTCCGTGCTGGCGATATTGTCTTTCTTCTTAATGCTTTTATTATTAAACATGAAAATGATCAGACTTACCATTTTCTTAATTTTGCATCTCCATCTTAGATATCTCGGAGAAATTGAAGGCGCATTGACACGCGGACAATTTTGGATAGGAAGCGGAAACAACTGTTATTGCCGGGGAAAGAAGAAGAGAAGATGGAAAAGGAAGAACAACATCTCAAAGTCGAGAAAGAGATGGAAAAGTCTGATGATATGAAGGAGCAAAAGAAAGACAAGAAGGATAAAGAAAAGAACAAGGAGAGTGAGGAGGAGGCGGAGGATGAAACAAAAAATGTAAAAGAGAAGAAAGACAAGAAGGAGAAAAAGGATAAAGAAAAGAAGGACAAGAGCAAAGAGAAGTCGGAGGAAGAAACCGAGGAAGAGAAGGATGATGAAGAAGGGGAGAAGAAGGATAAAGAGAAGAAACTTAAGAAGGTTAAGAAAGAGAAGAAGGAAAAAGTGAAGAGCGAGGAGGAGTCGGAGGAAGAAAAGGATGATGAAAAGGTGGAGAAGAAACTCAAGATAGTTAAGATTGAGAAAAAGGAAAAGGAGAAGAAAGACAAGAGCAAGGACGAATCGGAGGAAGAAGAAGTGGAGAAGAAACTCAAGATAGTTAAGATTGAGAAAAAGGAAAAAGAGAAGAAAGACAAGAGCAAGGAGGAGTCGGAGGAAGAAACGAATGACGATAAAGGGGAGAAGAAAGAGAAAAAGAACAAAGGAGAGAAAGACAAGATCAAAGAGGAGTCAGAAGAAGAGAAGGATATTGAAAAAGGGAAGAAGAAGGATAAAGAGAAGAAAGACAAGAAAAAAGGGGCATCAGACGAAGAGAACGAAAGCGAAGAAGTGAATGATGAAAAAGTTGTGAAGAAGGATAAGGAGAAGAAACACAATAAGGAAAAGAAAGAGAAAAAGGATAAAGGAAAGAAAGATAAGAGCAAAGAGGAGTCGGAGGAAGAAGATAAGGATGATGTTAAAGGGAAGAAGAAGGATAAAGAGAAGAAAGACAAGAGCAAAGAGTTGTCGGAAGAAGAAGATAATGAAAAGAATGATGATAAAGTAGGCAAGAAGAAGGACAAGGAGAAGAAACACAATAAGGAAAAGAAAGAGAAAAAGGATAAAGGAAAGAAAGATAAGAGCAAAGAGGAGTCGGAGGAAGAAGAGAAGGATGATGTAAACGGGAAGAAGGATAAAGAGAAGAAAGACAAGAGCAAAGAGTTGTCGGAAGAAGAAGATAATGAAGAGAAGGATGATAAAGTAGGAAAGAAGAAGGATAAAGAAAAGAAAGTCAAGGCGAATGCAGCTGAAGTCGCCACAAGAGAGCTAAAAATCGAGGAAGGCAAGAAAGTATCCGACGATGAAGCAGAAGAGAAAAGTAAAAGCAAGAAGAAGGGGAAGGAAGGTAAGGATGAAATACAAAAGGATTCGAAAAAGGATAAAGCTGAGAAGAAGAGAAAACTCGAGGACAAGTTTAAAAGCAAAGATCTGAGTAAGTTGAAATCCAAGTTGGATAAGATCAATGCCAAACTGGAAGCTCTTCAGCTGAAAAAAGCAGACATCCTGAAGACAATAAAAGAAACAGAAGATAAGAACTTAGCAGTGGTTGAGAGTCCCAAAGTTGCTGAATCGAAGGCACACGACGAGTAGTCGCTGAACAGTGAGTAGTATATTTTCATAATACTGTTATGTATACTAATACAGTGTTTGTGTATCCTTTTCTTCCACTGTCATGTAGAAATGTACTCCCTGTCTTAAATAAGTTAAAAAATATAGATGATATCTGTATCAAGTTCTCATATATTTTGACATTTTGCAATCATCTAACAAATTTTCACTTCCTCTATTTGTCTTGCTCGTCTATTGGAAACAACCGCTCTACCTTTAAGGCAAGGTTACGCACACACCACCCTTTATATGCTCTACTTGTAAGATTATGTTGAATATGTCGTTGTCTTTGCTGTCGTTGTTTTCGTTGTCGTCATCCTTCTATCTTGTTTTATGGTCGTTGATCTAGGCCATTGCATCTACAAACTAAGCAAGTAAAGTGTTGATGAGTCTGTCTCATTTCCAATTGAAATGTATTGAATGTTGGCAATTAAGTGTATTGTAACTGTTGAATAAAGTGAGTTGAGAATCTTGATGTTTTAGGTTAAAAAATTTCAAATAAAGACAAAAACTATTACATCTTTAATTCAATAATTCTTGTTCGTTATTGAGTTCACCCATTTAATTAAGAAATCATAAGTAGAAGGATAAGTTTACTATATCACTTTTTAAATACTCTCTTTGTTCACTTTTAGTTGTTGTGGTTTTCATTTTAGAATCAAACTATAAGAATCTTGATTAATATTTCGCGGTGTATTTTTTTATCATATTGATATGTAAAAATTGCAATTTATAGTATTTTTTGTATGGAATATCTAACTATTATTTTTGTTTAAAATGTTTGATTTAATATAATATAATTTAAAATTTTGAATTTGTTAAATTGAATTTCAAATAACACAACATGAATTAAAAGTGAACGGAGATAGTGATAAATACAATGTCTTGAAAAATGAAAAAGTGATTTATAATTAATAATAAAGTAAATTAGGAATTAAGTGAAATTATCTGCTGATTTCATAAAGTGAACAAGTGTTGTTGGACACTCTAAAATAGTGTTGGATAGAGGGAGTACGTGATATTTTACGTGATATTTCATATCTGTTCTACTTTTGATGGACAATTGATATTATTGTTTATGAAAAATGACAAGTATCCTATAAAACTAATCGAATCGAAACCATAGTAACTTGGTCAATTTACTCAGATCCGTATTTTAACATTGTTTGATAGACATAAAAATATGGATCTATAGTTTCACTGTACTATGAAGTCCCAGAAAATTATCCTACCATTTTTTAAAATTTTACAAAATTAGTATAAACGTATTACATAGTAATATTTTAGGGTATATTTCATTTTTAAAAAAATTAATAGCATTAGGTTGATATACATTACTGTGAGTAACGTTTTACTCCTAATTTTTTTTTTGAGTAACGTTTTACTCCTAAGACGTTACTGTGAGTAACATTTTAGGAGTAAAACGTTACTATGAGTAACGTATATTAATCTAACGCCGTTAGCTTTTAAAAGATAAAATATACCTTAAAACGTTATTGTGAAATACGTTTATACTAGTTTTGTAAGATTTTAAAAAAATATATATTATTTTGATGAATTGCTTTATATAATGACTTAGTTTGATCTATACTTCTTCGAAGTTATTTTCTTAAATTTTATGGCAATCAAAATTGGAGTGGGTAAGGTTGGGTGGATATTCACGGTTTGTTATCTATCAAAATCGAAGTGGGATAGCGATTGGGGGTTAGTTATCTATCAAAATCGAAGTGGGGTGGTGATTGGGGTCTTTATAAATATTATAGAATGTATCTTATAATACTAAAGAGCACGTTTAATTGATTTTAAAAAGTAGCTTTCAAGTAAAAATAAAAAGTCAAATTATAGCGTATAAGACCTTAAATTCTTTGAAAATCTACAAGATTTACTATAGTTCCATTACAAATTGCAACTTAATTATAATCGTTCCATATAAATTATTAAATTATTGAAAGGTACTTTCACCTTCTAAATTAATTACTCCCTCCGTTTAAAAAAGAATGACCCCATTTTCTTTTTAGTCTGTTTCAGAAAGAATGACCCATTTCCTTTTTTGGCAACACTTTAACTTTAACTTTTCATGTGGCATGTTTAAGACCACAAGATTAAAGGGTATTTTGATACATTTGACATAACTTTAAATTAGAACCACAAGATTAAAAAGTCTTCTTTCTTTTCTTAAACTCCGTTTCAAGTCAAACTAGGTCAATCTTTTTGAAACGCGGAAGTACAATTATTGTGATACCATATAAGTCTTAGATTTTTTTATCAACCACACATTGTTACTTATATTGATCAAACACATGAAAGATCAGACTCAAACATAACACGTAAATTAAATTTAAACGTCACTTAAAAATAATTTGTCAAAGATATTTAAAATTATGATCAAATGCTAGCTTACGTACAAGTTATATATATATATATATAATATATATATATAACATGTGTATTACCTATGTGTATGCTTGAATTTAGGAAAATAAGCAGAGTTATTGATAGTACAAAAATTGAAATATGTTGAGCAAATTATAATTTTATAACTGATTGTACCTTCATATATATATATATTATATATATATATATTATATATATATATATATATATATATTGAATTAATGTAAATATATGAATCAATGTGAACCGTTCACACACTGTGAAACCATTTTCTCTTCCTATATATATATATATATATGACAAAGTAAAATAACCCTAAACCATACCTTTTTTTAAAAGCTTTTTTCACAAAATAATAAAAATAATAAATATAAATAAACAAGAAATGGCAGAATTGAGAGAAAAATGGAGTCTTAAAGGCACCACTGCACTTGTTACTGGTGGCTCCAAAGGCATAGGGTGAGTTTTTATATTTCCCTTGAAGTTTATTGATGATTTCTAACTAATTTGTTGCTAAAAAAACCTTCAAATTAATTGAATTTTCATATGATTTGTTGGCAATCATAGCTAAATTGGGATTAATATGAATATAATGTTGTTTAGCTATGCAGTTTTGTCTGTGGCTAATTATTTTTTTATATGTGATTGAGTATAAGGGTAGAAGATATATCTGGCAAAGGTTTAGGCTTGTTAGTGTTTGTTGTAGTACTGATCGTATCCTTATAGTACTTTTTGTCATACGTTGTTTATTATGTTTTCGATTATCCCACTGTTTTATTTTTAATGTTGTTTATTTCTTATCAATAGCTATACTTTCTTCATTATTTTCTTATGTTTTTACTTGGGCTCGATACACTTGAGCCTAGGATTTTTTAAAAACCGTTTCTTTAGCTCCACTAGGTAATGGTATGATATGCGTACACTCTATTCCAGGGGCAGAGCTACCTTGTAAGAAGGGGGTCCATCCGAACTCATTTCGGTGGGGAAAATTATATTATTTATATATGTTAAAATAATTATATATGTATATATATAGTAGGTGCCGAAAACCCCCCTTCGGCTATTTCATGTGTCTATTCTACTGATTTTGAACCTCCTTATTGAAAATTCTGGCTCCGCCTCTGCTCTATCCTCTCCAGACCATACTTAATGAAATTTCACTAAATATGTTAATTATTGTTCACCATAAGCTAATTCACACTAAAAACATTATTTATTTTATTAATTTTTCTTTGTTATTTGATTTATCATCACCTTTTTAATTGTTTTTAGGTATGCTATAGTGGAAGAATTGGCAAATTTTGGAGCAAGAGTGTATACATGTTCACGTAATGAAAATGAACTTCAAAAATGCCTTGATATTTGGAGAAAAAAAGGACTTAAAGTTGAAGGTTGTGTTTGTGACTTATTATCTCATATTGAACGTGAAAAACTTATGAAGAATATCGAAGATGTATTTGATGGAAAGCTTAATATTTTGGTTAGACTAATTATTATCGCGATTTTAAAATAATCTGATAGTATAAATGTTATTAATACATATGTATATATGATGTATAACTTTTTTTTTTGTAGGTGAATAATGCAGGGGTGGTGATATATAAAGAAGCTAAAGATTTCACAAAAGAAGATTATAATATAATTATGGGAACTAATTTTGAAGCTGCTTATCATTTATCTCAAATTGCTTATCCATTATTGAAGGCTTCACAAAATGGAAATATTATTTTTGTTTCTTCTATTGCTGGATTTTCAGCATTACCCTCTCTTTCTCTTTATTCTGCTTCTAAAGGTAAATCTTTACGCGATAAATTCATAATTTTAAAATTTATTTTCATGTTGGTGAATCAAACGTTATTTTGTTTTATATGATTTTAGTTAACGTTTTAATTTTTTATGTACATTAATTTTTGAGCATTACCTTCTCTTTCTCTTTATTCCGCTTCTAAAGGTGATCTTTATGCGATAAATTCAGAATTTTGAAATTAACTTTCATGTTGGTGAATCAAACGTTATTTTGTTCTATATGATTTTAGTTAACGTTTTAACTTTTTATGCACATTAATATTTGAGTTTAATTTAGGTTCAGTGTTATTATGATTTTAGACCTATAAAAATTCATTATTTAACGTGAATGAATTTTTTTTATTTTTTTTTAATTTGAATATGTTTTATCTTATTAAGAATATTGTTTAAGATGATAAGTTGTCTCTGATATTATATCTTGATTTTTTTATTTTATGTTATTTCTTTCTCTACACTGTTCTGGATTTTTTTTTCTCGAGTGAGGATCTATAAAAAAAAACGACCTCTTTACTTACCTCCAAAGTAGGGCAAGGGTCTGTCTATCTGTGTATATTTTATTCTTTTCAAATCTCATATACTAAATATGTTATTGTTAAATTTGTCGTCCTGTTTTTATTTATTTTTTCATATTTGGTGGCAACCATTTTTTTTTAATCTTATATTATTAAAAATAATTATATAGGTGCAATAAATCAAATGACAAAGAACTTGGCATGTGAATGGGCCAAGGACAATATTAGGGTCAATTCAGTTGCTCCAGCAGTCATTTTAACCCCACTTATTGAAACTGCAATTAAGGTATATATAATAGTAATTATTTTTATGACATTTTAGTTTTTTTATCTATCAATTTTCTACCAATAATGCTATTTATTTACAGTTTAAAAAAGTTTTATCGAATATCTCAAAAGTAAAAAAGAATTTATCTTCTCACTTCATAAATAAGTGTGTACTTATTCATGAGAATTGAATCGCAATCTGAAACGAGTTCATTCCTTTTAAAGTGAGATATAACGTGACTCTAAAGTCAGTTGTACAAAAGTTCTATGATATTAACAAATTAAAAGGAGGAATTTTGTCACTTTTTACGCAGACGATATATTTATTATATGTACCATCATAAAATGTTTTTTAATCGAGTCCGGAGCCTAAAGGGTGAAAAATGTTAACAAAAATTTTAAAACGATATATGAAATTTCTTTTTAGCCAAAACGGCAAAATCGCTCACGAAGTTTGCCGAAAAAGCAAAATCACAGCTATAGCAGCGATTTGTTAAATTTGAATTATTTTTTTTAAAAAAAAAGAAAAATTAAAACAAAATCGCTCCCAAAAGAATAATTTTTTTCATATGTCGCTGCCTAAGTAGCAACTTAAAGTGATTTTTTTTTAAAAAAAATATTTTTTGCTTCTTTTTTTTTAAAAAAAATGGTTTAAATCAATTTTTTTTTTTAAAAAAAAATCATTTTTAATTAATTTTTTTTAAAACCTTTAAGGCTCCGGACTCTCTTTTAATCTCTTCCTAAAAGTATTTATCCTTTTTTTCATCCTTACAGACTCAAACTCACGATCTTATGATTGAAAGCAGAAAAAGGTTATCAATTCAAATTAAAATAAAAAATCATATAATCGACTCCAAAGTCAAATATGAGTGAAGCGAATTAGTTATTATATATTACCAAAAATAAAAAATTTGATGTGTTCATATATCTATTCATAACATAAACATGTCAAGAAAACAATTTATTTATTATTATTTTTTAATATATTTATTTTTTATTGCAGAAAAATCCTCTACAAAAAGAAGAAATTGATAGTTTTGTTGTCAAGACTCCTTTGGGCCGGGCCGGAAAGCCCGAAGAAGTCTCAGCAGTAGTAGCTTTTCTTTGCTTCCCAGCTGCTTCTTATATTACGGGCCAAATTATATGGGCCGATGGTGGATTTACAGCTAATGGTGGGTTTTAACTTTGGGCTTTGTAATCTATTGGGCCTATCATCGGCCCAATATTCTTTAAAACAATTTCTATGTCCTTGTGCTTGTGTTCTTCAACTACACACTTCCATTTTCATGTGTTTGTTATTTGGGTAACTTATCGAAATTTTGTAAGTTTATGAGGTAATTGTTTAGATACATGCTAATTTTTTTATATTATGAATGTTATCATATTTTGGTACGTTGAGATACATGTATTTCGTGATACACAGGGGCAAAAATAATTGTACTTTGTGTTTAGATATATCCAAGTGGATTCACATCTATCTGGGATACATAGAAGAATTTTTCACTCGCCTCCCTCCCATCTCGCACATCACTCTCATATGTATATCGTATCCCAAGTACATATGAATCACGTCATTTACATACAGGTATCTAGTGTGATTAGCATGTATATGAGATACATAGATAAATCTCGCTTGCCACTCTTGTATTAGTTGTTATCTCATGTACATGTGAATAATGTCAAATAACAAATTATTCTTTTATTCAAAACCACGAAGAAGGATTATATAGATTATTATAGATAAAAAACTGAGCATGAAATCAAAAGGACAATATTTAAATGGAGAAAGAAACGACGTTAAAATGTATATTGTAAGGCTCATGTTGCTAAAAATAATAATAATAATAATAATGCTTTAACTTTTGTGAATTAAGAAAATACAAATTCTCAATATCATTAAAGTTTATTTAACATGTTTATTTCATATGCTTATGCTAGAGTCTAATAAGCGACTAAATAAGTCAAATAGAAATTCTAAATTCATCTCCACTCATGGATGAAGCAATTCTAAATTTCGATTTCGAGCTTTAGATGTGAAAAAATTCTTAATAAATAATATTTTCTTGGAATTTTTTTGAATTTGTCCTGTTTTCATATGAATATCAGGAAAAAAACATAGTTTACTATTATAATAAATTTAATTATATTTCATAGATAAAGTTTGTATATTTATGGGTTGTAGCCTCGTTTGTATAATTTGTGGGTACATTTTGTATAATTTAGCTATTTTTGTATGAACTTGAAAAACCGAATTGATACAATTACAAACATATGAAGTGTAAACATTTACACAAATTATATTATGTAAAATTATATTATATATTTTATATGATACAAATTCCATATTATACAAATGTGCGAATTATACAAAACTAAAAAGTTGAGTCACGTAATTATAGCTAAAAATAGGTCGCAGACTGTAATTAAAACAAACTATAGTTATGTTAGATAATTAACTAGTATATATTTATTTATACGCTTAATTTCCTTTTTTTTAAGAGAAAATTGTCTTATTAATATATGTTTATAGCTGTACAATTATTTTGATATTTTTAACATCGCAAGTTTTATAAGATTTCATTCAAGTTATATTGAAGTGAAAGTGCTTCAACTATAAGCTATTTTGAATGAGTGCTAGAAGTACAACTAAATTTTGCCTTTTTAATGAAGTTTACTTGCAATTGTTTTAAAAGCAATATAATAGCTTGGAGTGAAATTGATTTGCTTTTGGTGCAATTCATATTTCAACAACTTCTGTGTTTGACTCATGCTTTACACTTGTTTGGATTATTGTACGTATTATTTCATAATGTATTATATTATTTTATAGTGTCTTATTGAATACATTATTTGAATACAATGAATCGTTCTTCGTCATTACATAATGTCAGAGATTCATAATTTAAGTGATAAACTTACGAGAAAAGTTGGGTAAGGAATAGAGTTATCATGAAATGATAGGATAAAAGATAAAATATGATTTTAAAACAACAAATAAAGATAAATTAGAAGAAAATTTTAAGGTAAATACGTAATTGCACCAAATCGGTTATTTCATAAAAACGAGTCTTTTATCATTACCCAACGATGAATTTAAACAATATGATACAATAATATTGAAATAACAGTCGATACAAACATTAAATTAAAATTGACAATACAACTCATAGAATATATCAGTATATACAAATTCATCATAAAACCATGCAAGAAATTATGAAAAAGGACAATAATTTCATTAATTATGTGTGTGAGACATACTTTCAAGATTTTCTTACTAGTACCTATGAATTAGAGGATATTCACTAACCTAAAACATTATACTATTCTATACTATGTTGTCCATGATACACACTCTTATTTTATATTTCTGCGAGAGATTATTTCTACGACTTGAATAATAATCGCCAATCAGTTTAGTATAGTTAATAGAAAGAGAGATTATTTTTTATGATACTAACCTTTAATATTTTTAGATTTTAATCTCTTTCTCTTTTGTAAATCTAAAAGAGGTAGCAATTATAACAATATAAACTTATAAATACATGTATATATATAGTTCTGGTCCTCTATTAAAGAAAACCCTAAACCAAATTTGACCTAATTGAAAATATTTATATCTCAACAAATAAACAACTATAATAGAAGTTCTATGGTAGCACATGAAAAGTAGTGTTTTATAACGATAACATATTCGATAAAATTCTACAAATAGAATATGAAGAAGAAGGACGTTTGTACGCAATCTTACCCTGTCTTATGTAAGTAGAAAGTAATCAAAGATACAACGTTAAAAACATAAAACCCTAACCTCATAGAGTAAAAAATTAAGAGACGTGTAAAATAAAAACAACGATAATAATTAGTGCTAGTAATTAACATAAAAAGATATTAATTAAAGTACTTATCTTGATTTACAAGGAGCTGTTTGTTTGAGGTGATAGAAAATGAGTGTGAGGAATGAAGCCTGGTCCGAGATCACTACCTTAATTATATATTTGTCTCACAAAATTAAAAAAGAGAAAAAAATCTTATGGACAATATTGAAAAACAAAAAAATAAATCAAGAACCAATCACAAAATAGAAGGATGTTGTAAAAATAAATACGATAATAATTACAATATACTCCATTCAGTATAATCTCAAAAATAAGATTTTAGAAAACGTAAAATGTACGTAGACTTTAGTTCTATCATTAGAGATAGAGAGATTATATCTGATAAACGTTCGATTCAAAAAAAATATATATCAAAGAAGATCGAAATTTTTTTTGTAAATATGAATAAAGTAAAGAAAAATAAATAAAATGGAAGGATCTTGGATCAGTCTTCATTCCAAACACTTCATTTTCATTTGAAATTTAATTTAATTCTCTTTTTTGATATGATTTAGCAATGAAGAGGAAGTATATAAATAAAAAAAAAAAAAGAAGCTGCAGAGACACTCGATTTCTCAATGATCAAAAGCTTCTATGAGCTCACCATCATATAGTAGTTGAAAAAGTGGAGAATTAGGGCAAATGCAGATCTAGGTAGGGTTTATAGGTACGGATAAAATTTTAAATTTTTTTCATAAACTTTATATTTGTATTTGAGAATTAAATAGAGATATTATATTAACTTGTGAACCTCAAATAAATTGATTTAGGGCCCGTTTGGATGGGCTTAATAAAAACAGCTTTAAAAAAGTATTTTTGAAAGTGCTGAAACTTATTTTTAAAATAAGCAGTTATGCGTTTGGATACAAATGCTGAAGTTGTTATGTTAAACGTGAAAAGGGAAAAATAGAAGAAAGAGATGTTAGGGTTATATGGGTAATTTGAAGATTGTATAAAAATATTAAGGGAAAAAACATAAAAATGTGGTCAACTTAAAACAACTTATAAGCTATAAAAAAAAAAGCACCCCTACCCCAGATTTTAACTTTTGGCTTAAAATAAGTTTTTTTTTAACTTAAAATAAGCTATTTTGAGTATTGCCAAACAGTTAAATAAATCAAAAATCAGCTTTTAAGTCAGTTTGACCAGCTTTTAAGCTGAGCCAAACAGGCTCTTAGAACCTTCAAATTTCTAATCTGATTCTGTATATGATAAGGGGGTTGTTTGGTTCGAAGCAAAATATATTTTGGGTAAATCTTTTTTTTTTTAAGGAAAAAATTAAATACACGACTTAATTTATTATATTTTATAAAATTGCACATCATTTGAAAAAATTACAAAATATATACGTTACGCAATTTATTTGTCAGATCATGACTTTACGCAATATGTACATTGATTGGATACATCACTTTATGATGTAGCAAGACGGTACTTTACGTGATGTATCGGTCGAATACAACACTAACACAATTTACTCAATGTGTTGGACGGGTACATCATTTAACGCAATGTATAGATTAGATACATACATCTTAAATCAATATGCAATATATCAAAATATTTTGAAATATATCATATTCCACCAAATTTAAGGGGTATTAACTTTTAATACTATAAAATTTATGTAAAATTTAATTTATTTTTTATGTTCAATCAGTAAGAAAGGAAATATTACATAAAGAAAGATTTATATTTAGTGATGGAGTATCTATAGCTAATTCTTGTTATTGAAAACTTGTCAAAAACCTCTTCCTGTTTTTGTAAATTGAAGAAAAGTCATTCCCTTAATATTAATATTTTTGATAATTTCTTGATGTATAATATTCTTAAAATCAACTTTTAAATTCTAAAAATGTCACTTCATTTTAAAAAAAACCGACTCCATTCATCTTCCACATACTCAAATCCAAAAAAGATATCAATTTAATCAAAAAAAAAATTAAAAATATCAACTCTTTATCTATGAGGGTAGATATTTGTTATTTTGCATAATTTTTCAATTTTGTTAAACTATAGTTATTATACTTAATATAGATTAAAATGTTATATCGACTCTAGATCATAGTAACATTTACGCTTTTTCCCTATGGTAAATTGAAGAAAAAACATTCCCTATATACAAATATTTATGATAATTTGTTGGTGTATGACAGTGTATAATGTACTTTTTAAGTTATAAAAAGATAAATATTTATGGGTAGAGAATGCATGTGGAAGAGCACATGAAAGACAGGTCATGGTGAAAAGATTTTAAAAATAAAGAAAAAGCTGACTGATTTTGGAGTCATTGAATTGTCTTCTTCTGAATTTTTTTTATTGAATTAAGATAGAGACAGTACCTATCACAACAGCTACTATTTACTGCCTATACCAAAAGAATAAAATAAAATTAATTTAATTCAAGCACTGAAAACAAAGCAAATAAAGCTATGGAAAAATATGACAAAAAGAATCACAACCATAATTTATTCGGTGTAATTTTATAAGTAAGGTTAAAAGCAATTGATATATATCAATATTCTAGTTCAAGGGAGAAACAGTGGCGGATCTAGGATTTTAAGGTTGTAGTTGTTCTGAAGTGAAACTATAAAAAATATGTGTTAACAATGAAATTCGAATCTTAGTACAACAACATTAAAAGAGTCTTAAGTATCATCCTAAAATCATTGGGCCAACTATATGATATTTATTGGGTGCTCTATGTTAATTTTATACAAATACCTATTGATTTCTACATAGATATATATATTTCGTAACGAAGTTAATGGGTGTTCGAGCACTCGGTGGACACCATGTGAGTCCGCAGCTGGGGAAAAGGATTATTTTTATAACGAGTTCAATTATCTCATTGATTACTAATTTAAGATTTTTGTTATTTTTTAATACCCTACTACACGCTCACCGCTTGACATTTAGTACGTGGATTATTTTGATTTTGGAGATCTCGACATCTGGTGAGACGAATCTTGCTCTGGTACCATGTTAAATTAGATTTTGAACCTAACTCATACCTCGAAAGCATGTTCAAAGGGAGGAAGATTGTTCAAATCTTTTGAGGAGTCCATCTATTTCATTAACGATCGATGTGAGTTTTTTTTATCATTTTTTAACAATAATTAAATTAGTCATTGAATAAAAGAAGTTTAGAAAGACTTTGAAAAAGTTATGCATGAGAATAATTAAATATATACATACATAATTTTTTGAGAATAATTAAATATATACACACATAATTTTTAAAAAAAGAAACTAACTTAAGATTGTTAACTCTTACTTTGATAGATATATTCAGATCATTTGTATAATAATTAGATATATGTGAGCTAATTTTATTAAAAAGATATGTTAAGAGAGACAAAATCAATATTAAGTCATTTTTTTCCAAATATTAAAGATATTCGAAATTAAAAATACTAACAGCAATAGCATCCAGAAAAAAATAATAATATTGATTAAAAAAGAAACATGAGAATATATATGACAGAGCAGAATATATTTGGTCCCTCCCAAATTAATTTTGAAGATTAAATTATTAATTAGCCTATCTGAGGAGTGATATTACTTAAATATATTTACACGTTATGTCCATTTTGGTGTTAAAAGCAAAGATATCAGCACAACTCATAAAGTATTTTCCACTAAATATAAGTGGATTGTGATTATAATTAAAATTAATCAGTATTTTATATTCATAGACAGTTGTAGTTAACTATTACATAAACGATATAACTTAATTATGATACAGGAGTATGATCTGATACACTGTATCATTTGCCCTAAGCCCAGTCCAGATCTTAACTGGGCCGATTGTTATTTTGCTTGTAGATTTAAGTTGGGAAGCCCATGAGTCGGCCCATTTCATCCGGAGCGATACACGTCGTTAAAATTGTTTGGTGTTTTTTTATGGGATAATTGTACATAATAGCAAACTAATAACCTAAAATAGATGGACTAGCTACTGTTTGATTTAATTGTGCTCCATAGCAAACGTTTGTCAGAGTTTGTCAGTCGCCTCTCTCCCAAAACTCTCGCTCGCCAATCTCCCTCTGCTCGCCGCTCTCGCTTTATACAACAGAAGTGTATAAATTGTGTTTATGTTTTGTATAAAGCGGGAGAAAATTATATATACACATGCGAAAACATATATCTTCGTGTTATACACTTAATTATACAATGTACAAACATTTTACTTCGATTCAATTGTATGCAAATACAAATTTTATAAAAATATTGCAGCGAATTATACAATTACGAATTATACAATTGCAGTGAAATACAATTTTCTCTCGCTTTAAACAACAGAATTGTAATACAATTTTCTCTCGCTTCAACAGAAGTTTATAAATTGTGTTTCTTTTTTTGTATAAAGCGATAGAAAAACATGAATCTTCTTCCTATACACTTATAATTATATAATATACAAACATTTTACTTCGATTGAATTGTATGTAAAGCAAATTTTATACACATATTGCAGCTAAATAGGCCAACAAAATATAAAATTGCGCATTATACAATTGCAATGAAATAGGTCAGCAAATTATACAATTTAGGCCAGCGAATCATACAATTGTATATGTACAGCGAGGCCAGCGAATTATATAATTTAGGGCAGCGAATTATACAATTTAAGCCAGCGAATCATACAATTGTATATCTACAGCGAGGCCAACAAATTATATAATTTAGGGCAGCGAATTATACAGTTGTATATGTATAGCGAATTATACAGTTATATGTTTGTTAAAGAGCGCAATTATGCAAACTTTGTTATAGCATATATATATAAATTTTTTATTTGCTATATGTGAAAGTTGCCCCTTTTTTATTCCTTAAGTTTTTTAACATTGTATTTGCCGTTCATTTAATAGAAAAATATCGACTTACGTACCTTTATCTATCCAATTCTAATTCATTCAATTTTTTTCTATCATATTTATGTGTAAAAAATTATAATTTATAGTATTTTTCATATATTTTAGAATATTTATTTATTTTATTTAAAATATTGAATTAATATGATCTAATTTAATTTTAAAAATTAGTCAAATTAATTTTAAAAACCTCAACATGATAAATAATTCTGAACGGAGAGGAAGTATGTATTGTATCTTTCTTGGGACATGAAAAAATAAGAATAAAAAATGAAATCATAAAATATGAAAAAGCAAGAATAAAGACAAATCTTTGAATAATTAAAGGGGTCATTTGCTGGATGAACGAATTATAGATGGATTATAATATGAAAATTACGAGATTATTTAGTCGATATATTTATTTTGGTAGATATTTGATTTACCGGATCAAAAATGAAATATATAAGAAATAATATAAAACACATGTATGGTCGTATGACTTTTTATTTCAATTTTAACTATACTCTAGACGAATATAGAATCATTCATCTTCATTATTTAGCAAGGTTGACCGTAAATTCGATAAATGAAACTTTATTGATCAAAGGACTTCGCGAGAAGAGTCTTTGAAGGGTATTTTTGTCATCATAATATTTATTCCAAAATTATTATCTCTTTTTGAAGATGGTATAAAAATAAAAATTAATCTCATAATAAAAATGCGAAATAATGTAATTTCACATTTTATCGTAGGGTTATTATCTTTTATTTCACGAATCAGACCATCCTTAAGTAAATAATAGAAACATTTAAATTTGATAGTCTTAAAACTCATGAAAAAATATTAAATGTATCAAATATTTTTATATATCTTATGATTTTAAACATTTCAAATGTAATATATAAATTGAAAAAACAATATTCCATTCCAAACAAATAAAATAAATATTGAGACAAATAATAATATTAAACTATTCTTCGGGATGACTCAGTTGGTTTGGAGGGTGGTTATTCACACGGATGACCCGGATCGATCCCCCTTAATGCCTTCTGAGTCGAGCATGTCGCCTAGGGCTCTTGCCTAGTGCAGTTTACATCCCCTATATGGTTTGCAAGCTATTACACAGTGGAGGATTTATCTAATGCTGGTAAAAGTTATAACGACTTTGAATTATCCTGAAGTTAAAATTTTTTTATTAAACTAACACCAATAAAGAATATTACTAGTAACTTTTAAGAATTTATTTAATTATTTATATCTTTGCATGTCAATTAATCGTGTAGAATAATTTTTTGGATGCTGGTCTGTTTCTTTTATTTTTCTTTTTATTAATAATATAATTGTTTTGGAAGTTTTGTCATGAAAAAAACGACAAAATGTTTAAGATATAAAATACTATTAAAATTAAGGGTAATAAATTGAAGGGTGGCAATGGCTAATATAACACTCCAAATAGGTCAATATCAAATGATACTATGCATTATAATAATTAATTTATATTATGTGCCATGCAAAAACAATAACATATATACTCAGTGTAATCTAAATATTATATAAATAACTTTAAATTTATACTTATATTTAATAATAATTCTATGTATATATCAGTACTTATAATGAGATGCTCGGTGCAATCTTAGTTAAAGCTATCAATTTCGAGTTTTGAATATGAAAAGAATTTGTTTTATAAAATTTTCCCTTCCTTAAATGCATTTTACACAACGTAAATCTAATTAAACTAATAAAAATTTTAATATAAATATCGAACAATAAATTAAAAATCGAAAAACGAAAACAGCCAAACCCTACCTCTTCCAAATGCACAGAGAATAGATATAGGCCAATATGCAATATATAGAAAAGTGCGCAAATTCAATGGACATTTGCAATCATTTTGTTTAAAATTATTGACCTATTATACTTAATTTAAAAAATAAAAGTTCTCTTTTATTGCAGGTCCTACTTTATTATAATATCTCCACAAAATCTAGCATAAACAATAAAATATTTTATCAACATTTTGTTATTACTTGCATAAAAATCCAATTTCCCCATTGTAATAATTAAGGCGAAGCACAGAAATTACATACTTTTAATGTAAAATTACCATTTGTTCCTTATAAGTTTATATCAGAAAATTCTTAAACTGATACAATAATACAAGTGCGGATACATTAATCGTTAAGTAAGATACATTATATTTTATACATGATATACTAATCTAATGTACATTTTATACACGATACACTAATCTGATGCGCGAGATACATTAATCTGATGTGCGAGATACATTAATCTGATATACGAGATACATTAATATGATGTGCTGATACATTACTCTAATGTGTGAAAATGAGGATTTTAGGAATTTGTAAAACTAATAGGGGATAATGATAATAATAAAACTTAAAGGTGTAATTTGGTCATTTTCTCAATATTTTCTGATAAATGATATAAGGGATAACTTATATATTATTTTATGAACAAGAAAAATAGAATACAATATTGACTCATATAATTACCTTCATGAATTAAACGATATTTTTTTCAAAAAAAAAGCAAATATTTTTGAATCTCGATAAGACAAATATTATCACACATTATTGATCTTTAAAATACGATTCATACCATATTACTTTATGCATAACTTATCTTCAAACCAAACAAAACCTGATAAAAACATTATTTTAGTAGTAAGTTCCCTATAAATAAACTTGACATTATATTATACACCAACATATAAGTATATTGGCTTGAGAAAGGAAAAACTCAAATATATAATCCTTCTTCCTTTGTGAATAATGTTAGATAATTTTTATTTCAATGATCTACAAATTACACTTGCAACCCTTCTAATTTTTTCTCTATCAATCATTCTATGGACAAGAAATTGGAAAAGTACAAAACTACCCCGAAAATTCCGGGATCATGGCCAATCATAGGCCATCTTCGTGGTTTTGGCGATGGCGAAAACGTCCCTCTAGCGCGAACATTTGGAAAATTGTCTGATCAGTATGGTCCGATTTTCACTATCAAGTTAGGTATGTATCGATATTGTGTTATTAATAATTGGGAAGCAGCGAAAGATTGCTTCACAATTAATGATAAAGAACTCGCTGCTAGACCAAATAGTCTAGCAGCCGAACATTATGGTTATAATTACGCGAGATTCTCTTTCGCTAATTATGGTCCATATTATTGTCAAGTACGAAAACTCGTGCTACAAAACGTTCTTTCTAGTACTAGGCTCGAAAAAGTCAAACATGTCCGAATTTCCGAGGTGGAAATTAGCATCAAAGAGTTGTATAATTTCTGGGGTAAGGGTGAAAATTCAAACACGATTAATATTAGTAAATGGTTCGAAAAATTAACTCTAAATATAATCGTGAAGATGACTGCTGGTAAGAGATACATATCTTTAGAAAAAGACGAAGAGGCACAATGTTTAAGAAGGACTTTTGCTAAGATCATGTATCTTGCTGGGGAATTTATTTTATACGACGCGATTCCATTCAAGATTTTCAAATATGTGGATTTCCAAGGGCATATTAAGACCATGAAGCAAATTTACAAGGACTTGGATGATATTCTTCAAAGTTGGGTTAATGAACATATGGAGAAAAAGAAAATTGAAGGTGATAATAATAATGAACAAGATTGTATAGATTCAATGCTTTCAGTGACAAAACTTGAGGATTTCAAAGCCTATGGTTATACAAGAGATACAGTTATTAAGGCTATAGTATTGGTATGTTTCTACACTCTAAAATTATATTTTATCGATTTACTTTTACTCGTCCACTTTATATTTTACATATCCTTTACGAAACAATGATTAATATGAATATATTGTATTAACATTTATGTATAGTTAACAAAAACTTATGAAATTTGTAATTTAATATTTACGCGGTGGAGGAATCTTAATAGCTCATTGATTCGCTATATCTGAACTCCCACCTAAAGGCCACCTTATTGGTAAATATTCGATTCCTCACGTTGTAATTCTCTTCCCATTTTTACTGTCCTTATTACCAATTTTTTTAAAAAAGTTAATATTATACGGTTATAAAACTTCTCGATAACATTTTTGAAGCTTTTAATTTAAAAAATTAAATTCTTTTTGAGAGACGCACTAAAAATAGAAAATTATATATGTTCAATTGTTCATGTAAACTAAAATTTAACTTCTATATCCGAAATGATGTAAAAATAAATAAATATTGGTAATATCTATTTTTTTTAATTATACTGTTAATATATATAAATTAATTCTAGGTTACTACTTACGATTATACATGTTATTTTAGATTATCTTGATACAGTGTATATATTTACAGATACTGTACCAATATCAAACATTTTTTAATACATTTGGTATAGTAAATGTTTGAATCCTTAATTATTACGTTTTCAAATATTATTATTGCCCTTTTAAATTTAGATCTCTAACTATTTTTATTTTGGGATAATGTCCAAGTACCCCCTTAACCTATGCCCGAAATCTCAGAGACACACTTATACTATACTAAAGTCCTATTACCTCCCTGAACTTATTTTATTAATAATTTTTTACCCCTTTTTGACCTACGTGGCACTATCTTGTGGGCCCAACGATGGTTGACTTTTTTTTCAAACTAGTGCCACGTAGGCTAAAAAGGGGTAGAAAATTACTTATAAAATAAGTTCAGGGGGGTAATAGGACTTTAGTATAGTATAAGTGTGTCTCTGGGATTTCGCGCATAGGTTGAGGGGGTACTTGTGCATTATCCCTTTTTATTTTACTACTACGAATATTTATGTAGAGTATGATATTAGATGGTTCAGATACAACTGCGGTTCACCTAATATGGGTCATGTCCTTATTATTGAACAATCCTCACGTCATGAATAATGCTCAAAAAGAAATCGATAATAAAGTCGGTAAAGATAGATGGATCGAAGAATCGGACATCAAAGATCTTGTCTATCTCCAGGCTATTGTTAAAGAAACGTTACGTTTATATCCACCAGCACCTTTGTTAGTTGCACACGAAGCTGTGGAAGATTGTATCGTGGCGGGGTACAACATCCCAAAGGGTACTCGTTTGTTCGTGAACGTATGGAAAATACAACGAGACCCTCGAGTTTATTCAGAACCTGATAAATTCATCCCAGAGAGATTCTTGAACGAACATTCGAATGTAGATGCTCGTGGTCAACATTTTGAGTTCATCCCGTTTGGCTCTGGAAGACGATCTTGTCCCGGAATTAATTTCGCGACGCAAGTGGCGCACCTCACGATTGGTCGATTAATTCAAGGATTTAACTTTGGTACACCATCAAATTTGCCTGTGGATATGACTGAAGGTCAAGGGATTACTATGCCTAAAGCAAAACCTGTGGAAGTTGTAATCACCCCACGTTTGAATTCTATGCTTTATGAACTTTAGTGTAAAAAAAATCGACTTTCGGAGATCGATTTTTTTTTATCTATTTTTTACTAGGTCGATTTTCACTGTTTTTTTAATTTTTTTGGCAAAACAAATTCCAGCTGGATCTTTGTACTAATGTTTAAAGTAATTATTGTACTAATAAATAGTGTGTGTTTTAAACATTTTATGTTGATTTAATAATCTTTTAGTTTTCCTATTTTTCTATCCAAATTTAGTTTTATAGGTCTTTATGAAATTATTTTTTGATTTATATAATATGGAATTCGAATTTACGCTTAAAAAGGCAAAGCTAACAGTAGTTTCTCACTCTGTTTCGATATTATTCTCCGATGATGTTCTCCGTGCAAAAGGAATTAGAAAGCGCTTGATTATAAGGAAAGGAGTCATCATGTTCTTTCTTTCTTCTTCCAATCAGGACAAGTGAGTTGGTTCGTTTCATCCTCCTATCTACATAATTCTTTATTTTCGTTCATGATCATGTTGGACGAATAAGCTGAAAGCCACTGAACGGTAAGGAGAGGAGCACCGGTTGCACCGCCTATTATGATTGTTATTATTATTATTTTTACAAAAGTCAGAATATAATATATTTGATTAAAACTCGAAAATCAGACCAAAAAAAATTCAGTATTGTTCGCAATCATGTCTTTAAATAATTTGTACTATGAATTGTTATTTTCTGCCCATAACTATTAATTTTTAATTATTAATACTAGCTATCAATTATTAGTAATATATATTATCAAGATGGGAAAACTACCAAACAAATCTATGTTATGTTCCTCATTGACAAACGCTAAATTACACAAGTTGTGATCATTATTCCATGATTGTTTCATAAATAAACAGGTCAATATATACTCGATTGGTTATGTGGTGGACCCATATATTTGTCGAAAGAATTGCTATGAACAAATATTTTTATCGTATATGAAAAGGATATATATCGTGATAATCTTGTTCGATGCTATTTTTAAACCTAGTAAAGAAAATGAATGAATTGGGTATGAATCCAAATAAGACTAAGAGGAGAGGGTAGGTAAAACAATTTTAGTGAGTTGACATTACATAAATTGAGCATCTAATTCACGTGGACACGCTTGATTAACACGCATTTGGAGTCAACATGTGCTAGTGATAAAAAGTGTCAAAATGACACAATGAAGTCTCACAGATGTGTCTAAAATGGATAAAGCCTATTTAAAGTGTCTAAGTGAAAATTACTGTCAACTTTAAGGGCTACGGATGAGTTTGATCATCCCTTTATATTTGGGAAAATTGTATATAAAAGCAAACTAATAACCTAAAATAAATGGAGTAGCTAGGGTTTGGTTTAATCGTGCTCCATAACAAACGTTTGCAAAAAATTGTCAGGCGCCTCTCTCCCAAATATCTCGCTCGCCACTCTTCTTCAATCTCTCGCTCGCTTCCTCACTTTTTATACAAACACAAGTGTATAAAAAAATTATTTCTAATTGTATAAAGCAGAGAAATTGTATAAATACATAAATTTTTGTTCCCCTTTCTCCCCTCTTTCAGATCTCGCTCGCCGCTCTCCCAATCTCGCTCGCCACCCTCGCCTTCTCACTTATACAAACAGAAGCGAAATGTATAAATTGTGTTTCTGTTTGTATAAAGCGTGAGAAAATTATATATACACATGCAAGTACATATATTTTCGTCCTATACACTTATAATTATACAATAAAAATACTCCCCTGTCCAGTTTCTTTTGCCTTTCTCTCTTTCTCGTTTTATACAATTTTCAAAATGTATCTAATTTCTCTCTTTTTCGTTTTATACAATTCGATTCAATTGTATATTCCTTGTCAAGTCTCTTTTGTCTTTCTCTCTTTCTCATTTTATACAAATTCAAATTGTATATAATCATTCTATACAATTATAATAATACAATTCATTTTATACACTTCATTTTTATTTAGTCTCTGCCCAAGTGTCTTTCTCTTTCTTGTTTTATACACTTCATTTTATACAATTTGCTTCAACTGTATATGTATAGCGAATTATACAGGTTCTATGTTTGGTATGGAGCGCAATTATGCAAACTTTGCTATAGCATATAAATATGAATTTTTTATTTGCTATATGTGAAAATTGCCCTTTATATTTTTACCCTATTTGAACGATAAATCGTGCAATTAAATGGTCCAAATTCCAACTAATAAAAGTTGCACAATGGGCCTAGCTTATACAAATGAAAACTCAACAAAAAGCCGTTTACATAAAAACTCACATTCACTTCTCATTTTTGGCCCAATTCTTTCATCTACGGTTTAATGGAAAAATTACGCAACAAAGCGAACTTATACTATTTAATTACTCATCATAGCTATAGTTTGCTATGATTATCACTCGCGACTAATATTATACATTAATTATGTGGACTGACTTTGAATTTGTATAATTAGTCATGTTTGCATATGTATAATTCGCCAGAATATACAAATATATATGTATAATATACAATTATTTAACCTATATACATATACAATTCACCTCTCTCACACTCTCTACCCTCCCTCTCCTAATCTCGCTCGCCTCTCTCCTCCCTCTCCCAATCTCGCTTGCCCTATATACAAATATATATGTATAATATACAGTTATATACATATACAATTCACCTCTCTCCCACTCTCTGCCCTTTATTGCTCGCCTCTCTCCTCCCTCTCCTAATATCGCTCGTCTCTCTCCTATATCTCCCAATCTCGCTTGCAATATAACAAATACATATGGATAATATACAATTATCTAACCAATATACATATACAATTCAACCTTTCTCCCACTCTTTTCCCCTCTTTCTCACCTCTCTCCCAGTCTTGCTCGCCTCTCTCCTCCATATAACATGTAGCTACAAATTGTAATTATCAAACTATAGCTATGAAGAATAATTAATTATTTTTAAATGGATATATGTGAAAGTTTCCGTAGTTTCATAGCACTAACCAGTAACCACTAAGTGCTCGTTTGGATTTGTTATAGTATTTAAAAAAATTAAAATTATCGATTCAAAATCTTTTGAAACACACCAAAGCGACCAATGAACATCCCTACAATTTTTATTTATTTATTCATTACACAATTAATGAATTAATAGTAGAAATAGTGCATAGTTTGTTATCTAAAAAATGATCAATAAAACTAATTGAGTAACTAACATAGAAAAGAATTATGTACTTGCAAAGAATAATTCACAATTTTTTTTTAATTTTTGAAATAAGAAATTATTTGATATTTACAGTACAATTTTGATAAGTAATATTGAGTAATAAATTATAAAAGTTTTACACAAAATTTTAGATACGACATTTAAAAAGAAAATGTATATAAAAAATTATAAAAAAAAGCTTGTGTTTGACGACAAATTTCGATTATTATTTGAAGTATGTATTGATTCAATATTTTTGAGTTCGGTACAAGTAATAAAGCGTAGTATACGTTATTTTTAAGTGTCAAATATATTTTTGTATTTAATTTTTGATGATACATTTTTTTTTTTGATTTATTACTATTATCATTATTGTTATTATTTCCGTCAAATCTAACCTAATGTATTTTGGTTAAGTACTCGATGATGACTAAAAATGTTAATTTGGACAAAGTTAAAGTATCTAATCTGTTAAATGTAATACTTAAAGGATTATTTTGAACTTACCCTCAAACATAATGGACCATTTTTGTTATTTTTCTTCATAACCCTTCAATGGCTTCTTCGAGCTCTTTTCACCTCTGTTGATAGCTCGAGCTTTAAATTCTTTTCTGTGTGGAATTCGGTACTGCAAATTTAGGATTTTGACTGTTAGTTACTGAAATTTAATTTTTCCTCTCCAGTTTTTAGCTTCTCAATGGATTTGGAGTCGACTTATGAGATTGATCGTGTCGCCGGATTCATCTCGGCGAGAGGTTTCCGACGAGTTGCTCTTCAGGTAAACATTTTGTTTCTTCAATTTTATTGTTTTTTTGTTTGTTAGAAATAAAAAATAAATTGAATTTGTCTCCATAAACCCATACAAAACCCTACTAAAACTATTGTGTATTATTTGCAGTTAAACCGAATAACATAAAGTTGATGTTGTTAGTACTCGATCAATTTCATAATATTTGTCTTTCAGTCTGTGCTTTATTTTAGGGTTCTTAGCTTCACATTTTGCGAAAAGATATGTTTTTTAGCAAATTGTTTGGTCATAAGCTTGGACTGTTGTGGGAGAAAAGCTTGAAAAAACACAAACCGTAGTGATTTGGTGTGTGGATGTTTTGGCACCAGTGGTTTTATAGCATATAGATATATATTTGTTTTTATTTTTATTTCGTATTATGAGGTTATAAATGAGCTTAAATGAAGTGAGGATTTATATAACGGACCCTAACTTGTTTTGGACTGAGGTGTAGTTGTTGCTGTTGGTTCTCTAGCATACGACGTTTTAGTGAAAGAATTTAAGATGTTACCGTTTTTGACTGTAATGTTGGTGAGAGGCTATGTATGGTTCATGTATGTTTGCAATCAAAGCATGTAGCATGAATAGGAGTTGAGACAAAAAACTCTTTATGTAACAGGGGTCAATTTCAGATGTGACCAAATAAAAATGAGACTACTGTCCGCATATTTAACCACTCAGTGATATGAAATAATAATAATGGGGTGAAATCATCTTTTCTAATAATTATTCAGACCTGCTTCTACAATGTGAGGGA
Source organism: Solanum peruvianum (assembly GCA_027705065.1). Taxonomy (NCBI): domain Eukaryota; kingdom Viridiplantae; phylum Streptophyta; class Magnoliopsida; order Solanales; family Solanaceae; genus Solanum; species Solanum peruvianum. The sequence goes on along the minus strand of JAKWJD010001764.1, from coordinate 63,863,426 downwards.
TTCTCCATATCATTGCTACTTTAATCATGATTTCCTTGCGGAGATATTTGATACACAGCTCAAATTTTCCTTGTTTATATCAACTTGTTCATAAATTCAAAGTTCTTTTCATATATAATGTCTTCAAAAAGAACAAAATATCTGAGGAATATAGACTGAGAGAACAAGAGTTTTTTCTTTTTCTTTCTGTTTCTTTTTCTTTTCCGTATCGTTAGAGGTGTAGTAGAGTTGCTTGCTAAAGGTGCTAGTTATGGAAGATCACCGGCGTTTGAATGTTACATGATATGCTTTGTTTAAACTGTTAGTTCCCAGATAATTTATTGAAAGATTCCACGAGGATAGTTGCTGCTCTACATGAAAAACTTCGCTCGTTCAGTCAGTTGCATGCTGGAAGGAATGGAGATGCAAAGGATGTTAAGCTGTATGTAATGGCGGATACCATGTATGGAAATTGCTGTGTCGATGAAGTTGGAGCATCTCATGCCAATGCGGACTGCGTTATCCATTATGGTCATACTTGCTTCAGTCCGTGAGTATTGCATGTTAATGATTTTTATCCCATTTTGTAACTTACTTTTGGGATTCTTTCGGAACAGTTGACAAAGTTAGTGTTTGGATCTGACTATTTCTGCTGTAGGACATCAACTCTTCCCGCATTTCTTGTCCTTGGAAAAGCTTCTCTAAATGTGCCACTATGTGCTCAAGCACTATGCGAGTATACCATAAAAGCTGGCAAACCTATTTTGGTATGAATTATGATTAACTGCTACTTCCTATTCCATTGTTTGCTTCTGCTGTTCTGCATAAGTTATAAGCTTATCTTGTCTAGGGCAATATTAGCTTGAATTTTTTTTCTGTCTTTTGTTGTTTTGGTAAATATTGGTACATTTTTTGGACCCAAACTAAAAGCTTGTCATTAGCTATTAGAGTGTTTGGTCAGTGATTGTTGGTTTTATATCAATTTGGTTTAGTTTAGTGGTTAATTCGAGTTTTTAGGATGCCGTAATTGGGAAATCGACAGTATATTCCAACTGATTGGCAGGTTTGAAGGAGTAGGTCCACCCCTGGGTGATAGATTATGCAGGAAAGCAAGAAAATACAGGATCTTTACGGTTAAATCCTGTTACAACAGTGATGAATGGAGCTCATTCATCTTTAGGGGTGACCAGTGACCATGCAAAGCACTGTGGAGGAGTTAAGCACCTTTAAAGGTTGTATGCTTCACCTGGCATGTTTAGCACAGCCAGACATATCTCGAGAAAATGGGAATCAGTATTTGCAGCAGATGTTACCTATGTGAAACAGCAGTGGAAGATTCTGGGCATCTATTCCTGCAGTATCAAGTATTCTGGTAGTTGTGGATTTTATCCAGTAACTTCTTTTGGGGTCAATTGGGCTATACCTTGTAACCTGGATAGGCCAGTAGTGGCTGGAAAAATAAGAGGATAAAGAAACTGCTCTAGGCATAGCAGAGAACTTTTCCCCATTGAATATTATGGACAATTTGGAAGAAGAGGAACTCCAGATATCTTGAGGATATTTTGGGAAAATGGCTTTTTGAATCCACTCTAAAAAATTAAGATGTTTACAATCTTTTGAATTTTGGTGCAATTGGACTTTTTAGACTCTGTACAGTAAAAGGAAACAGATGCAAATACAATGTACTTGTACAGATATGAGTACTCATTTGTATTGTTTTTGTGAAAAAAATACTTACCTTTATCAAAACAAATTGAACTAACCCTTGAAAACTTACCTGAAAAGTTCCTAATTCTTGAAATTCTGATTATATTTATTACATAATCTTTAAGAATGCTCTGTAGCATACTCTTAATGATTTTCTTGTCAATAGCATAATCATAAAGAATGTTCTATGCAATATCCTTGATAATTTTCTTGATTTTTAATAGGATGCTGCAATGATGCTAATTTTATCAATGTTTAGGTCTATTGTTAAAGGTAGAATTCATCATGTTGCATTACTTATGTTTTACTTCGATATATGATTCATAAAGCTTGGGGGGTTTTACCATCAGGATTTTTGATTAAATATACAGCAATAAGAGCTGTCAGAATTTTCAAATTCTCTATCAGACATGTTAAGGACACCAAAAAAATTGGTATCTAAATTCTACAATAAAATTGTCTTAAAGTGTTTCTGCTTATGACTGCAGGTTCTTTATGGACTTGAATATACACATACAATCACAGAAATTAAAGCATCAGTGGGCGCTCAAGTATGCTCCGAGCTGGAAGTTCATTATGCTGATATAATGTCTCCAATTATAACTCCACCAGAGACTTTTAGCTCGACGAATGAGCAACCAGAACTAAGTGATGGTCAATGTGCAAATGGCTGTTCTATTGAGGTTAATGATGCAACATATTGTGTTGGAGGGTTGACGTGGTCGTTACCAGTGGGACACAGGATTGAGGACTCCTTGATTTTCTATGTTGGTTCAGATGACCCAGCGTTTGCAAATATACTAATGACATACAATGCTTGTGAAATAGGTGTGGGTTTTACTTTCTTGTATGTGAAGTTGTCAGTGTTTGCCTCTTAATTGTTTGGCTGTGAAGGCCATCTTTCAGATACATTAGACTTGCCTCTGTTTCTCCTTGCTGGAAATCTTCTCACTTAGTGTTCTAAGACTGCAAAAATCCTCCATCTATTACTATCTATTTTCATATCTCTTTCTACTCCCAATCTCATCAAGATAAGATTATCATTCGTTTTCCTTTGCTGGTCTGTTAAGAGGTGTTTTAAACTTTTTGTCAGTTCTCTCTGTTCATTTTCTAAATCCAAATGGTTCTCCTAGTCATTAATAATGTTTGAAGATGAAATATTACTAACTTTTTATGTTGCTAAAAGTTCTCTTTCAATTCTTCTAAAAGAAATGGAAGAAAGGAATTATTGTCTCTTCTATAAGAAAATTCTTTTATTCAGTAGGATTTATATGTAGACAGTTCTATCTTTTGCTGATAAATTTTATTCTAGTTCTGTCTTTTCGATGTTACTGATTGTTGTGTCTATGTTCTCTGAGTTATTCCCAGTCAGATATGATGCTGCTGAAGATAATTTGGTGAATGACTTTTCTCAGCAGAAAAGGATTCTTAAGCGTAGGTATTATGTGCAACTTTTTTGTATCATTCCGTTTGTTACTACTGACAGATTACGTAAGCTCTCTCTTTCTTGGTATGCATGCTTTTAACATTGTTTCGTGGTTCCCGAACTAATGATGTCTCTGCAGGTATTTCCTTATTGAGAAAGCAAAGGATGCTAGCATCATAGGGATCTTGGTAGGAACACTTGGAGTAGGTACTTTCTTGTAAAAATATTTGGACTTTGTAGGTTCTGATCTGGTGCAATTTGGAAGTTACATGATTCATATGTTTTACTCCTTTGCAATAGGTAGACTAAGGCTTTTATTCTTCTATTGCTGGTGCAGCTGGTTACCTCCACATGATTCATCAAATGAAAGACTTGATTACACGAGCTGGGAAGAAAGCCTATACTTTTGTTATGGGGAGACCTAACCCTGCAAAGCTTGCCAACTTCCCTGAGGTAAATCACCAAAGTTGCATGCTGTTCAGTGGTAGTTTCGTCATTTATGGGTTTGCTGAAGCTCTTTTGTATTTTTGCAGTGCGATATCTTCGTTTATGTTTCTTGTGCACAAACTGCTCTATTGGATAGTAAAGAGTTCTTAGCTCCAGTTATTACTCCTTTTGAAGCAATGATTGCTTTCGGCAGGTAGTATTTCGTTATGTTAGGCCCACTCAATTTTTTTTTAATGATTTAGTCTTCTGTTAGTATTACGCATATAAAAGATAATTATCTTGTTAGCTTTCATCCACGTCTTCTGAAAGCTCATTCCATTACATTCGATGGAGTAGCTGGGTTATGTAGCTTCTTGATATTGGACAAAAGTAGGAATTGAATAGGCAGTGACAGTTCATGCGGCCATATCCTTTTAAGATATGAAGGTTTTATAAGCTCTTTAGTATAAGCTGACAAGATAGGGTTGCTCTTAGTGCTGATAGCTCTTGACTTCTAACTAAGTGGCTGGGAATTTTGAGTAAGCCGGAGGGGGAGGGGAATGTAAAAAAGGACTTCAGCCTAAACTAATATGACATTTTCACCTTTAATATTTATTCATTAGGATCCTTTGAATTGTTACTACTTTCAATTCGTAATTCTGTCATATAATGATTTCCAAAAGCCATCCAAGTGATATTATTAAAGATAGTCAATGCAGAATAATGAGGAAAGAATTGAAGTTTTCTTCTTTACAAGTGCGTGCCAGCCTCTATTGTGGTTACATTTGGAAAAATGTATCTGGTTAAATAATGTGTTTCAATAAATTGGAAAAATCATGAAATATATCATTAAAGTCACATTTATTCAGACAAGCTGGCGATTAAAGCAAGCAACCTTTTAAAATTGTTTAATCAATTTTTAACAGAGGAAGCGAATGGACTGGGGCTTATGTGACAGAATTTCGGGATTTGATTACTTCTTCCCCCATGGAAGCGAAAAACCAGTCAGAAGCTCGGTTTTCATTCATTCAGGGTGGATATGTGGAAGATGTTGAACAACAAGGTGCATTGTTTTCCTTACATTTATTTTTTGGGGTTCAAGATGAATATAATCTACCTTAGAACTGTGCATGCATAGCTTCTGTTCAGATATGAAAACTGTCAACTATCACTTCTTCAATGAGTTCAGTCCATTTTTCATTTGCTTTTGATAAGTGTGATTTTGATTACGAATGTTATGAGATAAGTAATTAATTACAACATAAGTTTATTGATGGTCCTTTAAATTTCATAAATTAGGTTAGTTTTAAGATACTATAGTTTTCATGATATTTTAGGGTCTTGGACATTCTCTTTTCGTCTATTCACCCGTGTAAGTGCGAGTCTTTTTGATCCTGCAAATTCATTTCTTGATTATTCCATAGCTGTGTTTCCAATACTTGTATTCGGGTGGGGACTTTCAGAAAAAGCAAAGATCTATTTCGTTTTTTGATATCTATTGATCTTGTGGTGTGCCTGTGATTACTTCTGCCTGTCCAGTGCCTTCTTTTTTAGAAGAAAATCATTACTTAAATATGTCTTCTCCTCTTCAGAGGTTGAAGAAGTTGAAGATGGAGTTTCTGCTTTAGTGAACATCACAGAGAAGGCTTTGCGTGTTCGTGACAAAGACTCACAAACTCTAATGCCCGGAACAGCTAAATCTGGTGCAGAGTACTTCGCGACTAGGTCATATCACGGCCTTGACATTCATCCTGAAAATAATTTCTCCGAGCCGTTTTTGATTGGTAAAAGTGGGAGGGCATCAGGATACAAGAATGAAACTGCACAAAAAAGTTAGCAATTGGAACCACTATACACATTAAGATGAATTTGTGGAAGATGCAGCAGACATACAAAGCCACTCTAAAAGATTTGTAACATCAGCAGCTATTTATGCCTTTTGGTCTCAAATGGCTATTTTGTTTCTTCAGTCATTATGTGTATATATAGTTTTGATGATCTTACTACCTATAAATTTCTTTTTGACAATTTTGGGATATTTTCTTCCACATTCTTTTGTTTTGGTAGTCATATATTTTAATAGATGAACAGCTCCATCTTTGTGTTGGTAGTTTGGTGAGTGTTTTTTTTTTGCTTTTACTCAAATTTGTCATGAACTTCTCAATTTAAAACTACTTTTTCATTCATTGAGATGATCGAAACGGAAAATCTTAGTAGCTGAGTTTGTTGACTATCGGAATTTCCACACTATTGGTAAGAGTTTGATTTTCCCTCCTTGTAATGCCCTCCCATGGTTAAGGACGTAAGAAATTTATTCGAACGTTTGTGATAAGACATATATATCTTCTTTATATATACCTTCTTATCATTGAATTATATAGTTAACTAATACTTTTTTTCACCTCAATTTATGACATAAACATGAAATTGGAGTATAGTTTTGTTGTAATTATTGAGTACGAGACTTTCTTTTACCATTTACAATACCAAATGATTAAATTTGAAAAAAAAAATCACACAAAAAGAAAAACATTACATGTCATTTTGTCAACGGAACACGTTAAAATAAGCTAGAAGTTGTAGAAAAGGACACAAATGGTCCCTTATCTTTAGTAATAAGTTTAATATAGTCCCTTAAGTATCACTTGAGTAGTTTTGGTTCTTTAAGTTTGACAAAAGTGAGCAATTTTAGTTTTCATTTAGATATTTACAAAACTTTGATTATAAAATTAAAATTCAATCAGAACTGTGAAAATAAAAAAAATACCAAAAAAAGTCTGAAAAATACTTTAATATTGGTTGAAATTATTGTTACGATACTAAATTTTATGAAATTTTTTTTACCCCTAAACTATTTAATAGTGTTAAAGATATACATGTGGCCCACGTGTACACATTACTATTTATCATTATGCAGTATTTTTTATGCTCACGTGAACACATATATACCTTTAAAATACACTATTAAATAGTACACGGGATGAAAGATCCTTCCCAAAGTTTGGTATCGTAACGACAATTTCGACAAAAATTTGAATATATTTTTGACTTTTTTCGTATTTTATACTATTTTTGGTTTATTTAAAAAGTATACAATAGCTTTTGAGATTCAAATTTTTGATTGAATTTATCAATTAGAATCCGCTAAATACTCGAAGATATTAAAAAGTGCCCACTTCGTAAACTTAAGGGACCAAAGTTGCTTAGTTAATAACTAAAGAAGTAGATTGTAACTATTACCAAAGATAAAGGACCATTCTTGTCAATTTCTCTCTAGAACTTGATTGATCTGCCTTTGTTCATTTGTTCGTTACCCCAACTCACTATACCCACAAAATTCAATTCACCTTCTTCTCTCTAAGATTAGAAGAAAAAAAAATTCTCCAAATTCCGCTTCAGATCTGTATCTGTGGAGGATTCTATATCAACCATGTACGGATTCGAAGCGCTTACCTTCAACATTCACAGTGGCTATTTGGAAGCCATCGTTAGAGGTCACCGATCTGGTCTTCTCACCGCTGCAGACTACAACAATCTATGCCAGTGCGAAACTCTAGATGACATCAAGATGCATCTATCCGCTACTGAATACGGTCCTTATCTCCAAAATGGTAAGTTTCGTTACCTCTGATCGGAAATCCCTGATAGATTAGGCATTTTTGTTGTATTGATTGGATTATTTTGAAGTTGACTCAGATTTATAAGTGTAGAGGTAGTTTGTTTCTGTAGATTCGGCATTAGCTTGAGATCAGTTAGGATCATAAATCAATTAAAGGTTATGTTAACTTTCTCAAAAAATTTAAATCAATTAAAGGCTCATTATAGATTAGGCACTTTTTTTTGCTGTATTTGTATGGATTGGATTGTTTTGAGGTTTGACTTGGATTTGTAAGTGAAAATGTAGTGAGGTAGTTTGTTTATATTAGGCATTTTGTTGTATTTTGTATCGATTGGATTATTTTGAAGTTTGACTCAGATTTGTAAGTAAAAAAGGTAGTGAGGTAGTTTCAACATTTCCGGTCTGAGTTGTTGACCATCACCTGACCTCACACAGGAGGTCCCGCGCTGAGTGATGTTTATGTAGGTTCAGGATTAGCTTGGGATCAGTTTAACTCTTTTAAGTTTTATGTAGTATTCGTTGTGTATTATAGCTAGTTTAATGGAAAGCAATAACATTTTAAGATGCTGCTCCCTGCAACTAAGTACAGTCTGTATTTTCAAATTGCAAGTTTCTCATCCTTATTTTGTGATTTCGTTGCTTATGATCATGAATATTGAAACCTCCTGGTAGATTATGCATTTTTGTCGTATTTTATATTGATTGGATTATGTTGAAGTTTACTCTGATTTGTAAGTACAAGTTGAGATAAGTTTAACTCTTATGTAATAGTCCTTGTTTCATAATTTTGTTGCCTATGCTTATAAATCAATTGAAGCATCGTGATAGATTAGGCATTTTCTTGTATTTGTATCAAATTGATTATTTGAAGTTGACTCAGATTTGTAAGTGAATGGTAGTGAGGTAGTTTGTTCTTGCACTTCAATTTTCGTATTGTTTGTTGTTGTAGTGTTTCTGTTTTCAGCATGCTTTGACATGCTCTCTAACGGATTTTGCCATGAATTGTTCACTCATGTTAAATCTTTATTAGACCCTTTTTTTTAACTTGAGCCGAGGGTCTATCGGAAGCTGCCTCTCTACTTCCAGGGTAGGGGTAAGGTCTGAGTACACTCTACCAGTCTACCCTCCCCAGACCCCACTTGTGGGAATTACACTGCTATGTTGTTGTTGTAATGGTAGCCAATATCCTAATATCATTCCTCAAGGTGGTTCTGTTTTCAGAATGTCTGGATTCCAGAATTTGCTGGCAGCATATATTAAAATGCTGCTTAAACAATGTTTTTGCAATTCTTGAAAATACATCTTTCTTCTGCAATGCTTAATACAGATCACTGTCAGATTCTTCCTTATTCTAGTTTTTTTTCCCTTATTATACTTTTGCAGAGCCTTCCCCTTTACACACTACTACGATTGTGGAGAAATGTACTGTCAAACTTGTAGATGAGTTCAACCACATGCTCTGCCAAGCCACAGAGCCCTTGTCAACCTTTCTGGAATACATCAGGTAAATATTCCAGCTTCCACAAGATAGTAAAAGGAGTTGCGTCTTTAAGTTTCTTAACATTTACACCACTAGATAACCTCTCTAGATAGTTGAACAGTCTCGCCATTCTTAGCATCACCCATGATGGCCCCTTACAACAAAGGGGACATAATCCTTAGTGTCCTCGCTGAGTTTAAACGATTCTTTAGATATTTGCTCATTGGAAGAGTGGAACTTGAGAGTCATTCATGTAAATGTATGCATGTAACTTCATTTTATTCTACACTTGTCCCCGAAAAAAATCATCCTGTTCTAGATTCGGAAGTTTCACCTCTACGAAACCTCATATCTGAATAACAATGTGTCCATACTCTTAAAGCTAGATCCCTAGTCAATCTGTTTAGTTGGAACATTTTGTCTCCTTTTAATAGCATTGACAGCTTTTTGGATTTTGTAAGCTAGCTTAGTACTCATGTAAAGAAACTAACTCTCTTTCTTTTACACTTTTTTCTTTCGCCTCACCCTGGTGCTCTTTAATGAAATCCTTTACTTCATCAAAACAACAACAATGTATCCATTTATACTCCCTCTGTTCCAATTTTTGTGTTATGCTTTCCTTTTTAGTCTATTCCAAAAGAATGATACTTTTCTTTATTAAGAAATAAAATGATTTCTTTACACTTTCCATTTTACCTTTAATGAGATGATTATAACTATGACTTGTTTTAGACCAGAAGTTTCAAAAGTCTTTTCTTTCTTTCTTAAACATTGTGCCAGTCAAAGTGAATCACATAAATTGGGACAGAGGGAGTAATAAATTAAAGTCTTAATCAAATGTAACATTCTGAGCTTTCTCTTTTGGCAACATGTACTTGCAATAGTGTAAAACAAAGAAGAGGGTTTTTCACCTCCTGAATGAGTGTATGCATGGCCAAATGTAGGGTGGTCATATTATCCTTATTATTCTGATGCTAAGCATTTAGTATTGTAAGAAAAATTTTCATAATAATACTGGTCAGTATAGATCCTTAAATGGCATTATGTGCATCTAGCTTAGTGTATTACACTATTACCCACTTCTGCTGCATAATCAAATCTGAGTTTTGGTGTTTAATCATATGGTTTAGGTATGGGCACATGATTGACAATGTTGTCCTAATTGTCACCGGAACTTTGCATGAGAGAGATGTCCAAGAACTGTTGGAGAAATGCCATCCTTTGGGCATGTTTGACAGGTATTATTCCAAATGTTTGCATTGGTGAGAGCTAAATGAAAGCATGTATTGACTATTCTAATTTATTCTGCAGCATTGCTTCTCTGGCAGTTGCCCAGAATATGAGGGAATTATACAGGCTGGTGCTTGTTGACACACCCTTGGCTCCATACTTTTCTGAGTGCATTACTTCAGAGGTATCAAATGCTTCACCCTTTACTTTAAAACTTTGATAGGTATCAGTTACTACATGTTTCGTTTCCCCTAAAGATGTTGCCTTATTCCTGTATTTTCTTGAGCATCGACCTTTTCTATGTTTGCTGTCCCTCTGAAGAAATTAATAAGTAAATGATTGTAGGCTCTTGCACTTATAAGTAATTAACCAGGATCCTCTTTCCCACCTTTTACCAAAGCCTAGTAGTCTTTCAAGATTTCTTGCAGTTTGAGGATGATACTTATCTTACTTTTGTATACTCCAAGTTGGTCTGGTTGTTGATATGGGAATATCTTAATCCATGCATCAGTTGCTTTATCAGTCTGTTTTCTTCCATTTATCAATATTTTTGTTTTATTAATATTCTTACTTTTGAGCAGGACTTGGATGACATGAACATTGAGATTATGAGAAACACACTGTACAAGGCATACCTTGAAGATTTCTACAGATTTTGCCAGGTACTGTTTCTTTTAAAATTTTCTATCATATTTTTCCTGCTCTACATTTTAATGAAGTTTAGCACTCATTTCACTTGTCTAATATGATTATTTACAGAAATTAGGCGGTGCAACTGCAGAAATCATGTCTGATTTGCTTTCTTTTGAGGCCGACAGAAGAGCTGTTAATATTACTATAAACAGGCATGCCACTCTTTTGGGATTTCCCGTAATCCTGCTGGATAAAGTTTATTATTTACCTTGTAATAACGCTTCTATTATTAACTACGAATATTTTCATTTTCAGCATTGGCACTGAGCTAACACGTGATGACCGCAGGAAGTTGTACTCTAATTTTGGATTACTGTAAGTTCATGTAGCTCAATCATTCGTGTTTTTCATATATTACATTACCTCTCTTTCTGACACTATCTATGCTAAATAGTTACCCATACGGTCATGAGGAACTTGCCATATGTGAAGATATAGATCAGGTATTGTATGACCAACTCTTGTTTATTTTTCTTGTTGCAGCTTTTATGCACATGGAATATTCTTTCCCTAGTTAAATAAATAATTAGCTAGATAGGGAGATTCTTATTGTGGTTAGGTACTTCATTGCATGCAGTTCTCGCCCTTTATAAAAAAAGTGGTGAAGCATCATATAGTGCCTGGTGGGTTTAATACTATTTGAAGGGAGAGGATGAATAAGAGGAAGATAAGACAATTTGTTTGTAGATTAAAGGATACAAGCAAATCAATACTTTTGTTATGACCACTTAAAGTTATAATGAGTTAATGACAAATTAAAATTAAAATTCTTTTGTTTTCTATCCTCCTTACATGGACTGTTGTCTTCTAATTGTCCTTCTCTTCTTGCTGTAGGTCCGCGGTGTCATGGAAAAGTACCCCCCTTATCAATCCATATTTTCTAAGTTGTCATATGGGGAGAGCCAGATGCTTGACAAGGCTTTCTATGAAGAGGAAGTGAAACGCCTTTGCTTATCTTTTGAACAACAGGTTTGTTCATTTGAGCAATATTTAGTGTTAATCTTCAAAATTTTCCCACTCCAAAAACCTCATAAAAAGAGTCCCCCAGAGATATGCAGCAGAAAAACCTTTCAATCCGTCTGCTTCCTTATTGATACTCTTTTCTTTTGACTGCAGTTTCACTATGGTGTATTTTTCTCATATATAAGGCTGAGAGAGCAGGAGATAAGGAACCTGATGTGGATTTCTGAATGTGTCTCTCAGAACCAAAAAACCAGAGTCCATGACAGCGTTGTTTTCATATTTTAGTAATTTAGCCATATTTGAGATTATGTGCTCTCCATGCTTGTCTGTAAATTTGATTTTCACGACCATTTGTTGATAACTATTGAGTTTTTTGGTTAAGAAGGCCAGACCCTACCCCTGTAGGAGGGGGTTTACAGTAATTGTGAGGCCATTCTCTGTGGAACTAGCCATATCTCCTATGTCTTTCCTAAGTCATAGGACAATGGTTACAGTTATACACGGATATTACCCAGTTCGTTTGCAACTTTTCCTAATAAGTCAATGTATGTTGGTATAATTGTTATCTGGAACGATACTTGGATTGATGTGTATCAATGTATCGCTATTTATTGAGTTCGCTGCTATCATAATATACCTAAATGCCTGATTTCATTGTTTGGTAACTCATTGAGCTTGAACTTGTCAAGTAGAATCACTAGACTTCATATTGGTGTTGATATGCCCTTTCGAGATGATCTATTTCTTTGTTTAGTGCATCTCAAGACTATTGACACTACACGACCCTCTCCAGATCTCACTTTTGAGATTATACTAGGTATGTTTTTGCAACTCTTGACTATCCCTTCGATTCGTCCTTTTCCCACTTTGTTATTATGAATCTTTTTGTATTGTGTGCTTTATAGATAGCAATATTTTGAATCTTTTCTATTCTGCTCTTTCCATGTACCAATTAAGTATAAATACATATAGAAAACCAAATGAAGAAAAAGAGATGAAATCAAGAGTTGTTATTATTCCAATTACACTTGCATAAATTCTTTCCTCAATATAAACCAATTATTCATTTATTCTCTTGAAGTAGGCAAAGCTCTATGTTCTTAACACAAATGTAAAACTCAATTTGGATCAAACTAATGTTAGACTTGTCCAAAACAAAATCACACCTCCAACAAAGATCCTGTATGCAGATATAGTAACCCTGTATGAATTGTTTGAATCATTCTTAGTAGCCGGTCCCGGTGTCGGAACAGGAGTTGCCGGTGCAGGGATGGGAGTTACCGGTGCCGGAGCTTCACCTTCCACGGTGATGACAAGCTTTTGGTTATGGTCAGAGCAATGTGATGGAAAACCACAAATGTACCATTTTTTACCAGGAGTGGCTAATGTGATCACATCATGACCAGAAGTTAATCCTCCACTTGAAGGGATTATGCAGTCTTTGAAAGATGTTTGGTTCACTTTGAACACATTGTGATGTCCTTTGGTATATTTAAAAACTACAAGAAAAGATAGAAAAAATAAGTTTCAAGTAATAATTCCTTATTATAAGTAACTAATTGAGAAAAGAGAGAAAATAATTTCAAGTAATAATTCCTTATTATAAGTAACTAATTGAAAAAAGAGAGAAAATAAGTTTCAAGTAATAATTCCTTATTATAAAGTAACTAATTGAAAAAAGAGAGAAAATAATTTCAAGTAATAATTCCTTATAATGAGTAAACTAATTGAGAAAAGGCATTTTCTATTTTACACGGTTATTAAAAAATTATATTATTTGATATGGGATAGAGGGAGTAATATTAGGAAAAATTACATGAATTAATACATTTTAAAAAATTTTTTACTGATTTTAGCGATACTTTTTGTTTATTACCATTTATAGCAATACTGTGATAAATCTGTAATATGTGTTAAGAGTGAATCTGTATGCAATATGTTTGAATTATAATTGATTTTTAAATATATTATGTTTGTTTGGTAAAAAATTGTCACATTGTATTATAAGTGTATTAAAATGTGTGATAATGTATTATCCATCATTAAAACTTATATTATATCTGAATAATAAATTGTTCTTTGTTATATGTATTAAACTTGTATTATAAATGAATTAAAAGTAAAAAAAATATTATTACTATAAATGATAAATATTTTTTTATTATAGTATATTTATGTAAGTTTTCGTAATATTACTACGTAAAGTTCTAATGTGGGACAGAGGGAGTAAGAATGATTGAAATGAATGGTCATACTACCAAGAAAACCCTCCACCTTTAACCAACAAATTCGAATTGCTTCTTTTCTTTAAAGGTCATACTCGATATAAATTCAGATTAATCGATTAATGACTTCCGAATACCAAATGGTTATTAAAGAGGGGGGATTATTATATAAATAGTCGATCAAAGTAATTATTTACTTTTTCTATCTGATATACGTGAATTATAATACATACCTAATGTATCTCCAACCTTGAAATTTTTGCCCTTGGCCCAAGCTTGATAATCAACATCAATGGTCCATCCTTTATCACCTCCAACCCAATACTCCGTTGCCGGTAGCGGTGCCGGTGCCGGAGCTCCGGCTTCGACGGTGATGACAAGTTTTTGGCTATGATCAGAACAATGTGTTGGAAAACCACAAATGTACCAATGTTTACCAGGGCTAGCCAATGTAATAACATCATGGCCAGAAGTTAAACCTTGACTTGGTGGAGGAACTATGCAATTTTGAAAAGATGTTTGGTTCACTTTGAACACATTGTGATTATCTTTGTTGTACTTGAAAACTACAATTACAAAGAATAAAAAAAAAAGATTCAAAAATAGTTTCAAGGCCTATAATAATCGTCACTCAAAATAATAGCTGATAATATAAGAAACTACAGTATCAGTATATATAACTTAAATTCATTATATATCAAGAGTAATTGCGTAGGCTAGCCACTTTTCATCATTGTAACCGAAAAATAGTCATTATCGTGGAATTTGATATTCTAATGGTTAATAATATTCCGGAGTTTCAAATTTCATGACGATAACTATTTTTCAATTATCTAGGTGGGAGGGTTTTGAAAGTGGCTATTTGTGCAATTTATTGTACCTAATGTGTCTCCAACTTTGAAAGTTTTGTCCTTGGCCCAAGCTTGATAATCAACATCAAGGGTCCAGCCCTTTTCACCACCTACCCAATACTCAGTTGCCTTTGTAATTTCTGGAAAAAATCCTAAAAACCCAATTATAAAACAAAAAATAATTTTTGAAGCCATGGAAAATATTTTCTTTAAATAAAAACTTTTTTGGATGTGTTGAAATAAGAAAAGTTTGGTGTGGTTATTTATAGCAACAAAATTTATTGAGAATGACAAATTGATTCCATTGAATTCTAAGTACGTGAACCCACTAAATTAACAAAGTTGAAATATTCCATTAATATTCTCGTAAATTTCAAAGAAGTAAAGATGATAATAACTATGTATTGATCGAAATAAATTAGAATCTTTTCATTCTTAACCAGAAGCTTCAGTGATGAGCATCGATCTTAAATATGTTTTCAATGTAATTACTTGAGATCAATGTATAATTCTACAAGTTTCAGCTCACCCATTCATTATTTCACTTGAAGAGACGTATACGAAAGAAACACGATAGATAATTTAAGACGACTGAGTAAAAAGATAGAAAAAATGGAAAAGAGTGTGTGAGCATAAACGGACTAATATTTCTTTGATTTCATCTCCAAAATACATGAATCCGCTTGCTGGTATAGTAACAAGGAAAAATCCGAAAACAATCAAAAGAAAAAAGCTCCAAAACATAAAAGAAAAAAAATCAGGAAATGGCCCAGAGGGCAGAGACTAATCTACACAATAATATTTCATCAGCAATACAAATTATTAAAATCAACAGAAAAAGTATCTCATTTCTTCAAGTTCAATGACCACCATGTAGTTGATTCAAGAATCCTCCAGTGACATAGTAAACTCACTTGGCGCTGGCGAGCTGAGTGCGGATGGTCTTGGCTGCAGACACCATGTTTTGTAGGGCTGGCTTCACCTCGGTGTACTTGCGAGTCTTGAGACCACAGTCGGGGTTCACCCACAAGATGTTGGTGTCAAGGACTGCAAGCATCTTGTTAACTCTGTCAGCAATCTCTTCGGTTGATGGTATTCTTGGAGAGTGGATGTCGTACACACCAGGGCCGATACCAGCTCCGTATTTAACTCCCTCCCTGAAAACTGAGAGAAGCTTCTCATCAGAACGTGAGTTCTCAATGGTGATCACATCAGCATCCATGTCGATGATGGAGTGGATAATGTCGTTGAAGTTGGAGTAGCACATGTGAGTGTGGATCTGTGTGGTGTCCTGGATACCGACGTTGGTGATTCTGAAAGAGTGAACGGCCCAGTTCAAGTAGAAAGCGTGCTCAGCCTTCCTAAGAGGCAATCCCTCTCTCAATGCAGCTTCGTCAATTTGGATGACAGTGATGCCGGCCTTCTCCAAATCCTCCACTTCATCCTTAATGGCCAAAGCAATCTGGTAGCAGGTCTCAAACCTGGAATAAGCAATAATGGCGGTTAGCATCGAGTTCATTACACATGAACAGAGAACGTTTAAACATCAAATTAGGAGTAGGGTGCAAAAGTTACCTAGGTTGGTCATTTCTGACAAAAGACCAGTTGAGAATGGTGACAGGGCCAGTAAGCATTCCCTTCATTGGCCTCTTGGTCATCTCTTGAGCTTTTGAGGACCAGAAGACGGTCATTGGCTTAGGGCGGCTCACATCACCATAGATGATTGGTGGCTTCACACATCGAGATCCATAAGATTGAACCCATCCATTGGCAGTGAAAGCAAAACCAGATAGCTGCTCTCCGAAGTACTCAACCATATCATTCCTCTGCATACATCAAAAGCATTGAGACTTACTAAACCATAATTTTGCATGCAAGTGTGTGCATAAGGATACGAAAAACGCAAACATGTATGGAAGTAGAGGTAAGCAGGTAACTGCCCTACCTCAGGCTCTCCGTGAACCAAGACATCAATGTCAAGTTCCTCCTGGAGATCAACAACCTTCTTGATTTCCTCGGTGATGGCCTTTACATACTCCTCCTCAGAGATCCTGTTAAAAAATGAATTATGAGAGAAGATATTCAACAACACCAACAATAACAAGCAGAAAACAAGGATAACACTTACTTCTTGGCCTTGTATTCACGACGAACTCTCCTGAGCTCCACTGTCTGGGGGAAGGATCCAATGGTGGTTGTGGGCAGGATTGGTAGGTTAAGCTTCTTTTGTTGGGCATCAAGTCTAGCACTAACATTTGTAGCACGGCGGTGGTCAGATCCTTGAAGAGCAGCAGACTGAGACATCGGAAGAGCAAAAGTTAGCAAGTACAATATGATTACAAGTCATTAATTAAAAGACAACGTCATTCAGTTCAACACTTACAGCCTTTTGAACAGCTTCATTGGTCACTCTTGGGGAGGACTTTCTGGAAGCTTGAGCAGCAGCATTAGCAGAGAAAAATGCCTGAAAGACAACAAACACATTTAGACGATATACAAAAACTCTGTCAACCATAATAGTAAAAAAAAATCATTTTTCAAAGACTTTTAGTTAAGAACAAACTATATACCTCATCCTTGGCACCAGACAATGCCTTGGCCAAAGCATTCACTTCAACAACCTTCTGGGCAGCAAATGCCAACCATGACTTGATTTCATCGTCAAGTTTTGTCTCGTTGATGAGATCAACAGCAGTGTGGAGTAGGGAGCAAGATGTAGAGGCAACAAGCTTGTCTGCAAAATTAAATATGATAAGGAATCATCTTCTGTGATAAATCACCAACAGGATCACTACCAACTATCAAGTGATGGGGTAGGAAATGCATTACCTTTTCCTACAACTCCCTCAAGAGTTTGCAGGAGAGCAAGAGATGCAGCAAGATCATTTGCCCAGATGTTCCTTCCGTCAACCACTCCTGCAAACAAGTACTTGCCTGAAGGGAAGCTACTCTTGATTAACTCAAGGGTCTGAGTTCCACGGACCAAGTCAAAGCCAAAGGCGGTAACTCCCTTCAAAGCAGTGAGGGTTTTGAATGCCTCAGCAGGAATATCAGCAAAGTAGGTCTCAACGAGAACATTAAGGCCAGATAGAGATGACTCGAGATCAGCATAGGCCTTGGTGAATGCTTCCAATTTGTGAGACTCTAGATCCAACACAAGTGTGGGCTCATCTAACTGGATCCAAGAAGCACCAGCTGCCTTCAACTCAGCGATAACTTCCCTGTATTGACAATTTTATGTTAAGAGTTTGTCCATTCGGATATAGCATACTGAGGGAGGGAAAATGCTTACTTGTAAATTGGAAGGATTTTGTCCAAAAGTGACAAAAGTGGGAAAGATTTGTCAACACCCTTAGCAGGCTTGGATAGCAACAAGTATGAAACTGGACCAACAAGAACTGGAACAGTGTCTACTCCTTGCTGCATGAGTAAGAATATCAAGATCAATAATCAATTATCTAATATTCTAATTCATGCATAAGACCAACAAGATTTAACTATATAGTGCAATTGGTGCTATGATCTATCAATAAGATCTATGTCATGATAATGATGAATGATCACAATCATTTCATTTTCATTCAAATAGTCCAAATACCGTTCATGTATAATAAAACGAAAAGAATATATAGCAAACGTCACATACCGCCTTGGCCTCTTTGTACTCATTTACTGCCTTGTGGGAAGCATATGAAAAGTTAACATCAGGTCCCAACTCAGGGACGATGAAGTGGCTGGATCAAACAAAGAATTCACATAAAATTAGTACACAAACAAGATAATCACGCCTAGTAAAAAGGTTGGTAGACGTAATTGATGTGTCACTTACTAGTTGGTGTCAAACCACTTGGTCATCTCCATAGCAGGGACGGAGGCATTTCCTCTGGCCATGGAGAAGTAAGTAGCAAACTCAATCTCACCACCGGTCCAGTTGTACCTAGATGGGACAGCACCAAGCATTGCGGTTGTGTCGAGCACCTGATCATAGTAAGAGAATGTGTTGCTGGGGATGTACTTAATACCAGCATCAGACATCTGCTTCCAGATGGATGACCTGAGGTCTGCAGAGACCTTCTTCAAATCCTCAGCACTGCTCTTTCCATCCCAGAAAGACTCAAGAGCGAATTTCAGCTCTCTCTTTGGGCCCATACGGGGATATCCAACAACATGAGATGCCATTTTTCTGATTCATACAAAACACATAATCAGGCACATCATCCATCACTAATTATAAACCAAACATATCTTGATCCACACACTTTGAACAGACATTCCACCAAAATAGACATAAATAGAACACAATAGATATAAAGGATTCATACCCCTGACCCCAATTAGCTCGAAACTACGTTGTTCCAACCCCTACAGATATCCTTGATTACTCATAAGATCTAAAGGATTCATACAGCTAACCCCAATCAATTTAAAACTATGTTGTTCCGACTCTTCAAAGTATCACTGATTACTAGTAAGATCTAAGGTTTGAAACTACGTTGCACCGACTCTTACAAACATCAATGATACCTCATAACATCCACCAAAGATAACGCATTTTTGAACGATCCAAACACCGACAACATTTCTAAAGAGTCCGAGCAATATAGGTTCAAGATCAAGGTGGTTGATGTAGATACTTAAAAACCTTCAACAAGATTGATTCTTTTTAATTTATAGTAGGTAGTTGAGCATTTTGACACATTGTACTAAACATACACTTACAAAGTACACAATTACAAAAAAAGCATAGCTTGTCGTTTCTCAGTACAACAAACAAACAGTGAATCACAACTTAAACAGAGCCAAATTACAAAATTCCAAACTAAATTCATCACTTGATTGAATAATACACTCATTTATCAGTCATATAAGCTCAAAAGCATCAGATCTGATATACATTACTCCATACAAATTAGATCACAACCCCGCTAAATCAGATCTACTCAAACCCTAAACACCTCATTACAGATCTGCAACTCCATATCCCAGATCTAAAACTCAATTCCAATGCATACCCAGAAACAAAAACCCCATATCACAGATCTAAACCTCAATTCCAATGCATACCCATATACCAAAAAAAAAAAAAAACAGAGCATAAATGAAACATGAACAAAACACCCCTAACCAAACTAAACCAAAATTGGGATTGAACAATGAACACTAAATCGACATGGGTTTCATACCAATAGTAGTAAAAATGCAAATCAAGCAACACCTGAGTAAAACTAACAAAAAAAAAATCACAGAATTTTGAGTGATAAAAGAAGTAGTAAAAGCACCCAATTTGCAAATGATGACAATTGGTGACTGAAATACTAGAAATGAGATTGGTTAGCAATGGCAAACCGTACCTTTAGGAGAAAAAAAAAGTATTGAACCGGTGAAGACTGGTTCTTGTGTGATGAAATTGAAGAAGAAGAGAACAGAAGGACGCGAGTTTGAAGCGGAAGATGACTGAGTTTATATAGAAAAAAAATGTTAAAGTTGGTAGCTTTTTGTGGTAGATCTACTCTATACAACTTGATTTATTTTTTAACCTATAGTTTGGTTACCGTCAATCGAGAAATCAAAATTTCAACTTTATCGATTTTTTTTGAATTTTTATTTCAACTTTTTACTCGTTTTATGTTAGTTGATCGTTTTTGTTTACTTTTGAATAAAACTAATTATAAGGATAATATAAGAAAACATTAATTGAGGTAAGATGATTAACTGACATGAGACAGTTATTTTAGACAGATGAGACTATTTTGTATGTCGAACTTATTAAAATTTACTGAACTAGACTAAATTCATGTCTGAGTTATTAGGTTCGTCTCTTTTTGATAGATATATTTTATTTTTAATATTGTTCCAAAGTTGAGATATATATTTCTATTTTTTTATTCCTTGTTTGTATTGATTTTAGATCTGATTAATTTAGATCGAAAATACTTTTTGCTTTAAAAAAAAAAAGTTAAAACACTCTTTATTGAAAGTGCATTCATCATCACTGAATTTGAGGCTATTTATTAAGGGTGACATTTAGTTATATGTTAAATGATAGATCTGTGTATTATTTTATTCTTTTTAAATTTTATTTGTAAAATTTTATCGATTATATTGATATTATTGTTAATTTTATAATTTATTTTTGTAATTAAAAAAATTGTATTATTTTAATTATTTATTGTAAAATTTATGAAAGTGGTGACTTATACCTGACGAGAAACAAGGCTTGTACCAACCCCGGGAGTTGTTGAAAAAATGAGGCGGATTATTAAAATATTAAATATGAGATGTAATTATTTTTTAATTAAAAGATTTTAAAATTAATATTAAAAAAAATTATACAAAAGTGTAGTCTTGAAATAATGAATTTTATAATTTATAGGTTAAAATATAATCGAGCGTAAATATGAATAACGAATAAAAAATTAAAAGAAATGGACTATTTTATTTGGCAAAAGTGTTGAAGATGAGTTAAGGTGGCAGAAGAAGTTGTATGTTTTTTTTCACACAGATTCAGATAAATAATTAGTACACAATATCATTCCATCAATTTTATCATTTTTATTAACATAGAATTTAAGAAATATTTTTTTATATTAAATTTAAAATATATTAAAATCTATTTAGAATGAACATTAAGTTATAAATAATATAGTGCATGTATTTCTTCCTGCTATGTTCCTTCGTAATAATTTCCCTCTCAGTTTGTAAATTTCTTGTAACTAATATTACAAGTTAGTGAAATAATTTATGGATTTGTTTCGATATTTCAGATGAAAAATTAGAATTAAAAGATTGTTTAACAAACTTAATTAATATTTTTAAAATAAAACAGATTTAAATAGTTAGGCAGATGTGCATAATAATTAGGTAAATAGTTATGATCCCCTTAATGTACTTATGCTTTTATTAACAATGAAAGTCTGAATGACTTACATTAAATTAAGAGATAAAATAATTGAAATAAGTGAAGTATAATTCTTTACTACAATAAAATCACTTCTTGTTTGCTCTAATATAATTGTCTTTTCCAAAATTTTAAAAATAACAAATAAAAATAAAAATTTATTTTAAATACTGAATAAATAAAAATGAAATAGAGTGAGTGTTTCACTCTTGGTTTTTCCTTTGTCCGTTTTCATCCCTATTAATTCTAGGTCTAGTTCAACGTTAAATGGAGAACTTTCGCATATAGTCACTCAAAAATAGCTTAATTATATTTCGTAGCTGTAATTTGCTAATTAAAATTCATAACTATATGTTATAGGTAGGAGAGTGGCGAGCGAAGTTGAGAGAGGCGAGCGACAGAGGACAGAGAGCCGAAGAGAGGTGAACTATATATGTATATCGGCTAGATAATTGTATATATGTAACTGGTATACATATGTATTTTGTATATATATATGACGAGAGAGATTGGGAAAAGGGAGGAGATATGCGAGCAAGATTGAGAGTGGGAGGAGATATGCGAGCAAGATTGAGAGTGGGAGGAGATATGCGAGCAAGATTGAGAGTGGGAGGAGAGAGTCCAGAGTGAGATGCCAATAATTTGTATTTCGCATCTCATTTGTATAATTCATGGGTATGTTTGTACAATTCACGTGTTTTTGTATAATGAATATAAATTCAAAAATTATACAAATATGATAAAACTCGGAATATGAATTGATACAAACATAAACATATGAACTTTATACAGTTATAAGATTATGTTATACAAGTTATATATATAATTATATTATACAAAATACAAAAATATTAAATGTATATGATAATAAAACACAAAAAAAAAAATCAAAGGAAATCATCGTCGTATACAAATATAAATCATTGTATATAAATACAAATCAAACGAAGAATTATTCATTGCGAATTATAGATTTGTGACTAATGATACAAATGTGAAATCAACCCACTTAATCAATGATTGATGTTAGTCGCCAGTGATAATTATAGCAAACTATAGCTAAAATGACTAATTAAATAGTACAAGTTTACTTAACAACATAATTTTTCCTATATAAAAGATGCTACAAAAGAACAACAGTAACGACAATATTTATTATATCTCAATCTTAAAAAGTTAGAATTAACTACATATATCATCGTCTTTATTCATCTCCCTCCATATAATTAAGATCGTCTCAATCTAATATTTATAATATTAATTTGTTTAACAATACTAAATTACTTAAGAATTTACGTAGATACAACGAACATTCAATCAAATGTAAATATACTAACATGATTAAAACTTAATCCTAATTAATTTGATATTATATACTATATATTAATATTAATTATTCATTGCTCTTAATCCCATAACATAATAATCTTCAAGACCTTTGCCTGTCGGTGCATCTTACGTTAATATAATTAGACAGTTCATGATGTGAAGTTTTCCAACATTTTAGTAAAACAAAGTCAACAATTAATACATACATCTTGCCTTATAATCTAAGGAATTCACATTACTATACAAGATCTGAGATCTCAACCCCCCCCCCACGCCATCATGCAAGCAAATTCATCATGATTTTTTTTTTACTTTCGCGAGTGATTACGAGTGTTTCAGATCATGACACGTATTATTTTATTTGGAGTTGAGTTTATACGAGTATATTGTTTCACCTATACGATTAAGGGTGTTTCAGTATCATTATGTAAGACAATGACACATATAGTTCTATTTGGACCCAGGTTCATTTGTTGTTCGAGTGACATTTAGGGGTTAAACTAGAGTATGAAATGCGGGCTCAACGAAATTCAATAGGTGTGGGTTCGAAACCTAGTTGCTGCAAATTTTTATGGCTGATTTAATCTTTTCTTCTTTTGAACGTGGGTTCGAAACTTGATTGCTCCAAATTTTTATGACTGATTTAATTTATTTATTTTTTAATATATATTTTTATGTTCCGTTTAAATTTCTATTATATTTATGTAATAACTCATGATAATAGTTCAGTATTCTTCTTTTGTTTTTTCATGAGAAAATTTTGGACGGTTATAAACTCTTATAACATTATTTACTTTTTCTTAGAAATGGAAAGTTTTTAACTATAATATTTAGTTGAACACTTCTACAATCACGATAAATTTATATTTCAAAACCAAGCACCTATAAATTTAAAATCTGAATTCACCATCAAAACTTATAGACATTAAATGTTCAGTTACACCTTTACATATAAACTACAGGCTCCTAAAATGTGTGTATCATGTTTATGCCTTATAGAACTTTATTTTTTAAATTTTAATTCCTCTCTAGTTTCAATTTCAAATTCACGAGTCCGAAATTAAAAGGATAAAAAAAATTATCAAAAAATTTCAAAAGGACATATTAAATTATTTTTTTAACCAAAAGGATTCTGACAAAATTGACTTGTTAATTTTTTTAAAAAAACTACAAAAATCGCTGCTCATCAAAAAAAATTATTTTTCCTTATCGAAAAAATATATTAAAACATATGTGCAGGGGCAGATCAAATATTGATCAAAATGCCTGCCTCTATTAACTTTTTTAAGGAAAAGGAAATCTTAGCGATTTCAATTAAATTTTTTTTGAGAAACGCTGCATTCTTAGTGACATTAAAAAAAGAGTTATGATATCATTTTGTCACAAAAAATCGCTCCGTTAAAAATGATTTTGCCCCTTTAATTAAAAAAATTATATACTCTTTCAAAAATTTAATAATTTATTTTTGTCTTTTAACTCTGGACTCTAAATTCACCAATAATTTAAAAACTTATATGTCATATATATATATATGACATATAATATTTTATTATTATTATTGTTATTTTATATATAATAGTAGCCATTTAGTTTCCATGTCAACGTGCATTTGCAGCCGACAAAAAAAAATTCGTATTATAGTTCGATCGGTGAATTCGAATCAGTAAAAAGTAAAAAAGATTGGAAAATTTTAAAAGAATCAAAAATTATATATTATTTTTAAAAAAGATGAGTCAATTTTAACTAATGATGTGCATACTTTGTAAATATTGAATTATCGTATCGAAATCAAAATATATTATACATAATATTTCAAAATTGATACTTGATAGGATTGACATATTTATTAAAATATAATAAAATATCAAATATAATTTTAAAATATTAAATTAGAGTGTGTGTTTATATAAGCAATAAAATCTTAAAACCTTTGCAACTTATATATATGTATATATATCATAAACACTAATAAAACGCCATAAAATTCTATAAATCCTTCCAACTAACATATTCTTGTCTCCTTTACTACAAATATAAATTAAAATATTTAATTCAGTATAACCATATATAATACATATTATTTAAATATGTGTGTCATTTTCAACCATATGTACTAGACAATGTACTTTCATTCATTTCAATTATACAATCGTTTATTTTCCATTATTGAAATCATAATCTCCTATTGTAAAGTCGAAGAATTCGCGATTACCAATTTTATCTCATCGTATAAATTAAATCAAACTTTAAAATATCGAACAATATCACATTGCTCTAGTGTGTTTATTATAAAACGTTTAAAAAAATTACACGTCAAAAATTTAAAAATTGCATCTTAAACATAAACGCCACTAGTTAATCTTGTTTTGCCTGTTCAGTGTTCGATATTGCATGGCCTTTTTATAATAACAACGCTTCTAATATAATTTTTTTAATTCGCTCATAAAATTAAATATGAAATTTTCAATTAAAGATAAAGGAATCTCGAATCATCGTATTAGAACCTAACACATGTTGATGTGATTAGTTTTTATTTAAATTGTTTTTATATTCCGTTTAAATAATTTTCTTGTGTGGTTGTTTATTTTATTTTTTGATATGAGGAATCTCAGATGTGTTGGAGTTGATGCTTGCCACTATATGGCCATCAACGACAGATATTTTTGGTGGCTATCAATAATTATATTTATAATAATAATATTGACAAAAATTAAATATTTTTATCTATCTCGCTATCTTTTTATATCATCTTACATATTAAACGAGCCGTAAAGACTTGACTTTAATTTGTTACTAGAATAATATAAATTATTTCTTTATAATTTAGTGAAATCATGCAATATGAGTGGTCATATCTTATTCAACAATAATTGATAGCTAGAGAAATAAAAACTTCAAAAATACTAATATTAAAATTTAAGTGCATTAGTAGTGAGTACAAAAAAGAGAAAAAATTAAGTATTCAAATATTAGATGGAATCTTATAGGTAAGTAACAAAATAACTAACATGTTATTCATCAACTATATATTAAAATATTATTAGTTTAGTGTTTTTTTTATAAGCTCCAAAAGAAGGGGAAAAGACCAAAAAAAAAATCAAATTATATATATAGTGATGATGTATTAAACATGTTAACGCTATGGGATTTGGCAAAACAATTAGAATATTTTCATGAAATGTTAATTTTAAATTAGACTTCAATGTATCTAATTAGTTATATTAATTTAATTAATTTGTTTTTGGAGAAGTACCAAGCAAGGTGTGATTGAATATTTAAGTAATATGTACTTTTAAATATTCTTTTTTAATTGCAATATTTGATAAATAATATGGTGCAACGAGATGTTACGATGTTTATAGTTTTTTTGGGGTGATTGTTTGTTGTCTCAAAAAGTCATTTTTTTAATTTAAAAAAGATAAAATTGAATATCATGAATTCAAATCTTAGATATGGAAAAAAAAGTTATTCTCATTTGAAATGTTTTCTTCTTTAATGAACCTTATAATTGTACTATAAATCTGAATTAATTAAATCTCAAATGTGACTTCTCACCATAGTATATAGTGTATATACTATATATATTGGATTCATGTTGATATATATATTTTTTTAAAATTAAAGGAGATAATATAATAAATAATTAAAATTACATTCTAAAAAATAAATACTTAAAATTATATATTTTATAAATTTTAAATTTTTAGATAAGATAGTAACTTATTTCATCACGTTAGAAAGCAAACATTTTAAGCTATTTTTCTCTCTTTTAAAATTTGTTTTTTTTTTAATGATACTCCATTCTCTCTTTCTTTCTATTTTTTTTTTTTTCTAAAAGAAAAAGAATTGAAACCTATACATTGATTGACATATTCTTTTAAATAGTACCCATCAAAAGATGCATTTATAATAAAATTTTACGGTGATGGAAAAAATTGTAATCACAAATAAAATATAAATTTATTGATAAATATTACGGACACTAATTTATTTATTCTTTGATTTTTCTTTCCTAAAATTTCTTCTTGACTCAAGGGGACATTAGGACCTCCATAGAATATATGTGAATGGATATTCTTGATTTTGATTGTCAAGAAGAGTCGCACATGTTTCTCGATGTCTTTAAATATATTTCAGATTTTATGGAGATATTTCATAAATATATTACTCATTATATAAACATGAATTAGGGTTTTGAATGCAATAGTGTTAAAAAATCATAACTAAATTTAAATATGACAGAGTCCTAATTAAAATCGAATATGTCTGATAAATTTCCATAAAATTATCGTTTCTACATGTACAATACAATGCCGTATGGAAATAAAAGGCTTATCATATATCATATAATAATAAGTTGGACCCAAAACCAATAGAAAAATTTATATTTGGAGCAAGCAAATCATTTATGTTACTATATAGTCAAATTTCACCAACATTATTCAAAGAGTATTTGATCCATAAAAGATAATTACACGTAAAAGAGACAGACGTATTGAGATATAATATAATTAACTTAAATTAAGTCATGTATAATTCAAAGTAAGTTGGTAAAGATTAGTGACATTTTCTGTGTTTTTTTTTATATACAATTTTTTCCTTCCCTTTTAGTTTGAGGGGTTTGGTGAGGTTGGTGAAAGTGATAAAATCATATATTATATGTTTTTGTATTCAAAATTATGTTCACAAAGTAAAGCATAAATGGATTAAGAGTCAAATGAAAGTGAAGTATATATACATTGAGTTTACTTACAAATGGAACTTAAATAGTCTGTTTGACCACGAAAATTATTCGTTTAATACATTTTATTTTTGAATCGATATCATATTATAATATACTCTAAATCATAATTTTTAAAAAGTGTTTCAAACCTTTTTGCCAACATAACTTCGTATTCATAAATTTCGAGTAAAACACTATCTTTTATCTTTTACAATTGAATTTAATTTCACTTTTAATTTTTATAATTTTGAATAAAGTGAAAAATATTTGAAATCTATAATTTCTTTTTTTATGTGGTTGTTGAGAAAAGAGACAATTTGACGGATAGGTTGAGTGTGGGACATTATAATAGTTGGTTGGTAAAAATACGTGGTTTATATTATATTCAAAGCAAGTGGAATATGACACATCAATTTAATGATTTTAATATATATATATATATATATATATATATATATATATATATATATATATAATAAAATGTCAAATTTTGGTTATCTAACAAATGTTTGTTACATTAAATTAGGGTGTATATGGTATGAAATAAAAATTTATGTAAGATAAATGGTTAATTTTTTAGTGGTTGGTAAGTTTATAGAAAAATATTATCCAGAAGCAATTATATATAGTTTAGATAAATATTATGAGAGAGCGCAATATTACAGTGTTGGGTTGGGTGGAGGATTAGAAGAAACGATTAATAACGGAGTCAGATGATAGTTGTGGGTGTATATATGCCCACAACTATTTTTACTTACCTACAAAGTGTAATTTTTGACACCCCTCGAATGCGTGTAAAATTAATATCACTTAATGTGATTTATTTGTTTTATTTCAACTAAAAATGTCATTTATCTGATTCTTAAGAAACATGTTTATACAAAAAAAAAAAAATCTTTTCAAAAGTATACATAAGAAAATTAAAAAAAATATATTTTTATAAAAATATTTTCCTTCGCACCAAACATGGCCTAAAAGGTACAACAACAATACAAGAAAAAAGTTAGATAAGTGGAAGATAATTTTGTAGGAATGGAAAAATTACAATTATTTAAAACCTAACACAACAATTTACCGTTGATGGCTCGACGAATCGTAAATACATCATGCACTTAATTATAAGATAAAATTTAATACATCGAGTTGTCTTTTCATATTCGATCAAATAGTTCTATCAAAGTTGCTCTTTTGAACTCTTGATAATTTGACCAAATTCTCTCTTATCATATTACGGTGATCGGTCACCCTGACATGCAAATAAATCAACAAGCCAATGAAGCAGTTCTATCAATGCTACTCCTCCGAACTCTTGACGATTTATTCACATGACTTCTTTTTTTCACACTCCCAATAATTTCGACTTCTTTAGTCATTTTACCGTACGATTTCGCGATATTCATTTCCAATTTTGCCCCTACTTGTTCTTTCACTCCATTACCTTGCATGATCACCCTAGTCAACCCTGTATATTTCAACGATTCTGCGATACGTAACGGACTAACACCTTTATTTGTCCTTGAATCAATGTCTGCACCTTTTTTAACTAGTAATTCAGCTACATCAACATGTCCAGATTCAACAGCACAATGTAATGCACTATATCCATCTTCATCTTTTGCATTTATATCAATTCCATTTTCTATTAATGTTTTTACAACTTCTATTCGTCCTTTGAAACTAGCCCGGTGCAACGCGGTCCAACCATGTTGGTCACGTCCGTTGATGATGGCTCCGTTTTCGAGGAGACGTTGGATGGTTCTTACCTCTCCTTTTCGAGCCGCTACACATAAGCTATCACCTATAAAGACGAATTCAAGATTTAGAATCATTAGGTAAAACTCGTCATATAGGTTACTTTTAGTCTTATAGTGGAGGAGAACATAAGTGAAGTTGAGTTGCAAAATAAGATTACATTTAACTTATTATCATGGATCGAACTTATATACATCGATCGAACTGTATAAAGAATTTCTACACTATCAGCAGATAATATATTTTATTTTTCAAGTTATTAAGGGATTTTTTTAATGGAGAATTACATGTGATTATTTTTCACGTGATCTAATAGTGTGGAACTTTTTTACACTAAACTGTATAGAAATTCTTTTGAAGCGAGGATCAATCACAAACAACCATCCGACCCTATAAAAAGTAGTGTAAAGTTTTTGTATATCTTATCCAGGTTGGAGCTAGCCCAGGGTTCATCCGAACCCCCTTCGGCGGAAAACATTACTATATATATGGTTAAAATTATTTTTTATGTATATATAGTAGATTGAACCCCTTGCAGTTAGTACGTATGTCTAGTTCTTCAAATTTTGACCCCCTTATTACAAATCCTAGCTCCACCACTAATCTTATCCTCCGCGGACCACACTTATGAAATTATACTAGATATATTATATTTTAGAGTTTACAAATTTATCAATATATAACGAGTGAGATTAGTAACCTTGAAAAAATTGAGGCAAGTAACATGTTACAATATGTTAAAATACATATAATAGTAAGTCTATATAGAGGATAGATGTAGTTAAGGGGTTACAAGTTCATCCAACTCAATAATTTTGGTTCAAAATCTGTATCATACTGTATATATCCTAAAAAGTTCACTAAAGAAACACACATAATATAGTAGAATTTTGAACTCGAACTCATAATATTCAAATACTAAATCCGTACCTAAACGTAGAGCATCGAAAAGCTTGTTATGTCCATGTTCAGCAGCAACATCATAAGCAGTTTTCCCATATTTGTTACGTATATTTTTCTCAGCACCTTTTTGAATTAATACACGTACCATATGTTCATCACCTAATACAGCAGCAATATGCAAAGGTGTATCACAATTCCCCTCGTTTCGCGCATCAGCTCTCGCGCCATTAGCCAGTAAAACACGAACACAATCTCGTCTACCTTCCTCCACCGCGATATGCAAGGCCGTGTTACCGTCTTTCGTTAGTGCATTCACATTAGCACCATTGAGTAAGAGTAGTTTTAGTACTTCCAAATGGCCATTTCCAGCAGCAAGATGTATTGGGCCTGAAGCAGAGTACTCTGTCCTTTCAGTTTTAGCCTTTTTTGCTAATAAAAGCTCAACAATTAAAGACTCTCCTAATGCTGCTGCTGTTTCTAATGGGCTTGAACATGATCTACTATGGGCCTCAATGTTAGGCCCAAATTCAAGTAACAATTGGACTAAATCAGCCCTACTTTGTGAAATAGCCAAATGTAATAATGTTTTACCTTCATAGTCAACTGAGTCAACAGGTTTGCAATTATAGTCACTTTTTTCTAAAACTTCTCTAATTTCATCCATATAGCCTTTTTTAACAAGATAGCACAAAACAGGTGAACCAATAAACATTACTTTTATAGCACTATCAATGAAAACTTGTTTTTTCTTTGTAGTGAACCAATCAATTGGGACCATATCTAATAAAGTGGGAGAAGTGGCCTTATTGTTAATAGCTGCTCCTGGGGCCACAACACTATGCAAAAGGAATGAGTCATCAGAGTGAGGGAAAGTGTTTGGTAGAGTTGTGTTTGGAGGGAGATGGTAAATTATCTCCAAAGTGATTGTTGTTAGAGGAGAGATGATTCCCGACTGAGGACGGATCGTGTAACGTGTCTTGTTTACTGGCTGCAGACGGAACGCAACTGGCATGGTGTACATGACGTTACGCAGGGATAGCTCACCTGAACACTTCTGACCTGGTTCAAGTCGTATTGTAACCACGTTAGATGGCTCCAGAGTTAATAGCCTATCCATCTTCGATGAGATAACTTTACAAACACGTGATTGTACAAGATTAGACAAGATTAGAAATGATCACGTTCGATACGAACATAAGTTTCCTTGTTCCATCATGGAATTTGGAGAAGGCAAAAAAAAAAAAGGAATTTGATGGATTAGTGAGAAGTGAAGTAAATATTATAAGAGGAAGAATAATTAAAGTGGCCGGCTATAAATTAAAGATATTATGCCATTTGTTGGTGTTAAGTACAATGATAGACTTGTTCTTTTTGGTGTCTGACTTTGTAAATTTTAATAATTGGAAATAGTTGTATAGTTTAATTTTTTATGAGAAAAAAAAAAGAAGAGGAAAACTACTTGAAAGTTTACCCATATATAAAAAAAATCAAATAATTATACGTAATATATTCAGTAAAATCCACAAGTGAAATATTGAAAAAATATGATTTACGCAGAGTTATAGACCTCACTCCTACATCAGATAGAAAAACTGTTTCCGCATAATTTCACAAAGAAAATGAAGAGGGATTAAAAGTTTTATTTATTATTTATTTTTTGTAGAAGTCGTTTTCTTTTTGGCATAGATCAAAGCATTTTGTAGCACAAGGTAAACAACATATTTATTAGTTTAATGAATTATTTTATATTTTAAATGGCATTGTTTCATGAATAATTATGCTAGTTTTGTACTTTTGGGAGTAGATTAAAAATTTATTTTATTTCTGTGATTTTATACAACGAAAAGAACTACATAAAGTAGTAAAGAAATGGAAGAGTTTTAAGGTTCAAATGTATCTTGTATGTTTTTGCCTCTTGCACTACTTTAAAAAAAATGAAAATTCTGAATTCTTTGAAAATTAGTTTGTCACAATTATTTTCGATAGATTTTTTTATGATATCTTATTGAGAAGTCAATTTTTTTTTTTGGGAAACTTTCACATATAGCTACTTAAAAATAATTAATTACTCTCTATAGCTATAGTTTGATAATTACAATTATAGCTATATGTTATTTGGAGGAGAGAGACAAATGAGACTGCGAGAGAGGAGGGGAAAAGAGTGGGAGAAATGTGCATTGTATATATATATATATATATATATATATATATTATATATAATATATATATATATAATATATATATATGTTAGATAATTGTATATTATACATATGTAATTGTATATATGTCAAGAGAGATGGGAGAGGGAGGGGAGGGGAAAGTGAGACTGGGAGAGAGAGGAGAGAGGTGAGCCAGAGAGGACAGAGAGTGGGAGAGAGGTGAATTGTATATGTATATAATTGTATATAACTGTATATTATACATATACATCTATATAAATGGCAAGCGAGATTGGGAGAGGGAGGATAGTGGCAAGCGAGATTGAGAGAGAGAGAGAGAGGCGAGCGAGAGAGGGCAGAGACTGGGAGAGAGGTGAATTGCATATGTATATAGGCCAAAAAATTGCACATTATACATATTTATTTGTATATCCTGGCGAATTATACATATACAAACCTGACTATTTATACAAACTCGATGTCAGCCCACGTAATTAATATATAATGTTAGTCGTGAGTGATAATTATAGCAAACTATAGCTATGATAAGTAATTAAATAATATAAGTTTGCTTATCCGCGTAATTTTCTCATTTTTTTATAGGATATTTATACAAATAATCAGATTTATTATTTGCTTTTTTTTAGCCGCTATACATAAATTATTGACTCATTATACACAACCATACACATTTTATTTATGAATTATACTAATATTATGCATTTATATAATATTTTTAATCAGTTGGATTATCGACTATTTAGGTTAATTTTTTCCTTTTTTTTTCTTTCTAAGAACATCTTTGATAATTCGTGTTTTTAATAGTGTTGTTTAGCTTTAAATTAAAAAAAAAAAAGTTTTAGCGAAAAGAAACAATTTAATAATTGTAAATAACTTGTTCAAGATCGAACGAGGTATTTTATATTTTTCATATTCGACAAAGGAAAAGATTAAGAAATAGAACAAAGTAAATATATTTAGTTTATAATTTATTCATTCTAGGATATTCTTTCATTGGGAAAGCTAAATCCACATAGAACAAAGCAAATAATATAATCTTGAACAACTCATGAAAATTATACCTTTTGTCTCAAATTATTTAGTTCGTTAAAAAATATTAATTAAAGAGTATTTTATTATAACGGTAACTTTATCATTTTTACTTATATCTTAAGATATAATATCAATAAAAATAAAGGAATGAACTTTTAGACGCCTTAACAAGATGCCTCGTTTTCTCGATGTCTTACATGTCTTCTGCAACCTTGCTATTATCCTTTATATCAAACACAGATAATTTGAAACGAAGAGATTACTTAAGAGTGTGTGTTCTCAGATTTGCTTGTAGCTTTTAGTGTTATTATTGGACCACCTTAACTAAGCTAATTTAGTATATATTTCTTGTAGCTAATACCCATGTCATGACATTCATTGAAATAATTTCTTATTTTCGAAGAAAATTCATTGGTGGATTCAATGCTTAGCGGCCCCTCTTCTAATTATCTTATTTATTTCATTTTAACTATCGTTTTAACTTTAAGAAAAAATTAAACTAAAACAATTGTCCCTATAAAATTTGCAACTAAAGATTGATATTTATTTTCAATCATATGTATCTTTAACATTAAAAAGTAAGTAGTTCTTATACTACTAAATTTTAGAAAATATTTAATAAACATGGATAACTTAGAAATTATACGTTGTATTTTATTTTAATAGATGTACAAAAATTTAAAATGATAGTTAAAATAAAATGAAACGAGTAATTAATATTGCTTGATGAGTTCTCTTTTAATTTGAAAATAGATACTACTAAATTCGTGACATGCCATTTTAGTCTCTCAACGTAAATGCCGGCTAAAGTTTTTGAAATTTACCATTATTAAGAAAATAATTTAATTGTGTTACTAATTACAAGGTTATTTTAGTAAACAATATTTTGAAGGCAATTTTCACATATAGGTAACAAAAAATTTATATTTGTATGTTATAGTAAATATATAATTGTATAATTCACTATACATATACAACTATATAATTGGCTGGCCTAAATTGTATAATTCGTTGATTTCGCTATACATATACAATTGTATGATTCGCTGGTCTAAATTGTATAATTCGTTGATTTCACTATACATATACAATTGTATGATTCGTGGTCTAAATTGTATAATTCGCTGGCCTAAATGTATAATTCGCTGACCTATTTTGCTGCATTGTATATAATTCGCTGGCCTATTTCACTGCAATTGTATAATGCGCAATTGTATAATTCGTTGGCCTATTTCGTTGCAATATGTGTTAAAATTTGTTTTGCGTACAATTGTTTCGAAGTAAAATGTTAGTATATTGTATAATTATAAGTGTATAGGAAGAAGATATATGTGTTTCTCTCGCTTTATACAAAAACAAAAACACATTTATACACTTCTGTTGTATAAAGCGAGAGAAAAATTATTTTACAAGCAATTGTATAATTCGTAGTTTTTTCACTGCATTATTGTATAAAATTTGCATTTGTATACAATTGAATCGAAGTAAAATGTTTTATAAATGTAGATTAAGTTTATAGCACGAAAATATGTTTTTGCATGTGTATATATACAATTTTCTCTAACTTCATACAAAACAAAAACACAATTTATACATTTCTGTTGTTTAAAGCGAGAGAGACGAGCAGAGAGAGAGAGTGGTGAGCAAGAACGGGAGAGTGGCGAGCGAGAGTTTTGGGAGAGAGGCGACTAGCAAACTTTTGCCAAAGTTTGCTATGGGGCACAATTAAATCAAACAGTATCTACTCCATATATTTTAGGTTATAATTTGTTATTATATATACTTATCTGTATTATAATAGGAGGAAGTGTTTATATATTTTAAATTTTTTATTCAAGTTCGATTGAGCTAGATTCATATATTATAAATTTATTTCGAAGGTCATTATATTTCGATTGAAAAAATTTCAAATATTTCATAACAACTCGGTAATCGGGGAAGTATTACTCAAACAAATAATCTATGTACGTATTGACACCATTTGGCAAGACATATAAAACCAATAGTATAATTATGTGAACTAGCACAAATTATGTTATATCAAAAGAGTAGGTTAGTGGTAAGAACTCTCTACTCCTTCGAGTCTTTCTGCTATAGAGTCGTCTTCGTTAGGAAGTATTTTACTTATAATATGAAACTTTTTGACGTGAATTTAAATTTAATCAGACTTCAATATGAATATCGAATATCGAATTAAAAATTAAATAGGTTATTCACGCATGTCAGAAGTGTGAAAACAAATTGGATTATTTTTAATAAAAGTTGCTTTCCATGACACGATAATTCATATTTTCCAAACGATTAGTCATAATATTTTTATTATCTTTTGTTAAAACTTTACAAACTAAAATTATTCTAAAACATTTACCAAACATTTGGTAAAAGTCTTTTTCAAGCTTAATGTTTTTTAACAATGACATAACACTTGTAAAATTGACATTTGAATTGATTCTTCACCAAATTCACTACTAAAGTTAAAATTAATTACAGAATTAATTAAAGTTGATCTAAAAGATGCATCATAATGAACCAATAATCAGTCAAAAATATTTATTTAATATTGTTATTTTTTTAATTAAATAATTTGGTTAGAATTAGTCTTGATAGAATTAGAGAAATGATATAAATACCAATTCCAACTTAAAGAAAAAAAATAGTTTTTTTTTTTTTTAAAAAAAAACATTTATATGAAACAATCAACTATCAGCTATATAAGAGAATATTCGGTCGATTTATATTGTCCGATTATAAATAACTTATTTAAGCCTATTTTTTAAAAAAAGTTATGCAAAATAATGTTTGATCTCCTTATAAGTAAATTATTAGACAGTTGGCTTAACGTTTTTAAATAACTTAATAATTAGATAATTATCTAATGTTTTTTTTATAAGAACATTAATTTTCTGAAAAAGAAGATGTAAATGTAGTGAATTTTTTTTATATAGTATATAAAAATATAATATAGTAATATTTTAAATTATAACAATAGATCTAGACTTCTAAGTTGTAACATTAATAATATCAGGTTATAACATATTATTAGAAAAGAGGTTGCTTTTATAATAATTAGAAACATTAGTTTTTTTTAAATAAAATAATAATAGAAATAAAAGAAAACGATTTTGTTGGAAAAAGGAAAAAAAAACAGAAATATAAATGTTAATTAAATTGAATTGGTTGGAGATAATTATGAATTAGCATGAATTAAAGGATTTTAAACTAATTAAGAATATTATGTTTCCTTAACTCACTCTAATTCTAATTTGTTAAAAATAATTAAAAATTTCAGATTTTATTTATTTTTCTTTCCCATTTCTCTCTTCACTGTTCTTTCAAAATTCTTTTCTTTTGATTTGAAGAATCTTGATTTATTAATATGAATAACGAATTATCAATATTAATTAAATATGGAGAAAGATGAGATTCTTCAAGTTAGTATATATTATTGTTTAGAGTTTGTATTTGATCTCAAGTGAAATGAAAAAATAAAACAACGAATATGTAATGTGATAAGTTTTTTTTTTATTAACAATACATTTTGTTCACTTCGTTCATAATAAGTATTAATATATTTTATTCATTTCGTGAGAAAATAGCGTAATATATGAAAATTTTGAGTATAAATACAAATTTATATTATATGCATTTTACACTCAAACTTTCATACATTATACCACTTTCTCACGAAATGAATAAAATGTATAAATACGTATTATGAACAAAATGTACTTGTTTATAAAAAAAAAAAAAAAACTTTTCATCTTAAATATGGTGACGATTTACAAAAACAAAATCACAAAATCATAGTGATTTACATCTTCATTATTATTATTATTTTTCATTTCAATTAAATTAAAATACAAACACTAAACAATACATACTAACTTGAAGGATCTCATCTTTCTCCATGTTTAATTAATATTGATAAGTAGTTACTCATCATAACGAAATCAATAACTGTGAAGAGAGAGAAACATGAAAGAAAAATTAAAAAAATCTGAAATTTTTAATTACTTTTAACAAATTAGAGTGAATTAAGGAAACATAATATTCTTAATTAGTTTAAAATTTATTAATTCATGCTAATTCACAACTATTTCTAACCAATTCTAATTTAACTAACATTTATATTTCTGTTTGTTTTCAGACAAGGGTCTAAAATACATGTATTGAAAATGGTATAAAATTACCCTTCTCCAAAATGTCATTTTCATCCACCAATTGGCTCCAAAATACCTTTGTCATCCACATTTAGTTCAAAATTGACCATTTTTAATTGTTTTAAAATTAAACTCTTTAAATATTTTTTAAATATTGGGCGTTCAACTATTAATTATAATTTTAATTTATTAATATAATTTATAAACCAATTCACTACCCACTCATTACTAACTACACCTTACTCAATTAATAATTCAATTATAATATCAAAACCGTCATAAACACTACTAAAACACTATTAAATTATAGATTACTGAAAATACATTCAAAATTATTCAAGTCCGAATCGGAGTCCCAATTAAATTTAGGTTGAGCCGCTTATTTAGGAGGACACTTTCTTTCAAAATTGAATTAGAAATTTATGATTAAAGGTAAAGAAATAATACATTCTGAATTAATTTATGTACTTTTTTTAAATTTAATTTTATAAATATTTATGATTTATTTTAAAACCTTTAATATATTATTTTGAAGAAAAAATTGATAATGAAGTAACATCACATAATTGAGACGTAAGAATAATTAATATGAACACAGTCAAACTTTTAAGTTTATCGGTAGATGAACATAGTCACACTTTTAAGTTTATCGGTGCTTTTTATGTAGCCACTTGAATGTATGATAATTTACTTCTATATTTTTTTAAAACACTCAATTGGTAGTAGCTTGCATTAATAATGTGACGGGTTCATTAACTTAGAGGGATTTAATTAGTAATGGGTGGGTAGTGGATTGATTTATAAATTACACTAATAAGTTAAATTATAACAAATAGTTGAGCGCCACGTATTTTAAAAAATATTTAAACAGTTTAAATATAAAACCGTTAAATAAGTGGTCAATTTTGAACCAAAAGGTAGATGACAAGAGTATTTTGGACCCAATAGGTGGGTGAGAAGGACATTTTGAAGCGATGAAGGGTAATTTTGTACCATTTTTCAATACTTTGAGAGTATTTTAGGCCCTTTTCCATTCTGTTTTTTTACCTTTTGTCAAACAAAATCATTTTCTTTATTTTTAAAAAAACAAATGTTTCTAATTATTACAAACAACCTTTTTTTTAATTATCTATTATAACGTGATATTATGAATGTTACAACTTGAAAGTCTAGATCTACTGTTATAACTTGAATGCTATATATAAAAATTTCACTTGAAAAAAATTATTTGTTACGAAGAACAAAAATTAGGAAAATTAGCAATTAAGACAACTTTAAGAACATAATTAATCAAAATAACATTATTTTAAAATTTTTAATGAAAATGACAAAATAGCAATATGTTATATTAATTATATGTATTTTTATAAAATATGTATATTTTCAGATTTTAAAGTATTTTAGTATTAATAAATTAATATATAAATGGAAATACATTGATTGGACCAAAATATGGTCCAATGACATTAAATGAAAAAAAAGAAGAAATTAATGATTTTACTTGTCGTGTAAAGACCAAGAAAGGTAAAAATTGATTTTAATTTTTAAATTCTCAGCCAAAATTTCATGTTCCTTCTTCAAAATTTCCATAATCAAAGCCATTCTGATCAACGATTCAAGCATATTTTCGAGTTAGGCTTATTATTAAAGCACATTTCGTGGTGAAAAGGTTTGTTTAATTTTCGATTTCGATTTTTTGAGCTTTTTTTGTTCAAGTTCTGATATTGTTCAAGTTCTGACATTGTTCAAGAATATGAATACTTTTAGAGAGAACACGTATACCAAAAAAAAAAAATTGTATGCTTTAAACTATTACAAAAACAATTTATAAAAATATTATAAATACAATTTAACTTGAATACAAGTAACTGCACTGATTTTGTTTTCTTAAACATACAATTTTACGTATACATTAAAGATAAAAAAACGAATACAGATAATTTAGTACACAATATAATATTGATAATGAGAACACGTATACCAAAAAAAAAATTATATGCTTTAAACTATTACAAAAACAATTTATAAAAATATTATAAATACAACTTTACGCAGAATTCGATTTGTATAATAAAGCTTCTTTACCAATTCAATAATGGAGGAGATAAATTTGTTTGTAATCTTTTTTAAATATGAAGAACAGGGAAGAAGAAAAAAAACGTTCAAATTAATATATGACAAAAATACAGCTTTTAAAAAGTAACTGAAGGATTATTAATGCCACTTACCTTTTTTATGTTTTAATTTCCATCTTTTCTGTAATTTTTTTTTATAAGTATACATACCATATTAAAAGAAAAAATACAGTATTCCTAATCTAAAATAATTAAAACATGCTAGTATTACTAAATATTGAAATATTGTTACTGTGTCACCAAAAAAACTAACATATTGCTGTTTTGATAAAATTCCCCAAAAATTAAAGACCAGCAAAAAGAATTCGGCCAAAAGTGCAAATGACCCAACTACTGCAGGTCAAATGAAGATGGGCCTAAGCTAGTCATGTTCTGTAGTCCAACAAACTGTAAGTTGGCCCATAGTTGCTCTAAGGCCCATCATTGAAATGCCCATTTAAGTTTGGCCCATAAAATTCTAACTCGAAGACCTAGTATTTGAAAAAATATTTTGTTGAATTTCTTTTTAGAAAAATAAAAAAATCTTTTATTTATCTTTCTTGTATATGCATGACAGCATGAGATTTACCTATCTTAAAATTTTATATTTTTCACAAACAAAATATCATAGTACGTATTATTAACTTTGGTCTAATAGTCTGGGTGGATTTAGATATACGAGTGGGAGTGTCACGGCACTCAATATTTTAGGAAAAAACGTTTTATACACATATATATATATACATAATAATAAAATATATATTATTTTTGTCACCTAGTGATTATACAAGGGAGTAGCCCAATTGGCAAAGAAGAAGCTCTGCCACCTTGTCAACTCGGGTTTGAATCTTTGCAACAATATTTTTAATTTTTTTTTTGCTTGCTCCTTTTTTTCCTTTTCTTTTTTTTTTCTCCATTCATTCTTATTTATTTACTATTCTGTATTAATTCAAATTGACCCTTTTTCATAATTAATTTTTAATTTTTTTACTTTCTCTCGCACTAATTATTAATCTATTGATTTGAGTATAACGTGTTTATTTTATTTTATCAATTAGTGAGTACTGAATTATGAACCTCAAATAAATATTATTAAGAATATATTTAAATAATAATTTTTTAGAAAAAACATAAGTTTCAAAAGTGTTCTTTTTATTTTTAAATTTAAAGGTTGTTTCGATCTTCACCGACGTTTTTGCTATGTAAGATGAATAGGCTGAAACTATAATTTTTAGTATTTTCCAATATATATCTTCAATAACACATAATATATATCTTCAACAACACATAAACTCCACGTTTCTTATATATTACGAGTATCACAGAGAGACACACACTCGATCTCAACGCGTTAGAGACTATTGCGCGCTTTTTACTAACAAATTTTAAAGATTTATTTTTTAGACTACGTCATATCAAGCTCGAAACTTGTTCACAA
This sequence comes from Solanum peruvianum, assembly GCA_027705065.1. Taxonomy (NCBI): domain Eukaryota; kingdom Viridiplantae; phylum Streptophyta; class Magnoliopsida; order Solanales; family Solanaceae; genus Solanum; species Solanum peruvianum. The sequence continues at coordinate 63,822,298 of JAKWJD010001764.1, read as the reverse complement.
CAGAAACTTCCAGCAAATTAAACCGCCTATACACTAGCTACGAATCGTCATATAAATAAATCTAAACTTAAATAAATGTGTAGGGGGTAGTAGATAATTAATTAGTGTGTAATTAAATGCTCTTCATTGCATAATTAATGAAAATAAAGGAGTCTTTAATTGTACAACTTTTTAAATTAAGAAAATAAAACCTCAGCACATTTGTCACTATGGTGTAGTGAAGGTAGTCCCCCTCTTATCCGCTCGAGCTAGAAATTCGTATACAGATTCGATAATATATATATAATATTTATATTAAATTTAAATATTATTATTGTTATCATTTAATGTATGATCATATTAATATCTAAAATTTATAAAATTAAATTTTTTATTTCTATGAATGGTACTATCCTAATTGTTAGACACGTGTCCTAAGAAATTTTATATTGAGTTGTAAAGTGTGTAAATGTTTGTAGGGTAGCCATTACATTTACATGTTGACCAAATTATTGCCTTATATTTAATTTCATTGCGGTAACAATATTATATAACAAAAGGTGTATTTGTTAACATCACATGCATGGCAATTTTGCCAGCAGATCAATCATATTCTTTTGGGAAGACATATAATGCTAAATAAAGTAATTTATGTTTCATTACAAAAAAAGAAATAAAATAGTTTCACCTAGGTGAATTATATGTATATATGTTTGATGAAAAGTAATAAATATTTTATAAATTATATTAGATGGTAATATGTTAAATGTCACCGAAGAATGATATAACAAAATGAATGAGATTTCTTCACTTTATTTAGTCAAGTGATTTTGAGCTCAATCCCATAGAATGGAGAAATTCATGGTATGCAATTATAGCTACGTACAAAGAATATAATTTAAGGTTCGGAAGTTTGATCACGATTTCTAATCATATATATAGAGCCCGTTTTAATTGAGAGTACTTTACTTTCAGGGTGAGACTTTTCGATACGGTTCTAAATGGGTCATACTTTGAAGCGAATATTAAATATCAAAGGAAAACTAAAAAATGTATCAGAATATAACTAATTTAGAACAATTAATAATAAAATACCCTTTAATTTATAGCAACATATTATTTTTCAGTTCGATCAATTTGATAATTTCACAGTCGTGATTTAAATAATTTAAAATTACACGTTGAGTAAGTTCAATAAAAAGAAAATGACTCTTAATTTACAATGTCAACTGATATTTATATCGGCGATGCATATAAAAAACCTCAAACGTTGCATGCATTATTAATTTGACATGTTAAAAAAGTCTCTAAAGGTCACGATTATACCCTTAGAGAAAGGGCATAAATAATATAGAGAAATCACATGTTTCCCTCTTTCATTTTTGTTAATTTTGGTGAAAAGAAATTAAAAGTTACATCAAATTAAAATAAAAGCATTTTATTACCCTAAAAAGATAACAAGAATTTCGTGACACTTTCTTTTTTATTGATTCTTTCTATCAACCATTATTCTCTTTTTTTAAAAAAACAAACAAACTATTTTTTCCCCTTTTTGTATATAAATTCTTCCTTAATTAATTGAATTTCTAATAATATTTTAAAAAAATATTAAGAAAGGGCCTATACCAATACTATATTATGTGTTGTTTTCTCTATCTAGATATTAGTCAAAATTAGAGGAATAATAATTCTAGTGTTCACACACACATAAAAAAAAAAAAAGTAGTAAATAAATTAATGTAGCCTAGTGCCCTATATGTACATTTGAACTTAATTAGAAGGTGAAATTATATAGTATTTCTTTTGTTTTAATAAATCGTGATTTATAAAATAAAGTTTTAGTTACTTTTTAAATATTTTTAAAGTCAATATTAAGATGATAATCTCCACATTTTTTATCAAGTTATAAGTTCGAATTTCTAGTCAGTTACCTTCTATTATCGATATCTTTATTATTAGATATTTATAAGGATGATCATCAAAAAAAAATTTTGCTCAAAGTTTAAAATTAGTTATCCCTTCTTTCATCATGTGGATTGTATTTTAAAGATTATCGAGTTGAGTTTCCTTCAATACATATAACTTTTGACGTGAATTTCCTATTTTACTTGTATAATTTTTTTTTTAATTGCATCGAGAGTTCCATAGATAAAAGTATTTGAAGAGACTGGATCTTTTTTACACGTTTAAGTTATAATTCGTCTGTACGTCTATTTTAAAAAAATTTAAAGAGATTAATTTCTTATACTATTAACTTTTTTTTTGTTTGTTTATTTTCTTAAAATACTTATATATTGTGTTATTAATTTCTATTAGTTCATGTTTTAGAGCTTGAAATTGAGTACCTCAATTATGGGGCTATAGTATTAATAACTCTATAATTTTATGAGTTTTGACTACCAGTCCCATCTCTCATAATTGATTCATTAACTTATTTAATGCTATTTATTACTCTATAATTAGTCTACATCCTCATCGTCGGTCATTATTAACACTATGTTAAAATCGGTGATAAATATTTTGCGTTTATAATGGTTAAATATTATAACGATAATTTAAGTTATATACACTAATAAAACTCAAACATGTTACTTATTATAGTAATAGCTTAATATGATACTCTCTTCGTCCGGTATTATTTGTCATAATTTTTAGTTTTAGATCTGTCAAATTATAAAAACTTTGACTAACATTTTAAGATGATTTTTTTCATCATATTAATACAAAAAATTACAATATAGATATTTTTTATTTAAAATATCAAGTTAATGTGATCTAATTTAATTTTGAAAATTAATCAAATTGACTTTAAAAAAGCGAACATGACAAACAATACCGAACGAAGGAAGTATTAGTAATTGATGTCAGTGCATAAAACTTAACCTGATCAATTTATAATTATAACAGTATGGTATATTTTTTAATAGTTTTAGTGACAAATGGTTAATTATATTTAAATATATGATTGATTTTAAATGGTCCTACATATATCTACTTTTTTTTTAAATCCTACCATACTCCATTATTGCATTTAATTTACTTTATGGAAGAAATTACAAACCAATGAGCTTGATAAAATCATAAACTATGATCAATTAATTTACAAAATAAACAACACTTTGATTTGAGAAGAAAGGTATTATCATGGAGCTTATTTTAACATATAATTATAATTAGAAAAGTTACATAAAATTAGAACTATGTTAACTTAAAACTTCACACACATCTTAAGGACTTCGTCCAGATCCTGTCATCAAAAACCTTATTTCATCACTCGAACATTAGTACAATTCCCATGCCATGAAGTTAAAAACCTTCCTTGATTGGTAAAACGTTCTGCTAAATACACTTGAAAAAGCAATTTTCACGATCTCATCATTTCTGTTGATCTCACTCATGAACCAGTAAGCTATTACGCTTTCTTCAAATAATAGGCCATGCATGCATGCCCCCAAAATAAACTCCACACAAAGAAAAAAAAGTAGTCATAAGTTGTAACTAAAGAGAAATAATTAATATTATTATGTGAATATCATTGGAAGTTCCATGAGTTCTTCAACTTGACCACCATTTTCTTCTAGTAGCCATTTTTCAAGATATGTGAATGGAGGAGGACTTGTCTTTTCATGTGTAACAACTTCACTACTTTCACAATCAACATTCACATTTGGAATTATTACAACATCATCATTGCTAACTCCTCCATCTTGATCTTGTAATTCTTTTTGTGCCTCATGCAACATTTCATCATGATCAATATTGTTTCTTCTAGAAGGATTAGGGGAAGATCTCATCCAACCTTCTAGAAGTCTTGAAATATTTTCAGTACTAGAAGCATACAATGATGATGATGATGAAGAATTTGGAGAGTTCAATAACTTTGTGAATTGATGATGATGATGATCATAGTTATTGGTGTTAGGATTGTCTAAATTAGGAGGAGGAAGAGGCAAATTATGTGAATCCAATTCTATTTGGAATTTCTTGAGTTTTTTCTTCAGATGCGTGTTCCAGTAATTCTTGATATCATTATCTGTCCTTTGAGGTAGATACGAAGCTATAGCTGCCCATCTGTACAAACATATACATTTCAATTTTTAATAAATTGAAAAGTCAGCTATATGAATTTTCACTGTTTGTTTACATTTATTTCAATACTTTTTTTTTAATTGTATAATTAAAATAACAATATTTGAGTAAAAAAAAATGTAATTAAGAAGGTGAAGAATATTACTTGTTACCCAACAAAGCTTGAAGATGGATAATCATTCCTTCTTCATGTGGAGTGAAATTCCCCCTTTTGATTCCTGGCCTCAAGTAATTTGTCCACCTTAGCCTACAACTTTTGCTGCATCTCATCAATCCTTTAAGAAAAAAAAACACAAAAAGTTTGCTTAATTAAACAATTAATTAAAGAAAATTATAATCTTTCTATAAAGAAAGAAGAAAAATCTAACCCTATAATTATAACACCAACATAAAGTAACTATAAACCAATATTAGCACTAGGGAAATCGTCCTTCTGGTGGAGTGCTAAGTACTTCTTTATTATTTAACCAGAAGTTTCACATTCAAGCCTCAAAATTGAATACTTTACCTATATGGTTTCCAACAGGAATTTCAGTCGAATCTCAATGTGAATATCAAACATTAGACATGAAAATCAGATTTCAATGTGAGTACCAGACATTAGATATGGAAATCGAATCTTAATATGAGTACCAGATATCAGATATGAAAATCAGACCTCGATGTATATACCATACATCAGATATAACTTACCAGTATTAGTAGGGACTGATCTCCAATTTCCAGGACCATGTTCTTGAATATAAGATACTAAAATGATATCTTCTTCAGGAGTCCAAGGACCTTTTTTGATACCAATTTTATCACAACAAGGTGGCCTCCCCATACTTTAATTATTTTTTTTTTTGTGTGTTATTTTGTTGTATGAAAGTGTTTTTGTTGGATATGAAATATATAGATAGGTGTTTAAATAAAGGGAGGTGATTGGAAGAAAAAAAGAAAAATTGTCTTTAATTCAATTAATTGATGAATTTGGTGGACACACATAGGTTCTGTGTCCTTTTTTTGTGGCACTTTAATGTTAAAGAGTTTTGAAACATTTGAAGCTAAAAGGGGTGTTTGAATTTACTAGTTCATGACTCTATTTTCTCTTTACATCTGTATAACTTCATAAAATATGGGTAAAAAAAGAAAGGAAAAAAGAGTGGAGATACTTGGTTGATACCCTTTTTTGCCTATATGATTTTAATCTTTCATAGCACGTAAACATGTCATTTAACTTAATTTTATTTGATATATATATTTTTTTAAGGCATAAATAAATATTTAAACTCGTATAGATTTGAACAAGTAGATATAAATATTCTATTGGCGTACGTCCTACGCGATATCTTAGGTGACATCTTATGTGTATTATAGCGTCATGTAAAATATATGTATTTACTTATTAAACGTAATACAAACTTAAGTGCATATGTGTACACTTAATATTAAAGGCCGTAGATTCCATATGAGAAAATTTTGAAAAAAACATATTTATATATTATGTCTATTTTAATACGTGCGTTTGTATGCTAATTTTTCGTAAGATGGCATATTATTATTTACAGATATAGAATTCCATGTTGAATCAAGAAAAGCAAATATGCATAACAGGGTTTTAACTCGTGGAATAGACCGAACTCATAAACATATTTCTAAACTTGTTAGGATTTTCCCTTCATGTACTTTAACTATGCTATATTTCTATTGAATCTTTGAACCACCCATAATTTATTCCTTTTAAACATTGTTGGCTGATTTTGATCGACTTTTCTATTGTAAATGCTTCAATTGTGTTCGTATTGTAATGATTTTGATCGAATGAATGAAGACAAACCGTGTGTTAGTCTCATTTGTTTTCTAATGTGTTCAAATGATTTGAATTAAAACACAATTATTCTCGAACTGTAATGAGTGATTCAACGATTCAATAGGAAAAAATAGCAAAATTAAGATACTGAGGGGGAAAAACCCAACAAGTTTTGAAATCTGTTTATGATGTGAAAATATAAACTTATGTCCTACGAAAAAATTAATTGCCTTGAGGCAAAAATTAAAGACCAACACAATAATGGGCTAAAGTGCAAATGATCCCTTTTTATATGTTATTGGATTTTTCTATGAGCTGAACTTGGGCCTAAAGTTTTTTCACTTGGGGGGTCCAAACTCATAGCCCATAAGACTCAATATGGGCTAACCCGACCCGTTATGATAAGATGATCCAGTATATTTGGGCCATTTGTAGCTCCAAATTGACTGTTGATGGCTTCTCTAATGGCAGAGCAGACAGATGAAGCAGAAGTCAATCAATCCACAAAGCAATCTCAATCTGTAAGTTCTCGTTTTCAATTGATCTTTCTGTAATTACTTTTTTGATTTCTGTTAATTGTTGATTAAATTGTTTGTGTTCGAGCTGTGGAAACCGTCGCTAATACTTGCATTATGCTAGACTGTCTAGATCATGATCCTTCTATGGACCTTATTAATGCGGGAAGCTTTGTGCATCGGATTACGTTTTGCCCTTATGGACTATTTGTTCACAATGAAATTGAGTGCTTTTGTAATCAGTTATTAGAATTGTTGACCCTTTTTCCTACTAGAGTAGTTCATTTTGCTGATTGCTTTTTGGAAATGATTTTATGTTCTTTGATCCTTGTAAGATTGCAAATGGAAACAATGGTAAAGTTGTTTATGTGTGACCTATAAGTTATGGGTTTGAGAGATGGAATTAGTCATTGATTCTTGTGTTAGGTTAGATTGCTTACGTCACACCCCCTTGCCGCTGTGGTGGAGCCAGACTTTTCAATCAGGGGTTCAAAATTTGAAGAAATAGACACATGAAGTAGTCGAAGGGTGTTCAACATCTACTATATATATATATACCTAAAAATTTATTTTAACCATGTATAAATAATACTTGTAATTTTCCACTGAAGGGGGTTTGGATGAGCCCCTGACTATAAGGTGGCTCCGCCACTGTCCCTTGGGTCGAGCCCTTCCTTGGACACTGCATGAATGTTGAATGTTTTGTGCTTATGAGATTCTGGTTTTTGATATAGTTCGTTATGGGCTGTTTGATTATTCAATTTACTGTGAAATTTGGTTATTATTATAATTAGTAATTAAAGTTGTTTTCATTTTCTTGTTTTGACAAGAACAACTAATTTTCTAATTTCTATTTCGAGGTTGAAAGTGATATTATCCTTTGATTCTTTATGAAACTATCATATTAGTATGTTGGTTGACTGTTTGATTGTTCATTTTCACTGTGAAATTGGATATTCTTGTAATCAGTGAGTTAAAATGTTGTTTTTAATCTACAAGAAATGTTTGTTGACTAGTTGCTGCCTTGAAGTTTATGGAAGTGATATTAGCTTTGATTCTTCTTACTTGCGTGTTTTGATAGAGTTGATTATTGCCCGTGAGATGACTTAGCAAAATGAAACTAGGGAACTGTAACACTTAAAAAAAAGAAGGTACTTTTGCAATCAGACATTGATCTTTCAGTTTCTGCATTGTAGTTTGTGGAAGTGATTTGCAAATGCACCGGCAAGACTTGGCGATTTGCTGCTGGAACAGAGGCAAAATTCGCACTGAAATTTATCAATAGTAGTAGCGTTGATTCTATCTCGGCAAACCAACCTGCAACTTATGTTGAAGCTGTTAAAGATGGGGAAGTGCCTGTGATTTTTGGCCCCAATTCAATTCTGGTGAATTATGGTAAAGGATGGAAATTGCAGCCAGTCATCGAGACAACAAGTAAGCTATTAGGATATTTAATTGTTTTTGGTGCCTGATTACTTAGGAGTAGGAACTGTCAGTGGTAAGATTTGTTTTGTAATTCTCCTGCAGAAGGTTTTTCAAGAGGGATGCCTGATGATTACGCAACAGCAAGACCTGCATATATGCCTCCGGTACGATTGTAATCACACTAATCGTATTACGTATCCTCTTACATGATTTCTTGTTCTTTGTATATCCCAATCTGAGTATCTGTGTTTGACGTGTTTCCGAAGTTAAACAGGAGAAAGTTCATGTTTAACTATTTTTTTTTTGTTTAATAGAAACATTTTAATGAAAGTTGCATGAAAAAGCCTGTAGAGTTATTTGATCGTGTACTATTCAGCTGAACTCTAAAAGCTTCTCCACAGATAAAGTCAACACTATTTTCAAAATGATTCATAAAGGAAAGCTGGACTTCCAATATGAATCTCTCCCATTTTGTTCATTTTTGAAGTCTTCATTATAATTTTTTGGGTAGCTATTGTCATTCATGGTGTCTAAATTTGCATTTCCTTGCTTTACAAGCTGCAAATTGTAACATTCTGTCGAATGCAGATGTAAACAGAAGGCGTTGAAATAGCCCCCTGCATTCTCATGTATTTGGATATTATTTCAGAATTGACATTGCTTCATCTTGATAAAAAAACCGTTATTGCTTCGTTCACTGGCAAAACTTTTGGAAGTATTTGAATGTTCCTCCGATGATTTTTTGGATATTTCATAGTTCTCTTTTCTTAAAGATTTTGTCTTTTACACCCCTATTCAGTTTACATATGTCAAAACCGTGTGTGATAATTGTAGTGAAATGAGATGGATGCCAGAGGTATCAGCCACACTCCTTAGTTCACTTACATATATCAAGACAAGTTGTATTTGGAAACTGTATGTATGAACATCTATGCCAAGTTGTAGACTTTCTTATATAACTTGCATTTGAATCTTTCTGTACTTCTACTTTCTTATATCCGTCTCCACTCTCCACCACCATTCAGGTACTAATTTAAGGAGAAATAACATGCTGAGAATTATTTTTAAGAGGAAACAGAGATGAGAGATACCACTTTAGTTAATGCTTACTAGTGAGATGGTAGACCTAATGGGCACAAAAGCAACATGTACACACTTTTTTTAAGAACTCATATCTTACTCTCGAAATGTGCAAGATTTCTGAAAATTTTTATGATACAGTATTGGAAAAGCAATTCGCGCAATACTTTTAATAATGTGAGTAAAATGAATTCTATTCATGCTCATGATATATATGAGGACTTATGAGTGATGTCATTGCTTCTTTTTGTTTGATTGAAAAGGAAGAGGGGGGTGGGGGTGCGGGTACACAAAGGTATGTGGTGGTTACAAGAAGAATCAGATATTAGCATTGTTCAAAAACCGTGAATAATATTGAATCTCCCGAGTATAAGAAATAGTCTTATGACCACCATTTCCTTATTGTTCCGTTCTACTTTCCTCTTGTTCCAGTGTGCGTCTCACCCCACGAGTTTGAGCTAAAGACCCAAAGTGATTGATCAGGAATCCAGTATGAGAAGAAACACGCAGGTTTTGATTCTGTCTTCCATTTTTTGCAGGTTTCGGACAACTCACATTCTGCAAAGAGAAAATCACAAGCTGCTGCTCTAAGCCCTATCTACATTGGAAAGATATTGCTTGTATTTGTTCTAATGTTCTCTATTGGTGCCCTCTTCACCTTGTTGCTGGATAACCTTCCACAGCTTTTATCTAGATATGGACTCGACGTTGAATAGCGTCTTTGAGATACATATTAAGAGCAGTGTAAAAAAATCTGAAATATTTGCCTGTGGTTCATGTTATACTGTAAAGCTCTTCCAAAAGAATTGTTGCTTGTCATCACTTGTTGTCTTACTGCTGTATTTGCTAATCTGATATTGAAAATTTTCTAACTTTCCTATCCTGGGCATTGTAATGGGTCAGAAACATAAAATTGCATGTTTTGATTGAGTTTAAGTCTTTTGGACCTAAATTGTGTAGAAATCGAAGTTATGTCCAAGAATAACTTGTGAAATGTTATGGTATGAAATATATTGTTTGTTATGATTTATATGAGGCAAAAATTAAAGACAAACACGAAATAGAGACGAAAATGCATGCGAACAACAGAAAAGAACGCTCTACTCTCTTCGTTTTAATTTGTTTATATTTTTAGTTTTGTTTGTTTTAAGGACTGTTTCTTTTTTAAGCGTTTCTTTAATTTCAGCTCCACATGACATTTTAAAGATCATCCAATAATAAGAGCCTAACCTAGACCAAGGACTCTCTCGTCTCAAGGGCATTTCCGTCAATCACTTCAACAGTGCCAAAATATCCTATTCCGTGAGTTATTGGAACCACCGACCCCTCTTACGTAATTACTTCAACAGTGTCCGTATTCCCAAGTCACTAGAATTGCCAACCCTAAACACATTCAACATATATTAACGTAAGGCCATAAGATTCAAAGATTTTTGTTACTTTCTTAATTCTAAGTCAAGCCAATATCAATCGAACAAATTGAAAAAAAAAGGAGGAAATAGATATTTTGCTTAATTGTCCCTAAAACTATGGACCCAAAGGAGAAAACCTTAAACTTCTAGGGCCACATTGTACTTTTTTTCATATTTTAAAACAATAAAAACAAAACTATATCAACAAGATATTCTTTTGTTATATGCTTACACTCAAACCTCAAAATCAGCCAAACTGCCCCTCTGAACTTCGTCTTCTCCATAAACACAATTTCCCAAATTCACCATAAGAAGGAAAAAAAAGCACCAATAAATTCAACAATGGGAACTTTAACGAGCTGTAGTTTCAGTATAATGAACTTACGGTTTCGTATGAATCCTCCGATTAGTTGTAATTTCAGTCGGAGAATCCAAATGAAGAGAATGTCGAAACGGAGTTTGGGTAGATTGATTATTAGTTGTAGTAGTGGTAGTGGTGGTGGTGGTGGTGGTGGAAGTAGTAGTAATGATAATGGAAGTAGTAATGATGGGAAGCTGGAAAAGGATTCTTCTAATTTAGCTACTGTAACTGAAGAGACGGCGGGAGAAAGGAACAGCGGTGGTGAGGCAAGTGATTCGGAGGATACATCGGTGTCAATTTCATCCAGGGTGAGTTTGTATTTTGTTTTTGCTTTGAGAAATTGAAGAAGACTTTTGAATTTCGTGATGTTAAATTAAATATACATGAAATGTACGTAGTGGCAGAAAGTTGAAATTAAAGAGTTGTAAAAAAGGAAAAATGTATTCTTATTGAAACGTTTTTGAACAAGAGGGAGTAGCTCCTTTTGGCTATTGATTTTGAAGTTGAAATGAAACTTAAACAAATTGAGTTTTTGAAGCTGTGATATTTGGAAGTCGAAGTTGTGTTTGGACGTGGACAAAGTTTGAAACTTTGAGAGTGGAAGTCTAAAAAGTTCCAAAGAAACTGTCCAGAGCTAGTTTTTGGGAACTTGAAAATATCAAAATTCATGGCCAAACAGATAGTTGAAGATAATTTATCAAAATGTATGCCAAACCTAGCATAGAGTTGGTTTTTAAGTTTGTTTAGAGATGTTTATGTTAGTGTTGGGACAAGTGCAAATCTTTTCAAAAGTTAATAACTAAATGAGCATTAGTAGCAAGTTCAAGGAAGTGAAGCAAAGATGGCGACTCTCTAATTTGCTTAACTGAGTATTTAAACGAAGCGCATTGAAATAGAGCAGAAATGGATATAAAGGATTCATATAGCACACCCCAACCCAACTAGATTGGTATTTGATGTGTAGTTGTTATATTCCGAATATTTTAAGTTTCTTGTTACTTATTTAAAGTTCGGTGCAGAAGAAAGGAGGAAACTTTGGGAGAAAATTATAGAAAGAATGTTTATTTAACTGATAATTGATATAATTATTAGTATATTGATGTTGTTCTTCATGCTGCTGGTTGTTGGACCATGTCATAGGCTTCTAGAATAGGAAAACTGATTCTGCCAGCTACGTATTCAATGCCTCTAATCCTGGCTAGTGGCTACTGACTTGCTTAAACAGATAGGAACATTTTGCGGCAATGAATGGAAGAGAACATTGAAAGTTATATGCAAGTATTTTGCTTGAAATTTCCCTTTTCTGTTTGCCTTTGTTCCTTATCCTTGAGAGAATTAAGGGGTTAGGTTGTTCTGTTGCAGTGTGTTCTTGGAAGCAACCTCCTGGTACAATTGCAGTGTGTTTTTGGAAACAACCTCCTAGTACTGTGAATATCTAACCCGTTTTAGACTATGCAATATTGGAATGCATAGGCAATCTTGATTAGTTGAAATCTGATCTTGAATAGAATGCTTAGAAGCAAATGCCTACTGGGAATCTTACAAGTAGTTACTTTGGAGATTGCAATACCAAAGGTTCTTTACCCTTATATAATGTTTAGTTTCAACTGTTAAATTATTTTGACTAGTATAAGAAAAAGGGTTGTGGCCTGAGACATGTGTGAATTTTAAGAAACTTATCTGGTCATTAAGATAGCAAAAAAAGAGTCAAATAGCTATCCTTTATTACATTGTAGTCAGAAAATGGTCAAGTAATCTATGTCGAGTCAAAACAAGCTTGCCAGAGGTGTTTCTCTGATGATTGAAAAAAAAGAGTAGCTGCAGGATTTTAAGAATCATTAAACTAACGAAGAAAAAAATCCGATGTACTGAATATGTTTACTTTCTTGGCAGCCAACAATATCCACTGTTGGATCAACTTATAACAATTTTCAAGTAGATTCTTTTAAGTTGATGGAACTTCTTGGACCCGAAAAGGTTGATCCCAGTGAGGTGAAGATCATTAAGGAGAAGTTATTTGGCTACTCTACTTTTTGGGTGACTAAAGAAGAACCTTTTGGAGATTTTGGAGAGGGCATTCTTTTCCTTGGGAATCTTAGAGGAAAGAGGGAGGATGTTTTCGCCAAACTTCAGAGTCAGTTATCTGAAGTTATGGGTGATAAGTACAACTTATTCATGGTGGAGGAACCTAATTCAGAGGGGCCAGACCCTCGTGGTGGGCCCAGAGTCAGCTTTGGTATGCTGCGGAAAGAAGTTTCTGAACCAGGTCCAACATCTCTCTGGCAATATGTTATTGCTTTTCTGTTGTTCCTTCTCACGATTGGTTCCTCTGTGGAGCTAGGAATTGCGTCTCAGGTGTGCTAGTTATCCTCGTGGTTTGACTTTGGAATTCCCTTTTACTTTGTTTCATCACTTCTTCTCTTAAATTGTCAATCTTTTTGTCAAATTTGACTTGATGACTTAAATTTATGTTGAGCAGATAACTCGCCTTCCTCCTGAGGTAGTTAAGTACTTTACAGACCCAAATGCAATTGAACCACCAGATATGCAGCTCTTGTTACCGTTTGTGGATTCTGCTTTACCACTGGCATATGGTGTGTTGGGTGTCCAATTATTTCATGTAAGATTTCTTTGTTATCCTTTTAGTTGATTGTGAGGGATTTTCTGTTATTGACAGGGAAGCCAAGTTACATGAAAATTTCTCAAAAGCCCAGTTTTATCTTTGATTTATGAAAGAACGGTTTAAACTACGCTTTTGATTCCCTTTATTGGCAACATTAATTATGTCAGCTAGGTTGAGTATTATTTTATTCGGAAAACAATAATTAGTTGTGGTTTTAGTACTTCTCTTAATTGAAAGTTTAATGTTGAAATAGGAAAGTGGAGAATATTAAACTAAATACTGTTACTGTTGTCAAAAAAAAAAAAAAACTAAACAGAAATACTACAAACAGATTTCCTTGCCTCAGAGCAGAAGCTTTATGTTTTAAGCTTTATGGTGCATTCGAGGAGAAAGATGGGAGAGTCAGGGATTTTATGTTAGTTGGACCTTGAAGGGATTGATCTCATTTTTCTGTCAACACATCTCAGGCTTATATTTCTTCATCTGATTTGTGAAGTACATAGTTTTTGCATTTCCTCATGCCAATCAGAAGATTCCTTAATTGATTTAAAAACATATTAATTGATTTAAAAACATATTCATAAGTTATGCCTTTCCTCCTGCCAATTAGAAGATTCCTTAATTGATTTAAACTCATATTCAGCTGACCTAGTGCATTGTTTTGAAAGATGCAAGACCTGAAAATGAAAGTAATTGTGTTGAAACTATAAGTAAGGTCACAGAACCAGGTAGAATTTGTCCGTGGTTAAGATATAAATGAAAGGTCAAGGATTCTTCTAAGTAACAGAAGGAAGCTATAACTTATTAGACACCTTCAGTCATTGTCGAAAGTTACTGTAAAATATTGTGCTCGAACATGTAGAAGGGGCAATTGTATGCATATATTTAATACCTCAGCTTTTGTTACCTTACTCCTCCATGTTCAATTCTACATCAATAGTTGATTTATTGCAGGAAATTGGGCATTTTCTGGCTGCATTTCCTAGGAATGTGAAACTAAGCATTCCTTACTTCATTCCAAACATCACTCTTGGAAGCTTTGGAGCAATAACTCAGGTTAGCATATATTTGTTATCACTTGTCAATGCTGGAAACAGAAAAGTTGGCAGCTGAGGATTTTGAACTCTCTTAGAGATTTGTGCATGTAGATCCAATATTCTGGATAGTTCTCAAAAGTGTTGTTTTCTTCAAGAGAGTCATGAATGATTACATTCTCATTACATGTTGGTTATATGCATTATAAGTGGTGCTTCTGCATGACTTGTTTTCATTGTTAAAGCTTAAACCCTGTCTTACGCAATACACTCTCCCTGGTCATCAAAGATGCACTAGTTCTTAATAACTATTCTTCAAAGCAGTTAACATTTTTTTTGGTGTAGCAGGGGGGGGGGGGTAAATTTCATTTCTGCAGAGGAGGGCGTGATGGCAAAATACATTTAGTACTGGGATTGTTGTGGAGTGTCTTTTCTTTTTTTTTTTGGATGAAGTAAGAGAGAGGAATATCATTAAAAGGCAGCAAGAAGATGCAGATAGGTACAAAAGAAAAGGTAGTACTAGCTCCAGTACAATTTAACTAAGTTTAAGGAGCTAACAAAATCCAAAAATTAATTAGGCTATTTATAGGCTAAGGTTACTCCAGCTGTAGGGGTTGACTAAAACAGTTAGCCTTCAAGTGTGGGAGTCGAAATTCCATCAAAATCTGAGCGTTGTTTTATTCCGTAAATACCAAAAGATAGTAGCTGGGATCATCCTCCAGAACTTTTTGATGGCATTAAATCTACTCTGCAAAAACTCCAGCTTTCATAGGCATCTTTAATCGGCCGAGGCTGCACCCAACTCCAGTCTAAAATAAAGAAGAAGTTCCAAAGTTCTGCTGCAACTGGGCTGTGTATGAGTAGATGTTCAATGTACTCCAGGTTCCTATGACACGTGTAGCATCTATACACCAACTGAAAGCTCCTTCTGTTAAGGTTAACTTGGGTCAAGCAGACCCCATTTAAAGCAGTCCAGGTAAAACAGATTACCTTGGTGGGAGGTCTAGTCCTCCAAATAAATGTCCAAGACCAGTCTTTAATCATTCCATTTTGAGAGTATAGATGTTTATAGCCAGCCTTAACTGTGTATATTGCCTTTGAACTCCCCCATGAGATTCTGTTGTGCTATGGCCCTCAATAGAAGCAAGCTAATAAGTTGAAAAGATCTTCACACTCCCAATCTTTGTTAATCTTGTAGGTTCCTTCCGAAAGTAATGCTCACGATGTTCCCCTCTCTACCCACTTGCTGTAGTGATGTCTACTAGCAATACATATATTTTTTTTAAAAAAAATGCTACTAGCATAGAATTTCTTCTGGCTGCAGCCTCAGGCCTCTTCTAAACAAGCTAGTTTAAAGAACATGGGGAGTTCGATGATAGTGCTGAGTATAGTAAGAGCATGGACATTAATCTCTTGGAGTGTTAATTATGATCTCCAATTTCCTCTGCCTTAGCCATTTCGTGTTCACTTTATCTAGGACTTTTATCATTTTAGGATTTTTTAGTTCAAGCTTGTGATAAAGGATCCCATGGAAGTAGAGGTGCGCGACTGCACATAAGCTGACCGGACGCCACAATTATTAAAAAAGCGAAGTTCTAAATGTAGGCTGTGATTGAGGAGAGAAGAAAGGAAATGGAAGGAGAATCAAATGTTATCTTTGCTGAGTGAGATGTTGTCAATGTAACACTTCAAGCAATGTCAATGTGTAATACACTGGCATGCTTTCCTTACTTAAGTATCACATATGTTGTTGAAGTCATATGGAGTCTAGCATGGAGAGGGATCTGTACTAGATTAACTTCATCAACCTTGCTAGTCCGCCAAATTCATCTTCAGTCTATCAAGCATAAAACATATGCATTAATCATCTTCTCTTGGTTCCTGCAGTTCAAATCCATTCTTCCTGATCGCAAAGCAAAGGTAGACATTTCTCTTGCGGGTCCTTTTGCTGGTGCTGCATTGTCTTCTTCCATGTTTGCAGTTGGGTTGTTACTGTCATCCAATCCTTCTGCTGCTGCAGAGTTGGTTCAGGTTCCTAGCACACTTTTTCAGGGCTCTTTGCTTCTTGGGCTTATTAGCAGAGCCACTCTTGGTTATGGGTAAGTGTAGCCCTCCATTGGGAGCGAAAATATGAAGTACTTGGAAAATAATTTTCAGAATGTGTATTTGAATTATTGTTCTAATATAATATGAAAATTCCCTTTGTCAAAACCGCTATATCTGTAGGCTAATCACTTTAAAGTACATAAATATAGTTGTTTTTCGAAAGAATACCTTAACAGTTACGTGCTTGAAGGCCAGTAAAATTTTTGCTTTTTTCAAATTGGCAATATATATTTTGTTTCACTTATTTGAATCTTTAGCATATGAAATTTGAGCTAATATGCATTCATTTCCACAGAGCAATGCATGCAGCAATGGTTCCAATCCACCCCCTTGTAATTGCTGGCTGGTAAATTTGAGTAGTTGCAAGTACATTTGTTGGGTAATTTTCAGCATGCTTGGTCTAAGTTCCATTTTGCAGGTGTGGCTTGACTACGTCAGCTTTTAATATGCTACCAGTTGGATGTCTTGATGGTGGGAGAGCTGTGCAGGTGACCTTTGCATTCTTTACTTTATCAATTAGTTTTTAACTTTTTGTGAAGTTGGGTACTATCAAGGTTTATCTCAAAGTATAGTCAACAACATCCTACGAAATATAAATGAATGACAAGCCAGTAGCCTTGAAGTAGACTGTCGTTTACATAGTATTAGATGATTGAACAGTGTAAAGCTTGAGAAGTTAATACTGATAGATGTATGGGTCCTAAGTGATTCTAGTATTTCAAACAGGTGCAGGCGTGCAGCTCCTAGCGCTATAGGAACTGTTGAGACATTTTAGCATGCTTAGAGAAATTGGTTTCGCTAAACATTTTGCTGACCTTTTTATAAAGAATCATGACCTCTTGGAAAATGAAGAGCTTTCCTGGCTAAGAGATAATTGGTTGTCCCAGATAAAGTATGACAGCTCTCTACTTCATGTTTTGTTTTTGACAGGGAGCCTTCGGAAAAGGTTCACTGGTTGGTTTTGGGTTAGCAACTTACTCGCTTCTGGGCTTGGGTGTGGTAAGCATTCTTTTGTCATTTGTTTTTTGGATAGAGCTTACTATAAACCTTTACATTGCTCTAAAGTTTTCCAACTAATATGTTTTCTTAGTTTGATATGCATATGTAGATCAAATGCCTGTCATTCTCACATATCCAATCATTGTCCAGTGTTGTAGACTTGTAGTAATAGTATCAGTATTCTCTTCGTTTCAATTTGTTTGACTTTCCTTTTAGCCCATTAAAAAAAACGTCTTTCTCCTTTTTCGACAACTCCAAATTTCCACATGACATGTTTATTAGACCACAAGATTAAAGAGCGTTTTGATACATTTCGCATATCTTTAGTTAAAGAGCATAAGATTCAAAAGTCTTTTAGCTTTATTAAACTCCGTGTCAAGTCAAAATCAGGCAAACAAATTGAAGCGGGAGAAGTATTAGGTTGTCAATCCTAGAACCGTTGTTTCCTTATTCCGTGCGCGTATGAAGGACAAATTGCTTATTGCCATTTACATATCAATCCTTCCTCCTTTTGCTTGATGTTGCAAATTGTAGAATCAATCACTCAATAACTTTCTGTTTCTGTTCGATCAGCTTGGTGGACCTCTATCACTTCCTTGGGGATTATACGTGCTTATATGTCAGGTAATAAAAATACAATGCTATATCTCCGTCCTATTACATGGTATAAGAGTTATAGTCGTCTAGAAGTTTAAATCGTGGATCATTTGACATACAGAGGTCACCAGAGAAACCATGCTTGAACGATGTAACAGAGGTCGGAACTTGGAGGAAAGCAGCTCTTGGTGTGGCTATATTCCTGGTATTACTGACTCTCCTTCCTGTATGGGATGAACTTGCTGAGGAACTTGGTATAGGTCTTGTAACCACCTTTTGATTTTTAGAGAGTGGAACCTTAGCCAATTTTACATGTTGCCGCCGCGATCTCTAGGAAGTATTTATATTGATCTTTGATGGACTTAGTATATACTATTTATACATGTATATAGATCACTATAGTGAGTTTTTTCTCTCTTTTTTTTGGCTGGGAAACACAATTTTTCATCTGCATTTTTTTTCTTATTTTTAATGTAAAATCTAATTTCATTGTCTTCCTAGTTTCTCCAGTTATGCACAGGTTTTATTAACCACTACATATATACATTAGATTTGTCCATTTTATTATTAAATTTTAGAAACCTTAATATTAAGAACACAAGTTATGGTTCTGAGCAACAGACAACACTAACAGAGTAGTATGCACTACTTCGATTTTAAGTTAGTCTGATTTTGATTTTAATTTGATGCGGAGTTTTAAAAAAGTAAAGAAAGGTTTTCGAATGTTGTGGTCATAAACCAAAATTTTGTAGAATGTATCAAGATGTTTATTGATCTTTTGAGGTTTTAAACATGTCGGGTGAAAGATTGAAATTAAAAAGAGTTGTCGAAAAGAAAGCTATGAGTTTCTAAAACTGGCTAAAGAGTGAAGTAAGACAAGCAAATATAACGGAGGGGTATCTTATCTAAATGTTTTTTTTAAAAAAAAAAAATCAATTTGGTTCAGATATTTATTTAGCAAATACAATTGTCGTAATCATATAATTATGGGGTCTTTTTCACGTTCTTATTCAATTTTTTTTATTTCACACTTTTTTGCCTATTTGTGAAAACAATGTTACAATTATGCAAAAAATATCTATTATTATCTCGATATTTCGTTTATTGATGGAGTCTTTTTTTTTTTTTTTTAATTATTACTATTATTGAATGGGGTCATAAACAGTTTTATTTTTGTTTTTTTTAATAATTTCAAACACTATAATTATGGTCATGTTACATCAATCTATATATGTTTGTGTAAATTGAAAATATTGAAATCATTATACATGATGATGACTTAGTTTTGAATTGTGTCCCCTTAAAGTTTCTCTCTATTTCTATTTAATCATTTTGATTAAATTAATGTAACATGTTACCTGATAGTCTTTCGAAAACAAACTATTTATCTTCACAGGATAATAATAAGATCTTCGTACACTATATCCTTAACCCTCCAAACCTCACTTGTAAGTTGTAGGATAACATTGACTTTTTTTGTTTGTTGTTGTATTTATTAGTATGTCCTTTATTAGGGGATCTATCGAAAATATCCTTCCTAAACTCCATGGCTCCTATATATGTGAAGTCATATATGAAATTATATGGAGTATATTTTCGTTTTCCATAAATATGTTGCTTTCTTTCTAATTAATCCAATAATATATCACATTAATGTTTTAAAAGATGGGGGCGTGAGGTTGGACATTTTATACAGTATAGGGCGATGCGTAAGTCCCAAGACACTACGGGGGCGTATTCTCTTGTGTATTCAATTTTATGGTTTTATTACTATATAAAATAAGCAAAAGTAAACCTTTCAATGATTTTTGATTTTTATTTCAAATAAGTATTAATAATCAATAATTAAGAGAAAAAAATATTATAATTATTATTTGAGAAATATCATTACATCAATAGTAAAAATATAATTTAAATTTTAAAAATAAATTAAAAATGCCCTAGTACGTTTTTACGCCCAGAACTTACGTTTTCTGCTCGAGGCTTACGTCTCAAATTTTAGAACTTACGCCTTATGAATCTACGTCTTTCATTTACACCCCCGAAATTTTTTAGTACGTCCCGCCTCGAGACTCGCCCAAAAACATTTCATCTAGAACACTGTATGTCACGACCCAAATCGGGGCCGCGACTGGCACCCACATTTACCCTCCTATGTGAGCGAACCAACCAATCTAACCTTTAACATTTTAATACAATATCAACAAAATAAATGCGGAAGACTTAACTCATTAATAAAAACAAATCAATAACTATTATTATTATCCCAAAATCTGGAAGTCATCATCACAAGAACATCTATGATTAAATTACTAAACTAGAACTATCTAAGAAGCTAAAACAAATACTAGCTAGTCCATGCCGGAAGCTCAAGGCATCAAGACTTGAAGAAGGAGATCCAGTCCAAGCTAGAAGCATTAGCTCACCCTGAAGATCCGGTGTGACGAAGACTGGCTTGATTTACTGCTGAGTTGAAGTTGACGGAACGTTTGCTGCATTACACAAATAACCAAGAGGAAAACATAAAAGTAGGGGGTCAGTACAACCACACGTACTGAGTAGATATCATCGGCCAACTCAAAATAGAAGATAATATATATCAAGTAATATTATAAATCAACTATAAACTCAACATGTAGCAACAACAAATATTATAATCGTCAATAAATACCATCAAGTTCATCCATGAGGGCTCAAGCCTCAATACCATACTCATTTGGGAATTAAGTTCATTATGTTGAGTATATTATCATCTTTCAAGATTCATTATCTTTCTTCCTCTTGTGTCGGTACGAGACACTCCGATCCCCTACCACTATGTGTCGGTACGTGACACTCCGATCCCCTAATTCTACGTGTCGGTTCGTGACACCCGATCCCCTATATGTGTCGGTACGTGACACTCTGATCCCCTATATGTGTCGGAACGTGACACTCCGATCCCCTATATGTGTCGGTACGTGACACTCCGATCCCCTATATGTGTCGGTTCGTGACACCCGTCCCACTAATACTATGTGTCGGAACGTGACACTCCTATCCACTAATACTATGTGTCGGAACGTGACACTCCGATCCACTAATTTCATTCTATCCGTTCATCAAGCCTTTTCTATACCAGGGCATCATCAATCCCATTACTTTAATTCATCAAGCCTTTTTTTATACCAAGGCATCATCATTAATAACGTAGATTAAAGTTTCTTTCAAGATTTGGGATTCAATGGTTTTCATCATGCTTGTTTTATCAAAATCACATAATCATATTCATGCAAGCATACAATTAAGCATATAGACAGGTTTACAATATCATCAATACATATCATTCGCTATCAAGAGTTCACTACGAATATCGTAAGATAAACCATAACCTACCTCCACCGAAGAATTGGAATCAACAAGCAATTTCCCAAGCTTTGATATTCTCCTCAACCAATTCGATCGATCAATACTCTCTCTCTCTCTGTTCTTTCTCTTTTGTTTTATTCAAACCCTCTTTCCTTTACCCTAATTATCATATAATTAAGAATAAAAGAGGACAATAGAACCCACTAATTAACTTAGGGTTACCTCTTTTAACCCCCAAGTAATTAGACTTATTAATATTAACCCTCAATCTTTATAATTAAGGAAAGAATAGTCCAAAACGACCCTTAAAACGTGTAGAGTAATCTTATTCTGACTGGGATCTGCGCGACCTGTGACGGGCCGTCGTGCCTGCGACGGTCCGTCACGATGGTCGTCGCATCCTCCCCAAATTCCAGGTGAACTGTGACGGCCCGTCACCCCTGTGACGGTCCGTCCTGCACCTCCGTCATGACGGTCAGAAACTCGTTTCTTGTACCAAATTCTCAAAAGTTGAAGTGTTTTGCAACGGAAACTCACGACGGTTCGTCGTGGATGTGACGGCACGTCCTGCAGGTCCGTCACAATTTACAGAGAGTCGATTTTAATATCCAAATTGAAGAATTCTAAGTGTCATGGAACGAAACCTCCTCGACGGGCCGTCGTGACCACGACGGTCCGTCGTGACACCCGTCGTCCCAGCCAGTTTTCCCAGAATTACAATCTGCTGCTCAAAACGACTAAACAGGTCGTTACACTGTATCACACTGATTTGTGAAATAAATTAGTTGGTGTCAAATCTGAGTGTTAAGTGTTAATTACTATTACAAAAGGTATCTCACAAGTAGATAGTTCGTTTGTCTTTAATTTAGTACATTTTTATCATTTAATTATATGATTAATTAATGCATTAACTTATGACAAATTTTGCCCTTATAGTTAAACTATTTAGATTAAGACAAATGCCAAAAAGTGCATAAAGACACAACAAAAATGAAATTCATCATGTGCAACTATTTTTTTTTTTGAAATATAATTTATATTCTGTTCATATTGAACGACCAATTGATTAATTTTTAAAAAAAGTGAAAATAAGAAATTTTAAATTATAAAGGTACATAAAACTCCAATCCCTTTAATTATTTTATTATATAAAATAAATAAAAACAAACAAGTCCCCACACTGAAATTGAAATCACAAAGTAAAGATAATGACTTATGAGGCCTCTATCACATTGAAGCGCTATTCAGTTGCATTAAATTTTTATGAACATTTAATATATGAAAAATAACAAGCGAGTTAAGATGAATATTTAACGAATTGAATTAATATATGAACGAGTAAATAAATAATGATTTAGATCAAATTAAATTAAAAAAGAGTCAAAAATCAAGTATTTGATATATAAACGATTATTCTGTTTGGATCTTGTGTTGAATTCTTAAAAAATAGCGTTTTCAAAAAATTTAATATTAATACATCATAAAAAAAAAATCGCACACGTTAAATTAACTAAGTATATATTTTACTATATTTTCAACTCAATAATTGTATTGGCTGACTAGCTCTCTAAGTATAAAATAATAATGTTAGGTGAATAGATTAATTGAAAGGTCAAGCGTTATTCATACGTTTATAATTAATCATAGCATAAATAATAAATTATTTCAGTTCATTTATTTTGCCAAACAATATAATATGGGTAAATTTCATAAATAATCATGCAAGAGTAAAAAAATAAAAGATAAAACTCATCAATTCATATTTTGAATCCGCCTTCTAAAGGTAATTAAGTGATGGTTTCTCAGTTTAAAAATTTAAAATTTTTGATTCGTCTCTACATCGATACTTTCTTGCTTATTCTTCTTCATCGTTTTCCTCTTCTTATACTTAAGTTTGATACTGTTCAACTAATATTCTATCAAAAACAATCTCTCTATCTCTTAATTTTTTTTCCATCGTTGAAATTTAAATCTTTAGATCTTACGATTCTCAATCGCTTCATTAATCACGTTACACCTCTGAATGCACTGGTTACTATTAAGAATAAAGTTATTCTTTAATCTTAAACTTGTAAAATAACAAAAATATTTATTTTTAATCATTACGATAAATAATTCGATATAAAAAATACATTATCTATTAGTGTAGGTTATGGACCTTTGTGATGCTGAAACCATACTGTATAGTCTGGATGCACAGACTTGTTGCAGTAGTTCCTCCATGCCTTAAGGTCCCAACTTGTAAGATTTGTTACGTATTAAATTACGAGTTCGATAAAATTTAATAATTTTAAATTATTTTTTAATATATAAATATATTAGTTTTAATATATGCAACAAATTCAAGATTTGGTCGGCAGGATCTAGAATTGTGAACTAGAAGAAAGTGCCAATTTTTTTTTCAAATTTTCTATTATATATATATATATATAATATAAATTAAAAAAAATTGGTGGGACTTGAAATATAATAATAAAAAAAAAATTGGACCCCTCATGTACATTATTGCACATTCATTTTCGGAATTCTGACGCAAATTCATGTTTTGTTGCTTAAAGACATTAAAAATTCGTTATAATTTTTTAAAAATAATATATTACACTATTTATTACTTTATTAAGATAAGCTTTTTTTTAATGTTTCAATTATCAATCACATATATATCTCTCTTGCTTTGCTTGTGTACACGAATATGAAAACTTAACTCGATGTAATTTATAAAAACTAAATACTATTAATTTATATTCTCCATATGAATAATTATTAATTTTTTCGTAATTTTTCTTAAAAACTTTTAAAAATAATTACCATATAATTAGTTTTTTTATACCATGATCAATTTATCAAAGTTATACTCTTTTTTTATTTAGGCAGAAAATAAATAAGAGATTTATGTAATTTTATTTATTTATTGTCAACAATTCTCCTTTCTTTCGTCATAAAAAAAATTATTTTATTTTTTCAGAAAAAAACAAAAGAATTATGGCCTACTTCTTTTACGTATTATATACGGACACGTTTTTCTATTAAAGAATAATATAGAAAAGATATGGTATTTTATTCTTATTTATCAAAAATGGCTGATTTGACTCTTGAAAATAGAATATTTTTATAAAAAAAAGCTTTACTTTTGAAAAATATAATTTATGATATACGAGTCGAGACGAAGTCAGTTTGTGGTAAGGAGTTCATTCAAGCTTAATTTCTTCAATTGAAACTATTAATATATATAATAAAAATCGAATTCCTTTTGATTAACTTTTATATTTATTTCTTTTAATTTTAGCCTTTGAAAAATTTCGATTTTGCTACTAAATACGAATTCTACCTAATACCACATAGGGAAACAAAAAAATGAAGACGTATAGGGAAAGAAAAAATACTAATTCAAGAAACTCCTAATTAAAACGTCAAACCAAAGAATTTATATTTTTTTATTTGATTTTTTCTGCTAGCTGTACTAAATTATTAAATATTAAATAATATTTAATTTCAATCCAATGAATTTTGGTCTTGCCTCCTTTTTTGACTTTTTTTAGTTACATTCTTCCATAATCAAAACTACTAAATTTTGGCACATTTTTTTTTTAAAAAAAATTGAGTTAATTAACAAGTAAAAAATGGCTAATTAATTATATAGTTATTTGCAATTAAAGTTTAGTAGTTAATCTTTAATTATTAAAAATAATAAAATAGATGAGTTTATAAATTTTGGGCAAATTATAAACTATATGAAGGAGTTGGGTAAGGTGTCCTAGACATCTATTTATTTATTTATTTTGCAAATTTTAAAATTGAGTTAAAGAGGTCAATATTCTCTTTTTTTTTCTATTTTTTATTTATTGATATAATTATTTAAATGTAAAGCTTTGTTATCATACCATTAAAATTGATGAAGCATCAGTTAAATTTTGTGTTTGACTAGACTCAAAATTGTAAATTAATATTTCATATACTAAAGTAACAACATTAATTTTCATTAATTTTGTGTAAATGAATAACATTTTAAAGTTAAAAAAGAATAAAACGTCCTATTAAAATTAATGAAATAAATAAAGTTTTTGGTCGAAAATATTTTTTAACGATACCCCAAACTTAAACTATATCCTTAAAGTATCATTCTTATCATAAAATATCCTTCAAGTATTTTAAAGTGATCAATTTTTATCCTTCTACTTAAATATCTCGTAAAACTATCCGATATATCCCACAAAAATTAAGTCGTCTCTTCGTAATTATTATTCTTAGATATGTCAAGAATATTATCGTGAACTTTTTTAATTGAGTTAAAAATTATGTAAAACTTTTAATTTGACCATTTTTTTAATTCACTTTTTCATGTAATTTTAATTAAAAATATTATTAGTTTAAATATGTTTCTTCTCAATTGAATATGCTGGAAGCGACATTTGTTGGAGACTTCCGCTTCTAATAATGTAGAATGAAACTCAAATACGAGACATAATCAATATTTTGGTCACTTCAACATTAGATTGACCTAAAAATCTGTTGAATTATTTTGGTTAAGAAAAAAATAAAAAATAATTAATCTCCAACTTCATTCGGTTATGAAAAAGGCAAATTATGTATGCGCACATCTTCCGATCATTTTTAGTTTCCGTAAGCAACAATATCTAAGATTTTTATATATTTTTCAAGAACTTCTTTTTGCAAGTAATGAAATTATGCAAAATAACTTTTGTTAATAAGTCACGTTAACTGTTTATATTTCCGTAAGATCCATTCGTTTTTTTGACAATATCTAACAAAAGGATGAAAGTTGTTCATTATAAATACTTAAAGGATGTTTTCTGCTAAAAATGATACTTTAAGAATGTAGTTTAAGTTTAGGGTATAATAAAAAAAATATTTTTGCTACAAATAATACTTTAAGAATGTAATTTAAATTTTGAATGTAATTAAAGAAAATTTAAAATTCAAAATAAATGAATAATTTAATAACTTTGAAGTTTTAATAAAAGGTATAAATATTGTATAACAACAAAATTATACCAAATATTTAGAATTTAGAAAATAAAAAGAGCATCATCTACTATTAAACATAACGAATATTATTTTATTATCATCAATAAATACAAAAACAGTCTAACACCACCAAAAATTAGTATTTATAGTTCTTCCATTCCTTATCTGGATAATAGTGTACCCATCCACACATTCAAATTAGGTGTGTCAAATGATTGAATTTTAAAATTATTTATGTTTAATAAAAATTTTATCTATAAAACACTACTTTCCACACAATAATTCATATTAGAAAAAAATGTATGCTTTTATATTTATAAAAAAATTTAAAATATTATGAATAAGCGATATTTATATCATATGGTCAATACTGATCTAATATGATTGATCACATAAATATTATATAAAAAGAAATTATAAATTAATTTAAGCATATAGATTTAGTTCCAAATTAAGCAAACTTTATATATATATATATATATATATATATATATATATATATCTATATATATATATATATATATATATATATTTGATAGAGACTACTTGCCTTTTGGAAGTGTAATAATAACTCCTTCGAATATTATTGGTACGACCAACTAATTTCCTATCGATAATGTTAAATGATCATAAAATTTAACCAGAAATTTTAAAAGTCTAAAATTATTTTTTTTTAATTTTAAAATAACAATATAAAATATGTTATTGTATCATTCTGACCAAATTTTCTAGCTAAAATATTTTCCTTTTATCTATTTATATAACTTTTTATTTAAGTAATGTGCACTTTTTAAAAAAGAAAAAATTGAGTTATTTGATTATATGCTAAAGTCATCTTCCAAAAGTAAGGTATTTACCTGCTAGTTTATAATTTCACATAAATAATATAAATAATGAGAAATTTATGTATTGATTACGAAGGGTAAAATTAAAGTAAAGCATAATTTTTTATTTTAATTTGTTTGTCTGATTTTAACTTGACACAAAATTAAAAATATGTTGGAATTAAACTTTTGAACATGTGTAAAATTAAAACTCTATATCAACTCTATCGGAATATCAAATCTCGGATAAGTTATACGACAACTTAAAACTAAAAGATCATCAAAAAATAAAAATTATTTCTTCTAAAATGATCCCCAAGTCGTTATTATATTCGTACCTTTTTAGCTTAGATTTTCACTTGAACAACATAGCCTTGTCGCTCTACACCAGCAATAGCTAAGCGCTTGAAAAGAAAAAAAACATAAGTACAACCAAAAAATAAACAAATAACTTAACGCGACGTGTAACGTTAATATTTGTGTAACTCTAATCCGTTAACGAGCCCAATTTTTTATTTCTATAAAAGGAATGGATAAAAATAAACAAGGGAAGTGGTGGTAGGATTCATTTTATAAGTACACGCGCCTTCTCACGCGCGTGGAAAAACATTTCTGAAAAAATTACTGTTGTGTCCTACATAAGCATAAAGCAAACACCATTTCATTGGATTTGTTGGATTTGTAGGATTTTCTCTGTAAAAAGAATAAAATTTCTGCAGAATCTTCCAAATTTTCCTTCTGCTTTCCCAAAAGCCACAAATTTGTAGGAATTTATCCTTTGATGCCTTTGGGATTTGCTCATTTCAATCACCTAAGCACCCTTTTCCCATTTAAATTATCCAAGATTTTCATATTTTTATCATCTACATATTCATAGATATAGTATTTATTAAAAAAGATTCATTTTTTCCAACACCCATTTGGGAATTGTTGTTGGTTTCATCATCATGGGGTTTGTTGGTGATGGTAGTTGTAGTAGTAGTGGTGGTGATAAAGGAGGGTGCTTTATTGGGGGTATGAAAAGTCTTGTAAGAAGGAAGCAGGTTGATTCTGCAAATTCAAAATCATCTTCTACATCTGGTTCTTCTCATCAATTAGCTAAAGCCTTAACTATACCTCATCTTATTACTATAGGTAAAGATTATGATTTGATTCTTTAGTTTTTGGTGAACTGGGGTTCAAAAAAATTTGATATTTTTGTTTGTTTATGTTTTAGATCAGCTTGTTATGTATTTTTGGTCCTGTGGGGTTCATGTTTATGGTTACTTTGAGTATCTTTTTTATTCAATTCTGGTTTTTAATGAGGTTATTGAATCCATTTTATGCATATGGCAGTTTAATATTTATGATCTGTATTCTTATGTTGTGGCATGGTAACTTGGTGTTCTCATAGTAGAAATTGAGTTCTTCATAACATCAACAAACAATAGTTATTGGTGTGGTCCAGTGGTCAATGAAGTGGGTCAAGCGCCATGAAATCTTCCCATAGGTTCTAGCCTTGGTGGATAGAGGTACTTGATACTTGTTAGGTTCTAGCCTTGGTGGATAGAGTTACTTGATACTTCTTGTTGGTGGCAGGTGGCAGGTCTGTCGAATTAGTTGAGGTATGGCCAAGCTGGCATAAACCAAAAAAACATTTAAAAAGTTAGTTATTGCAATAATAGACAACTTTCCCCTGCTAACACTCAAGGGTGATTCTTTTCTTTAACTTTTACGGTATTGAGTGCTTGGGAGCATAAGTTGAGCAATTTTTTGTTTCAGATTGGATTATCTAGCTAACTCTAGATATGTGATTCACGAAGCATAGCTGGTTTCAAGTTTGGATAAGGTAGGAGGATGCTAGTAGGTTGATAGCCAGTGTAAAATTAGTCTTAACTATGATAAATCCAATGCATACTAAATTTATTGGGACGTTCCCAATTAGATATGTACTGTCCCAAATCGAGTAGAATGGATACATCACATTCATATAGCTGGCTCCAACTAGTTTGAGATTGAAGAATTGCAATTGATTGATCGATTTATATTGAATTTTGCTTGATGAAGCATGTTTATCTATAAGTTCTAGCCAGCTTAATATTATTTTATGCCTCGTGGTTTGATTTTCCAGGGGTTGGTTCAACAATAGGCGCGGGGGTGTATATTCTAGTCGGCACAGTTGCTAGAGAGCACTCAGGCCCGGCACTCACCATTTCATTTTTAATAGCTGGAATAGCAGCTGCTCTTTCTGCCTTTTGCTATGCGGAGCTTGCAAGTCGTTGTCCATCAGCTGGGAGTGCCTATCATTATTCTTACATTTGCGTTGGAGAGGGGTAATTCCACAGAAGTTCTTATTGCACGGATTTTGATCTCATGATGAAAATCTTTTGCTAACCTATTAAAAGAACTAGAACTTTGATTTTATAAAAAATGCATTTTCTCTATGGGCCATGACTTGTGATTTCTGTTTTCCTAATTTTCTTGTAACAATTGTCAATTTTGATTTTTATATTCTGACTTTTTTGAGGTCTAGATATGTTTTTTAAAAATAAAATTTACCCTCCCTCTCAGTGTTGCATGGCTGATCGGTTGGGCATTAGTATTGGAGTACACAATTGGAGGTTCGGCAGTTGCTCGTGGCATATCCCCAAATCTGGTGCAACATTTTCTCTTTGACTTCTGAATTATTTGATTTCGTTCCTTATAAGTATTAAGCAATGCGCCTAGCTGTCTTTTTCCGTGAGATTGCCTTATAGTTATAAGATAATGTGTTCATCCTTTGGACAAAGTAGATTCACTGGCCTAGCTGTTCTAGTGCTTCATGCGAAAATCTTCTTTTATTTAATCAACTTGTTTCTTTACTTCAGGTCTGCTGAATTATGTGAAAATAATTAATTAGATATTGAAAAATTAGTTTAAGAGCAACCAGTGTCAATTGGATTATGAGCCTGTTTGGATTGACTTATTTTAAGTGTTTTTAAGTCAAAATAACTTCAAAGCACTATTGTGTTCGGATATGATAAAAAAGTGCTTTAAGCCAAAATAATAAAAATAAGCCAAAAGCCAATCCAAGCGGGCTCTACTAGAAGAAATCTGCATGTGCCAATATTGTATTGAAGATTGTGAAAGTAGAGAAGGCTTCAATCCACATCCACTTCAAGAGGCTACTCTAAATGTCATACACACAACCTCTCCAATACTGATAATTGATTAATTATGGATTATCCGCAAGTGTTTGAGTTTTCGCTTATAACCTCCCTGAACATTGAATTTTTTTTAGGTATGCTGGAATGTTTGAGTTTATAGCCGTGTTTAAGTGATTCTGGTAATAATGTATGCAGGAAAACAACAGAGCTCTTAGTTCTAGTTGTGAGGAACTCACTTATTGTTATAGTTTACTCGCAAACTGTTAATAGATTGTGGGTATATTATTTTAAATGACTTCAAATAGTATTACCAGTTATGTGAACAATTTGTACTGGGAGAGGGAGACCTGCTTTCTCTATATTGCTTTTAAGTGGAAATTGATGTTGTATAAGGGATAACTTATCTGAGTTTATCTTCACGTCTCTTTTGATTCTAGATCACTTCTGGCCTGTTTATCCCTCCGTCAAAACCAATGAAAGAAAGGCTTAATTCCCATCTTGAAATGTCACTACACTTTGAATGTTCCAATTTTTTTAAACTGTATATTCACACCAAAAAATTCATCATCCTAAAAATGATGGATTTAAAACTTACATCCCACATCTGATGGGTATTCTTTACAAGTTCCCTATAAAATCTACTAAATCTACTATCTCCCTATTAGATTTTGTTTACGCAAAAGAAAAACAAAAGCCTTATACAGTTCATTCTAATCTTTCTGTTCCTTTGTGACTAATTTTGTCATCCTTCTCTATTTGCAGGCTATGCTTTTTGGAAGTCCAGACAGCCTGCCGTCTTTCTTAGCTCGTCACACAATCCCAGGACTGAATGTTACAGTGGACCCATGTGCTGCAATTTTGGTTTTTCTAGTCACTGGACTTCTGTGTGTGGGGATCAAGGAGGTATTTTTCATATCCAAATAATCATCTCTTTCTTTGTAGTTTGTAGCTTGTGCTTCATTAAATGTCGGCACAATTACATTTTTGCAGAGTACCATGGTACAAGGATTTGTCACTTCAGTAAATGTATGTGTCATGGCCTTTGTAATTATTGCTGGTGGATATCTGGGCTACAAAGCAGGATGGCCAGGCTATGAGCTTCCTGTTGGGTAATTGGCTGTCCTGCACAAGCATTCTTATGCGCTCTCCTACTATCGATCTTTCTTTCTCAGTCTTTCTTTAATTGATAGGTATTTTCCCTACGGAGTCGATGGAATGCTTGCTGGAGCTTCAACTGTCTTCTTTGCCTACATTGGGTTTGATTCAGTTGCTAGTACAGCTGAGGAGGTATTGCCCAAGTCTGTATATACTTTACTCCCCCTGTTTTTATTTGTTTGGTTGGTTTTGACTTGATACATTGTTCTTGAGTAAAGAAGATATTTAACTCTGGTGGTCTTAAACTAAAGATATTTAGAATGTATGTTCCAAAATGCCCTTTAATCTTCTAGTCTTAAACATACCACGTGAAAAGCTAAAACTAAAGAGTTGCCAAAAAGGGAAAGAGACATTCTTTTTAAAATGGACTAAAGAGGAAAGTAAGACAAACAAATTGAAATGGAGGGATTATCCCTGTTGAAGATTCTTGGACTTTTAAATTTACCATCTGAATTATTTCTACTTTTTGATCTCTAAAAAGGTGAAGAATCCTCAACGTGACCTGCCAATGGGAATTGGTTTTGCATTATCAATATGCTGCTCTCTCTACATGTTAGTCTCTGCAGTTATTGTTGGTTTAGTACCCTATTATGCTATGGATCCAGATACACCAATCTCTTCTGCATTTGCAAGCCATGGAATTAATTGGGCAGCGTAAGTTAATCTTTTTGGCCTATTGATATTGCAGTTAGTCTTATTATTGACGCTAAACTATTTGATGTGGAACTGCCTTTTTACTGTCTTATTCTTTATTCTATATTCTAATGTACTTCCTCTGGATCTCAATACAGATATATAATAACTATTGGAGCTTGTACTTCTCTTTGCTCAACATTGATGGGTTCTATAATGCCTCAGGTACGCAAGCTGCATCATGTAGATTTCGGAGTCTACGTAGCTTGAAATTGTTTAAGACACAAAGTCTGATTAGATTCTTAGTGCTATAAACTTCATTGGGGTGTTTAAAACTATTTGACTTGCTACGTCCATTGAGATGTATAACTTTCTGTATCAAATACTAGGTAATCTTTCCCAGAATTCCCAGAAATACTTTGTAATCCTTCTCCAACAAATTAAACCTTTCCTCTTGGTTGTACTCTAATACTCAACCTTGTTACATGGGAAACTTGATTGCATGTTACTTATAACCACTTTGAGCCTTAGATTTTACATCCTATATTATTGGACATACTTGTGTTCTCACTCTCTGAGAGAGGGATAGGTAGAGTTGATTCTTTTTCATACTTGTACTTCTGGCATTAACATTGATTTTTTGTGATTTTAGCCACGGATACTTATGGCAATGGCTCGGGATGGATTGCTGCCTTCATTTTTCTCAGATGTTAACAAGCGGACTCAAGTTCCTATTAAGGGCACTATAGCAACTGGTTTACTTTCTGGAACCTTAGCATTCTTCATGAACGTTGAACAGTTGTCAGGAATGGTACGCTCACTTTCTGGACGTATTATATTATATATTTAAAGCCAGAGTTAAGTCCTCCATAATCATCTGAGTGATATTAACTTGTTCCTTTTCTTCCTATTTGGCACTGAATCTTCTGCAAATTGAAATGTCTAGAGTACTTCGACACATAGTGGCTTGTGTCAAAATATGACTTGTTGCATGTTTGATATGGTGTTGGAACACATCAAAAATATCAATTTATGTATTTTTTGTTCCCTTTGTTGTGTGCTGTTCTCCTTGTTTTGGAGTGAGGGAACAAAGACAACAAGAGAGTGATATCTAGGATGAACATTTGTTTTTGGCTCAAAACAATCTCCCTTTTCGTATCTTTAGTTGTTTCATTCTTTTTTCATCTTGAGGCTTGTAACTCCTCCTTTGTTAGAAAGAATTAAGCGGACAACATGATTATTACGTGAAAATCATTGTAAGCTTAAGTGATGATTTTCATTGTTAACTAATAGATTATGACATGATAATTTGTCATATTTTTCAATCGTGTTGAGCAAACTTTGGAAGTGTGGTTTTGAGTGATTCACAAGTCACAACTCTAATTATTTGGGAACAAAATACCAGTTCCAAAAAATTAGTCAGGAATAAGATGTTATATCTTTTTGACGTTTGTATGGTTATAGCTTACTTCTTATGAAGGGAAAATGTCTATGCCCTCTGGCTCTCTGCTTGTGATTTGTGTTTAATGTGATGTAATTAGCATGTTTTGATTCATGTAACATTGTAAATTTCAGAAGTCTTAGCTTCCTACTCACGGGTTTGTGCTTGTTTTGATTATGTTTCTGTCTTTACAGGTCAGTGTTGGTACACTTCTTGCGTTTACAATGGTGGCTATTTCGGTATTGATTCTTCGATACGTACCACCAGACGAGGTCCCAGTTCCCTCCTCTTATCAGGAGGCAATTGACTCAGTACGCCTGCGACGTAGTAGCTGTAGTAGTAGTTCAGATATGGATGTCGAGAAAACCAAAATTCCAGCTGTGACCTCTGGTGATAGCACTCCATTGTTAGGCGAGATTTCAGTTGGGCATCCTCTTGCGGAAAAAGCAGCAGCAAAGTTGAGCTGTAAGTATTAAATTCTTGGTAGTAGGCAGCGGTTAATTATTCCGATGTGACTACTAGTTTGTGCTAAAATGATCATGCTATGCTTTATAAAATTCAGAAATTGCGACCAAAATAAATCTAATAGGTCGTGTTAGGTATGGTGAAATGAAGTATAGGAAATCAAGTGGTGAAAAGCATCTGAAGAAGGAAAAAGCAATAAGAATTGACTTGGGTTTATTGATTATAGTCTGTCTCTTTCTCCTACCATATATAGAAATTATATATCCTTACCTGAGTTACCTCATGATCCAACTGAGTAATTCAACAATAAAAAATGAAAAAAACTGATGCTCGCTAGGTGCACCTTCCCTTCGTCTCCGGTCTCTGTTATCTACATTGCATTTCGGAGTCAAAGATGTGTTCACTATATTCCTACATTTACAAGGAATAATCTAAGTAGAAAATTCGTACTATAATTTACTTCTCTTTATTTTGTCGCAGATCTAGTAAGCCAAAGGCGGAAAGTTGCTGGCTGGACAATTTTGTTCATCTGTATTGGAGTATGCATCGTTACATCCGCTGCTTCAATTGTTAACTTGTCTAAGTGAGCTCTCTTTCTCTGCGATTTTATCTGTTCATTTCTTTAAATTTGGAGGGATACAGAGGAGGTTTAAGAAGTGAGCAAATGTGTAATAAGGGTTAAATACCAGGAGAGTTTGTACGCCAACTTGGATATAGATATTCATGAATGTATTTCTGGACATGCACATAGATTCTGATTACTATCAATAAATATGATCTAAATATTGGGATATTCTTGATGTCTCTGTCACAAATGCTGAGGTAGTTAATGTGTCTTAGTCTTACATTTTCTTGTACAAAAATTTTGACTCTTGTACCTTATTGCTGTGATCAGTCCTGCAAGGTACGCACTGTCCGGAATTGGTGGTTTGCTTCTGATATCTGGTTTGATAATACTCACTTGCATAGACCAGGATGATGCGAGGCACAGCTTTGGACACACCGGAGGTATGTTATATATATCATTATCACCTGATTAAAGGCTTTCACTCCATTAGCTTTGAGCTTAGGTCAAATGACCTTTGGTGTTTTGTGGTAGTGGTCTACTCGTGATCATCGCCATATCAATTATCTAATTAGATTGCTTGTGCTTGATCGAAAGTAGTGGCTGTTAATACATCTACCAGGACAAATTTAAAGCATATTTTTTTTTCTCCTATTCAGGTTTCACTTGTCCATTTGTACCACTTCTGCCGATTGCCTGCATTCTCATCAACGTCTACTTATTAATTAATCTCGGGTAAGCCTTGATGACTTGTTTGCTATTATTTTCAGCATGGCCGAACTATATTTCAGATTTTGGTTTATACTGTTTAATTATGAATTTAGACCTAACTGAATCTCGAAAGCTAACCCTATGAGGTGAGGATCGTCCAACACTCATATAAATAAGGAGACAACAGCCCATTCGCTTAACCAACATGACACACTATAATACCATCGCACGCTCAGGTCTAAATATCCAGAGCATGAACAACATAATACAGGCGCCTAACGTTGGATAATCAAGAATAGTTATTAGTTTTACACTGATACCATGTTGAGAAAATGTCTAACTCAACCTTATTAGAAGCTAATTCATGAGGTTAGGATTATTCAAAACTATATGAGGCGACAAGAACCTATTCCCTCGACTAATGTAGGACTAGTATACTGCTTCCTCCTGCACTTTCCTATACTTGCTAAAGATGGACCAATCGTCAATACCAGGAATCACAGCTCGTAATTTACCACTATTTCTTTATCAATTTTAGTCGAACACTACTACTCAGCATTGTTAAACCTCTGTTTGCATTTCTTGCAGTGGTGAAACTTGGGCCCGAGTATCCATATGGCTAGTAATAGGAACGTGCATATATGCTTTGTATGGTCGAACCCACAGTTCACTAAAGACTGCAGTTTACGTTCCTTCAACTCACGTGGATGAAATCTACGAAACGTCAGCCATCTCCCTTGCATGTTAACACATGCATCTGTCAAATCAAGTGAAAGAACCTTGTTTTCAGTTACTCTCACGGTTTACTGAAGAAGCAGCTGTATATTTCGTCGTTCTGCTGATAAAGAACTGCTACATGTTTCAGAATATTGAAACACATATCTCTTTTCCTTTAGTTCGCGTCATTTAATTTTATTTATTTCCCCATTGTAGTTCTACTACTGAAAGAGGAAAAAAAAGATGTTATTGCAAAACACATTTAGTATTGTTTGTAATCAGCAGAGGGTAGTTGATTTTTTGAGCTTCTTTGTGATAGGAATGTCTGGTTCTGGCAATGGTGTACTTGTTGTATGTGTAAATATATGAATTATGAAGCTAAAGACTTCTTTTGAGTTCCTCAAATAGTACTGATACTTCTTATCTTGTCTTTTAATACTTCGGTTTTATTATTACTCTTTGTTTCCTTTGCTTCAGTTATCATATTATTCGTTGGCGTCCTTCATCGTAAAAGACTACAATATTCTAGACTTGTATCGAACAAGAGAAAGAAACATTATTTTTTTTTACAAGTATTTTAATTATACTTCCTATGGTAGTCCATAAATTATGGTCAACATAATAATACGAGCCACTAGATATATAGACCAAGGTTTTATGATTACCCTATCTCACACAAATCGTTTGGTTGCGATAGGTTGTTGTCATGTAATCAAAAGGTTACAAGTTTAAGATACGGAAATAGTTATGAGCATATATTGCTCCCTTTACTCGCTACGTGGAATTCCATAAATGTTTCGCGAATAATTCATCCAGAAGTCATATCATCAAAAAAATTGTGGGTTAACACACGAAAAAACTGAGAAAATCGCCTAATTATTGTAGATTGGCACCTAAACGCTCATCAATCACCCTAAAAATGACGAGACTATATATTGTTCTCCTGAAGGATCCATAAAGGTTTATCCAAAAAGTCATATTACCAAAATATTCACGGCTAGCCTAATTATTGTAGATTGGCACCTAAACGCTCATCAATCACCCTAAAAATGACGAGACTATATATTGTTCTCCTGAAGGATCCATAAAGGTTTATCCGAAAAGTCATATTACCAAAATATTCACGGCTAGCCCAATATATGTGGAAACTATACTCATTTTAGCTTTGACCAATGTCATTACAAAAGAACAAAATGTATGTTCATTACAAATCAAAAATCAAGAAGTTGAATTCCTATCTCTAACATATTGATCCCCATAGCTTCTCTAAATCATTACACAACTCTTTTTCTCTACCTATGATTATAGAAGTATGATCTGCATTATCAACAATTTTCACCTCTGCATTTGGCACTTTCATCTTTACATTATTGCTACACTCCATTGGCACTACTTGGTCCCTACTACCTTGAATAACATTGATTTTCACCTTAGCTATTTTTAAAGTTTCCAAGTAGTTATCCATAAACTTTGCTCCTCCACATATTACATTATGCATTGTGTGCCAGGCTGATTGATGAGTGTGCCTAGTCAAGTCAATTGCCATAAAATGTAGGTTCCTAAAATCAAAGAAAAAGAAGTGTATCGTAAGTATAGTCACGTAAACAACTCACTGTGTCCCCCCGAAAAATGCATGTAGGCTATCACATCTTCACATGTATAAGTATAGTCAAGTCAACAACTCACTTTACATAATATCGAAGTGAAACCACTTAACAAACACAAACAAGAACTTATTTCTTTTTCCAACTTAATACCGATGTGGTTTATAAAAGGAGTTGTAGACAGTGTTATCTGCCTTACCTATTCCAAGTGAGTAACTTGAGGATTCCTTCCCAAATTCTGTGGTTTTTGCAGATGATGTAACATACACATCTACCCAAGTGTTCATACCAAGACATAAATGATGAACCAAATAACAAAGGTGGCCACAATCTTCTTGCTGCAAGTTTGTTAAGTGCTGTTAAACTAACATCCTCCTTTGCTGAAGTGACGTAAGGCTGAAAAAGTTCAAGCACAGAAAGAAACAAAGACCATTAGCAAGAACGAACAATAACAACATATTCAGTGTAATCTCATATGCGGGGATCATGAGAGGATAAACTGTACACAGACCTTTACTCCCTACCTTGTGGAGGTAGAAAAGCTTCTAAAATTTGCTTATTTTGAAAACCGAGTTTTTTTTTGTCAAACTTCGATTATCAGAGTAGTAACTTGTTTGTGTTTGGCTATTAGAAACACTCTTTCCCAAATACAAGAGCAGCATTTTGTGTTTGACTGAGGTTACCAAAAGTTTTTTGGCAGAACAACTTTTTCAGCTTCTGATTTTGTACTTTACTATTATAACAACAACATACTCGGTGTAATCCTACTAAGTCAGGTTTGGGGAGGGTAGTATCTAAACAAACCTTTTCCCTATCTTGAGGGTAGAGAGGTTGTTTCTGATAAACCTAGGCTCGAGAAAAAAAAGTTCAAAGCAGATCAACGAAGAAGTCAAGACAAAAAACTATACTTACTGGTGCTATCAAGGTGATTGATCTGACAGAATGAGAATGTTTTGCAGCTAAAGCTAATGCCACCACACATCCCATTGAATGCGCAACGATATGAAATGAATTCAACTCAAATGGTTGAATCACTGAACTCTCAATCATTTCAACATGGTCTTTAACTGTGTATAAGCAATTGTTTGGTTTTGGACTTTTTCCAAATCCCAGTAGGTCAACTGCTAACAATCTGCATTTCTTCATTGCATCTTCAGATACATAGGGAAAAATTGTCTCTGTCCAGAATGTAGATGAGGAGAGAAAACCATGTAAAAATACTATATTTTCTGCTTTCTTGCCTTTGAAATCCTCCAAGTTAACTGCAAAATTTGTAAGTCTATACATTAGTGCTTATCTTATTTCTATTTTTGCCTGAATAATAGGTATAGTGATTTTGACCAAATATTTTGATACTTCAATACACTATTTCTGACAAAGAATGTTATATATAATATATAATATATAATATGTATTTCCTTCCATTGAAATATTTCCTTTTCTATACAATGTGTTATTAAGCTTTGGATTATAACATTAAAAAAGAGTTTATAATGAAAAACACAGCTTGAACTATTGTTTTTTCATGAGTTTCAAACTCTAACTATCCGTTATTCTGTTTTTCTACCTATCATATCACCGACTCAGTGTCAAAAACTTAAAACACACCTCCGCTTTCAATTGTTTCATTTTTCTACCTAAAACTATCACTATCGTTAAAGCAAGAAAAGGAAAAGTGAATAATTGATAATTTTAAGTGTGTTTTTTAAGAGTAAATTTTAGGAATAGCAAACATAAAAACCATATTAGCGCTCTATAGCTCCAGTTTTTCTATGCATCTGATTTGCATAAATCACGTCGATTTGTATAAATCGGACGCCTGTGTCTATGAAAATTGTGTTTGTATATGTATATGTTCTTTGTGTTAGACTACGGTGGAGAGCGAAATTAGGAGAGAGAGGATAGAGGCAACCAAGAGAGGACACAGGGTGGTAAGAGGTGAATTGTATATGTATATCAATTAGATAATTATAGATATGCAACTACTATGTATATGTATCAATGATTGTGTTTGTATATTTGCATAAATTTTAAATTTGAATACAATTGAATCGAGTTAAAAAATTTGTATTTGTATATCAAATATCTCTTTGTATTAATATAAGTGTAAAAGATAGAGAGATACATATTTGTATTTGAATATATAGTCTCTCGCTTTATACAAACATAAACACAATTTATACAGTTGTATTTGCATAAAAGTGAGAGAGGCGAGAAAGGATTGAGGTGGCGAGCAAAATTTAGGGAGAGGGGCAAGAATGACAATGTATTTGATACGAGTTAGAATTAAATGAAATGATAGATTTAATATTTATTTTGAATTAATACTTTGTAAAAATGAACAATCGATAATTTAAATGTGTTTTAATACATAAATAATGATAGTTCACGTAGTAAAAGGACATAAAAGTAATAGTTCAGATATGAAACTCGGGAATACGAAATGTACCTGGCTGAATTTCTTTGACAACAACATGAAGCTTCAATTCCCCTGCAATATTACCCATCCATGAAATACAATTCTCACAAGAACAATCAGACCACCTTACATTTTCATTCAATTTTCTCCGACTACTAAAATTCCGGCGAAACCCAATTCCCCGGAATAAATTTCTCCGTTTATGAAGAGTATTCGATAATTCATTATCACTATCACTTTCTTCTTCGTTTTCTATGGAACAGTAACAACCCGAACTTTCACCTTCGAAGAATTCATCAATCAATTTGAAGAAAACACAGAAAATTGCATCGAGCAAATCAAGAAATAAGAAAACTACTGCACTCGCCGATGAAATGAGAATCTCTGATAAAATTTGTAGCCATTTTTCTGAGAAATTTACAGAGATTTTCTGCATTTTTTTGGGGATTTAGGGCTTCGTTTTTTCAAATCTCCTTTTGTGTTTTTGCTCAATTTCGTTTGCATGATGAGTTTTGGAATTTTACAGCAAAAAGGATAAGATTCTATATTTTTCCATTCTTTTTTCGAGCATATTTAGGATTTTAAATGATGGGTATTGTATAAATTATCTTTTTTGGAGTGTATTCTGGATTTTGGAAGGACGATAATGTATAAATTATCTTTTCTATTTTTTTTCGAATTTAGAATTTCGGAAGGATGAATGATGTATATATTTCACTCACTGTTTATGTTCTTAACGACGAATTGTTAAATTTTAAAAATTATAAGTTTAATATATAATGTTATTAGTTTTAAATTTTAATATGCATATTTAATTTTAAAATATAAAACTTTTATAGTACTTTTTTTAAAAGGAATTTTCAATGTAACACATTTGAAAATTTTGAAAGATTAAAGCAAAAAATAAAAGAAAAATTGATTGAAATGTCAAAAATATTATCGATAACCACTTGGAGGAATGTTATTGGAAAAGAAAAATAGATACTTATAGAATTTAAATTTCTATTTTTGCTTAGAGAAGTGCACCGAACTATCATCTTATTATTATATGCTATTTTAAACGTAAGTTCACACCTATATATTAAATACTTTTTAGAATAATATGTAATAATATTATTATATATGATCTAGAGAAGAAAACATGTGTTTGCGTGAACTTATGAAACACGCTCTAAATACACATTTGATTTTTCCGTGTTGTTCGATTTGAAAATTATGAGTTAAATGCTGCATAATTTTAGTTGGATGAGAAATTCTGACCATGAATTGTATTGTATCGTATTATAATGTTTAATGAATATAATGTTTGGATAAATTGTATCATTTTTTGTCGTTACATTATGTCACACATTCATAATAACAGAAAATAAACCTACAAGAAAAGTAGTTTAGAGGATAGAACTATGAAAAATAGAATATAAAAGCTTAAATATGATTAGGATAATGATGTGATTATATTAAATTGATTATATACAAATAATAAATCTTTTCGTCGTTGTCTAATGATGAATTTTAACAATATAATATATTTAAAAAGAAATAAATTTATATATGAATTTTCTACAAATGAAAAAACACAATTAGGAGACTTTGATATTCTCAAGTGAAGCACGAATATAAATGTTCTTAAAATCTTTATTTAATTTATTTTTCAATCTAAAAAAAAAGTAGTTGAATGGAAATACTTAAAATTTATCTTGTATAAAAGGAATATAAGGCAATTTCATTGTGTGGTGAAATTTTTGACTACGTAAGTAAAATGGTCTATTGATTGAATATTATTTTATTTTATTCTTCTAATTTATGGACCAAATTATTAAACTAATCACTTGAATATTGTCCAAGTAATTTTACGATCTTAAAGAAGAACACGTAAACGTTATTCGTCTTCTAAATGGGTTCATCTTTAATATATTTTTTTTTCTAAAAATAGTTAATCTCTTTTTTAATTATCGAATTTCTGTTTAACAGAATTTTTTTTTTTTAAATACCAAAGAATTGTTTAATAGAGACCCAATGTCATAAAACGTGGGACTTTTTGTTTTGATATGAACTTTAAGATGATAAAAATTGATGTTCGTAAAAAGAAATCAAAATCAGATACAGGATAGGGAGAAAATTATATTAGAAATTGGGTATTACGATATGCAATTTCAATTTAATCAAAACTTTATAAATATCGAAAAGAAAATTATAAAAAAAGAATATTGCCTTGGATCCACAACCACATCTCATACTCATAATTTTGTCTTGTATATAAAATAATTTTAAAATATATTAATATTTTTTATTTACATAACAAATATAAAAAAAAATAAGTGACATCACTTATTTCTTTAAAATATTTTCCAAGCATTTCCTCAGTACGTAGATAAGATCACAAGATAACAATATACAGTTCTTCCAAAAAAAAAAAAACCTTACAAAGTTTGAAATATTTTAAATTAAAACAAAATAGTAGTCTAATTTGGTGACATAATATAGGATGATTTTTCAAAGTCTTCCTACAATATATTCCAAGTGACACTGTTAGATTTGATATAGTATTTAAGAAAATATGAAAATTTCAAAAAATTATAATCTAAAATAACTTTTAGACATTAATTATGTGGTTATAAATTATTTCTAATAAAAAATGAAATGAAAAATTTAAAGTTACGTAAATAGTGTAATTCTATTTCTTATCATAATAAAGTGATATTCTTTTTGGGACAGATTAAAAATGAAAGAATGTCACATAAAATGAGACGAGGAGGGTATTAGCTCGTCTTCCTCTACTGCATATTACAATCCATATAACCTTGTTGCTTCAAGATAATAAAACAACATAATAACATATATATATATATATATAATATATATATATATATATATATATTTAATATAATTTTGCAAGTGATATTGTAACCTTATTTTCACGACAATATAAATTTAAATAAAATAATAAAAATAAATACACTAAATGCTGTAGAGTCAAAAAATTGATTATTCAATATAATTCATGACGTGAAATTGAATCTGTCTCAACTA
Organism: Solanum peruvianum; assembly: GCA_027705065.1. NCBI lineage: Eukaryota > Viridiplantae > Streptophyta > Magnoliopsida > Solanales > Solanaceae > Solanum > Solanum peruvianum. The sequence continues at coordinate 63,779,263 of JAKWJD010001764.1, read as the reverse complement.
AATATTTCATCAAGACATCAAAAATTCAAACTTTTGCATCTAATTGAACGCAACTCTTTCATGAACTTGATTTGGACCTATCCATTTACTTAGTCAAACGTTCTAGGGTGGTGGGAGTAGGCGTTTTAAAAAACTCAATAATTTTTATACAGATTTATATTTATATCGACAACTTAATAATATAGTACTAATTTTTTCTTGTTCCAATGGTAAAAATGACACTTGTTTAAGTTTTATTATCCTCCTTAATGATAATTTGAATCCTTATGAAATTCATTAGATTAAAATTTTGAATCCGTCTCTGAATAAAGTATAATAAGTGTTAACTTCCAAATCAATAGTTGCCAATTAACATGCTGTTTTTTTGTGGTCAAGTAGTTATAAATAAGCTGCATCACCAGTACGAAACACTTTGTGTCTGATCAATGGGTAGGCAAGAAAAATATTTTTCACAAATTTCTTATTTAGAAAAACAAATGGTTTTTATAATCAACTTTTTGTGTTCAATAAGTAATAAAAAATATTTTTTTAAAAAAATTATTTGTATATAACTTAGATAAATACTATGTAAGGTAAGGTGACCGAAAGGTATGGGTGCAAAGGCGTATTCAGAATATTTTAAAATGAAGGGTGCATTATTATAAAAAAGATGAATCTAAAATATAAATTTGATATGTTTGACATTTTAGTTTCTTATCACAAATAATCACTAAATTTTTAAAAATTATTGGTTAAGAGAGACATTATAATTTTATAAAAGAAAATAATACAAGATAATCAAAAAAAATGAATTTCTAACCTCACTTAGAGAGATATCCACAATCATCATTGCACAATCTTATATGATACTATTTAAATTCTTTTTAGAAAATATAACAATATTAAAAATGATTACGAGAGAAAAAACATGAATTCACATGAACCTGATAACCCGTCCTGAATACGCCGATGCAGGGGCGTGGGGTGGTAGGGACTTGAGAGGACACAAATCAATGCGAAATATATGTCATTTTATATAACTTACCTTTTTACTTTTATTAGGAAATTTAGATAACGTTCTTAGAGTTTATTTTTCTCATGTTCAAAGAAAATTATATCTACAATAAAAAATAGTATGAGGAATAAATCCAATTCAAATAAAGAAATTACAAGGCAAATTATTTTACAAACTTACCATTTTGAAACTTTAATATGAACATCGTCAAATTAATTTCTTTTAAATATTTTTACAAATATAAATTAAACGCTAGCTAAATTACGAAAAGAATTAAGTTAGATACACTTTTATCCAATAAAGTTGGTATACATATTAACATCAACACCATTGAAGCAATGCATAACTACATACACACGTAAAGTTAAAAGTATACAAATGACTTTTCATTATCTAATTAATAGCCTTCAACTTTTATTTCATTAGGCCAAAAAGTTTGTTATTTTTACTATATATACATAATATTCTCCAAAATATTTTGTCAACAAAGGCTTGGGTGGGGTTCTTTTTTTTTTTTTTTATGGGGGGGGGGTGAGGGGGGCATTTATTTATTTACACGTTTTATTTTGGAAAAGAATTGGAGGGGCTGAATAGTTATTATAGAATAATAGAATTGGTTGAATATTACATAGGTTTCAAATTATATAAGTTTTTGAAAATAATAAACACAAGGGGTTAAATTGAACATTTTAGCTTATATATATATATATATATATATATATATTATATATATATATATATATATATAGATATATATATATATATAATATATATATATATAATATATATATATAAAATAATTTATTATTATTTATTACATATCTTATATCATCAATATCTAGACACGTCTCAATTCAGCCTAAATGGTATATTTACCACCCAAAATGTGACCTAACTTAATTCAATTTGAATATGTAATATATACTCTCTTCGTTCACCTTTAATTGTTATATTTTTTTTTAGAGTCAAACTATAAGTATGTAATATATATTTTCTTCGTTCACCTCTAATTGTTATAATTTTTATTTTTAGAGTCAACTATAAGAATTTTGACTAACATTTTATTATGTATTTTTTCATCATATTCATATTCAAAAAAATTGCAATTTATAGTAATTTTCATATAGTTCTTGAATATCTAAATTTTTTATTTAACATATCGAATTAATGTAAACTTTAAAAATTAATCAAATTAATTTTTGAAAAACACAATATGACAAATAAAAGTAGATACAATTTGGGCTAATAATGTTAGACTAAATAGAGAGAGCAATTTTGAGTCATATTCGGAATTAATTTTTAATGAAGAGCACAACTATTTGAATTTATGTAGTTTTTTTCTATTTTTTTTAATTGATATTCAATATTGATTTAATTTTTATATCAATAATAAGACATTCTATGTTAAGGTAGTTTAATGCTTTTGTATTAACACTTGATTAAATTTAACAACTTTTAAATTATTTTAAAAATATATAATATTACATTAAAGACAATTTCATATTTAGGATACAATCGTATAGAATTTAAGAGTGAAAACTGGTTTGGTGACAAAAACAAGGTGCCACAGTTGAAGGTTGGGCTGCGCCATTGGGGTGCGTGGGTAGGTGAGAACTATAGATACCCAAAATCCCACGTCTTGTCTTCACCTACTTTTCACTACCCTAATTATAATTTCACATTTTAATTTCTTATACTTTTTTTCTTTTCAATTACAGAACCTCCATTGATCAAGATTCATCTTTTCTGGTAAGAAAATCTAACCAGCTAAACCCCCTTTTCCTCAAAATGGGGTTCTTTTCTTGGAATTTGAGATGTTATTTTGAGTAGTGACTGATGTGGAATATTGTAGTTAATCGACACCCTTTTGTGTTTTTTGCTTTTATCTGGCTAAAGATCAGATTTTTAGTTCAGTGATTTAAGAATCTTGGATCTTTATCTGAATTTGAGATTCAAAGGTTGAAAATGTTTTGTTTTGTGGAGAGAACTAACTGAAGTTTGTGGTTTTTTCTTTCTCTACTGTTTGTGTAAAGATCAGATTTTTATTTTTGGGAAATGGAGTTCTTGGAAAGACCTGATGCTCAATTGATTATTGGGGTTGCTGTTGCAGCTGTTGCTGTTGGTGCTACAGCTTATTTTTACTTCTCTTCCAAGAAGTCCAAAGGTTTGATTTTACTTAGTTTATCCATTCCCAGCATAAGAAAAACTGTTTAGTGTACTTATGTATGTTTGTTATTTAAGAGATACAGGTAGATTGTTTTGAAATTAATGGTAGTGTAGCTAATATTTCATGGAAATGGTTGTGGACTTGGTGTGTGTGTGTGTGTGTGTGGTTATCTATGTTGCTTGGACTTTTCAAAATGCCACAGGGTTCGTGTTGGATTGTTCAAACGTAATGCATTTTTTAAGGATTTGATACCTGTGTGGCTGCGGTTTTGGAGAATCCAAGCAATATAAGTGTGTTTAGAAACTTTCAGGCATGCATGTTTTGTCTGTAACAAGCTACATCTCCCATTAAGAAACATAGAATTGGGATACTGGTGTTCATAACTTGATAATTTTTTGTGTATCACCAATCCTCTAGTATTTCAACTCAGTCTCAATCTTATTCATTTATATAATCAAGTTAGAACGTTCGAACCTTATAGGGGTGCTGTGTGATTTTATCTTATGTTAAAGATGTCACGATGTGTTCTTATTTAGTTTATTTCCTTAAGTCACTAAAGAAACTGTGCTTAGTTCTGTTTTCTATGCCTTTGATCTCGGTTATACTGACTGATAGTATCTTGTTATCTTAACAGTATGTTTGAACCCTGAAGAATTCAGGGCATTTAAGCTTGTTAAGCGCACACAACTTAGCCATAATGTGGCGAAATTTAGATTTGAACTTCCGACGCCCACTTCTGTGTTGGGACTACCCATTGGACAACATATTAGTTGCAGGTTAGTTGATTAAACTATTCTCACATGCCAGTAGTTTTTTTGTTTTTGTTCTCACCATTTGGTTACTTACTTGACGCTCAACAATCAGGGGCAAAGATAGTCAAGGTGAAGAGGTTGTTAAACCATACACACCAACTACTTTGGACTCTGACATTGGATACTTTGAGTTAGTTATAAAGGTAAAATTTAAGTGGTGCGGTGATTTTGCTCTTGCCTTTTTCCTATCTCATTTTGGTGATTTTGATGGTTTGTATTTTGTGAATGCACAGATGTATCCCCAAGGAAGGATGTCTCATCATTTCCGGGAAATGCGCGAGGGTGATTACATGGAAGTGAAGGGACCCAAGGTAGATTTTTTGTTGCTTGTGAGATAATTCTGTAGTGATACTTATTGGTCATCTAGTCTCTTTTTTGCCTTTCAGAAGGGTATTGTTGTTTCTTTACCTTTTTTTTTTGTTGGTTTCTTTACTTTGTTTCCCTTCTTCAACAATTCCGAGTTTGTTAAATCATTGAATTAATATCCGCCTATCCGGTGACTTAGAAAGTGCACAGAAGATTAACTACTGATAAAAAAGTAGGAATCTTGTGACTTGTGATGCATCCAAGAAATATTCTACTGATGTTCTGCATATGGCTTGATCATATTTCTTTTCAGATTTCAACTTTCTATGTATTATAAATTTTCTGCTTCCATATCTAAGTTTTAGACGTAGGAGAAATCTGACTGACATTGCTTTATTTCATGGCATTGGATTCTTGATGCTTTCATTAAAAAGCTTTATCTCTTAAGGACTTACACATCAATTTCCTTTCATAAATAGGGGCGCTTTAAGTACCATCCTGGTCAAGTTAGAGCATTTGGAATGCTTGCAGGTGGCTCTGGCATTACCCCGATGTTCCAGGTCTGTTTTCTTTCTGCTTTACTTAAATAACTTGTCTTTCCTTCTTCTTTTTTTTTTTTTGGATAATGGTTTTTCTGGACCGAAATATTTCGACTTCTTTCTATTTCTATCCAGGTTGCTAGAGCTATTCTTGAAAATCCCAACGACGTGACGAAGGTGCACCTGATATATGCTAATGTTACTTCTGAAGATATTCTTCTGAAGGTACATATTTATTTCTTTTTTGTCATTCAATTTTTCGCCTTTTGGCTAATGTTTGGTGCAGCATTTGTTTCTGTGGAAAGGCATATTAGCTTGAGTGTACAGAATGTTCACACCTGAATTTGTATTTATTGGCCTGCAGGAAGAGTTGGAGGGCCTTACTGCTAACTATCCTGACCGTTTCAAAGTTTATTACGTCTTGAATCAGGTCAGTTCTATAACTTCATTTCTGGTTTGAGAACTGGTACCTAAATTCTAGACTTTTGGAGACATTTAACGGCAAGTGTAGCATATTAAACGTGTTGTGTCCAGTTAGTTTCACTATGAAGGATGCTGACAACATTTTTGAATGCTGAATAGACGTACACAATTCTCATTAACCGTGAATTTATCAACCAAATTTTATCCTCTCTTTCCATTTGGACATCATGATTTTTCTTTCTTGTTTAGTATCTTTCCAAGTTGCTCCTTGTTACAGTGCATTTCTCTTGCAAGTAAACGTGCTTTTACATCCTACGTAATGAATCAAATGATTAGATCGTTCTCTTAATATATGTGTAGCCTCCGGAAGAATGGAGTGGTGGTGTGGGATTTGTCTCCAAAGAAATGATCCAAGCTCATTGCCCTGCCCCGGCAGATGACATTAAGGTATTACATTGCAGATTTAAACTTGCTAAAAGCTACCTATTCTAGCATCATGAGTTTGTAGTCGAAGAAATAGGTAGATTACCTTAAAAGTTCATGAAATATCGAGGGAAAGTAGATCTCGACTGAGTTCATGTTAACCTTGCAGATACTGAGGTGTGGTCCTCCACCGATGAACAAGGCAATGGCTGCTCATCTTGAAGCCCTCGGATACTCACCGGAGATGCAATTCCAATTCTAACTTGTTTATTTCTTGTTTTCATTTTTATCCCCGCGTTGAAATTATTGCGAATTATAGTCTGGAGAAAGACATATGATATTGTCATTTTTCAGTGAAGATACTCATAAACCTGCTTTTCATTTTGAATAACATCTCATTCTTGAGTAAAAATGTCATCTTTGCTTTTCTGGTCTTGGTTCAAAGTGCACTAACATCAACTTAACACTTGAGCTGATTGCAGTTTATTTTTTATTTTTTTCGAGTTTGTTTATCGCGGAGAGGTTTTGTCGGAAACAACCTCTCTATATCTCAAGGTATGGATGAGGTATGCATACACGCTACGCCTCTAACCTAAACCCTATCTTGAATTTCATTGATCATTAGGTCACATTTTTAAATGTTGGTTAGAATAATGAATCCTAATTTTGGCATACTTTTTAAAAACAACCTTTCTATTCTCAAAGCTAAGGTAAGGTATGCGTACACGCTACACCTTTACCCGAGATCCTATTTTGAATATCATTGATCGTATCCTAGACCTACTTTGAATTTCATTGATCGTTAAGTTACATTTTTAGATGTTGGTTGGAATAATGAATCCTAATTTTGGTATACAATATACCACAAGGAAGGTGGGAGGACCATTGAATCCTATCGTACTTTTCGAAACAATCTTCTCTACCTGTATATGAATCGATTCGCTAATAATTTCAATGATAAATTGAATTGAAAATGCGTTGAGACGGGATAAATAATTTGAGACGGACAGATCAAACTAACATATTTGAAAAATAATTAAGGTATCAAGTTTTTGAGATCCATATTTTGAGATCTGTCTATGAACCTTACATTAACTATAACATTAATAACCGTTTAAATTACTAATTAAATTAACTCTTAACCACTAATTAACATAAGCTTGGATTAAAAAAATACCCTAAACCACATGGTACAAACATGTAAACTAATAGTACAAACTTATATTGCATGTCTGACTGTCTGTTGAACTTATGTCAGCAAAAAAGACTGATGAGCCCGCTTCTTCAGAGATTCCAAATTCACCTATTTCTACGCTGTCTTGAGAAAAAAAGTTTCAATTTTTGTACACCAAAAGACAAGAAATTGGAATGGTTTAGAGAAATTTGACCCTTTTTTTTGTATTTGGTGCAACTGCTCTGTCCTCCACCTGTTTGTCTTTTTGTTTCCATTTTTTTAACCCTTTTTCCTCTCTCGTTGTATGGACATTTTCTGTTTTTCTTCATATTGTAGTGAAATTCACGTTAATTCTGATCTGGGTTTTCATTTTGTTGATCTGGGGTTGTGATTTCTTGGGTTGTTTCAGCACCATTGATTAGTTTTCTAGTTTGTATAGAAAAAAAATCCATTCTTGATTTGGTTTTTCATTGTTTTTTACCAATCTTGTTTGGTTTTGAGAAAAGGGTGTGTCTTGGATTTAGATATTGATTTGACAAAACGGGTGTTTGTTTGTTTCAAGTTTGTCTTGGATTTGTTTATTAGCCATAGTGTGATAAATGCTGAGGGGAAGGATAAAGATATGATTTTTATGGTGTGAGCTAATGTAGGAGTTTTGGTTTTGAGTTTTGTTTGGGATGAATGGTTAAATGGTTTTTTGGTTATTATCATGTGATTTGTTTGAAGTTTTAATTTTTGCATTGTTTTGTCCACCATTTTGAGTATTGGAGCAACAATGGTAGCTTATAGGATGTGTTAGTTGTTGTTACTTTGTTGATATAGAGAATTGCAATGGCAGAGAGGAATGTATATTTGATGGGATTTTTCGGTCGAAAATCCTTGTTTAGTATGTTTTCAATAACTTCAATCTTGTTCTTGTTATCTTTGTTATTTGTGATGCGATCAACTGGACGTCGTCACTTTTTTTACCTCAATGTGTTACCTAAGTCCAAGGTTCTTGCTTTATCTGAAGAAGGTTATTCACAATCTAGTAGTCAAAGTGATTATGAGGTCTCGAATTCAAATCGAGCTGTGTCTAACAAAGGAACATTGGAGAAGTACAATGTGTTAAAGTGTAATCCTAGTAAACAAATCCTTAAAGTTTTCATGTATGACTTGCCCCCGCAATTTCATTTTGAATTGTTGGGCTGGAAGTCTGAGGGAAAGCGTGTTTGGCCAGATATTAGGAAACTGGTTCCTACTTATCCAGGCGGATTAAACGTGCAGCATAGTATAGAGTATTGGTTAACATTGGATCTTTTGTTGTCTGAATTTGATGACAATTTGACTGGTCGAAGTGCTAGTGCAATAAGAGTGCATAATTCAAGTGAAGCTGATGTGATATTTGTTCCTTTCTTTTCATCGGTTTGCTATAATCGGTTTTCAAAGCTTAAGCAAAAGAAGAAAACAAGTCCAAACACCTTGCTGCAGCAAAAATTGGTTACATTTTTGACAGCACAAGAGGAATGGAAAAGATCAGGGGGAAAAGACCATATAATTCTTGCACACCATCCAAATAGTCTTTTGGATGCAAGAATGAAGTTGTGGCCTGCAATGTTCATACTTTCAGACTTCGGAAGGTATCCTCCCACGGTAGCTAACGTTGAAAAAGATATTATTGCACCTTACAAGCATGTAATCAGGAGTTATGAGAATGACACTTCTAATTTTGATAGTCGACCAACGTTGCTCTACTTCCAGGGAGCCATATACCGGAAAGATGTAAGTCATTCTATTCACCTAGTCGTCCATTAAGTAAGAAATACAATTACTTGTAGATGTGCTTCTGAATTTATGATTATATGTTTGTGTTAGTGCACAATATCATTTGTTTGTTAATAGGAAGCTGTTGAAGCTCAAGTAATTTCATCTGTGTTATGTTGTGTATTTATTGTTTCGAGGGGGGTGGAGGAGTTGGAGTTGGGTGCTAAATTGGATGATGTGAAGTAAAATAATTTGTTAGCAACAGAACAAGGCGATATGTTTAGCACAATACATAGGTAGTACTTCCCAATCCATGTCCATTTTGTTGAATAGTGAAAAATTACGATGAAATCGTGGCTATCACTTCGCAAAATAAGCAGAATGGTTAGACAGATTACAGTTATATGGTGTTACATGTATATTATTTTGAGTCTAACACTGCATAAACTGATAGCTTATTTTGCGCGATGAGTTTGGAGGCATGATCACTTAAGTGGCAGCCTGCAACTGTTTATTTGGTTCTTGTAACTTGAAAAAATATACAAGTTGTTTGGATTTACTGCTCCAAGTTCCAAACTGAAATATCACACGAAAGGCTTGATCTTTATGTTCTCCTTTCTTTTCCCCTTCGTCATGGTCTTTAGAAGGTCAATGAGAAGGACACAAGCAACACGACTGCAGACCAGACAACCTCTCGAGTAAAATTGTGGATGCATGAGGCGAAGTTTTGATTCTTTTAATTGCCAAGATAACATTGTGATACATAGTGTGTGTGATCTTCAATGATTACGCACTGAATTCATTTCGAAGGAACTAGAATTTTGAACTTTAGCAAGATTATCACAATGTACCCTATTTTGTTACTCTTTTACATTTCCTGTTTCTAGTTCTTCCATATCATTTTCTCGTTTCCAAGTCTTACGTGTTTTTAATCTTCAGGGTGGATCTGTTCGACAAGAGTTATTCTACATGCTGAAAGATGAGAAAGACGTTCATTTCTCCTTTGGAAGTATACTAAAAGGCGGAGTAAAACAAGCAACAGACGGTATGCACTCTTCCAAATTCTGTCTCAACATTGCAGGTGACACTCCCTCATCAAACCGTCTCTTTGATGCTATTGCATCTCACTGTGTACCAGTCATCATTAGTGACGACATAGAGCTTCCCTACGAAGATGTTCTTGACTATTCAGAGTTCTGCATATTCGTTCGTACATCAGATGCTATCAAACCAAATTTCCTCATAAACTTCATCAGGAGCATCACGAAACAAGAGTGGACTAGAATGTGGGAAAGGTTAAGAGAGATTGAAAATCTCTTTGAGTATCGATATCCTTCCAAGGACAACGATGCTGTTCAAATGGTCTGGCAAGCTATCGCTCGTAAGGTTCCTACTGTCAATTTTAAGGTACATAAATCATCGAGATATTATCGATCACCTGTTTCTAAGGATGGAGGGCTAAAATCATTTCCCTTGCCAAAGAATATTTTGCAAGAAACTTGAACCATTCAGTAGGATTTTTTGAGATATTTTTTCACAGTTTTGGAACATAACCAATGTTTTGCAAACAATAGTTTTACATATACTATATAGTATTATAACATAGAAAAGAAAGTTGTAATTTTTAAGTCTATATGATTGTTGAATTAGTTAAAAGAGATCATTCACTCATTTGTTCATTCATTCATTTTCTCATCTAACTTTTTTTTTCTTATATGAACTTCGAAATCAAGATTCTCAATAAAGATGTTTAAAATTCTAAATTCTATATATATATATATATATATATATAATATATATATATATATATATATATTTGTGCAATATAATCATCTACATATACATAGTGAACTTTTGGAGAATGATGTTTAATTGACCACCTTTCATATCCTACGCCATTGCATTAATGATCACAAAAAATATTCTCTCCGTTTTAAAAAGGATAGATTAAAGTATTAAAGGTCTTCGGACTTTCAGGCGGTTTTTCTTTTGGATAGCTGTTCACCGTTGGATCTCGCCAATATAGCCCCCTATAGTTTTTGTTATCGATATATCTTTTTTTTTCCATTGTTCCCAGGGATTTTTTGGGGAATCTGACCTAGTTTAACTTGGAAGGAAGTTTAAGAAAAGAAAAAGATTTTTTAATCTTGTGATTCTAAATTAAAGTTATGTCAAATGTACCAAAATGTCATTTAATCTTGTGGTCTTATACATATCACGTGAAAAGTTAAAGTTAAAGTGTTGCCAAAAAAGGAAAGGAGTCGCTCTTTTTGAAATAGACTAAAAAAAATAGAGTCATTCTTTTTTTAAACGGATGGAGTAATATTTTGTTGAACTGAATAGGTTTGAACTCACAATTTCAATACTATGATGAATTTAATGTCAAGAACCTTAAAAGATCGAATCTATCGAATATAAATTCTAAAATGGAAGTCTAATTAATTAATTAAATTCTTTAATATATATGGTATGAAATATTCCCTCCGTTTATCTCGGTATTTGATTCCTTTTGTCAACATCTTCTCAATCGAATTTAATATATCGAGCGTGTTTAGTATGATTATATTTTTTGTGTGACTTGTAAATTATAGCGCAAGATTGAGTATTTAGTGCATAATTGTCAAATATTCTCATCGTTTACTTTTATTCGTAACTTATTACTTAAATAAATTTTCATTTTTAATCACTTTTGACATATCAAAATTTTTTTCATACTTTATCCTCAACATTAAATTTCTAAATTATTTTTCATGACATAATATTTAACATCATTTCATAGGAATAATTTAATAAGATACTTATATTAATAATTATTTTCTTAATAAATATATTAAATCAAATAATAACAAATGTAAATCAACGAAAAAAATAACTATTACAAATTTCTGAAGACTTTAAAAGAAATACTTTTTCCGTTTTAAAATATTTGTCACATTTTTTATTTTCACTCTCTTTAATATCGACATATACAAGGCTTGACATTGATTATTCTCTCGATGCAATGCAAAACAATTTCCAAGAACATTGATATTCGAGTCTCATCAAATGACTTTCACATTGAATTTTGTGGATTTTGCCGTCCATTCGAGAATGGTTAAATAATCAGAAAATTTGATTAGAATTTAATTAGATAATTTTAATTATAAATAATTTTTTTATTTTTTAATTAAAATATATTCTTTTTGTTCGGTATTATTTCTTATGATTTTTATTTTTAGAGTCAAATTATAAAAGTTTTGACTAATATTTTAAGATGTATTTTTTCATCATATTAATACGTCAAAAATTGCAATTTATAATACTTTTCATATAGTTTTAGAATATCTATTTCTTTTGTTTAAAATATCGAATTAATGTGATCTAATTTAACTTTAAAAATTAATCAAATTGACTTTCGAAAAATACATCATGACAAACAATTCCGAACGAATAGAGTAGTACTAAAATTAAAAGGGCAAAAATACTACAAAAGGTGAAATAACATAGAGAAAATATCATTTTGATCAAATTCTGATCAATCTTTTTACATTTTTCCTTTGAATTTTATGGTGGGTTTGAAACGATAAAAATATTATCCCAAAAATATTCACGTTATTTAAATGTTATGAGATAGGATAGGGAAAGAGGCAAGGGTATAAGTTTGGCGAGAGATAGATTACAAAGACGAATTTGAGATTTAAATTTTATGAATTTAATATTTAAAGTTCTTAGCATAGAATTTATTATGTTTTTTATAGTATAAATTCGTATTTTAGTAAATTTTATACATAAATTTATGCTTCGTATCAAAATATCAGATTAAAATGGATATGAGACCATACATTGAATCCGCCCCAGTGAAGGGTTTGGAGTGTTCGTTGAATGGGAATGGGATAATGATTTTGAAATGTTATTTATAAAATTTATTTTTTCTAGTTCAATTAATAAAATTATTTATTTTATTTGTAAAGAAAATAAAAAAATACTTTTATATATCAGCCAAGTTAACTTAGAAATATATATATATACTATTACTCATAATCAAGTAACAAAGTTTATAATCGAAAGACACGTATCTTGTATTTATTGATTTAATATTTTTTGAACAGTGTAAGTCCACTTTCCTTTTCATTTGTTGGTACTCGGTGGTTCAAATCGATAAAAATAAAATAACGGATGATGTTGCTTCTTTTTTAATTGAATTTGAATTTGAGTTTGAATATGAAACTTGTTATAGGAAACAGTACTAGCTGAATGAAGTTTTATTTGACACGAATTTAAATTGATTGAAATCTAATATAGATATCGCACGTCAACAGAAAAACAAATGAAAGGTTTTGTTGGATAAAAAGTATATATCAAGAATATGCAATATATAGTCTTTGATAAATGATAGTAGTACCTAATAATAATTCAATTTTTCTTTACCTTAATAATTGGCTGTTGAAAAGGCCAAAAAAAGGTTGATTGGACACTTCTATTTTGGTGGAGAACTTTTGTGACATGTAAAATTATTTTTTTGCATCAAATGACATGAATGCAAGATGTATATTATTAGGGTATAATATATATATTTAACTAAATTTCACCATTCAAATTATATCATATAAATTAAAATATACAGAGTAATTATAAGTTTAGGTCTTGTCGGTGTAACATCCTACTAGTCAACGGAAGACCTAGGATTAACTTTGAAGGAGACTTTATATTCGAAATGCAGGAGCAATCTGATTAGAGAATTCAATTCAATAGTAACAATAATATCGAAACAGTAAACTGTAATTGCAAGACGTAAATCTCAACGTATAATCAATTAGCGACCGACTTCAAGAAAGTGAAGGAATCATGATTTGTGATTCAACTCCATCTTTTTATTTATTTTTATAATAAATAAAAAAAATTACAAATTGCTTTACAAACAAATCAAGAACACATGCAAAAAGAAGAAAAGAAAAAGACTGAAAATAGAAAGTGCCAAATGGAAAGTGGGCCACAAAGCTAATGGGCCGAAAAATCACATCAGGCCTGACTCATAAAGTGAAAGTGAAAGGTCACACAAGCCCATGATACCAAAATATATAGTTTAATTTAAAAAATAATTTAATTTCCTATTTATGTTTGATAAAAAAAATAATAATAGGAAAATAAAGTGTCATAATAAGATGAAATAAAAGACCAAACATAATATGAAGTTTTTGAATTTAAATTTAATTATATCATAATTTTACAAGTCTAAGTTCTGTCGCACCGATTTGATAATTTAAAGATAGGAAGAATAAGTGAGATTATTAAACTAAAATTGATATTCACAATTCCACGTCAAACAACATAAAATGACAAGATATAATTAAGAGTGTGTCGAATCTTCTATAAATAATCTGATAAGAATATGTATACGACAACATACTCAAATCGTGTTTTAATTTTTCTAAAATGATAATTAATTATCTATTTTTAATAAGAACTATAACATACCCCAACTTAATTAATGTCTGAAGCTAGAATCTTCCCTTTTTTTTTTCATTTTATTTTTTTATTATAATGACTTGGCAATCTCTTAGATCTTGAAATGCCAAAAAAGTACTAATATATGAAAACAATTTTTATTAATACCCCCAAAAAAGTACAACACAAGACACTTTTTTTCTTTTGGGACCAATTTTTTAAGTTTCATTTCTTATGCTACATATAAATTTGACTACTTCTACGAAGTGCAGCTGCCTAGAATTTATTTCTATCTCTTAAAAATAATTTAAAAAAAATTCTAGAGACAAAAACATTTAATAGAAAATGCTGAGTTATGTCACTTTCATTTTTAGTTCGTTTAAAAAAAAAAAAATTTAATTTTAATTTTTACGTATTATATTTAAACAAGAAGACTAAAGAACGTTTTTATTTTTAGTTTAAGATTATAAAATTAAGTAAACAAACAATTTAAGATGAAATGAATATACTCCTTCCATTTAAAAAAGAATGATTCGATTTTCTTTTTAGTCAATTTAAAAAAGAATAATTTCTTTCCTTTTTTGTGCAATACTTTAACTTAACTTTCCACGTGACATGTTTAAGACTACAAAATTAAAGGGTATTTTAGTACATTTGACATAACTTTAATTAGAACCACAAGATTAAAAGACTTCTTTCTTTTTTTAAACTCTTCCAAGTCAAACACGCCAATTTTTTTGAAACGAAGAAAGAAAGTATATTTATATTGATAAATTAGTCGAGATGTGCGTAAACTGAACCGAGTCTATTTAAAAAAGAATAATCCCTTTCCTTTTTTGGGCAATACTTTAACTTTAACTTTCACATGACATGTTTAAGACTACAAAATTAAAGGGTATTTTAGTACATTGACATAACTTTAATTTAGAACTACAAGATTAAAAAGTCCTTTTTCTTTTCTTAAACTCTTCCAAGTCAAACTACGCCAATTTTTTTGAAACGAAGGAACTATAATTTATATTTGATAAATTAGTCGAGATGTGCGTAAACTGAACCGAGTCTATTTAAAAAAGAATAATTCCTTTCCTTTTTTGGGCAATACTTTAACTTTAACTTTCCACGTGACATGTTTAAGACTACAAAATTAAAGGGTATTTTGGTACATTTGACATAACTTTAAATTAGAACCACAAAATTAAAAAGACTTCTTTCTTTTCTTAAACTCTTCCAAGTCAAACTACGCCAATTTTTTTGAAACGAAGAAAGTATAATTTATGTTTGATAAATTAGTCGAGGTGTGCGTAAATTGAACCGAGCACGAGAGTTTGTCCAACCAAAAGAAAGTGACAAATGAAGTATGGTCTCTCTTCACTGTCATTTGTTCTAGTGTTTATTAACTGTCACATCTTTTCAGCCATAATATATATTCAAGATTCAGATATTTTTTTTTTCTAATGTAAATACATATAAAAGAAAAACAAATATATTTTTTTTAGTCTCTTTGGCAATTGTTAGAAGAAGAATAGTTGGTGAAGTTTGTCTCTTAAGTTATCTGATTAGAAAAAGAAGAAAAAAAAGAAGCATTTTGTGTTTTACTTCAATTTGAAGGTCTCTATGTATTTTTCTTCCTTGTGTTGAACTTCTTTTGTAAAACAGGTACTTCCCAATTCAAGTTTCTTGATTACTTTTAGTTAAAACTCTCGTTTGGCCGTAGATTTTGAAGTTGAAACTTAAAAATTTGAGCTTATGAAGTTGTGTTTGGATGTGCATTTTACTTGATCCAAAATGAAGTTTTTATTCTAATTGTGTTAATGAAAAAACAATAATTGGAGTACTCACATTTAGTTAGTTCTTGAAATTTATTTAGAGGTGATTATGTCATTCTTTATCATTTGTGTGATTATATTGGATTTGTTTTTGTTGTTGTTGTTGTATATAATGATACATTAATGTACTTATGTGTTTTGTATTTCTCAAGATTTTATCTTTTTCTTGATTAGGACTTCAAGTTACTAAATTGAGTATGTAAAATTATGAATCCATCTTTTTATGTTGATTAGTTAAGCATTTTGTTTAATTGTTTGGCTTTCGGTATCTGTTATCATCTGTTGTTTACTTATGTTGCTGATGTTATGTTTCTTACCTGTATGCTTTGCACTGCTTTCCTATTAGTTGTCGTGTTTTTTTCCCGAGGGTCTTTTGAAAACAGCCTCTCTATCTCTACGAGGTAGAGGTAAGGTCTGCGTACACTTTATCCTCTTCAAACACCATACTTTGTGGGAATTCACGGGGTAACGGTGTTGTAAATTCGATGGATACAGAGTTTGATGTTGTCTTACTGAAATTTCATTTCAGCTGAAGTAGTGAAGAAGTGGCAACTAGAGTGTTTTCAAGAAGGCTGAAAAAAGTGGTACATTTCTCAGTTCTTTTTAGTCCTTTTTTTGGAGATGGAAAAACATTTAGGACTTAAAAATCTTCTAGTTTTGCTTGTTTTATTGCTCTCAATTAGCATCTCAGAGTCTTCTTCACAAGCAAATATTTTATCGAGGATTCGTAATCTTCTGAACTATCCAAATGTTTTGAGTAATTGGAACAATGATACTGATTTCTGTAACACTGAGCCAAGTTCATCTGTTACTGTTATCTGTTATGAGGGAAACATAACTCAGCTTCATATAATAGGGAGCAAAGGGGCTTCTCAGTTACATAATTTCTCGATCGATTCGTTTGTCACTACACTTGTTGAGCTTCCTAGTTTGAAAGTTCTAAGATTAGTTTCTCTTGGTTTATATGGACCATTGCCTAGTAAACTTTCAAGACTTTCATCATTAGAGATACTTGACCTTAGTTCAAATTTCTTTCATAGTAACATACCTCGAGAAATTTCATCGTTAAAGAGCCTCCAGAGTTTGATACTAGATGGAAATAAGTTCACTGGAAGACTTCCAAATGGACTTGGTTCACTTGTTGTTTTGGCAGTTTTGAGTGTAAAGAACAATTCTTTAGAAGGACGTTTACCTGATATGCTCGGAAGTTTACATAATCTTCGTGTACTCTCACTTTCGAGGAATAATTTTACTGGTGATGTGCCTGATCTTAGTGGTGTTAAAAACCTTCAAGTTCTAGACTTGGAAGATAATGCTCTTGGACCGAAATTTCCACAAGTTAGCAGCAAAATCCAAAGCATTGTGTTGAGGAACAATAAGTTCACTGCAGGAATACCGGAGAAAGTTCAATCTTACCATCAGCTTGAACATATTGATATTTCATCAAACAGATTTATGGGGCCATTTCCTCCGTCTTTGCTGTCCTTGCCATCGATCACTTATCTTAACGTTGCAGGAAACAAGTTAACGGGAATGCTTTTTGAAGATAATCAATGCAATGCTGGATTAGATTTTGTAGATCTATCGACTAACCTGTTGAGTGGAAGATTGCCTAGTTGCCTTCTGACTGGTCCTAAGCACAGGATCGTGCATTACTCTAACAATTGTTTAGCTACC
Organism: Solanum peruvianum; assembly: GCA_027705065.1. Classification (NCBI taxonomy): domain Eukaryota; kingdom Viridiplantae; phylum Streptophyta; class Magnoliopsida; order Solanales; family Solanaceae; genus Solanum; species Solanum peruvianum. The sequence continues at coordinate 63,761,755 of JAKWJD010001764.1, read as the reverse complement.
GGAGACAGAACTCAACATCCATTTTCCTTCTGTCGGAATGAGGCGTTTGCTGTTGGTATCTTACCTCATCATCATAAACATATACCAGGTTCAAAGTTGGTTCTTGCTTTGATCATTTGTGGTAGCATCATTGGTGGAGTCATGCTAGTTTGCGCAACTATTATAGTAGTAAGAAAATTTCTTGCAAAGATAGCTGCACCGAGAAAAACAACAAGATCAATAGTAGAAAATGCAGCATCTACATATACCTCAAAGTTATTCACTGATGCAAGTAAGATTCCTCTCTTCTTTCCGTCTTAGCTTTGAAGTTTGAAGCTTAGTACGATAACATTGGCTTACCTGTGCACGAAATACACAATAGGAAGGCGAAAAAAGCCTAAATATACGAAGTTTCTTTTGATTCCTAGTTACTACTGATTTTCCATCTTGTGTTTTCTTCTCCGTTTACAAGAGTATGTTACTCGAACAATGAAGCTGGGATCACTTAGTCTTCCATCTTATCGGACCTTTTCATCAGAAGAGCTTAAGATAGCAACAAACAACTTTGATGCAGCAACTTTTATAGGCAACAGTTCTGATGATCAGGTGCATTTCAAGAATCACCATGTACCTTACTTTCCTTTCTTAACGTCATAACTGAGATCCTTAAACGTTCGTTTGAGAACATTTCATGGTATTATCATCCTTCATTGTTTCGACACCACAAATGAGTCAGAACCTTGCAACCTATCAAACATACTCAGTTGCCTTAGAATTCTTAATCTGTTATGTCAAACTATAGCTTATCCGTGTTTTAGAAGATCTTCTATCATGTTACTAGTCGTTCATTTTCTTAGACGAGTGGATATCAAACAGGTATGGTATGATAACACTTCTTCGTCTAGATCCATCTAGAGTTCATATACATACACTTGTGTGATACTCACGTCTGAGCGAATGTAACAGCTAAATAAGTAAACTACATATATTATATGACAGACTTAGTGAAGTATAGAGGTTAAAGACTCACAAACTTACTGTTTTTTTGGATTCAGATGTACAGAGGTCAGCTGAAAGATGGTTCATACATAGCTATAAGATGCCTGCAAACGCAACGAAGAAATAGCAGTCAGAATTCCATGCATCATATAGAATTGATGTCAAAACTCAGACATAATCATCTGGTGAGCACTCTTGGACACTGCTTCGAGTGTTACTTGGATGATTCGAGTGTTAGCAGGATATTTCTTATCTTTGAGTATGTATCAAATGGTACCCTAAGAAGCTGGATCTCCGGTAAATACTCAACAAACATCTATACATATCGATCCCAAGATTGCAGTACAACAGTAATGTGTTATTCGATTCTGCAGATGAACATGCTAATGGAAGACTAACGTGGACACAACGTATAGCAGCTGCTATAGGAGTAGCAAGGGGAATGCAGTTTTTGCATACTGGAAATATACCTGGTGTGTTTTCAAATAACATAAAGATAACAGATATCTTGTTGGATCAGAACTTTGTTGCCAAAATCTGCAGCTATAATTTGCCTATTCTGGATGAGAATGTAAAGGAGCTGAAGAGTATAAGGTATGCCTAACTGCTCCAAGCTGCTCGGACTCTCCAAAAATGCACTACTTTGAAGGATCGACATTTTTGAAGAGTGCGAGGTTCCAATAGTAGCTTGTTAAGTTAAATCATGTGTACTATGAAGATCAACATAATTAACTAATATAAAAGTTGTATTAGTTTCTTACTTCTACTAATCCACAGGGCTAATTACGAAGAAAAATTGGTTGTATATGATTTTGGAGTAATATTATTGGAGATAATTAGTGGGAAGCAGATAAATACCAAGAATGAAGTGAGAGTTATACAAAATCAGGTATGATTCAACACTTCTTTTCACTCTTCATAACAACAATGTCTCAATCTAACGTAAGTTAGGATCAGCTATATGAATTCTCACCGACTCTTTTACTCTTCATATTATGTGCAGTTACAAGAGAGTATAATGTCTAATGCAATGTCAAGAAAGGATGTGGTTGATCCAACAATTAGTAATTCGTGCTCCGATGAATCATTGAAGACGATGATAGAGATATGTTGCAGGTGTTTAGAACAATATACAGAAGATATGCCCTCAATTGAAGATGTAATATGGAATTTGCAGTTTGCTGCTCAAGTTGAGGATTCATGGAGAAAAGACTCTTCAAGTAGTGATGCCTCTCCAATTTCACATCTCTACAACTTGTCGCGCAGTAGCAACAGCAATAGCAATAGCAAAAGCATGCCTGTTTGACAAGAATAACTAAACTAACAATCTATGAAATAATGTTCTTTGCAGAGCTTATACAATAAGGCAAGTTTTAATACAATCTTCTTTCTAACAAACAGATGCTATAGCAATCTCCTTGTGTATATACCAACCCAGCCTTTATAGTACCTAGATATTACAAGAGAAACATATAGAGCAGAAACCTATATTAGACGTGGACGATAGAAAACAAAAATAAAGGAATGCAAAGAGGGACTAGTTAATGGAAAAGGGAAGCATTGCAAAATGATTTTTTAGGACAGTAGAAACAGACTATCTATTCGTTTGCAGGAGGAGTTTCCATTTTCTGAACTTGAGGGGCTGTCACTGCTACTAAGCTAAGATCAGATGAGTTCGAATCTCCAGATCTTTCACGGATCTCTCGGTACTCCTGGCATATGGCACATAAGTGGCAGAAAAAGTGTGTGGCGAAGTCTCCACATGGAGCTTCCTGCATATATATCAGGACATACAAAATTGTTAAATGCAGAAATACTGATGCAAGCAGTTTTCATCATTCTATTCAGGCATGGAACCATAATGTTATCGTAGAACAGAGATGACTACCTGAAGATTGTACTTTGATCTCAATGTCTTTCGATAGCCACAGGCATAACATGCAACAAAGCAACCAGGCAAACCCAGAAGAATGCCTTCAGTTAAGAAGCAGCAAATTGTGTTGAAAAAAGCCCACAAAATAAAGTGAGTTGTACATGATCCCATCAAGGTTCCTGACCCCAAGAAGTCCGCATTTTTTCCAAACAGAAAGCAAGGGCAAAAAAGTCCAATAAAACCTGTGCTCAAAATTTTGAAATTAGAGCTAACTCGAGGTTGTCAATCAACATCTAATGTCATTTCTTACAACAGAAGAGTCATTGCTTAGCAACATGTGTTGAAATTTTATAATAAAGACACATAATTAACCCTCAAAAGAGAAGTTTCACAATCACACTTCCATCTTATTGTATGTTCAGAAAGAAAGGAATGACTGATCTAGGCCAATCTGCACTGCTGAAAACCAGTTTCGGGAAATTCTGGCAGTTTTATTATTTATTACTTCACGAAATGACTAACAGTGAGACGACAAGGGGGGGTGAATTGCAAATAATCTTGAAACAGAATGCAAGCAGTGTTGACTGCTAAAGAAATGCATGAGTGTTATCCAGAACTCTCTGGAATTATACTACACAGTACACTGGGTATGTTGTTGTTCATAAGAATATACATATATCCTTTTGGTATACTTTTGTCCCAGCAAAAGAGCACAAAGAAGGTTCTGTGTACACATATAGTGTACGAAAACTCAGATACTCCTTTATAAATGCAGGGCTCTGAGGCTCTAGCAAGGCACTTATAGTCATACACACTTAAGCATGTTACACCAAAAATCATAAAAAATACAGGCACTTCTAAGTTGCTAAGTCTAATGACTAGTTTTGCAAATTTGGTAAGAATATGCATTTTGAAGGGCATACCAACTTCAAGCTAAATTTTCAACGAAGAAGCATATAAGAGCAGAGTAAATACTTCATTCCACTATAGAGCCTGAGAAAAAATCAATTAAATGTATAGCTTATAATAGCTTCCTTCGTGGTGCACTCAGAGTTTTATCATGTTTTCCATCTAATAAGATAAGAGGATAATTAATCTTGAATCTTATTTTACTACCCAAAAATGCACCTTTCATTCACTTTTTTCCCTTCTCATAAAGCAAGATCACAGGGACGAAAGTAGCGTACAGCTCTGTGGATCATCAAAACAAGCACAGATTCCAGAACTCCACTGAGCATGGTCATCTGTTTTGCTCTGTTGAATTTCTTCCGCAGTAGAAACTTGTTGTACTTCTGCATCCGACTGATCCAGAGGAATATAAGGTGGAGGTGAATAATTCTTGTGCCCTACCATAATTAGTTAGGTGTAAACACCAACCTGCAGGGAAATTCAAGAGAAAGCAAGAAATATCAATAAAGAACAAACGAGTTACACATAAACATCCAATCAGTTCTCTGATTACATCAAGGACAGTTACTTTCTGATGAAGCTATAACTCATCTGACTTTAATTCAAAAGAAAAGAAACACACTCACAGATATTGACTGGAAAGATAAAAAAGAAAGATGCTTAACATTACGAAATCCATTCTAAGTTGTTAAACTGAAATTGCAGGACCAAATTGCAGGTTGACTCCACTAGGACTGACAATTAGTTTATCATGTAATGCTTACGATTAAGTATTTACAACTTTCAATTATAGGTGTTCTTGGACCCAATTTGTGCACTTCCTTTTCTTTTCTTTTTTTGACCTTGTAAACACAAAAGGAAGCTTTCCTAGTGCTTGCTTGTTTTAAAATGTAAAACATCTGACATCCAAAAAGGTGTATCCTAATGGTCCATGGGACTAGAACAACGACGAGGGTTCAAATCCTAAGAAGCGAAAAAGCTAGCTCATTTTTTATATATACCAAAGTCGTGTGGGCAATAGGTCAGCAAACTCTTCCTGGAGGATTACTAGATTATACGAACGTATGGAAATTAAGCATTTCCCATATAACTAAAAATCCTAGCTCATTAAAGATTTAAGTAGATATTTAGAGATATTAACTACTATTAGTTTTCCAAACTTTCTATTTTTATAAATGGAGTCCGAGCCACCTTGCTTGCACCTCAACTAAAATTACGAAACATCTACTACCTCCTATCAATACAAGTACCAGATAACTATATCCACTGATGTTTGGACATATGGGAAGAAATCACCTAATACTATTGCTCTTGGAGCCTCACGGTTCTCAAACCAATTCATTGACCATTAGCCCACCGCCTCACACCCTTGGTGCAACTATTCAGATTTTCTTTAATCAGTAACTATTAACCGTAGCCATTTCTGATTTTTTAAAAAATCAGACCAGATGCACCTGATACCTGTTGCTGATGGGAAGTGACACGTATTTCGTGAAATTAATCGAGATGCATTGACCCAGACGTTATCAAAAAAACTAAAATGTGGTGTATGGTAATTACAAATGATTAGTAATTCATTACAGTACGTTTCAATTTCTCTGTGGGACTTAATTTCTTTTCATTTTTTTCAAACAATTGATTAGCAAACATCAATGCAATTATTACTCAGATCTCAACTATAGAACCATGACAAATAACGACGTAATATCCAAATTCAAGCTTCATTCATGCAGTGCAAACGAAATTAGACATTGAATCAACATATCTATAATTTTTTTCGTCTATTTTAACGCTAAGAATCATTTGGGATGAGGTTTTCGTTTTTTTTTTTTTGCTCGTAAGAGAAAATAAAAAGGCAAAATCTGGAGGAGAAAGAGCAGACCGGAACTTACAACTCGATGTCGCCGGAGATAAGGATATTGCTGAGTATTTCGCCGGAGAAAGAGATCGCCGGGCAATGGACTTCACCGGGGAATAGAGAACCAAAGGACAAAAAGTGGCGTTTTGTTTCTAAAAGAAAAATTTAAAAAAAAAAAACTTTTTCAGTTTCTAGAAAAAAGTGAACTTTTTAAAAGGTTAACTTTTTTCCAAATATTTATATTGTTTATTTAAATATTTGAATTATAATTTGTTTTAATTGAATATTTTAACACTTTCTTTTAACACATAAATATTTTTATTACACACTTACATTTTAAATTTTAGAAAAACTTTGACATGTTCTTAGATGTCAATTACATAATAAATTAATCACGTTAAATGTGTTATCTTTTTTATTTATACGTATGTTTTCAGTTAAAGGCGATAGATATAATTAAATAAAAGGACATATTTTATGTTATTAATTTATTTACATTACGAATAAATTTGATAAAAAAATTCAATCACAAAATATAATATAAATTTTTTAATCATATGTTTGAGAGCTCGATTAAAACACGAGAATGTGAAAATGAAATTTATTGAAAATTTTAAGTGGTTGACATTGCATCACTCCAAAATGTTTGATTTAGAATATAATTTTATATTTAATAAACTTTCTAATATAAATATATTATTTGAAAAAAAAATTATTAAGTTAAATTGAATTCATAATCGGGCTTCTAGCTTCTCCGATCCCCTATCTACATTAATTTAAAAAGTCATGTTAAAATAAAATAGGAAATTGATGGCAAGAACAACGAAAGAATTAAGTTGTTAAAATGCAGTATATATTTTGATTATATTTATGCCCCTGATATTGCAACGTGCATAAAATATCGTTAAATTTTATGATTTTTTGTTAAATAATAGATTTTCAAATATTATTGACAAATATTATTTGAGTGAAAAATTGGGTGAATTTTCACCATGTGTTTGGCCATAGGATTTGGGAAATATATTTCACCTTTTTAGAAAAATATGATTTATACACACAAGTTTTAAAAACTATCAAAACTAACTAAAAGTTTGTATTACAAGTCAATTGGATGTTGGTTACAACAATAACAAATAGTGTCCATGACACTAAAGCAATGTGGTAATTTGGAGTGAGTGCAACAAGAATTATTTTATACATTGTGACGTAGACAAAGCACATGACTTTGTTACCTAAAGCCAATTTTTAATAATTTTCATCAACAATCATATCATTATTTAATATTCACTAAATATTTCATCACTATTTTGATATTCACGTAAAACATTATGTAATACAGCGCAAGCAACTACTAGAGAGGGTATTTTTGTAAAAGATAAAAGATTGGGGTAAAATTTTAATTTTCAAAATATCCCAAATAATGAGATTTAGTCCAAATCCTAGAAAAAACTAGTATTTGAAAATTTGGGATATTTGCCAAATAATGGCAAATTGTATGGACAAACATTATTTGTCAAAATTTTTTCCAAATATTATTTGGAAAATTTATGGTCAAACGGGCCCTAATAATCTCATGCTTCTACGAGATTTTAAGACCGCTTGCTATGTCATGTGATAGATAGATAATGCATACATTTAGAGTGTGTTTGGTATGACGGAAAACATTTTCTGGAAAATGTTTTCCAATTTTCTCATGTTTGGTTGGGACAAAAGTCATGGAAAATGTTTTCCAAATCAACTCATTTTCCTCAAAATTAAGGAAAATGACTTCCATTCAAAAATTAAGGAAAACATTTTCCTAAACTCTTCTCCAACTTTAAATTACATTTTTTTGGCAAAAAAAATAATTTTAAAAATATTTCAATTCAAAATATATATTTTTCACCGGATCCCAAGCCCCCCATCCCACCCACCACTACTTGCCCCCCCCCCCACCCCCTCCCCTCCCAAAAAAATTTGAGTTCGTTTTTTAAAATATTTTTATTTAAAAACTCCTACCTCCTCCCTCCACCCATCAGCCCCCCTACCCACTCCTACCAGCCCCCCACCCCCACCTCCCAAGAAGAATTTTATTTTTTTTTTAAAAAATATTTTCAACTTCAAAATTTTATTTTAAAAAATATTTTCAACTTCAAAATTTTATTTTTTCACCTAACCCTGCCCACCCACCCCCGCCGCCCCCACCCACCCAAACCCACCACACACACCCAAACAAAATTGTTTCTAAAAAATATTTTCAATTTCATAAATTATTTTCTACTCTTGTAAAAACTAAAAGATGTTTCTCAAAAAACATTTTTCATTCATAAATCAAACACTAAAAATCATTTCTAGAAAATATTTTCTACTCACCAACCAAACATGAGAAAATAAGTCCAAAATCTACTTGTTTTCCAGGAAAACATTTTCTAGGAAAACATTTTCCATGGAAAACATTTTCCTTCATACCAAACACACCCTTAAGTTCAGTTGTCAAGTAAAAAAATATTTTCAAAATTATCATAATCAAAGTATTTTAATACTTCTCCTCATATTATTATTATTAATTAGGGAATCAGACCAGCCAAGTAAGAAACACATACAAATCTTGAGAGAGAAAAAACTTCTAATATCTCACTTATTGATATATATATATATATATATATATATATTATATATCTATATATAATCTATAATATATATATATATATATATAATATATATATATATATATATATATATATATAACTAAAATCACATTAAGAGAATTATAACGATACAAATCTAAGAAATTGAAAAAAAAAAAAAGAACTCCATAATTGATTATGTTTTTTATTACATGCTTGAAAAAGGACTAAATTGAAGGGGGAAAAAAACAAGTAATATTTTACATATACTCTAATTAATATAAAATAAATATATAATTAATATAAATATATAATTAATATAAGTAGCATTATTCAATTATGCTTGGGCTTTGGTCTTCCCTTCGTCGGCCTATAACGATAGTCAGCCATATCCATTCTCCTTGCTATTTCTACGTCACTCTCATCAATCTGTTTTGATACATAAGTAAAAATATATAATTTTAAATATACTTTTATATAATTAAAACGAATAATATAAAAAAAAAGAGTAAATGTGAGTAAGGATCGTATGTGGTACTATAAAAATAAGATAAAAGATGAGATACGTTGGATGATGAGAAGAACACAATTAATAACGATATAAAATGTCACTTATGAAACTTACTAATTTTCTCTACTTTCATTGGAAAAAAAAAATTTAAGAAACTTTTTTTCACCTTTAAATATAAATTAACATATGGTATATTTAAAATAATATAATCTAGGGTATAAAATTAGGTAATGCTAAATGGCCAGTACTTTATAATATTTTTTATTTAAAAATAAATTATTATTTTTTCTTTTGTAATTAACAAGTATCAAAGTTAAAAGCAGAGGCGAAGTCAGAATTTTCGATAAGGGGTTCAAAATAGACATACGAAATAGCCGAATGAGGTTCGACATCTACTATATATACAAAAAAAATTATTTTAACCATATAAAATAATATAATTTTCCGCCAATAGGGATTCGAATGAAACCCCTGTACAGGCTTCACCACTGGTTAAAAGGATAAAAATATTCAGAAAGGCAAAATAACATAATTAAAATACCATTCTGATCAAATTTTATGACTGAAAAGATTTTTCCAATTTCTTTTATTACATGCATGTTGAAATATAAAATTATTAAGCAACAAAAAAATTATGCATATTGAGACATAATATTATTAATAAATTACACATTTTTTTTTAGAATAATGCATGATTAGCTCCTAATCTCATCATTAACTCTATTAATGATTGTTTTACAAGAGAGAGTGGGAACCTGAGCTGTTAAATCGTAGATAGAAATTTCATCATTTGATTCCTTGAGAATTCCTGACAATTCATATATAAAATAAAAATAAAAATAAAAATCGAACCAAATTCATTAATTTAACTCAAAATTACATGTAAGAATATAATAACGTTAATTTAAAATCACAACATTTCAAATTCAAATTTAATATCGATCTCAACCTATTCTCTTTAGCTTATAGTCAATAGACAAAAGTAAATTATCCCAAAAATCTTTTTATATGACTTGTTATAACATCATTTTATCGCTTTCATAAGTTAACTGCTTTGTATATTAGATAAACTATTTGATGTTTTTTTTTTCTTTCGAATTCATCAATCTTCTAGATTTAATTCATGGTCTTCATTCAAGCGATGGTACAAAAAGAAGCACAAAATGAAATCAAAGGTTGGGTACAAAAAAAGAGTCGAGTTGATCAAACTTAATGACAGAGAAAAGCAAAACGAAACCAGGATTCCGAACTAAAAGAAAAAAGGTAGCAATGCTATGTATATCATATTGATTACTATCGATAAAGAAAAATCTTTCTATATCACTTCGTATTAGTGAGACCCTTCAAGCATCCAAAATATATCAGGAATGAAAATGTTGTTTAACCGTTCATTTGTGATAGAGTTATTTAATTTTTACTCTGATGAAAAAATTATAAATATCTCGTAAAATTAGTTGATGCATGCAAACCGAGCCGCATATTACGATTATAAAAAAAATAAATTTGACAAATATATGTATAGTTACTATATATATATATGAATTAATAACTTAATGAAAACTTACTTGATGTTGAGGCAGTAGAAATGATAGTAGCAAAGATGAACAATAGTAGAAGGTATAAACCAACTTTTTGCACCATTTTTTTTTCAATAATCAATTAATTTTAGCAAAATAAAAGTTTTCAGAAAACTTGAGAAGGGTGATATAATTATATAGAAGTTATAAAAATAATTTAGTACAAAAAAAATAAATTTAAAATTTGAGTAGACTTTTTTTACCCACTTGCCTAAATTAGTTTTTTGGTCAAATAGTTATGATATTTTCGAATATTTAGACAGCTACATTAACAAACTGGTACCACTAATTAACATGTTTATTATTTTAATTATTCATATATACTCCATAATTAACTAGTAATCCTACACCGGTGGCAACCGACGAAAAGAACAATAACAACGTATTTAATATAATTTCATAAGCGATATTTGAAAAAGATAATGTATACGTAAACTTATACTAAGTTAAATATTGTTTGTTTCTAATAAAATTTTGACACATCTAAAATATATCAATGTTGAGTATTAAAAGGAATTAATACAATACTGAAAAAGTCGTATAATAAAAAACAAAGTAGAAGAATAGTGGCAAGAAAAACAAATAAGTAATTAATTAAGTTGTTGAAATTGCGATATTTTGATTTTATTTGTTTTTAAAAGGAAAAATTACGCCGTTAAGCAAACTTATATTATTTAATTACTCACCATAGCTATAACTTGTTATAATTATCATTCGCGATTAACATTATACACTAAATAAATGGGCTGACTTCGAGTTTGTATGATTAACCATATTTGTATGTGTATAATTCGCTAGAATATACAACACATTGTATGATATATAATTATCTAATGATATACATATAAAATTCACCTCTCTCCCAATTTGTGCCCTCTGTCGCTCACCTCTCTCCTCCCTCTCCATATCTCGCTTGTCATATATACAAATGCATATGTGTAATATATATAATATCTAACCGATATACATATAAAATTCACCTCTCCCCCACTCTCCTCCCTCTCCCAATCTCCCTCATCTCTATGCTCCCTCTCTCAATCTCGCTCGCCTCTCTCCCGCCTCTCTCAATCTCGCTTGCCATATACACAAATACATATGTATAATATACAATTATCTAACTGATATACATATACAATTCACCTCTCTCCCAGTCTCACTCGCCTCTCTCCTCCCTATAACTCTACGAATTGTAATTATCAAACTATAGATATGGAGAGTAATTATGCTATTTTGACTGGCTATATGTGAAAGTTTCTCATTTCAAATTTTACATTTGAGAAAAAAGAGCTAAATAAACAATGAAAAAAAACATAAAATTAATATTATTAGTACTTCCTTTATCTAATAATAGTTGTCTACTATTGACTTGATGTAGAGATTAAGACGTAAACAATAAAAGTAATTTTACCAAATCACTCTTATTAAATACAAAATCATTTAAACATTGAAAATGAATAATATATAACAACATGAAAAAAATATACATAAAATGACAAATTATTCATTTACTTTATAAACTTGACAAACATTATTCGATATTTCAAAACAATATAACATACAAGTAAAAACGAACGGAGAAAATAATATTATTCTAAGGCTGTGGGGATGATGGTACTCTTCTCCGCACCCTAGAATAGTCTAATGTCAAATCCATTCTCCTTGCCATAGAGAACTCTGCATCATCCACTTCTATATAGCTCTCATCCTATATATGAAAAAAAAAATTACTACATTTTTCGATACGTAAATAAAAAATATTATTTTAAATAATTTATATAATTTAAATAAATATGATAAAATGTGGAGGTGAAAATATAATTGTGAGCGTTATTAGGCTTAGAGTGAAGATGAATGTGTTGGAGGGTGCATGAGGAAGACATGATCACTAACAATATGAAATATTATTTTTGAAATTTGTGTTTTTGTATCTTCGTTAGAAAAGTTATTTTTTATTTTTTAAAATAATATTACTAAAAATGATATTTTTAAAGATTTTGACTAATCGAACATGAAAAAATATACATATTATGTCTATTTTGATAATACACATATTAATACGTAATATAATTGTTACATTTAAAAATAAATACTCCCTCCGTCCCATTTATGTGACACTTTTCGCATTTTGAGATTCGAACAAGTCTATTTTTTATCATAAGTTTTTCATTTTAACATTTTGGTTTATCACTAACTTATAATACTCTTTACGTAGTTTACAAATATATAATTTTATTTCAAAAAATTTAAAGATTTTCATATGCAAATTGCATATTAGGTCAAAATTAAACTATTTTGACCCTCGAAAAATAAAAAGTGTCACGTAAAATAGAATAGAAGAAGTACAATGCATGACTAATTAGCTTCTAATCTCATCATTAACTCTATTAATGATTGTTTTACAAGAGAGAATGGGAACCTGCTGGGCCGGTAATTCATCGATAGATTCCTTGAGAATTCCTGTCAATGCATATGTAAAAATTAAAATCAAAATAAAAAGCACTGATTTACACTGAATTTATTAAATTATCGGCTTAAAATTACATATAGATATATAAAATATAAATAAATCAACGTATATTTATACGACAATATATACTCTTTATGCTTCGTCAATCTAAAATCATAGTATTTCAGGTTTAAATTCCAACGAAGGCCAAGCGTGTATCAAACTCAACCTATTCTCTTTAACCTATAGTCTTATTGGTAAAAGTAAATTATTTCAAAATCTTTTTACGTGACTTGTTATAATATCGTGTCACGATAAGTTTGGATTAATTTTTATATATATATATATATATATATATATATAATATATATATATATATATATATATATATATATATATTAGACTAATTATTTGACGCTTTATTTTTCTTTGAAACTCATCAATCTAGATGATTCTAGATTCATGATCTTCATTTAAACAATCGTAAAAAAAAGAGGAACAAAATAAAGCTGGAGGCCGGAGGACAGAAAAAAGAGTCGAGCTGATCAAGGAGAAGTAAAATTAATTAAGATTTGATAAAAAAGAAATAAGGCTATGAATATCATGATCAATCACGATTTTAAAAAAAATCTTTCTAAATCATCACTTCGTGTCAACAAAGCCTAGTTAATTCAAAGATCCAAAATATGGTGATTGAACATGTTGTCCGATTTTATATTTATTGTGAACAAAGGTAATTAATAAATAAATACCTCGTAAAAATTAGTCAAATACATGCAAACTGAGTTTATATATATATATATATATATATATATATATATATATATATATATATGTAATTTCAAAAAATGCTTTTGATAAATATATGTATAGTTGCTATATATATATATATGAATTAACTTAATGAAAACTTACTTGATGATGAGGCAGTTGAAATGATAGTAGCAAAGATGAACAATAGAAGAAGATAGAAACCAATTTTTTGCACCATTTTTTTTTTCAATGATCAATTAATTTTAGCAAAATAAAAGTTTTTAGAAGACTTGAGTTGGGGTGATTTAATTATATAGAAGTTATAAAAACAATTTAATACAAGAAAAAAATTAAAAATTTGAGTAGACTTTTTTACCCACTTGCCTAAATTAATTTTGTTTCATAGTTGTGACATTTTCGAATATTTAGACAGCTAATGGCACCACTAATTAACATGTTTCTCAATTTATATATATACCTACTTTATTTTTTTATTTTTTAAAAAATAATAACATATTCGGTATAATTTTACAAGTGATTTGAAAAGAATAGTACATGTACGGTCCAACTCCCATTTTATAAAGCTAGAGATAGTTTGTTTATGATAGATTCTCACCAGGGGCGGAGCCACCTTGGTACAAGAGGTTCATCCGAACCCCATTCGATCGAAAATTATACTTTATACATGGTTTAAATAATATTTTATGTATATATAGTAAATGCCGAATCTTCTTCAACTACTCCATGTGTCTAACTCTATGAATTTTGAACCCCTTTATTGAAAATCCTAATTTCGCTATTAATTATCGCTCAATCAAAACTTAATACCATACAATACCAAATATCATGTAATAAAAATGAAGTAGAATAATATGTTTGCAAATGTAAATAATTTAATTATGAGTTTGATACATATTTCATCTTCAAAATTAAGAGTAATTGATTTATATCAAAATCAAATTCATACGTCAAACTTCTAATTTGGCCCTTGCACACTACACGTGTATAAAAAATTATGTATACCAACTTTATCATGTCTAAGTTTAGTATTTGCTTGTGTAAGTAAATTTTAGACATAAAAAACTCATCCGCACTCGATATTTATATCAAATTAATGCACTACGTAATTTAATGAAATAAAACACATATAAATTAATTATGATTAAGTAAAATAAACGATTAATTTAAACACATCGTATGCATTTGTTATGTATTATGTATATAATTATTTTATTATTAATTTCAGCTTGATAAGTATATAGTTATAATTTTCACTTGCCGTTTGTCAATACTAACCATCGTTAAAATTATTTGGAAATACTATTTTCTTTTATTTTTCACCCTTACAAAATTATATTCATAAAATAATAATATAGTACAAAAATTACAAATTAAAAGGAATTGAACCAAAAAAAAACAACCTTCATAACCGAATTTTTATTACATGCATGAAAAAGAGATAAACAATGAGAAAACAAGAGACACCAAAGTAATTCCTCGAATCGTCTGATATGCAGACTAAATTATTTTTTTAAGAACTGGGATGAAATAATCACATATTTGATGGGACAAGGGAAATATTCTAAAATAAATTTGAAATTATGTTTTTACTATGTTCATATAGTTAACGATATAAATTTATCTCAAGATATTTCATCTTATCCCGCATATCGAACGACTCATAAATGTTATTCAAGGTTTTGGTTTATGTTGATCATTTGCTCCAGCATTAGCATAGTCTAACACCAAATCTATTCTCCTTGCTATAGATAACTCTTCATCTGTTAGGTCTGATGCATCCTAAATTATATACAAGAAAGAAAAAAATTGAAAATTATAAATAAATTTTATCGAGATATAAAATAATTAAGTAATTAAAATTTATATTTTATATAATCGTGTTTAGGTAAAAGATATAATGATCGCATACTTGAACATAATATTATAATCGGCAAATAAGTATTGGGGTTGAAATCTCACTTTCTCCCAACAAGAAAACATATATTCCACTAGACTTTTACAAAAATGGAAATTTCGTCCAAAATTTATTCATCGAAAAATGAGTATATTATTTTGGAATACAATTTCAATTTGAATTTCAAAATTAAAAAGATCTCCCAAAAAAGTCGTTTTCACAATTTTTTTCACTTTAGAATACTTGCAAATATATATAGAGAGAGAGTTCGGAGCCTGAAGGGTATAAAATATAAATAAAAATTTCAAAATGGTATATAAAATTTTATATGAACCAAAACGGCAAATCGCTGGAACAACAGCGATTTACTCCACCGGAAAAAGCAAAATCGCTGCTACTGCAACGATTTTGCAAAATGTAATTTTTTAAAAAAACATTCAAATCATTGTTTTGCAAATCACATTTTTGCAAAATCGCTGCAGTAGCAGCGATTTTGCTTTTTCCGGTGAAGTAAATCGCTGTTGTTCCAGCGATTTTGCCGGTTTGGTTAATATAAAATTTTATATACCATTTTGGAATTTTTGTTAATATTTTATACACTTCAGGCTCGAAACTCTATCTATCTATCTATCTATCTATCTATCTATCTATATATATATATATATATATATGCAAGTATTCACGTTTAAATACTTCACACAAACAACTCTAATTTGTATTCACGTAATTTGTATTCACGTTCAAATACAAAAAACGTAAATATATATACATTTTTTTAATTTCATAAATTTTATATTCAAACGCTCGCTATAATTTAAATAATTTATCTCGCAAGATAGAGAGGGAGGGAACCTGGGATGGTAAATCAAAGTCAGAAGTTTCATCAATGGATTCCTTGAGAATTCCTGTAATTAGATAAACAATTATTAGATTAAATTATTAATTTGGTGTAAAATGCATAAAACATCCATATTGTGCAAATTCTTGATTGAAAAAATAGGTAAATTATTGCTTTTTTTTAGAAGTCAACAGAAAAATTAGTCATCAACAACTCATCTAAAAGACAACGAATTTTATGAGTTTAACTGAATTTATCATACTTTTGGCTCAAATTATATACATACATACACAAAAAAAATTACAAATGTAATAAGATAATTATCATTATAATTTCATCGATTTTAAATCTTAGATCCATATATATATATATATATTATATATATATAAAATACAAATTGATAATTGAGCATCATAAAATCTCGATTCAAATTCATATAAAGGAAAAATATTAAGTAATTCTTTCTATTTGTTTGAGTTATCGTGGATAAAAATATTCAAAAATTATAACAACTAAAAATAACATGTATTTCGTGAAATTAATCGATCACTCGAAAAAGAAACTAGATGAAAACTTACTTGATGATGAGGCAGTTGAAATGATAGTAGCAAAGATGAACAATAGAAGAAGATGGAAACCAATTTTTTGCACCATTTTTGTTTTTAATAAAATGAATTAATTTTAGCAAAACAAGACAAGTTTTCAGAAGTTTTAAATGGTGTGATTTAATTAAATAGAAGTTATAAATATAATTTAATAACTAAAAGTCAACTTCTAGTTCCTTTTCATTAGATAAGAAATCACCTCCCAACAACCACAATATATTGCAAAAATATATATATATAAAATTTTAGTAGACTTTTTTCCCCACTTCCCTAAATTATTATTTTTTATCACATAGTCAGTATGACATTTTTATAATATTTAGACAGCTTCTTCAACAAACTGGCACCACTAATTAATTACATGTTGTTAATTATTCATAATGGTGGCAATGAAGAAAAAAAATATGTTGTTGAAATGTAATATTACTAATGGTAAAATTAGGTTATTAATTCATAAATTTTAAATTCTCGATTCACGTTTAATTTTGGTTCATGCGATAATATTATTGGTGGGAAGAACAAAAGGCTAATTTTAGCAGCTTAGTGTATAAAACATCCGTATTAACATAATTCAGAAAAGGATCGTATCTCAAAAAGTGTAATCAATCTGGTAAGTTGTCTATCCTAATACAAATATTGATAACTGTTTTCATAATTTGAATACGGAATTTATAAGTTACATAAATCAACTTTATTTTTTTATATTAAACTCGATTTTATATCATTTTCCAAAATTTGAGTTGAAATAAACTAAAATATCTCTTTGTAGTTTGTTTGCTTCTTCCTTAATCCTTATCAAGTACATTCTCCAAAGTTTTAATATCTTTTTCAAGTAGGTCATCAAGAGAATTGTAAATTAAATTGACATTATAATCTAACTCTATCCCAAAATTATTTTATGAGTATTTTTAAATACTAATTCAAGTCAAAACCATCAAATGCAAGAAGCCAAGAACTATAATTTATTAATTAAAAAAAAATTGTTTAAGCAATTAAATTCATAATTTTTTACTTCAAACTCGAGATATAACATTTTAAAAATAGCTTTAAAAAGTAATTCAAGAGAAATAATGACTATAACTACTTCAATAAACTGTGAAATTTTTACCATTCCATAATGAAATATTTACAATTTAAATAGCATCTGAAGTCCTAGTAACCTTCTCTATAGTATATATTTTATGTATTTTTGATATTAGACACACTTTTAAATATAAATACATAGAAAATAGGCGAGCGAGAGAGTTAGTGTATCTCATGTGAATCACACTTGCATATTGTGTATTCGGAACAAATTTCATTTAAGTTGACTCACATGTATCCGAAATACATGTATCAGGCCAAGTAAATAAGGAAAATTGGCAAACTAATAAATCAAATTAAATGCTATAACCACATTTTGATTTAATTACGCCCTGTAGCAAACTGTTTGTCAGTCACCTCTCTCCCTCAAACTCTCGCTTGCCACTCCTTCTCTCTCGCTCCATCTCTCGCTCGCTTCCTCTCACATTTATACAAAACACAAGTGTATAAAATGTGTTTCTGTTTGTATAAAGCGAGAAAAAATTATATATATACATATAAAAATTGTATATATACCTATATTTTCGTTCCCCTCTCTCCCCTCTCCTAGATCTCGATCGTCACTCTCCCAGATCTCGCTCGCTACCCTCGCTTCTATTGCGTATACAAACAGAAATTAAATGTATAAACCACGAGTCTGTTTGTATAAAGCGAGAGAAAATTGTATATACACTTGCAAATACAAATATCTTTGTCCTATACACTTATAATTATACAATACGAATATTTTCTTATCCAATTTTCTTTTTTCTCTCTCTTCACCGTTTTATACATACACAAATTATACACTTGATTTGTATACAACTGTTTTCTTTTGTATATGTATAGCGAATTATACAAATAGTTTCTCTGTATATGCATAGCGAATAATACATATTTACGCTTGATATGAAGCACAATTATGAAAACTTTGCTATAACATACCAATATGAATTTTGTATTTGCTATGTGTGAAAGTTGCTCAAACCAATGGGATTTACGTTGTTCTCTCTACAAATTTTTCCTATAGACCTACTAGAACTTGGGCCTATTTTTGGTCCAAACTCATAAATGGGCCAATCGGGTTGAATCAGTCCAGTTGCCAAATTGGATTATGTCGTTAATTACAAGGTTACAAATACAAGAACGAATTTCATCCAAAAAAATGATGAAAATAGATTTACAAAAGCTTTAAATTTGTTAACTGGGCTTCAAATTTCTTGGTAGAAAAATGGATTTTACGTTAAAGATATCATGTTTGTCAGTTAGTTTACCCAAATTTACACAAATTTCTCGGATTGGTTCGTTTTCTGCGATACCCAATTTGAGAAATTTGTCTAACAATGTCATTTTGGGATCTCCGTTATCACGACGAGTAAGTTGTTTATTTGATTTGTTTCCAATACTTTATATGATAGTGTTTCATAATTCTTCAATTTTGTTGTTGTTTTTATGCTTTCTCGATCCCATTTAGGAAAAAATAAATAATCTATATTAACCTGATTTTAAGCTTTAAAGGTTGAATTACTGTAGAAAATGATACAGCTGTTTGTGTTTTCTGGGAGGCGGAGCTAGTATTATGAGTTCGGAGTTCTAGGAATACGGTAGCTTGTAGTGTTCTAGATAAATTTTAAGTATATATATATATATTAAGGTTTTGCGGAATTTGTAAGCAGAAGTGTAGCTCCGCCCCCTGGAAGAACATAGATGGAGCTAGGATTATGAGTTCGGAGTTATAGAAAAAAAAACAGTTTGATGAATGTTACATTGAGTGAAACTTTTAAGTATAAATATGAGGTCTTGGGTAAAGCTACTAACTTCTGTTGAATCCGTAAGCAGAAGTGTAGCTTCACCGGGGGAGGACATAAAGATATATAGAGGTGGTCATGTATTTATTAGTGATTAGTGTTGCATATAAAGGATAATTATACCATAGTGAACACAGTGGCGCGGAGCTAGGAGTTTATACTAGGTATTCAAATCGTCACGATTTTCTATTCATTGCCACTAGTTGCACATTATATAAGGGGATTCAATTCTTTAACCTAGCTTTGTGATTGAGTGAATAGAGCTTTCTAGTACTGGTGGGAGGCTGCAGATCAATGAATAGGGCAAAAACTCTGTGGTTACAGATGTTTCTATCTAAATATCGAGCAATATCAGCTTGCATACGCCTCTTTGGGTTTCATCATTTGCTTCAAGATTCGAATGGTGAAGAGCTTCTTTAAACATTGGACAGATTGTGTAAAAGATTTCAAAGGAAAACTAAGCCACAATGATTTGTTAAATTAGGAGAAACCCGAGCCACCCTTTGAATCAATACGTAACATGACCATCTCGTGCAGGGAAAAATTTGTCTAGTACAGAACATGTGTTAAGACTAGATGTAACATAATAGTGCATGTATTAGTGTCTCTACCTGGGGTGAATGTGTCGTACATGTTATACGGAGCAACTATAAAGTATTACATTGTCTTCATGTATGCTTCCAACTTCATTTCTTACGTAGAAGCAAATCATAGGGATTTGCATCTCTTTGCATTTTGCAAATGATTTATAAATGTGTGTCAACTCTGCAGGCAATGCCAAATGCTGTTGGTGATGCTCACAAACATATAAGCAGTCTTGAATCTCTGTTTTGCTATGATAAATCTGTACCGGAAGAAAGAATTGAGAAGCCAATTGGATTGTCCTTGGCCAGGAAGAATATTGGAGACAATCCTCATTGTCCCGAGTGTGAAGCTAAAGGCGCTGTCCTTTGTGCCACCTGCTCCGGTTCGGGCCTATATGTTGATTCTATAATGGAAAGTCAAGGGATAATCGTCAAAGTTAGATGCTTAGGTAAGTTCTTTTCTTCTTCCATTCCCTTCACCTTCAAATCTTCCTCGATCTTGTTGACAAAGATCTGGAAACGGTCAGATATTTTACTCTTCGACTTTGACCTTGCAGGTTGTGGGGGTTCTGGTAACATGATGTGTTCAGATTGTGGAGGACGAGGTCATCTTGGACTTGCTTGATCTATCGGTTTGATCTTTTGTCAGGTAACATGAAAAACGCAGAGTTTGTTACACATTCAAGAACAGCTGAATCAAACTTAACTTTGTGTATCAGTTAATTGTTTTTGCGGAGAAATAACGTTATCAGTTAGATACCGCGAAATTTCCTTTTAAGTATATCCGTTTTTGTTCTTGATTCTGTTGAACACCAAAGAATGTAGTATATCTGAATGGATGTAAAACAATTTAGAGTTTTCAAGGGTATAGTTTGCCTGAAACAGGCCACATTAATATCCATGCACTTTCTTTGTTAGATTGAGAATGAACATGGTTCACATTTGAGTTTGCTGTCAACTGTGACTTGAAGATTCAATACTTGGCTGAATGAATACAGGGGCGGAGCCAACGTTATGGTTACAAGTTCCGCAATATCCATTAGCTTTGGCTCAAACCTCGTATTTGTGTTTTTCATATAATATGTATAAATAATCTATCCAGAACCCAACAAACCAAATGGTTTGTGGTCCAGAGTGCAGATAAACTAAAAGTTCTATTTCTGCCTCTGAGTAACAAACAACATGTCTAATGTAATTCCATAAGTCGGGATCTTAGAAGGGTAGGGTGTATACAAATTTTATGCCGAACCTATATGGGATTGAGAGATTGTTTTCGATAGATCCTAGTTCTTTCCAATGAGAAGATGTTCACGATGAATCTATAGATCCCTTGAACCAAACACTTCCCTCTACGAGATCCCTCAACTTCGTGTCTTGTCAAACCTTTCCTACTAATATCATAACTGAAATGAGTGAATATATCGCTCTTCACTTTAGTAACAAATATAAACTTCCCATGACAAAATAGATGAGGAGTTGTATCTTTAATGATTGTAGATCCAATGAATTACTTATATGTTTCATATAGGTAACCAAAAATTTTGACAAAATAGAAACAAAATTACTTTGATTTGGTTTAATTTGTATATTTAACAATTTGAAAAAATAATTTGGTTTCAATTTGGACAAAATCTATCAATCATGTATTACTTTTTGTCCATATGATACGAGTTGAAGCTTGTGATCGTAACAAAAACAAACGCAATCTGGAGATCATACAGCTTTCTAGTCATTTTGCTCCGTAAATCATTGGTCAACAATATTTTCGCCAGACTTACCAACAGCATATATCAGAAAGGAGCACCTAAGAAAACACATAATCTGGGATACATTCAAATCGTTGATCAATTTGTCACTATTAATACATTTCCTAGTCGCGGTCAGCATCTTCCAGTTCTTCATCCTCGGGTACACCACGAAGATAGAGGACATTGTTACATCTGCAAATGCAAAACAAACAAGGTTAATACACGGTTTTTCATTGAGGAGCAGCTACTTCAACCTAGTGATTACATGATGCAATCAATTAAAAACATATAAACACGTAAATGTGTAAAAAGAAATTGAAAATCCCAAGCGAAAAATGAAGATGATGCAACTTTCTATGGTCAAACTTGGTTATTCAGCCATTCTCTAGAAGGAAGATGCAAGTGATCCATCCAATTAGAGAATGGTATTGCAAGGAAGTTGGAGCATGAAATCAAGTTCGTGGGTAAGGATTGAATTAGCTTGCAACAAGAGACTTTAAAATTGCGATGAATTATACACTTAAGTGCTGGTCGAATATTAACAATTTATGGTTGAGACGTCCAACACATAGAAAGATGCAGGGCAAAGAAAAGTTTCCATCCTCCCACTCCGAAAATGAACCAAATTTGGGGGAAAATTAACAGAGAATGTCAAACAATGGAAGAATCAATGAGAGATTCATTTCAACCAGACGTGTCTCTTCAGCTTTTTATGCCTACTGCTTGATGCAGGCAGAAAGGAGAGGGAGGGGGAGGAGGGGATATGATGACTATGTCTTTAAAATACTAACTACCATTGTGTGAGTATGCACCTGATTTCAAATACAGTCCAAATATCAAGATCAAAGGATGAAGCAATGAAGGTACCTAATCAGGATCTCTCCGAGAGAGCCAGAGCTTACTCCATCAGTGAATTCTTCTGCATTTGCAAGCTGCAAAGAAGAAACATGATTACAGAAAATTACACACAAATAGGCACAGATCCAGAATCTTTAGAAAAAGCACGTTACTGGGAGCTCAGGTACTTCTTCAGACGATGAATGTAAAATGTGGAAGGGACATAAGACAAGTGCAGTATGCCTACAAGGAACATACATGAAACAGTTCATGAGCTTTGCATCTATTAGTTTTGAGATCTATCTCATATTGTATTTTTCCATTTGTCTTCTACTTTAATACTGATCATCTACATCATTGCAGAAAAACTTGATGCAACTTTTTATAGACATCTGATTTACTGAACACAGTCCCTCCCCATTGCCCATCCACAAATAGAAAAGAAAAGAGGCAAATGTCCCAAACTATTGCAAAGTTGACACGAATTCTCCTAACAGAGTTGGATGTTCGGAAAAAATCTTTTGCGAACTGTTTGAAAAAGGAAATCCTTAATACAATATAATTAATGCCGTGCTCTAGATAGCTATTCACGCAACTGATTTGTAGCAGTGAATGGTTCATAACAAAGAGTTAAGCATATCACAAGTATATACATCCACTTGATGATGGTTCTTTCAGACAATTTGATTATACAGACAAAAACTCAAATTAACCGTAGTACCTGCAAGTTCATATATGAATCCACAGAGACCAGATACCCTTCAAAGAGAAAAGAGAAAAAAAGACTTGGTTAAATGTCTGTGCAGCTCGTTCTCAAAAACCTTAATGAATAACATAGTGTGAGAAATCAGCGAGTCTCAAAAGCTAAGTACCTTTGTACTCTAATCCCCACTTCAGCTTTACCATCACAGGCTTTCCAGTCAAATTGTTCAAAAAAGGCTTCGGATTAACTGGTACTGTCTGCAATGACACAATATATTAGAGGCTTATCAGAACTCAACATTTCTAAACATAGTGTGATATTCTACTTTTATGTCCATCCACACATCATGAGTAAATGGTACAACACCATGATGATTAATATAGCCAAAAAAAGCTTCAGTAACACACTTTGTACATCACACGCCTGGAATTCTTTAGAATAATCACAGCAACCAAACTTATATAATTGATGCACCGATACTACATCTACTCTCCATGTCTCAATTTACTTGGAAATTCAGCTTAGAGAAATTGACAAACTTTCTAATCCAGCTCACAATAATTCAAACTCATTCATTCCAAAATAGAATTTAGACACTTAAAAACAACCAGAAACTAGAAAGTACTTTGCTAATATCAAATTGATGAAAAAAAGGTACTTCAATGAGCATCGTTATATAAGCTTAATATGAATCTCCCGAAGTAAAATGCTAAACATCATCGAACAAGATCGTCAAATATCGAAGACTCACAAGACACATTGCAAACTTATCTTTCATAACAACATTAAGAAGTCCTAATTGCGCAAATTGATGGAAAAAAGGTTCTTCAATGAGTATTGGTTATATAAGCTTAATATGAATCTCCAGAAGGAAAATGCTAAACATCATCGAACAAGAGCGTCAACTATCGAAGACGCACAACACATGTCGCAAATTTATCTTCCATAGCAACAGTAAAAAGTCCAAATGCAATTATTCAGCAGCATAGATAAACATTTTCGTAATAATCTAAATATAGCAGTTAGCACCCAAAAACCGCTCAGAAATAGTTTGTGTAATTGCAGTACAGTAACTTGTCAACAGCAAACAACAGTTAGCAGCACAATTGAAAACAGCCGATGATAAAAGAAGACGAAGAACAACAAATCAACAGCACAATAAGGAGACGAAGATGAAAGCGAGAGCAGTCATTTGAAGAATGAGATCGAATACTTACCGCCATTGAAGCTTTTCGAGGTTTAGGGTTTCTCAAAATGGCGAGAAAAAAACTCAATTCATGAAAATGGTGAACTCTATATATATGGGGCTTATAAACCTTAATGGGCTAAAAGCCCAAATAAATGGGCCTAGCTCCCATAATGGGAACATATTAGCCCATGTCCTAAGTTGATAGTAAAATTTTGCATTATTCATTTCGAGATAATTTCAGATATCAGATATAAGCGATTGAAGTTATTAAAACTCGTATCTAAAGTTAAATATCCAAAATTTTCCGATGACGTACATTATTATATTTTATACATACAGATATATTTACATGAAATTCAGCTACATATAGAAAAATAGGGTATGATCGAAATCTACTTTTGATAGAAGATAGAGTAATATCTTCTCGCAATGTATTAGGACAAATCAAAATTCTAAAAAGTTTCTTAAACTTATTTACAGATAAACTACATTGTATAAATCAGGAGCAAGTAGTATAAATTGAAATAACAACAATAATAATAGTATAATTTAGCGTAATTCAGAAATGAATTTCAGAGAGAGTAAAGATTAAGTAATAAATCATTTTATGAAATGTTTTATACTCGAAAGAAATAAAGAAAGTGAAGAAATCATCACAAAATACGATATAAGCATGACAAAATAGAATTAATGATTTATTTATTTTGGCTAATAAAAAAGGAAAATAAAGTTATAAAAAGAGAAAGTGACAACTATGGAAGAAAATTTTGAGCTCTAAAACTCGAAAAAACAGAAGAAAAATCGACATCAATTGATCCAGTGAACGACTGAAATCTTCAATTTCTCTGCAGAAATGAGGTATCTATTTGAATCAATTTCAGTAATCTGCAATTTTTTTGCTCTTTCTGAGTTGTATTTTGTGAAAATTTTGAAAAAAAATAGTAATATGTGCAGTCGTCAACCGGAAGTACTTTGGGCTCAACGATCGGAGAAAGTTTACTTGACTATATCATTGCCTGATGCTAAAGATGTATCGTTGAAGTGTGACGCAGATGGTGTTTTTAATTTCTCTGCTATTGGTGTCAATGGCGATTCATTCTCCGTCACTCTCCAGCTTTACGGGAATGTTATTCCTGAGGTGTTTTTCTTACTGTTTTCTGTAAAGTTTTGTTTTTTCTTTCTGGGTTTTCGTTTTATTTTGTTGGTTGTGGTAAATTTGTTGAGTTTGATGAAATGGGTTGATGGTAGGTTTATGTTTAAATCAGTGTTTGCAGGGATTTGTATGTAAGTGAAAAATGTACAGATATTAGAGAAATCCTAAATTATTGAAAAAGGGTACAAAAAAATGTAGCAATTGTGTTGAGTATGATGAACAGGGTTGTTGGTATGTTTATATTAGGTGTTTGTCTAGCAATTTGTATATGATTAGAAAGTGTGGATAATCCCAAATTATTGAGTAAGGGCTGTCTGGCTAAGTTGCTTGTAGACTCTTCGCTTTTGGTACCGCACGTGCGTCGACACGATGTGGATTTGGATGTGGGATTGGTGCCCGATTTGGTTGACCAATTTTGGATACTTTGACCAACATCAATGGGGAAACTCTGGATAGTTTTGATTATATTAGTACTTAAGCTAAAAGCTAAGGTGAAATTCAAGAAAATGGAATACCTTTTATATAGAAATTTCTATATCACTCACTTTCCTTTAATCTCCTTTGAGGATTCTCCTCAAGTTCTCCACATAATATCTCATAATTTGGGTTTTATACTCTACTTTTAAATCTTGTAATTCTTTTAGGCGAGTCCCCGTATCCGTATCCATACATGGATCCATATCTTCAAATCTTAAAAATTATGTCATGAAGGATCCGATCTCTAGATCCGCACCCAAATCAGACACCCGCACCCGAGTCCGAACAACTTAGCTATCCCGTGCACTAAGCTCTCGCTATGGGGTGGGGTTTGAGAAAGGGCTGGACCTCGTCAGGTCTTACATCTGTGCAGCCTTGCATTGCATTTTTGCATGAAGTTGTTTCCGCAGCTTGAACCTGATGAGTACTTTTACTATTGCACCGCTGATCTCTTCCTTCCGAAGTATGGGGAAAGGAGGAGATAATAGTCTACCATATGGAAGTAAGGGGGGTATGGCTCAACTTTCTTCCCTTCCCCTCAATCTTGTAGTGAGGTTTCAACGAGCTCATTGTACGCGTTTAACTAAAAGTATATCTACCTTTTATCCCGAATTACCTATTATTCTCGGTCCCATTGATGGGGAATGTTATTGAGTATTGAAATAAGATGGTACAAATAGATTGGGACAGATATTAAGGATTCATATAGCTGACTATAACTAGTTTGGGATTGAGATGTTGTTTTGCTGAAAAAGGTTGTAGTAGTTTCAAATTAGGATGCCTGGTTTATTGCTGTGGTCCTAATGGGTTTCACAAAGTCAGCATATGGCTCAGTCAATCACAGCTGTTGTAACACCTTTTTGCAATGGTTCATGACCAGAGGTGGATCTACATCAAGATAGATCTAACCTCTGCCTTGGGCTTGGACTACATAAATGGATATAGAAATTTCATACTTTTGGGAAGTGTATAAGACCGTAAACACATTGGCATATGTTTTGACTTCAAGTTGTCTTTGCTTGTATTTCTTATTCTTCTAGAGTTTGGTAAATGTAAATAGCTGTGTTTTGCACTGGATATTTCTTCCTTTTACAATATGGTTTCAAGGTTAGAAAATCGTCATGGTTGATGTCATAGAGTGCTTTCTGGTGCAGCGGTGTAAAACTAATATTGGGTCGAGAATTATCCTCTGCTCAATCCAAAAGGAGCAAAGAGGCTGGTGGCCAAGAATATTGAAGTCTGAAGAGAAGCCCGCTCCATACCTCAAGGTCGATTGGAACAAATGGTGTGATGAAGATGATGAAGAATATTGTGAGTTGGCTGCATATCACTTGCTTCATTAAAATTAAATTAATGTTATGCCATCTTTCCATTTATTCGAGAGGGAAAAGAGAACTAGAGATCTTAGGTATTTTAATGAATCCTAATGCTGGTAAGCCTTCGGCCAATCTTACTATTGTTTTTCCGTTCAATCTTCAATTTGTAATTCAATACCATCCCCATCCTTCCTCTTTTATTTTCTTATGCTTTGGAATAGGAGCAAAGTGACAGATGAAATATTAACAGTACTTTTAGTTTTTTCTTTAATGGTTTTTGTTTTTGTTTTCGGTGCGGAATGTATCATTTGATTGATCAAAATGCAACTTTTAGTAATCTGACTGGGGGTTGAGTTTATGAAGTCTAACAGTCTCTAATCAAACTTTCCTAGCCTGACTAAAGGAGTAGTAAGTTTGAAACTTGATGGATAATGGACCTGTCCCTCTACCCTTCTCCACTTAACTACCAACTTGAT
Organism: Solanum peruvianum; assembly: GCA_027705065.1. Lineage (NCBI taxonomy): Eukaryota > Viridiplantae > Streptophyta > Magnoliopsida > Solanales > Solanaceae > Solanum > Solanum peruvianum. Next base: position 63,733,533 of record JAKWJD010001764.1, on the reverse strand, counting down.
GGATAATGGACCTGCCCCTCTACCCTTCTCCACTTAAATACCATGATTCTACGTACATCAATATTTCAACACGTGATGTGGGCCTAACCTGCACATTGCGCATTTTGCTCTTACCACTAGACCAAACCCCGGGGGGACCTAGTTTGCCTAAAATTTTAGTTTTACAATTGATGCAATGTGAAGATAATGTGCTCCAAAATTAGGCATGCTGGTTTGCGTTTTGTAATTCCCAAGCCTTCAAATTGATCCAGTTCTAAATATCCTTTCATCACTTCCCTCCCTATTATTTCTCGGACCATAGTGATAATCAAATTCTGTCAAGTTAGTTGTCTTTTACGGCTCTGCATCAATAACGATGAACACTGAACGTTATAACGTTATTTGTTGTATCCTGATATTCTAATAAAGCTAACTCCAGTTTTTTTGTTCCATGCAGCGGACTCTGATGATGGGGGTGTTGCGGTAATGCCTAACCTGATTTGTTTAATATTATATGCAACATAATGTTCAATTACTTTGATCATAGTTATTTAACTTGAATATATCTTTCTTTCAGTATACTGGAGATGACGACGAGAGCAGCGATGATGGAGGAATGCTCTGTGAGTTGTTTCCTATCTGATTGGACTAGTTTACATGCATCTTTAATTTGTTGTACACATCAGAGACAATGCTATGTTTTTCTGTGCTCTCCTTGCAATTCATCAGTATGCATCTGCTCTCAAATAGTCAAATACTTATCCAGCCGTCATTTCCTTTAAGAGAGGAATAGAACCAACTTATTGCTTCTCATTTTCTTGCTTATGTGAACAATTTTTTATACTCGATTGACAGTGAAGAGACAAGAACTTAGAGAGATTGGAAGAAAGGGAGAGAAAGGAGAGGCACGAGTGTAGGAGGATAACATTCAGAGCTTAGATAAACTATAAGGAGAGAAACGGAGGAGGAGAATACGAGAATGGGAGGGACAAGGACAAGTTACTAAACAAAGGCTTAAACTTTTGTTTATTTCAACTGGGACACCTCACTTAGTGAAACTTTTTGTAATGCCAAAAGACATCTTAGAAGCGAGAATTAAATGAACATTCGATAAGTACATTGAATTCTCATAACACACATTAGCTTTAATCATAGTCTCTCCCAGTGTGTAACTTAGTGGCCCCCTATAACTCTTTTCTTCTCTGCTAGTGTTCCTTCTCATCGATACACCAATATCTGCCTGACGTTTTCTTTCTCTCTTCTAAGTTACCAAATCGACTTTTATTTAGCTGTTGATTTTCTCGTGTATTCTGATTATTTACTTGCGTAAAGGTAAATAAAAAGTCCATGTTTGCTTTGTCTTTTTGATACATCTATTTCAATGCCCTTAATTTAACCTATCCAACTTAGCCAGATAGAAACAAGTATTTATTAGGAGATGGAGTTCTCCCATTTGTGACACTAAATTTGTCTCTAAATTGCAGATCTTCCAGACCTGGAAAAGGCAAGGGGAAATTAAAACCAGCTGCTGAAAACTTTGAAAGAGGCTGATGATCATCAGAGATGTTTAGAGTTTAGTCTTTTAGGAAGCAAAATATAATGACTTTCTTGCTTAAGTATTCAGATGTATAGAGGTATTTGAAAGACTGGTTTTTAAGTCATGTGTTAAATCTTGTTTCACCTTATCGGGCTCGGTAAGGAGTCACTTTTGTTAGAGAGTGTTTTACCTCTCAATATGGGATTTTCCGGCACGATTTTGGATTTATAAGTGGTTCACTTTTTGCTTTTTCATGGGCATGTGTTTGGTTATTATGGCTTTGGAAATGAGATTGTTAACCAAAAATATTTTCAGCTTACCACAGTAATCTTAGTACATCATGTAATCTAGAGAAAATGTTCAAATTTGGCCCTATACTTTTGGAAATGTTGTGAAATTTACCTTTGATTTTGCTTTCAGGCTATTGATACCCTACCCTTGTTGTATTGTGATTCTATTGTATTTGCCTTGCCAACTACGACTGTTTACACCAAATCAATAAATAGATATACACATCCATTACATCGACTTCTAGGTTGAGGTTCAATTGTTCAACAACTGTCTTAACTAAAAAGTTATGTACCTATGTGTATTCAATAAGTGTTTCTTGTTTCAAACATAAAGGAAAACAAAAGATAATGATCTATATGGAACATGTACACCTTACAATTGAACTTAAAAAACAACTAATCAAAGCTTCAGGTTAGTCCATATATGACAATAATGAAGTTGAAATCAATTTCTATAGCTGTAGAAAGCCATATGCCAAGCAGTTGAGGATTTCAAGTCTAGAAGGAACCATGAAGAAGATTACCCCTCTCACGTTCGCTTTAATTCAACTGGAAACATACAATAACTTTGTTTTCATTTGTCTCGAAAGCAAGTCATACTGGAAATGCTTACAGTAACCGAAAGGAAACTACCAAAACTATATCCTCCACATAATTCCAAGGTTAAAACTATAAAAATGTACATACAAGGGAAAAAAACTTATCTAGAGAACTAGAGACGGCTAAGGCAATCACATGGGCACCCGGACAAGTGCTGCCAGCGGAGGCCTCCAGGGCAGTCTCCTGAACAAGGATGTTAACCAAGAACAAGGAGATGAACGGAGAATGACTAGCTAACATAAATTTCAATGACATAACGAACACTATGCATCTACATATTCATCATTCGTCCATGAAACTGGATGTTAGAAGGGCGCGGAGCTTGTTCTGCGCAGCTGATACTTAGGCTCTGGAAGTGGAACACTCGGTAACACCTGCTCTATCTCCTGCACGTAGAACGATATGAACATTATAATCTGTGAAAGACAGATGAGAAACACAAGAAATGGACGTGACAGAGTTGTCTTAGATTCTCGCTAATTTTGGGAAGACAACAGATCATCTTGCTATTTGAACAATAAATATGACATATATAAAAGACACATCTGAGAAGGCATTCCAAGATTTAACTTGCAAAAGAAATTCCATAAATTCTTAATTCACGTGATCACAAGCATTCTTAAGGTCCAACTGGAATAAGTTCCTCAGACTCTTTCTTCTAAAGTAAACACTTCATTTTCCACCAAAACTGCATCCAATGTCTGTCTTTCTTCCACTAATGGATATTGAGATGTAGAGATACATATCTCATTAATGCTTCCTGTCATACTAATTGCCCTGTAATCTTTGATGCTCTTACCCCCCCCTCTTTATGTTAAGGCTTGCTTTCAAACTCTACAATTTCTTGAAATTCCGCAATGATCTTCAATCTTTACAACAATGCAACAAAAAGTATTGTGATTTTGTGAATTCATCCGATACAAGGGCTTTGCATCCCTGCTGCTTCCCTCATCTCCTCTTCTCCTATAGATCTCTCCAACCACTCCCTTATTCCCCCTCCAGTTTGAATAATCCCTTCCCCCTCAACTTCTCTACCATGTACAAATCTTTGTAAAAAATCTCACAACTGCCTCTCATTTCCTCCTTCCCCTTCATCACTGATTCATTGACTTCTATACTTTGAGGGTGGGTGTCGGTCAGTTTGATTTGGTTTCGGAAGTTTGACTTCAGGTTCACGTAAACATAAATTTACTAAGATATTGTCGGATCAGTTACAAGGAGTTTAATAACATTTAAGTTAAGTTAGCTACTTCGGAAATCAAATAGACAAAAGGAAAATGTAAAAGAAAAGCAAAAGTAAAAATAGACTCAACGACTAAGCACTCTCTTGTTCAGTTATGCAGTGTAGACTGTTTCAGGGCTCATTGATTTATCAAAAAGGAAAGAGATAGATCTAAAGCTCTTACACTCTCAACATAATGAGCACTGAATGACGGAGAGGAAGACTGCACTAGGTGAATGGTAAGGGCGGCCACTGGGCCGGTGGCAGAGGCGTAAAACAGTAGCAACAGTAGAATGAACCATAGTGAAACAAGACATAGTAAAAAACCACGGGAAGGGATGTGGGAGACAGTGAGAAAAAGGGAAGGGGTTCGAGCTTCTTCAATCTTCCGAGTGAAAATTTGGTTTTGGGCCAAGGCGAAGCTAAGGGGACCAGAAGCTCTTTAAGAGCTTGACAGAAAAGTCGAACCCTTGAAGCCGATAACCAAATTGAAGGAGTTAAATTTGAAAAATTAATTGTGAACCAACCGAATAAATCTTCAACCAGGTTTTTTGGTTTTATGTCCACCCTTCCATACTCTATGAAATTCCTCTCCCTATTCGTTACCACTACCATGTGAAAAAACTTAATATTACCATTCCTCTCATTTAACCAAAATTAATCGTGAACCACCGAATAAATGTTCAACCAGGTTTTTTGGTTTTAGGTCCACCCCTCCATACTCTATGAAATTCCTCTTCCTATTCGTTACCAACTACCATGTGAAAAAACTTAGTATTACCATTCCTCTCATTTAACCACAATGCCTTCAAATACTGCTTCCAACCAGTCTCTTGTGAAATTGCCAACATAGCTATCTCTCGCTTGACCTCTTCCTTGCACTTCATTTCCTTAAGCTACCTTACCTCTTCCAATCCTCTATTCTCCTAACTCATTCATCAACTCTGTCGGCTTCATCTCTATCCTTCCAAAGACGACTTCAGAATAAAAACTCTCATAGAATAGAGAATGATACATTCAACTAATCTTTGACTCTACCTCCAAAGCTTGTAACCTTGAGCCAACCTGAAAGGAGAACACTTGCCAACAAAAAATGGAATAATATTTTACTTACCAGTAAAATACAATATTTGGTTTGTTGATAAGTCTGATATCTTATAGATCTACTAAAGGTTTGTTTTTTTCATTTGGAAACCCGAAGAGAGCAGATAATTCTAGGTCAACATCAGGATTGCTTCCTTGTTTTCAAATCTTTATCTGGAATAACTTGGTCAAGATTTTAAGATTCCAACAAAGAAAGAAGATGCATACTAGTTTTATTCTGATTCTTATGGATGGAACAGATACAACCTGGCCTTCACTTTCATGCGATGGCCATCCTTTTTTCTTAAACAAAGTCAAATCTCACAAAACATTCATTCCTCTTTGTTCCTAACCCCTTCAGTAATCCACAAACTGTTAAGATTAGTGTTAGAATGGTACTATGGTAGAGTTTAGAATACCTTGATGAGGTAAATATTTTTATTAATGTTGGGAGAAAACCACTAAAGGTAGACTTAAAAATACTATAAGAGTGAAGTTCTTAAGTTAAATACTATCCCACATTGGGACAAATATCATTTGTACTGTATTTGACACCTAATAGGTGTATCTTATACTGATTAGATGATTAACTACAACAATAAAAACCTAGTGTAACCCCCACAGAATGGGGTTGGACCTTGGGGGAGGATAGAGTGTACACAAACCTTTCCCCTACCTTGGAGATAGAGAGGTTGTATTCAATAGACCCTCAGATTAAGTCATAAATGTATCTCCTCTCTTCTCTTATTTCTCACGTGAACAAACTTGAATGTGGTTTATTTTTATATACAAACATTGCTACTGATTTCTTCCTTACCTCACCTTCTCCTATTTCGATGAACAAAGGGACACAAGAACTAAAGTAAAATTCCAGAGACTTCTTGATGGTCAACTATTATGCTATTTCCTTCTCCAATGTGAATCTACAGAAAATACCTTCTGCCATCAAAACTGACTGAAGGTGGTATCTTCCTTAAGGGTATTACAATTTTGCCACTATGAGAATTTCTGTGAAGTCGATAAAAGTAATGATCTATGTCCCTCAGATTCTACAGAATACTATTGCCCATGGCGGAGCCTCCAAAAATACACTATTTTTGGAGGATCCGACACACATCCATTGACATTTTTGAAGAGTCCAAGCAACATATGTAATGGTGAAGGACATGGCATGATAAGCAGTGAACTTTAAACATTAGATAGCCACTGCACCTATATGCAACTCAACCAGCAGAATGGCAATATAATAGTTTAAAGATTTTACAAAATGAAATGCAGTATACAAGGAATAAAGTTTTAAAACTAAAAGTAATTCAGTACTAGACCCTTGAAAGTCATTTTCTTTTCGTACAGAGTAGGGAAGACAAAACAAGACCTAAAATGAGAAAGAGAGACAGTTTCTTCTCATTTGCATAAATGATTGAAATCATTTATTTCTGACCTTACTAAATAATATTTACAATGAGAATAAAATAATCATTTTTCTCTCTCGTAAAGTACGCACTTAAGTGACTGCTTCTTCTCATTGCATAAATGATTAAACTCATTTTGTTTCTAACCTTACAAAAATATATCACTTTAACCATGATATATAATTTTGTTTCTTTTATTTTATGCAAGAAACATTCTTTCCGGAGTTAAATTCATCATAATGCAGCATTACAAAGATCATTATATGATAGGTTGTTCTGCGGAGAAGTGAAGAACCTAGATGACTCGACGATATACGTTTCAACAGTTTAACATAATGTCAGAAACGGTATTGAAAGTTCGTTATGATGAAATTGTGCTACATCTCTTTAAGATTTGATTCTCATGTGTTCTAGAATTGGAACTTCTTTACACACTTCAATGATGCCCACATCAGTGTAAGTAACACCATTAAGAATGCAAATGATACAAATTACCTGATACCGCACTCTTGAAGAACCACTAGAAGAATATGCAAATGACTACCATATTCCTGACAAGAAAGTAGCTATCAAAAAACATACCTTCTGTCTCTTGAGCCTTTCATTCTCTTCTTCGAGGCGTGAAACCTTGTTCTCCAGCTCATGGGTGTAAGCCTGTTGATAAAAAAGATAATATTTCAATAGCCACGGCGACGATATACCATATTCAAAACACCGCAACATATTTCAAAAGTCACCTGCTTCCTTGCTCGTGACCTCGCTGCAGATTCCCTGTTCTTAATCATCCTCTTTTGCCTCCTTTCAACAGTCTTCTCAACCACATCATCTGGTGCAACTCTTTTTCTTCCAAGTGTTTGTGTGTCCGATAATGTGCCCAACAGAGCTGTTGGGGACATTGTCATCTGAGATTCAGGATAAGCTCCATCTATTGTTGGGTTGGAAACAATAGTCAAAGGTTGTTGAACCGAATGGCTGGGCATAAAAACTGGAAGCATGTTCTGTTGTTGTTGTTGATGTTGTTGTGGCGGTAGGGGATGCATTGCCTGCATCTGATATTGTGACCATTGAGCTTGCTGTTGAGGCAATGCCATTGAATCAACCCCTAAAACTGACCCCGAACTTTTCTTCCCCGGAGTCGACTCAGCAACCACTCCAGCCTTAACCAAAAAATCCTCCAGTGTCATCTCACCAAGAGTAGGCTGCCTCTCCTGAGCTTTCCTATCGATTCTATCTCTCTTATGCCCCTGCTGAATATCCTGCCACACCTGATCAACTGTCTTCTTGCTCAGATCACTAGTCAGTGTGATACTCGATTGTCGATTCAAAGAACTCCCCGAAGCATCCTGACCATGCTGCAACACCCCGTAATCCGTTCCCCCCATTCCTTGACTAGCCTCCACAGTCCATACAGTCTTAAGAAGCTCATCAAGATTCATATTACTCAATGGTTTCCCCAAATCCCCCAATTGATTCTGAACCTCATCAAGAGTAAGGCTATATAATGATCCTTGCCTAGCCAAAGCATTTGTCTTTGGGTCTTGAGCATGAGCTTGAGCTTGAGCTTGAGCTTGAGTTACACCAATACTATTAACCCCAACCCCACCTCCACCTCCACCCCCACCACCCTGAGATCCCATCCCTTAAAATCAATTCAATTTTCACACACAAAACAAACTAAAGTTCTAATCTTTAATGTCTACATCCAAATAATTCATCACATCAAAACACATTTGTTCCTTCAGAACCCTATACACACAAATCAAACCCATTTCCCACTACCAGTAACAATCACAAAAAACCCCATCAACAGATTCAATTAAAAAAAACAAAATACCCAGATCAAATTGAATGGATTTAGGTAGAAAAAGAGGGAGAAAACAGTGTTACCTAGGAAAATGAAGAAATACCCAGAAAAGGTAAGAGTCAAATTAGCTTGCATGCAGCAAAATATGAGCCAACATTCATCATCAATGAGAGAACAAAAAACCCAGAAACCATGTATGCTCTTTGCTGCAAAAACCTGAGGCTCAATCTAATTCAGGAGAGAATAGAAGCAAAGACCCACATTCTATTCTCTCTAGAAAATAAAATATGTACACTCCCTATATAAAAATTACAAATTCAAGAAAACTTTCAAATTGTAATTATTAATTAATATTAAACAAATCTTAGCCCTTAGTTTTATATGCTAAGTATAATAATAATAGTATATGCCAAAGTATTTTATTTTTATAAAATGTTGTCTTTTTCATTTTTAACTTACATAATCATCCACAACAATATAATACCACAAAGTAAAGTCGAGAGAACATAATGTAAGCATTGTAATGATGGGATTGTTCTATCTGAATCAGAGGCACGTGTTCGAGTCATGGTATGAAGACGAATTTATTGAGATTGCCACCCTAACAAAGTAGAGTCACGAGAATAGAATGCAGCGTTGTAATGATGAAATTGTTTCATTTTAATTAAAGAATCGGGTTCGAGTCCTGACATGAAGAAAATTTTATTGAAAGCATCATCCCCACAGAGTAAAGTCGGAAGAACAAAATGTAGGCATTCCAGTGGTGGCCAATGGAAATATTTCATTCTTAACAAGAGGTTACGGGTTCAAGCCTAAACATTAAAAAAAAATTATTAGGATCGTCATCCTCAAATAGATTCTATAGTATGTGATTCGTATTTAGACGGAGCTTCAACGTGACTTACAAATACCAAATGATAAAAAAAAAAAGTTATTTTCGATAATTCATTCACTAAACTGAAAGAAATTTAAATAGTTATCATCCATATATATATATACTTTATAGATAATTAATGTATATCTTTTTATATTTAGCTAATAAATATAATTAAATACTTTTTATATGCATAAAAAAGATTAAGCTAAATATCATGGTATTTCAATGTACTGTATTTACTTACTTTAAATCATAAATTAATCTAATATAATAATTAGTGTATAGCTTAAGTGATTAAAGTACTGATCTACTATTTTTTTTTCCTTTTTAAGCTTTCACAAAAAGTCTGGATCAATTCAACTAAAAGAAAGTTACTCAAAAAGTTAAAAAGATATGTGAGGATCAAAATCTTAGTTTATTTTTTATTTATTAAATAAAAGACAGAAGTAAATCTATAAGATTCATTTCACTTGAGTATCCAACCTAGGACAAATAAAAAAGTTTTTAAAAAATACCCACTTTCATATATTTATCATTAGTTAATTAAAAGAACTAATATTTTTTTATACATTAAAAAAAAAAAAAAAACAAGACATAGGTGAGTTCCAACCAGGATGGTGATGGAGTGGTACTTTAGTAGTGGATTTGGGTACGAAATCAATATATGAGATTTTTCTAAAATAAATCTAAATTTAATTAAATTTTAATATAAATATCAAATATCGGAGCGTACAAAAAAGTAAAGGGGCCCATAAAATTCCCATATTTGGCACTTCAATTTTTTTACTATCTTTAAACTTTACAAAAACCTAGGCCACAGAGACCTGGTCTGTGCTGCTTTATCATCTTTTTAGACAAAGTTTATTTTATTTGTGAGAATATGTAATATGCTAATGTGACTTGGTAGTCACCATAAATGGTTGGAGTGTGCTTCTATTTTTTAATTAAAATAAAATAACCATCATATAGTATTCGATATCGACTCAATTAATTCAAATTCGTATTCGTATCGCCTTGTAGAAGAGAAAGTGTTTCTTAGCAAATATATAATATGAGTCAAAGTTATTTCTCTCTCCGTTTGAAAAGGAGGGATTCAGTTTAACTTAACATAGAGTTTTAAAAAAATAAAGAACGCTGTTGAATCTTGTGGTCTTAAATTAAAGTTATGTCAAAAGTACAAAATTGTCTTTTAATTTTATACATTAAACATGTCATGTGAAAAGTTAAAACTAAAATATTATCAGAAAAAGAAATAAGTCATTTTTTAAGCAGGCTAAAAAAGAAAGAAGGTAATTAATTTTTAAAAAACAAACGGAGTATTATTAAATTCTACCTTATTTGTAAATGAAATTGTAGGTTTGTCCTTGAAGCTCAAACTATTTACAATGGTATATATAATGTAATTTCTGAAAAAAGAATATAATGTATGTATAATTTTTATTTTATGAGATAAAACGATTGTTTGCGATAGAACTTCGATTAAAATAAATAAAATAGAGAGAATTGAAGGTATATTAGACTTTTTATTATAGTTCATAGTTTGGATATCATTTGGTGGTCCACTACAAATTGTTTGGGAAAAAAAGTTTAATTGCTTATTTTATCATTACCTAATATGGAAAGGATTTTAACTTGTTCATAAATATGTCACTTTTGAGTTTTGACCATTTCTAATTTGAATAGTACATCCACCATGTATAATAATATTATGGACATTTGTGATTTCAGAATTAGTTTATATTTGGACATTTGTACAAATTAGCACAAAGATTTATTTTATATAATATATTGGTACTAAATATGGACTTTCAAATATAAAAGATTGCCGACTAAATATTTATATTAATAGTACTTGATTTTTTAAAAAAAAATATTAATGCGACTCTTTATTTTGATTTGAAAAAATAGAGAAGAGGTATATGTATGAAACAAAACGCAAAAAAAAAATTGTGCAATAGGTATGAAGTACGAGACAAAACGTAAAGGGAAAATGGTCTGAAAAGTATTTTAATTTTGATCGCAATTGATATTCTGATACCAAATTTTATAGAGGATGCACTATTTGATAGTGTATTTTAAAGTATGTATATATGTCCTCACGTGGACACATTACTATTTATAATTATGTAATATTTTTAATGTCTATGTGAGCACATATATATCTTTAAGATGTACTATTAAATAATGTATGAGGTAAAAGGTCATTTTCAAAATTTGAGATCATTACAATAATTTTGATCAAATTTTAAATATATTTCAAATTTTTTCTCACACGTAAAAATTACATATAGTATAATATTTATCGTTAAGGAGTTACGTCAATTATATTGATTTATTAGCAAAGAGTTTTGGAATTAAAATTTCTTATTGCTAGTTTTAAAAGGTGGGTCTTGAATTTTGAATATTAAAATTGAGTTTAAATTAAGCAGGTGTTGTAGGAAAAATTTGAAAACATTGGTAGAAATTAAAATTGGTAGTACAAGCTTTAAAAAAAAACTATTTTCGGTTTCTAATATATATATATATATATATATTATATATATATATATATATATATATATATATAATATATATATAATATATAAAACTTTAGATATACATATTGAAGTTGAGTGCAACAAATATGAACTTAAAGTAAAATTATTTTTCAGAAAATTTCAGACATAAAGTTCACTATTTATATCGCTTATGTTTGAAGTTAATTTTAAAGTGGCTAAACGTTTTAAATAAATTATACATTGTGATTATTATAAAAGCGATGATCTCAAAATCAGTTACCTCCATATTGTATAGGAAATAAAACTAGTCCATCAAAACACAACTCACACCTTTTATTAAATCACTCTATTTCAGATATACTTGTTTGAAGTTGAGTGCTACAAACACGAACTTCACGCGAATTATTTTTCGAAAAAATTCAGAAATAAATCTTTGCTATTTATATCGCTTATGCTCGAAGATAATTATAAAGTGGTTAAACATTTTAAATAAATTATACATTGTGATTATTATGAAAGCGATGATTTCAAAATAAATTACCTCCACGTTATATGAGGGTGATAAAACCCCATAAAAACACAACTCACACCTTTTATTAAATTACTCTGTTTCAAACGTGTCTAAATTCAGCTCAACCATCTGATTTGACAACTCTAATTTTCTACGTAATTTACACAACAATAACATACAGAGTAATTTCATGTTACTTTTCTAATCAGTTCACATTAATTATATAATATCGATCATATACACATTATATATTTATCAACTATTTTTTATTTAGCTATTTAAATTTATTTTTGCTTTCTAAAAGTAGGGCATATAAACTAAAGAAGAATATTCTTTGTTGACATTCCGTTTGCAAATTCTTTTTTCACAAAACAAATATAGCCCACAAAACATATTGCAATAGTTTTCAGTGCCAAAAATAGAACATGTTACATAAGGAGACTAATTTATCCCTACTTCGTAAAAGCGTTAAAAAATTACTTATAAATTTACTTCATAAAGGCGTTATAAAATTATTTATAAATTAGGCTAATAAATTTTGGATAATAATAACTAGGTAGAAACAACTTGAATTTTTGTTCTATATAATGAACTAAACAAAGAAGGTAAAAAGATTAGATGATCATTAATTGATTAAAGATTAATGAATATGATAAATTAGGAGAAGAGAACTCATTTATGAATCTAATGAAATCACTAAAATTAATTAAGGAAAATTTAAGGACCCAAAAGAAGATGACATAGCATAGTTACTAAGGTTTGAAAGACAAATTCAAAAATTATAAATTTTTACGTCAATCTCAAATTGATACTACAGTAATAATAATAATAATAATAGAGTTTATTCTCAGATATTTACAATTGTTACTTATCTTCCATTCGGATAGATTTGAATTTGAAACATTGAAATTTTGAATTTTTAAAATTTTAAAATTGTGTCTGAATATTTATTTTACTTTGAAAAACTTTAAAATTGGGTGAGTGAGAGTGAAATTTCACGAAAAATTATCCAAGTCAAAACGGAAAGTTGAAATATTTTGAAGATAAATTTTTAAATATATTTAAATTTCAAGATCAAACAGATATTTATAGATAATTTTTCAAAATCTATAATCAAGCAATAGCCTAATAAATTTTTAATATGTTATTTAAATAAAATTATTATTTTATTCACGTGAATCCCTAATCGAACTTCTAGATCCGCCCCTATTTGAACAAGAGATCCTCTAGGTAGGTGCATGAACAACAACAAAAAATGTCAGACATTTTGGCCTACCTATAATTCAGATGACCCCAACTAGACCCTCTTCATGCATTTACTATATTTTGCTGGTAAAATCAAAGCTTTTTATCGCTAAATATGTCATAAAATTTATGTGGATATAATAAAATCAAATTATTTAATCTTAAATATATGATAATGTTCGTAAAATTATAAACTTTGAAATATATGATCTTAACTTTTTAAGTATTTCGTAACATTTGAGTATATTCCTGTAAAAGCTCATTATTAAAAATAGAAAGAAAATTTTAACCAGTAAAAATATATGTACGCATGAATATATGGTATTTATTCTCTCTTAATAAAGACCTTAAATTCCATACTTGAATACGAGGAGTATTTCACTTTTTAACGGGTCTTATGTTGCAATAATTCAGATCAGTCAAAGTCTTAATACAAATATCAACCATCAGATACTGATTAGAACTCAAAAGAAAGTGACACGTTCAAGTTAAATTTTAAAAGTATATCTTTTATTTCAATTTATTTATTTTATTTTAACTTAATCCGTAGTTTATAATTTATAGAAAACATTTTAATCAATGATATATACCCAATGTACAAAAAAATCATTTAATCTTGTAATGTTAGGACATATTACACGAAATATTCAAATTACAAGTTTTCAAAGATAAAGGGAGGTTGTCTAAAACAAATCACTAAAAAGTTAAAATAAATTAAAATTAAAAAAATATCATTCTTTCTGAATTAAACTAAAAAAAGATATTGCTACATAAACTCCAATTAAGAGTACTAAAAAATACATAAAAAAAGATACTACTATAAATTACAATAATAAATAATTTAAAAAATCAAGATAAAAAGAAAAAAATTTCTCGTGATTTTTCAAATAACAATAGCATCAATCTCCGAATAACAGTAATATCACGTAAAATAAAACGAGAAGAGAAGAAAACATACAAACATCAAACATGAGTATGAAGGAAGTTATTTGTCATGCTGCAAATGCAAGAGACAAGCGCGCTGAATGAGAGCTTGCAAGAGGTGGCTTATTAGCTCTACTTCCCACATGTCCTGCCGTTGATTTCAACGGCAGTTGCGACGGTGGCCCATCGGACGACCCATATTTAACCGGCTGCGGTCCCACATTTACCGCTTTTTCATGCCGACAACTCAACAACCCACCCCCTTTCCACTTCCCTCCATCACCACCACCACCGCCACCAAAAAATCGAGTATTCGTCTCGATTTCTGAAATAGTTGAATAATTAGTTACACTAGTTCGATCGAAACCTTCAGCTGTTGTAACACTCCAGTCAATACTCACTTCACTTGGTGCATAACACTCTGTAGCTGCAACACTAGGTGTACCAGGCTCTTCGAGTGAATTTCGTTGACGATATAATGGACAGGATGAATTCGCCATTGAAGTCGAAAAGCTCTCGATTTCGAATAGATCGGAGCTTGCATCGCTTGCTACGTCGTCATCTGTTGCTGTTATTCGAGATATTGGACTACCTGGGAAGGGGAAATTATTGAGTCGATGATGATCTGTTTCGATTGATTTTCGAGTAGATGGTTGAAATACCTCGAGTGAATCTCGAGGCGGATCTTCTAAAATTGGGGAAATCGATGATCTTGTTGATGGAGGTTTGATTCCTAATTTCGATTGACCGGAATGGTTCAGAATCGGGAATGAAAATCCTCCACCTGGCACCTCGGTAAACGGTCTAACCGGTGCCAGTACACGTTGTTGACAGCTAATTGTACTACTCTCTGATTCTGATGATCTTCTCTGGATCGTTCCAATTTTGTTAGTCTCTGACCTGACCACCACTCCTTTGTGTTGAATTTCAATTGAACTTTTCTGAGAAATGTTAGTTGATTTCTCTTTACTACTGTGCTTGACAGGGAAATGCTGCTCGGAGCCAGTTTCTGTTCTCGGCTCCGAGCTAGCTTCCTCGACCTGCACAGATTTCTTCCCAGAACAAGGGCATTTTCGACAGAAGAACCATTTACGAGTATTAAACGAACCACTTCTTTTGTGATTCGTATTAATACTCTTCAATGAAACTGATACTGCACCTGGAGGATTCGCTAATAATCCTGTCTGGCTATTCCAACTCGCTTCTGACGAAGCAGTTGGAGTAGCACGGAAGGAATTAGCACGGAAGTTTCTTCCGTAGGCATTGTCTACGGAAGAAACTGACGAATGTCGATGACCTGATGGTAATTCACATTGATCGTTTACATTTTTTTGACCAACAGGAGATGATTCATTGCCTTCACTGAAGTATTTTTTCGCATCGAACACGTTGATTTCGGAATCATCAGGACTATGATCTTCTGGTTTGAGATATGAAGAAAATGATGCATCGTTTAGTACATGATTTTGTACAAAAGCTCTGTATTGAAGAGGATGTTCTGTTAAAGTTTTAACTGTTGTTTTGGAATCCATATTTTTTTCTCCTTTTTGTGATTATATTTTTTTTTGGTTGTACAACTAAACTATAGATAGTACTATTATTTATAACAATTTTTGAGAGAATATTGTTTCTGATAATTTTCTTGACTATCTGTCAGTTTTTTTGGAGTTATAATAAAAGAACGTGTAGACAATGGTCGTGTTGGAGTGATTTGATCAGTAATACGTACTCTTTTATTCTTAATCAGAAGACTTGGATTTAAGTCTTTGTGAAAACAAAATCGTCTTTGTTAGGAAGCGTTGTATTTTCTCTGTTTAAAAAAGAATGACCTCCTTTTCATTTTAGTCTGATTCAAAAAAAAAATTACACGTGGCATGTTTAAGACCACAAGATTAAAGGGTAGTTTTATACATTTCACATAACTTTAATTTAGTACCACAAGATTAAAAATCTTCTTTATTTTCTTAAATTTCGTGTTAAATCAAACCAGATTATTCTTTTTAAAACAGAGAAAATACTTCCTAATATGAAATTTTTCGACAGAAAAATTTAATCGAACTCTAATTTTAATATCGAGCATCGAAACATCAAATAGAAAAAATAATAATAATAAAGGAACCTTCCTTATATATATATATATATATATATTATATATATATATATATATATATATTATATATATATATATATATATATATATAAGTTTTTATTTTTTATTTTCAGTTTTGAGGTTTCAATGATTGGAAATATAGAATGATGAAAAACTATGAGAAAATTATAGTAGTGATTGTACAATCTACCAACTCTTTTTCAAGTTATACCAGTAATATTTTTTATGATTGGTTAACAATATTTTTATGTTTGATCGATTAAATAAAATGACTTTATTTAAATAAAAAAAGAAAAACATGTTCTATAAGTCATAGTTTACTTATAAGCATGAAAAAAGTTAAAACGCTTATTTTGAAACAGATGGATTAGTTTATATGTTTTAAAAATTAGGTAAAATGTTTAATCTATTGTCCATGTAAACTAATGGTAGATATCAATTTCAAGTCCCATGTTCATATTAATTTAGCCAACAACTGTGGTTGGATAATGAAATTATATTATTTATTGTCACTTATTATTACACAAAGAATTATTTAGTGGAAATTTGGTCCTGTTGATATAGACCTGAATAATATTGATGAGATGTAGCAATAATTTTGAAGAGGACCTTTATTGACATGCATTGCCCACTGGTAGTTGTACATTTAATTAAGATTAAAATTAAAATGATGTAATATATATAAATAGACATCTTAATTTGACATTAATTGGTATTGAGCATGTTATCTTTGAATCTATATATTTAGACAGTTAACTTGTTTTAATCGTGTCTCGTTAACACTTGATGTTGAGATGATATATAAATTTTGGAGATATCTAGATTTTGGAGATATCTAGATGAACATGATTTTGTTATAAGTTGAGATGTTCAACTGACACAATAAAGTGAGTTGAATTGTTCAAATATGTTTATTTTACGTCAAAGTAAAGTTAAGATGTCTATTTATGTATTATGTCACGTTAAATTGTGTAAATAGATGTAGCACTACATACAATGCACTTGTAATTTAAGGATCAATCCGCTCGACACCCGAACTGACATGAGAGCGAAAACAAAAAAGAATATGTTTAATTCTCTAACTGAAAATTTAACTTCATCATTACCTTAAATTTATTATAAGTAAATTTTATTTAAACACTCGAACAATAACATGATCTAATTGATCACACCTGAATAATTTGATAAAGTGTTCCTAATAAACACTTCTGGTTCAAATGTTTAAAAAGATTATGCGGAGGTTAAAATGTTGTAGCGAATCTGCAAGACATAATTAATTTTAGTTGAGACTGTACATGAAGTATTTGATTCATGTTAGATTTTTAGAGACTACTCTAATTCTAAACCCTAATTTATGTCTAAATAAAGTGTATTATATTCCCTTTAAAAGGCATTTGCATATTTCACAAATTCATGAAATATTCATAAAGAGATCAAATTCAAACCATCTCAGTTCAAGAAATTGGTGATCATCGAATCATGAATAAAAAGAAGAATCGAGGGAGACATAAAACTAAACCCTACACTACATATTGAGCAATTAATATTCATGTTTCTTTATATATTTTTTTGTGATTATAATTTATTTTCTGTCACTTTACGATTTTTCCACGCACCTCTTGAACAAATAATAGTTACATTATACAACAAATGTACCCCACCCCCCAACAAATCCGGAGCAATGTCCTCCTAACTTTAATATTATTAGTACATTTGGCCAATAAGATTTAGATAAGATATTAAAAGAGGACATTAATTATAATATTTTAATTAACCTAGTATTTTCATTAGTGAAGACATTAAAAACTCTAATCTTGCTTTTGATCTATCAATAATATAGATTGTACCATGCTAATCTTTATAATGATATATTCCAAAAATGGTGTGACACCTACATTTAAAAAGTCTCTGTATATCTTAAGACTAATGTCCCACCATGCACGTTATAAAACAACTATAATCTAATCTGGGTCCGTCTAATCGACTTACGTACATTTTTATATTTTATAAAGTAACTGTTATATATGACTCATCAATATCGACATTAGCATAAGTCATGAATTATTTTATCCATCAAGGTTTGAACAAATATGAAAAAATTATTTAGTATACGTTCTCGAAATTTATATTTGAAACCTTAGTAGTTTTCAATCCCATTTTGTCGATCACTAAACCACCCATATTCTAGCGAGAATTACTACGATAAAATAGAGAAATAAATTTTGTTAATTATATCGTTCTACTAAATCAAATTAGCATCATATAAAATTATTAAAGGGAATAAACACCATCGAAACAAAAAATAAAATTCGAAACGTCTGATTAAGAGCAAAGACACCAAAACTACCCCACCAACCTCAAATCTTTCTCCCACATGAGTACCCCTTAAAATATAGTAATGGGGAAAACAATAAAGAATGAAAATTCCCATACAATAATTACTAACTAATAAAAAAAAAGAGGGAAAAAAATTATTAGTATTTAACTAATCAAATAATTCCCTTCAAAATTTTGGGTGGATTTGATTTTGATACTTTCTCTTTCACGAGAAAAATCAAATCCAAATTATAAAAGGCGATAATTTTATTATTTTGTTTAAACAACCTAAGTTTAATCCTCAATTTAATAAACTTTATAATTCAAGATACATGAATATAAATTAAAAATTCTGCTATTCTTTTCTGTGGAATATTTTAGAATTATTAACCTTTAATTTCTCCTTATCAATCATTTGAGTTTTCAAATCATATTAGATCAAGGAGAGAGAGAGAGAATGTATGTTTTTTTAAAAGCTTAATTATTTGGAACAAATTAAAAAGAAAGTATAATCATTCAAATTGAAATAAGGAATATATAAATTGAAATCTTATATAATTTATATTGGAAAGGTTTTTTTAAAAAAAATAATTTGTTGAATATTTCATAATTAAATTATTCACTATGAACAACAAGGTGAAACACAATTATTTTAATTCAAACTTTATAAATTTGTTTATACTGGTCTTTATCTTTTAACTTCTCCATATTTTTGCATCATATTATCTTGTAAGTTATGTTTGTCTCACTAGATTCTATACGAGTTAAAACCAATGACAGGTTCATTTGAAAGATAAAAAAATAATCATTTTAAAAAATAATCGTGCGATTACATTATCTTAGAATACTCTGGATGACCTTAGTTAAATGACAATAATTTAACAGTTGAATCTTAAAAGTTAAATCATTATGTTAAAAATCTTAAATCAACAAAATAGATATACATTTATTAAATTTCAAATTTAGTAATATCACATCCAATAATATAACATGATTTCCAAATTAAACAAGGTCCCATATTAATAGTTCATATAATTTTGAACACTTTGTGTCTCATCAATTCATTGACATAAGAACAAAAGGCAAGCTATTTAAAGATAAATAATATCATCTATTTATATGATTAGTTTTTTTTTCATTGTTATCTTCTTGTTGTACTCTTAGCCACTACTTTATTTTAAACCAATTAATTTAATTTTTTTTTGGTCACATTGATTAAATTATTGCATGTCTCAATGTCTCTTGGTTATGTAACAGATCTACTTTTTTGTTTAAAATCCTAAGGCTTAATGTGTGGATGTGAACTGTGAGAGGGTCCCTTTGCTTTGAAAAATTTTAAAAAAATTTTGTGGACATTTAATTCAAAGATGAAAAAGAAAACAAAATAATTTGGACCCCAATAAGAAAAAAATAAATAAATGAAGAAGAATTGTTGTTTGATACAAATTGGGGAATTGTGCTTTGTAGGGTAAGAATTATCTTAAGACTAACATGAAGTGTTATAGTCTTGTGTGCTTTGAGATATGTGAAGGATGAGTTTTGTCTTGATGTGAAAATGATACGTGTATCGAAGATTATGGTGTGATAGATTAAAAATTATTATACTTAATTAATATATTGTTTCTATAAATGAAGTGATTTTTAGTTTGATATAGATATCTTATGCAGTACGATTTTTGTCTTGAAAGGGAAATGAGACATCCATCGAGAATTATAGGAGCGCTAATATAATTTGATGGGTTAGATGAGTTTTGTCTTGAAAAGGAAATGATATGTCCATCGAAGATAACAGATAAAGAAATGATCGTACTTAATTAATCGACTATTTTAAGTACTGTATCTTGAAAATAAAGAAAAGTTGGTATGAAGTGATTTTTAGTTTAATATAGGTACCTTATGCAGTACAAGTTTTGTCTTGAAAGGAAAATGAGACGTCTATCCAGAATTATAGGAAGACTAATATAATTTAATGGGTTCGATGAGTTTTGTCTGAAAAAGAAATGAAATGTCCATTGAAGATTATGATGTGAATAACAGAATTTTATTAATACTTAATTGATTGTTTTGAGTGTTATATTTTGAAAATGAAAGAAAAAATTGATATGAATATCTTTAATTTAATGGAACACCATGTTTGGATCTCACTTTGTAGTCTTTTTGCTATTAGACATGAAGATGAAGGAATATATAAGTAAATTAGGGAATGTGAGCCTAGACTATATATATTTTATTGTTTTAATCAAATTTTGTATTTTTTTTAAGAATTACTTGAATAAATAAAATAACTATTAAATTTATTTATAATTATCGATAAAATATACTTGGGTAGATTTATTTTTTTCTATTTTAGTAATTGGCTTAAAATTAATTGTTAGGTAAAATTAGATGCATCAACTTTTTATGTCATGTCATAGCAAAAGGAATAAAAAGTGTATATATATATATATATATAATAAAACCTCATAAAAAACAAAAATAAAGAATAAATTAATAAAATAATTACTTACTATATTTATTTTTATTTTTCCCTACTGACCAAATCAAAAGAATAATCCTGAACAAAAGATACAAACCTGGTTCCAAAGATCTTTGAAATTGTTACAATTTCCAAGAAAAAAATGAATATATATTTCTTCTATATCACACACTATATATATATATATATGGGGTTGATAGGAAATAAAATATTTTTCTTGAGTAGTAAGTGAATTTCTTAATTAATTTCTAGTGTTCAATAAGTAAATAAAAGAATTATCTTTCGATTATTTTTTATTTTGTGGGTGAGAAAAGATAAAATTTTGGATGAGTTATATATCTGAAACTTATAACGATGAAAAGTATTTAAAATACCAAATTAAATTTTGGTGGAAAAGCTATGTTGATTAGGGATTATACGCCTGTCACACTGGGCGGCCTTCTCTTCAATCTCCCAATGCAATTGGGCTATTTCCGCAGGAGAAAGGCCTACTGAAATCTCGTTGAGATAATTCATACAATTAATCGAGATATGTGTAACGTGACTCGAACACTACATATACTTTATCATAGTATCATGGGATATAGAAAAAAAGTGAGCATTATCATAGTAATATCATGGGATAGAAAAAATTCAATGTATCTAGTTTTCATTAATATGTTCATGCATTGCTCTATAGTTTTATAATTTATATAAAATGAAAGAAAATATTATTATTCACCAACCAAATATTCATGTTGTTAGATTTGCAGTCACTTAAGCATGCAAAAAAACAGTACCAATGGGTTTGGTAACAAAGAAGAACATTCTCTTAATTTGTTGATTGGAGAGATTATAAAATATTTAATATTTAGGGGAAAAAAAAAGAAATCTACTCTTTTTGTTTCAATTTTTTTTTTCTGATTTTTACTTTGATATGAAATTTAAGAAATTAAAGAAAATCTTAAATTTTTTTGATATTTTTGGTTTAAAAGTAATTTAAAGTATGTATAATGTACTAAAATATCATTTGACTTTTGGCTTTAATAAAATCGTCTGAATGTTTAAATTTATTTTAAATAGAGTAAAAATTCGTATAATAGATTTAAATTTATTTTAAATTAAAGGTAATTATTGGTGGTGGTGTTATATTTATTATTATAATAGTTGTATTTAGGAGATAATGGCAATTTTGAATCTGTTTAACTATACATTTACAAGCTAGGTGAATACATATGCAACTCTTTAAATTAAATTTATATAAACAACAAATATATTTATATAAAATTTACTTTTTAAAATTATTTGTATAACTTGACGACAGAAACTTATAAAAAAAAAAATATATCCCTATCCAAGTATTAATGTATTAGCAAAATTTAATGTAACATAGATAAAAACAAGATAAAATAAAATATTGGCAAAAACTAGTAATTATATATTTCTTTTTCCTTCTGATTCAGTGTCTGATATTTATAATTTAGGCATAATTAATTTTGAATTTACATATTATAACATAATGTTTATTTATGAAGACGTCATTCTCAGTAGAATCTGCTTCATTTGTAGAAAAGTTTATATTTGATATTTCTGATTAAATTTTTTCGAATCATTCCATTGTAACTCATATCGATAAATAGTAGACTTGTTGCCATGAAGACGTGGCCAATTTGTGTACATATAATTAAATATTGAATTAATATTCTTAATATACTAACAAACGAACAAAATGTGTTGTTTAATTTATGGAGACAAATGAGATAAGAGAGAAAGTCTGTCATGCTAGATTTTCAGGCAATTTTATAATATAACAAATTTATCTTGAATTTAATTAATAAATGTACTATGAGTTGCCAATAAGTACAAAAAAAGCATGGAGAATAATGAATAGGACATCATACATAGGGGTACTACCGAGGATTGTGATAGAGTAGAAAGTATTTTTTATTTTTAATCAGATATTTTAGATTTGAGTGTTTCTAAATATAAAATCGTCTTTATTAGGAAGTTCTTTACATCCCAATGTAAAACTTCTCGATGTGAATCTGAATTTAATAAAACCCTAATATAGATATCGGACATCAAATAAAAAAAAATATGCATCAAGATGACAAAACTAGTTCACTCATTTTATTTGTTTATATTTTGGTTGGGTTAATGATCCACCTAACCTATTTAGATTGGTTAATAATTCACTTATTCTATCAACTCACTCCTACTTAGATACACTATAATTTTATAATATTAAGAATTTTATCAGATTTTGATATATTTAGATAACTATATCATATGATATATTAGGTCAAAATTATATGTAATTTATTCAAGATACATTGTATCTAATGAATTCACATGTATATAGGATATATAGACAAATCTCATTCCCCTACCTCCCATTTTGTTCTCCACTCATATGTATCCGGTATCTCGGATACATGCGAATCACACCAATTACATACATATGCATATATCTAGTATGTGTCTTGTAATATTCGCATGTATTTATGATACATGACTATCTTGTTCACTTCTCTTTCTATTTTAGTGTATCTAGTATTAAAAAATTATATCTATTTGAGTATATTTTCCTCAATATATGATCAAGATTTCTTAATTAGTAAGATATACGGTTATTTGAAAGCATAGATAGACTTAAGAAAAAATGGCCGAAATCCCCTCCAATCTATATTCCTATTTTCAATTACATACTTCAACTTTAAGGGAGTCTTATAACCCCCCCTCCCCCCCCCCCCCCCGAAGTGTATAAAACTGATATTATTACCCTTCTAAATGCTTAGCTGGCAAAGAGAGTGTGTTTCACTCCCTTTGAGAGAGTGGACACGAAAAACAAATATTAAATTTTTATTTTTAATATCTCTATTATAAATATATGTATTTTTATTTATTTTTCAAATTTATTGTCTTTCTTCTCTATAGCAACAAAGACCAAATTCTTACACCGAATTTATCATTGTTGATTTCACACAAACTTATAAACTCTCATGTAAAAAACTTAGAAAAAACAATCAATTCAATTAAGGATAAAATGACATGTTTTTCAATCATCCAAAAATGAAATCTGGATCAGATTTGAGAAAATAAATGCATTGATTTTACATCAAATTCAACAAACTTCCTAATGAGAATGACTTTTTCCTTTTTATTATAGATCCTTTAATTATCAATCTCAAATTTCAATTCAATCTCAATTGACCTCCATCAATGACGTTGCTAATGCTTTCGTTTGTTCTCCCTCTTTTGTTGCTCGACCATCAGTCATCACTGTCGATGCCTCCGGCGAAACCCAAACCACCAACAAAATCCAGTTCTCTTCTTCTCTTCTCCTCTTATCTCTTATCTGTTTTGAGACAACCACCATGAAAACCTACCTTTGTTCTCACAACAAGGTCGACAACAACAACAAAGCCTTGTGACCAGTGAGCTGCGACGAAGCAAGCAAAACTCCGACGACGTAACAACGATATGCACAAATCCTTTTACATTATTTTTCAATGTTCTCCGACAAGCAAAACTCAAATATCGCTTGACAAGCTCCCGTAATCAATATTCATCTTTGTTCCTCACAATCCCATAGGAATTTGAAATAATTGGGGGAAGAAGTTACTTTAGAGATTTGAAAAATTGAAAGAGTATAGAAAAAAGTGGAAAGGAATTATAAAGAATTTGATAAAAAATAATACATTAATCGAATTTTTACCTGTAAATGCGTGAAGTTCACAGGCTAACACAGATCTGGCTGTGGCTTTTTAAGTGTGTAATTATTACAGTTTTAAACAATTCAGGTGGATAATAAGACTCCCGTAAAGTTAAAATGTGCAATTGAAAATCCGAATATAGATTAGAAGGATTTTTGATCATTTTCTCTAGACTTAATATATAAAGTATGAATATATAGCTAATAAGATAGTTTTTTCTTATTTTTATCTTTACTTTTTTTATAAAAATTTATCCCCACAATTGGGCTTGAAATGTAAGGCCTAGTCCAACACATTTGGGCCCAACCCACCTGACTTTATCCTATGTTTTCTTCCTTCATGGAATTAAATCATGAATTATAGTCAACATATGTCATGTATTTATTTATATATTAGCTTCGTAAATATTGAGTACAAATAAATTTTTAACTTTAATCGAAAGCTACTTATGAACATTTTTCTCTTCACGGAGCTCTAAAAGATCAATGTAAGTGCACAATTACCCACCAACAAACTCTAACGAGTCATTTGGTAGTTTGAACAAAACATAAATAGTCTTGAGTTCTTTTTGTAAAATAATATTGTCTTTATTTTGTATGATTATTAAATTTTGAATAAGTTATATCAAAATCAGTTGTTTATGTGAGAGGGTAGAATAATAAAATCTAGATTAGTTATCTCAAGATAAAATAATTATAATGATAATACCTATAGTCTTTTAAACTTTTTTTCTATTAAATAAGGTGGACATACTTTGGTCAACAAACAACTCATTCTTAAAAATTACGTCAATAGTTAATTTTAATATAACAAACTAAATCGTCAATAAGAATAATATCAAAATTTAAAATTTTCTGAATTAATTTCAATATAATTATTCTGTAAAATAAGTTATGTTTAAGCCAAACTATCCCTAAGAGTTCGTTAGTCCATAGATAAGGATGGTAACCCTGGATAAAATGCAAGATTATCTCATCTTTTGTACTAAAATAAAGCAATTAGTTATTTTATATAGATCAACTAATTTCATAGGATATCTCGATTTGTGAGATAAATTTATACATCCCGTCCCCTAGCAAATATCCCTAGGATTGTTTGGTAGCTTTTAAAGATTTAGCTTATTTTTGTACTAATTTGTGTATAAGTTTTAAAATGTTGGATAGCTAGTTAATCAGTAAATTGTTCTAATCAAATTAATACAATATTCAGTTTGTAAATTAGAGATGACATAACTAATATAGGGGTGTTTACGATTTGGATGAAAATCGATTTAAATTGAAAAACCAAGTCAAATCAATTTTATTTGGGGTTGACTTTGATTTGGTTTTAGATTTTAAAAAATGGACAGTAATTGATTTGATTTTATTCGTGAAAATCAAATAACTAAGAAAATCGAATCGACAAATTATATACATATATTTTATCATTATACATAAATAATATATTATTCGAATAAACAACTTTAAAGAACTTATATATGTTTTTATAAAATTTATCTTTAATCTATTTATGAATGTAAAAGCGTCCAAAATGAGAATATTTACCTTATTAGTTTCATGTATATAAGTGTGTATGACAATTTTGATAGAATTTGAATTATCATTATCTCTTCCTTTTAGATTAGTGATCTAAAGTTTTATAATATTAGTCGTTTACTATATTTCGTTTTGAATGGGTTGTTGTTATCTTGCTTCTATTATTTTTGTGTATTGTTAATAATCGAATAACCAAATCAAATTGAATTTAAACTGATAACAACTAAAATCGATAAATGTATATTATATTTAGTTTAATTTGATTTTGAGAATCTAAAATCCGATTATGATAATTTAATTTTGATTTCAACCGATAACCGACCCGTGTTTACTAATGTTTACATAAACCCTAGAAGAAAGGTATCTAAGGTTTAGAATTTCTCTGTACTGAGCTGAGCTGAGCTTCCAGTTTGCTTCAATGGGGACTAAGAGAAAATCATCATCTTCAACCTCAAGGCCCCAACCTGAAGAACCAAAACCTGAAATTCAACCTCAATCTTCATCTGAAGAAGAAGAAGAAGAATTGGAAGAAGTAGAGTATGAAGAAGATCCCGAAGAATCCGAATCCGATCTAGATTTCGGTTCCGACGGCGAAGATGAGGAGACTAAGCGATATACTATTCGAAAACTTCTTGAACCATTCAGTAAAGATCAAATAATCCAGCAATTCAAAACCGCAGCTTCAAAGGATCCATCAATTCTTTCTCGGCTCACATCTTTTGCCGATTCCGACCCGACCCACCGGAAAATCTTCGTTCATGGACTCGGGTACGATGCAACTTCAGAGCAATTGCTCGACGCCTTTAAACCCTATGGAGAAATCGAGGAGTGTAAGCTGATTACTGATAAGGTTACAGGAAGAGCTAAAGGGTACGGGTTTGTGGTATTCGAAACACGGGTCGGGGCAACAAGGGCTTTAAAGGAGCCCCAGAAGAAAATTGGGAATCGTACTACTTCTTGTCAGCTGGCTGCTTTGCGTCCTGCTGGGACTGGTCAAGATACCGGTGGCCGGAAAATTTATGTTGGGAATGTTGGGCAGGATGTGGATGGTGAAAAGTTACGAGCTTTTTTCGCGAAATTTGGTGAAATTGAGGAAGGGCCATCAGGGATTGATAGTGTCAGTGGGAAGTTTAAGGGGTTTGCTATATTTGTGTATAGGTCTGTTGAAGGAGCTAATAAGGCGTTGGAGGAACCACAGAAATTGTTTGATGGGTGTCAATTGTTTTGCAAGAAATTTGTGGAGAATTTGAACAATGCTGGTAGTAGTAATGCAAATCAAGGTGTGCAGCAGAATGAAATGAGTTATGGTTTTGGCGTGACTCCCGGGATATTGAGTGGCGCGAGTATGAATGCTCTGCCCCTTTTGATAGGGCAAAACATGGGATTTGGAATCAACCCATTGCTTGCACCAGGATTTAATCCGTTGTTTGGAGGGATTGGTGCTGGTTATGGTATAAATGGCATTAGTCCGATTGTCATAGCTAATTTTGGTTCAGACCCAGCATTGCAGGGATTAGGGCCTTATCAGGGTCTACAAATGTGGCAGCCTTCTTTTGGAGGGTCAGCAGCAATGGCAACAAGAACTACACCTGCAGATGATCCATCCGGGGCAGGAGGGGTGACCTATCCCTCGTCTCTGGGCCGCTAGGTAATGTCTTTTGAGCTTACTTGAATATGATTCATAGTTATTCAAGCTCATATTGTCTTAAATGTAAATATCAGTATATGAATGTATATTTAGCAGCCTTCTTTTTATTAGTTTTGAAGACTATAGGTTTAGGTGATTGACATACCTTAGATATCGACTTTAGTCGTGCTTCAAAGTATTTGTCAAGTAGAGCTTAGATAGCATATTTGATCAAACTGAATTTCATTTGTTTGTTCTATTAGTAATTCATTCATAGAATGTGTCCTATGGTTACATCGACTTTTGTATGTGACATTTAGATTGACCCGTTGATTGCTTCTATCTTTCAATACATTTCTGTGAGGGATTATGTGTGCTGCATTCTATTGAATATTATTAATATTTTCTCCTTTCTTGTTCTGTATGTTCCATTTTGACCAATTGACCTTGTAAAGTTTAGCAAATAGTCTATGGTATTCTAGCCAGCGAGAAGAATGTTAGACGAATTACTATGTTTTTTGCAATTTGTACAAATTTTAGGGAATAGTATAGGTTTGCATCGTTTATCAATTTACTTGAAATTTCTATCACATGAAGTATTAACTCGAACTTGAAAAAAACACTGACTACTCCAAGTAAGGGGAAATCTACACGTCTAAAAAAAACCCGAATAGAAATCAGTAAGGAAACATGATGAACATGATGAACGAGCTTTGTATGTCAGTTTCGGTGTTCATTAAACATCTGTACTTTTGGTAGTGGGCTGCTCCTGGATAGCTGAAAGCTGGAACCGGAGTTTTGCTACGGTCACACTAACACAAGTGCACTTGTCTTTTCTGCTCTGCATCGTCTTGATGCTTTTGGATGAAATTTCATTACTTGGGAAAAGAAACACAAGTGTTGGCGATGCAAGTTCTGTCTTCCACCTTTTTATAATGCCTAATAATTCTGATTACTGATTACTGGAATAAGTGGATTTCAAGGTGTTGTGATCCTATGATCCGGATTCTTAATACTTGCATCTCTTAGCAGTAATTGTCGGATCAGAATCTTAAATTTAGTATCATTCACCTCAGTGTCTTATACTACTTTTAAGCGTAAAACAACATACTCATCAGTTATCATTTCAGGCTTTACCACATCTGTTTCTTAATCACGATCCTCGTGTTCATCTGATCATCTATGAAACTCTTCTCCTGCAACAGATGACAGAGCGGCTCTGGGCTATGTGTGAGAATGGATGAAGTTAGCATTCTGATGTGCAGCGTCCAACACATTGAGAAGATGTCTGGAATTAGAGTATATCTGTAAAAAGCTCGAACCAGAAGTACATCCGCGTCTACATTTCCTTGTTGCAACAACTAGTGTCGCATATCCTACCTCAAATGCTCGTATGTAAGCCGTTTGGTTTAGTATTTCGCATTTTGATTGAATTTTAGAATTGTTACATACAGAATTATTACATCCTTTTGTCATTGCAAAGTAGGCTGAACTTTTCTTCTATATTTGTTGTTTTTCCGCCGTTGATATCTTCCTTTTATTGCCTGAGCTATGTGTTGCCTATAATACTTAAGGCAGGGGGATTACAAGGTGGGGAGTCGAATCCAAACCAACAAGATGAGAGTTCAGGTAGTCAATCAATCAATTAGCCAATCAACTGAGCTACTAAGGTTCCCCGTTGCCTATATACTTTTCTTTCGATAAGACAGTTTTCTTACCAATTTTGACAAGATTTCTGTCTCTGTGACAAGTTCTCCTTCCTAGCCATCATTGTTTGTCGTAGAAATAACGTCTACTAGTCACTTTTATTCCGCGGCTGATGGTGGTGGTAGTTGATAATGGTGGAATTAGTAGTGAAAATGAATGGAGTAGTGATAAATCACATATAATCTTTGTAGAAAATTTTAAATAGACATGTTAATGATGCCAAGATTTTACTATAGATTTCATGTATAAGCTATAAAGGAAATCGGGAATATCAAATTCTAATCAGCTATCAAACGATTTCAATGAATAAACAAACTTATAATCGAAACTTAATTAACTAAGATTAAAACTTCGTTAAGTGCAAACAAATGAGAAAATAAACAAAGGAATCTCTATTTCCCTGTGTGTGAAGACTATCAATCCATCATATGATAAAAGACAAGACTGTCTGCAGTATTTTTGCAGATAATTAGGAATTGATTGGAGAAAATATTCTCTCAAATCTTTCAACTTTATCTTATCAATGTCTTATGGTTTCTTTCACGTGAACTTTGAATCAGACGATAAAATTATTTTCGTGTGATATATACGTCAGAATTTGCAACGACCCTTTTATCAAATGCAGACTCATATGTATAGATGAGTATGCACATGCATTCGTTAACTATTTTGGCGAATGGATATATATGTAGAATTGTGCACCCTTACGAACAAACTTTTTATACGAACATAAAATAATTTATGTATCAAATTTTCATATTATACAATCTTATTCAGACTTTTTATACAAACATAAGTGTATCGAACTGTCTTATTATACTATTGCGAGTAAAGTGATTATTGTATAAGCTTGCTCACGTTAGCTCTCAATAGATTTTCATATATGTGTTTAATTTTTTTACTATTATTTTAATCTATAAGAGATTAGGTTCACTTAATCCAATCAGAAATAGTAAAAAAAGGAGTTAATTATTTCATGCAAAATTAAAAAGCATGCCAGAAAGATGTCATTATGAAGCACACGTGTAAAAAGTATTTAGTAATTATTAAAAGAAAACATGCAAAAATATAATAAAAATTATTTTTCAACAAATCACTATCACAGGCAGTCAACAAAAGTATACCAAACTCTAAACAAAAAAGTCATAAAAGATAGGCAAATAAACCCCTTTTTTCTTTATCTTTTGCCTTATAGGCCAAAAATTACAATTAATATTTCAATGTCATTCATTCAAACTAAATAGACTTCTTTTGAATTTTTTTGAAAATCACACCATTTTAGTTACAACTATCACCACCATCGTTAACCATCATCAACCGTAATTATTATTGTCGTTTATTATCATTACTTATCATCCACAACCACCATCCTCAAAACCAACCATAATCGTTACTATCGCTATCGTCAAACATCAAAATCAATTATCAATATTAGCCATTATTTACAATTATCATCGTCAATCATTATTACTGCATCCACTAAATCACCAGGAATAATTATCACTATTAATCAGTATTATATATCATCAACTGTTTGTCATTATCATTCACTATCGCCGTAAGTATCAATATTATTCCAACTACTAATTAGCAATCGTTACCAATAATAATTATGGTTTAATCACTGGTCCATAAAACACAACTCTCAACCACCGTCATCAATCAACGCCATTTCAAATCGATCAGACAACCATTATGGTTAGTCATCACCAATATCAGCTATCAAATAAATACCTGAAATATTTTATTTATAAAATACAAAGTCAATTTTATATTTACTTTTTAAAAACATTTTCTAACTTATTTTAGCATTCAAATCTTAATGAAACATCTTAATACTCAGATGTGTGTGTTTTAATACACATGTTAATATTCAAATTATGACGTTAGATAATCTTAATAAAAACAAACGAGACCTTACCAGAATCACCTATCCTTCAAAGACTTCATTTTTATTTCTTTTTTCCATTCATAGAGAAGACTGTACAAACCAAAAGAAGTACTATTTCAATATAACTCTATTAATAGAACATAATTAGAGACAATATTAAGTAAGCACCACCAAATTACAAACTAATTAATCCTACTTCATCCGTTGACAAAATAAACTCTTAATTAGCTTCTATTAATTGTTACTACAGTTCCACATTAATATATATTATGTAATAAAATAAAATAAAATACCCTCAAAATCCCACTTAATTTAATTTTCAAGTGGCTCCAACTCCAAGAAAATCAATGAAGTTCACAGTTTTTATATCATCTTCATCTTGTTCATAAATCTTGACAATATTGGTCATGTTGTTGGCTACTGACTCAGATGCTGAAATTTCTGAATTTGTATCTGACATATTTCCATACAACCCCATTTTCACCTCTTCTTCATCTCTTGACAACCCTATATTAAAAACCAAAAATAAAATAAAATAATTAAAAAGATTTACATATATTGATTGTAATATACTAGAAATGATAATACACTAGGTGTCACAAGCAAATGTTACTCCGACTTTTCAAAAATATTATTATATTTATGTCAAATTCTTTAAAAATAGATCTGAGTTAATTTCTCGTATGGACATTTAACTAATAGATACTTTGTTATGTATTAGTGGTTCACTTTCTCCTTTATATGTTTTTAAGAAATTATAAAAAAGATAAGTAGTTTTACTTGCCTTTAAAAAGTGTTTTTTAAACTTAGACAAACTTGTTTACTTTAAGAGTAAAATAAGTAAAAATTAATTAATATTTTATTTTGTAAATTGATAAGTAATTAAGTAGAACTATTTTTAGTAAAACAGACAACAAATATAAGACAAGAGAAGTATTTATTACCATAAAGAATTGCTTTTTTATTTTAAAAATTGAAATCAAGAAGAAAAATAACTCAATAAGATCATAACTCTATACAAGAAAATAACCCTTAAAATCTACCTACTTTTAAAGGATATGATATACTATAGTAATAATAGAAATATACATATTATATACTATCAGTATATATAACTTAAACTCGTATTTAAATAAGTAAAACTAGAAGGGAGAAAAAGCTTATACCTTTGTTAGGATCAATGATTCCTTGATGCTCCACATGATGATGATTAAATCTTGTCATGAGAAAAGGATGAATTATTGCTTTAGAAGAAGATGGAGTGAGTGAAAGATTAGTGCAAGTTGAATCACTTTGAAGATCATCAACAATGTTGCTAGAAATTGTTGAATCACTTTGTATGATCATATCATCATTATCATCATCATTATTATTATTGTTATTAGGAGCAATAAGTTGTTGCAAATTTGATGTTTTTCTTCTTCTATACACACTATTTTGTTCTCTATGTTTTCTTGCCATTATAACATGCCAATGATTCTTCACTGCATTATCTGTCCTCCCTGGGAATAGCCTTGCAATCATTGACCATTTGTTGCCATACATTTTGTGTGCTGATAATAATCTTTCCTCTTCTTCTTCTGAGAATGCTTTTCTGTTGATCCTTGGATCTAGTTGATTAAACCATCTCAATCTACAACTTTTTCCTAAAAAAAGAAAAAAAAATCGAAATTTAGACGTTATGAATTCAAAAAAAGAAGTTATGGGATAAAAATAGACATAGTAGATTTTGA
The DNA here is from genome assembly GCA_027705065.1 of Solanum peruvianum. Taxonomy (NCBI): domain Eukaryota; kingdom Viridiplantae; phylum Streptophyta; class Magnoliopsida; order Solanales; family Solanaceae; genus Solanum; species Solanum peruvianum. Next base: position 63,700,461 of record JAKWJD010001764.1, on the reverse strand, counting down.
GTAGTTAAAAAGTAATATTAAGAATAACTGTTATCTCTCATCAGCAATAAGTACTAGATGATCTCTTTATACATCAAGATTAAGATAAATGAAAATTTTTTTTAGTCTCGAACGTGGATCTCAACCACTTCATTGATCACAAATAATGCGATATTTCTTCTAACTCTTTCGAGGTTTGGTTGGCTTAGCCTTTTTTTATCACAAAGAGATAGAACCAACCAAGACTGAACACTATCCCACTATTTGTCCTTGCTAATAATCATGTTCCGCTAATTAAACGGAGACATGATTCGATTTTTTGTGATAATAATTGCAAATGAGCAAGTTGAAGACGATAACTAACTAAAGAGGTAGCGAAACTAACCACAATTTTAGAACTCAGTTAGATCCGCCACTATGTAAAAACATTTTAATTAAACTAATTTAACAAACTTTATACTATAATAAACACTTCATTTATATAATATAATATCCAACAAAAATACCCAAAAACTTTGAAATATTACCTGATCTTCCTTCAAGTTTTTCAGCAATGAGATTCCAATTTTGTGGACCATATTGACCAACAAGTTCTTTAAGCTTTGCATCTTCATGAGGTCTCCAATGACCTCTAGCACATAACTTTGTACCACCATTAATATTATGATTAGTATCCTTAATCCCAATTAAATCTACTAATCCATCTTCTTCATCCTTAAACTTATTTTCCATTTGATGTAATCTCCAAGGATTTTCTTCAACACAAGGGACTAAAAAGTTCATTTTTTGAACATAACAAGAACCAACACTACTATTCATGTGTTCAAATACACCTTTTTTTTTAATACTTGGAAAAAATGATTTACTAAACCAAAATTAAAGATTTAAAATGGGGTTTTTTCTGCTTTGAAAAAGGAAAAATGGGTAGGAATTAGTTTTGAAAAAAGATTAAATCTTGGTAAGAAAATTAGACCAAAAAAAGAAGAAGAGTAATTTCATTGTTTTGATGTGTTAGAGAAGAAATGAGAGCATAAGGGAACAAAAAGAAGAAGAGTTTGTAACGTTTAAAAAGGACCAAGTGACGAGAAGCATGAAACAGAATCGTCTTTTCATTGAATATATAAGAAAAATAAAAAGAATATAATAAAAAATATTTATAAAAAATAAAAAAAATTAACTTACACGATTCTTTCATTTTTCTAGGAATCAAAATTCTCTTTTCTTTTTTTTTTTTTAATTTTTTAATTCTATATATTTAGCAAATATTTACATGACTTTCAAATCAACATTTTAACTATTTTCATATTATCTTATTCTTGATATTATATTATTTGGTAGTTGTTAATGTTTTATTCCCAATTACTTTTAATATGGATTCTTCACTAATGTATTTATTTACATGCATAATTTTTTTTATATGTATACATTGGATATATTATTATTGTTGTTTAAGTAGAGATATAATATATATGTTCAACACTATATCATGACTAATTAAAAATACATATTACACTATAATAAGTTACTTTATTATTTTTTTTCGTCTATTTTTAGTTGTCATGTTATATTTTTTGAAAGTTAATTTGACTAATACTTAATGTTAAATTAGTTCATATTAATTCAATATATTAAATTAAAAATTTAGACATTTAAAAGCTATATGAAAAGTATTATAAATTACAATTTTTTTTATATTAATCTGATGAAAATATATATAATAAAATATTAGTTAAAGTTCTTATCACTTGAATCTATAAAATGAAACCATAACAACTAAATATGAATGGAGGGCGTATAATGAGTTAGGTTTATTTATATTCGAGATAAACAATATCATCAAGATACGAATAATCTATAGTAATTCATTCTTAACTAGAGATTTCAAATTCAAATAATTTTCAAAAAATGTGAATTTAGCGCAATATTCTGAAGTAAAAAACAATGGCGAAACCATTGTCTTTAACCAAAAAGGATAATCGGAGAGTTAATACAATAGTTATATATAAATGAAAAAATTACATAAAGGTAACTTTTTTTCTTTTACAGCATAATTTGTTAGTAATAACAATAATTTATTATACTTTCGGTTGCAACTATAATAATTAAAGTAGACTATAAAATAATAAAAATAATTTTAAAATAGTAAAACATAAGTGTGGCCGTGTGTATGTGGGAAAACGAGAACCGCTCGTGTGGGTGGGTGGGAACTTCCATTAACACACACTGTTGCACTTGAACTTCGTGCTAATTTTTTTTCTTGTAACTGCTGCTCTCGATTTTTCATGAAAATAGAATCTATTTGTTCTTTTCTCGATTATATGTATTTAAAATTTATCGACTCGATTAATTTATTTTTATAAATATTTTACTTAAAAAGAAAATAATCTTGAAAAAATATTATAATATGACATTTTTTATGTATTCAATTGATAAGTACACAAATATTTATGATTTATTCAAGATTATAGATATTACAAATTAATATTTTTTATTAAACTCCTATTAAATCATGCTATATTATATAAATCAAAAGCGATGAGATATTAAAGAGGGAGACCGTCCAATTAACTATGGAGTGATTCTAACTCAAATCTTAAACAGTACAAATTTTTTAAAAATAAATAGACAATATATAACCTAACAAAATTTACCATCGAAACAAACTATAAAAAAATTATATTGATTATTAAAGGCATCAATAGGTTAAAATAAAATAAAATGTTAATCAAGATCCCTTTTGTCGGTGTATTCCATGTCAATTTGACTCTAAAGTCAAAAATAGAGGCCCAAAATTTTAATTTATCATTTCATTAATTTTTTACTTTCCTAAATTAAAAAAAAAACTTTAAAAAAAAAACATCTTTTCGAATTCATTCAACAACAACATATTAAGTATTAAACTATAAAATTTTAAAAAAACAAAACGTTGATAGATTTCATCCTATCATCAAGGATCGTTTTGTGTAAACAAGTCATTCAAAAATTAATTATCTGTTCTTCCATTATATATCGTTATGGTAACACACATAATCGAAAAATCATTGTTAAGGTTCATTTGGTTGAAGATATGAGATATAATACACGTCTAACCAAATGTAAAATAAAATAATCGTAACGAATCGAAAATATTATAGTAAAGGACAGTTAGGGGGGTTAAAGGAGTGGGGGGTTATACATGATAAATTACGTGGGATTGGACCAAACGTGGAATGGGAAAAAACCTATGGCGCAAACAACGGTTTCTTTTTCAGTCTTTTTCTATCATTCTGTTATAAATATTCTTTGTAACGCTTACTTTTGTCCTAAAAAAAAATTAACTTTATATTATCCATTATTATTATATTATTTAGTTGTTCATTTGAGTGCTCATCTATTTATTTTTTTTAGAATTAGGGTACAATATATGAATATTAAGATGTAGATTAAAATTTAATAATTATAGATATTTTAGTCTATTAAATATATAATTTTTTAAAAATGCGATATTACAATTAAAAAAAAGTAGATAGTCAAAATATTGTACATCTTATGTTCATTTCACTTGTTAGTATTAGTAGTATGGTGTACTTTCATATTATTCGATGTATGTTATTACTTAGGTTTAGAGCTCGATTAAATTTGAACTTGTAGAGGCAGAGCTAGGTGAATTTACTAGATTTTTCGCAGTCAAAAAATTAAATTAGTATGTGTTACTACAAGAAAAATGTGAATTAATGAAAATTTTTCTGGGGATTAGTATGAAAATTTACAGATAAATTATTTTTCTGCGAATTTATATACTAATTCTCAGAAAAATCTCCATGTAATTTACTATTTTCTTGTCGTGTTTATATTAACTTGCGAACCCTCAAACGAATTGATTAGAACCCCGAAACTCCTAGGACTCGTGTTGGAAAAGTCCAATATTAAAGCGCGAAGTACTATATAACAAAGATAATTTTGTATTCAAAGAAATTAGAAAAATTCAAACTCGATGTTTATGAATTAAGAATAAAAAAGTAGTTATCGCTCCACCATGACCGTGCGTTTTTTTTTGCTTTTATGGGGAAGTGGGACGCATTTTTTGTTGTTAAAGAGGAAAAAAATGAAACGGTCGTCACTTTTTCGCATGACGATGTATTCCGTTATGCACACGTGCGGTTCAATCCTGTCTTAGCACGTGTGGCCATATATCGACAAAATTTTGTGTCAGTTTTCACTTTATTGGGCTTTGACACATCACCTTTTTTGACATCTTTTGAAATTAAAAATTAATATTTTCTTTTTCAAAAATTGAAATTTTTTGTTTATTGGTTTTTGTGATTATTTCAAACAAATATTTTTCAAAGAAGAACAATTCACCAAATACACATTTTTTGTTTGTTAATAATGAAGACTTAGTAATTTTGCTCTTATCAATACTTTTTATGTTTCAAAATTACTGTCTTGATAAAAATTATTTTCATTAAAAAAAATTAATAATTATAGTTTATCAAATAATTTCTATTTAATGAGTGTTTTTTAAAAAAAACTGAACAATACTAAGTAAATAGAGTATAGAGGTATAATTGAAAAACCATACTAATTTTCTCTTAAATTCTGAAGATAACATTTATTTTGAGATAAAGTTAGATAAAGTTTTTGATTCGACGACACTTATTTTAAGTCGAAAGTCTATTAAATATATTTTATTTAAGGTTGTTATAGTAATTTTACTTGATTTATTTTTTCATTATTGAATGCAGAGAAAAAATATATATATTTTTTGATTATCGTAAAATATATGTAGATATTCACTTTCATATTTTATGAATATTGGTGCCCATTCCGTTCAAAAAATAGAATATATACAGCATTTATACTAACTGACATACATATGTCATAATTTTATGTCGATCCGGCGGATAAAATTGAATCACGTATCTCTTTTTAGTCTTTCGTTAGAGCAAAGGAGTGTATACATGCTTTTGTTTGTAAACGACAGATGCATCAATGTCCTAAAAATATGGCGAATCGTATCTACTATTTACTATAGTTCAAGAATATATTTATCTTTTGTCAATATTTTGGTATTCTAATTAAAAACGTTTGAACGTGGGTAAATTTTTTTTTTTAATTACTTTAATTACACATCAAAATAATTCAATTTTAAATAAATTAAAATCAATTATATAAAAGTGTCATGCACCGACTAATATTTACTCTATATATTAAAAAAAACAACTCAAATGAACAAAATATATGTACAATCTTTATATTTCTTTAAGGTAATTATTAAAAGCACAATAATTATTTTTTCTTAGTTCACCTAACACTTTATAGCCAGTAAGCCACGTCTGCTTGATTCCCACTATAATAATTGTCATAATCTTTTTACTGAAATTTCAATCATAACTACTATTACACAAATTATTTATTAATTTTCAAAAACATAAAACTTAAATTTAGGAAATTCAAAAATGATTGATTCCCACCATAATTATTATTCATGCATGAGGTGCCTAATCCAGTTTCTTTTCCTAAAAAAATGAAATAAAATTTAGAAGCAAAAACAATAAATTTAATAAAATTCCACAAATAGAATACGTAAAAAAGGTAAAATATTAACATTAATTATTCTATATTTCTGATTTACCATATTAAGCTTGTGTTAAAAGAGTTATATGTTATTGTAAATCAACTAAACGTACAATAATGTAAAAATTTTCGAGGAGTGTTAATGTATAATTTTAATTTTTCAAAGTTCTAGGAAGTGGGGACGATCCTATTATTGTAGATCAACTTAACGTATAATAATATAAAAACTTTCGAGTACTTCTATATGCTTCATACTACTCTTAATTAACGTAGAGGTTATAGTTTCATACAGTAAAAATTAATTTAAAATGTGATGAATATCATGTGTTAAAGAATGACAAAAGTCTCATGATTAATGAGATGAGTGGACTCCTTATAAGGCTTGGGCAATCCTCCTCCCTTTGAGCTAGCTTTTGGGGTGTGACCTAATTTCACATGGTATCAGAGCAGGGTCCGTCTCACCCGATGTTTGGATCCCCAAAATCAAATTGTCCACGCACCAGATTGCTAAGCACTGGGCTGAGGTGGGGTGTTAAAGAATGACAAAAGTCTCACATCGGTAATTAATGAGATGAGTGGACTCCTTATAAGGCTTGGGCGCAATCCTCCTCCCTTTGAGCTAGCTTTTGTGGTGTGAGTTAGGCCGAATACCTTATTTCACATCGTGTGTGAAGATAATCTTTTTACCTACTTCACCTGTTTCTCAGCATATTATATAAATATAAATCGGTTAATAGATAGTCTGATATGTTATGATAGATCGAAAAATATAGTGAGAAAAATTCTCCAAGAATTGATTTGTTACTAACTCTTCAATTTTACCCCCACAAAAGATGTTTGTTGAGATGTCCCTCTTGAAACAAAATGACACCAAAAGCAGTCTTTCTTGAAAAGTGATCTAAGGGAACATCAAAAAACATATACACTGATTTATCACTTGCTCTTTTTAACACATGCATTTTCTTGTGTGGGAATATTGACATTTTAGACTTTTTCCCCCCACTTTAATCCACAAAGATACAAACATGTCATTTTTAAAAAATAGTACATCATATATTATACACTCATAAAAAGTAAGACAATAATTAGTAGTGTTAGAAACCCTTGGTTTAATGTTTTTGGTAGGGTATACCATCTATTAAAAAGTGGAAACCCTAAATCCAGCCACACAAAAAAATGATTTCCTATTTGGTTCATAGTATCTAATCTGAAGCTCGATTAATTTAGATTCGTTTCAAAAAATCTACTTTACGAATAAATTGAAGCATTTTTTATGTATGACGACTTCATTTTGAGAGCTTAAACTTTGTTGAACCCACATCGATGGGAATGGTATGGTTTTGAAGATCTTCACCTTATGAACTAACTTTTAGATATGATGTTTTTTAATCTGATATCAGAGTCAAGATTATTCAATTTTTTAAAACCAGATATGTCCCATCTTATATTGTACTCACACTAAATGCGTATGCATTATACGGGGATGTTGAGTCCTATATCGATCGAAATGAAAATTACGTACCTATTTATATTTTTGATAGTTTTCACCTTACGATAATTAAATTAGACTAAAATTCATTTCCTTAGCAAAGTTCGAGACTTATAATTATGATTCATGAATGAAAGAATTTTTATCACACCATCACAAATTCGATTTTTTTTTTTAGTCATGGAGAATGGTGAGCTTGACTCATAGGAGTGAAGACGTGTGATCTATTATTGGGACTAGTGAGTTTACTAGATATTCCTACTTGACCATTTGAATCAACTCTTTGACGTTAATTATAAGTATTAATTATTAGAATTAAAGATAGTCAAGTTGTATTTAATTAGTGTTTTCATATTTAATGGAGGAGACATTTTCAAGTAGGTACAAATGTTTCTTTCATTATATAAATAGAAAGAATATTAGAACTAAAATTGTGCCTAACTTTGATTAATCTTTTTGTTTTAATTGTGTGGCCTACCATACACCAAAAATATTATGGATTTTCTAAGAATGCAAAGTATTTGCATCAGTCAACATTTTTGAAGAAATAATTACATATATATTTTTATTTTTGGTCGCAATCTTTTGGATTATTATATTTTTTTCAGTAATTATACGAAGTTTAAAATACTATGATTTTTTTATTATATAAATAGAAAGAATATTAGAACTTAAAGTGCCTAACTTGAACAATCTTTTGTTTTTATTGTGTGCCCTACCATACACCAAATATGTTATGGATTTTCTTAAGAATGCAATGTATTTGGAGGCTCGATATGCGTCAGTTAATATTTTCGAAGAAATAATTATATACTTAGCTTACTTTTATTTTTGGTCACAATTTTTTAGATTATTATATTTTTTTCAGCAATTATATGAAGTTTAAAATTATCAAAGTAAATATCATAGTTTTCTACTAATGATTAAGATTGGGTTAATTTAAGATTAGATTAACTACATCTTCACCATGCACAAATGAGTCCAAAAATGAAAAGTTGGAACCTTGAAAAAGGCACAAAGCCAAGGTTAATTACTTAGGGAATCTTACTAAAAAATTATTAATTAAGAATAACAAAGTTGTAATTAGTGGTTTATTTATATAATAAAGAAATTAAAAGATAAGGACAAAATACTATGTATATTATAACTTAGAAAATCTTATTGTAAATATTTTCTAACTGTTTCACCCAACATTTTACTGTCGTTCTTGGTATTGTTGCTGTGGTTATAGGAATCATCCTCTGAAATATTAGAATATATTTAGTTGGACTAATAATTAATTAATTTAATTCGGGGGCCAAGCAAAGTAGTATAAATTCGAACCTTATTGCATTAATATTATTTATTGAAATATTTAATTATTGTCACAATCTAAATCTTGTCCTTTTTCTTTTGCTGACAAAGAAACATATTTGAGGGTGTACGAAATAAATTTTGTTTTTGTAAATAGTTTGTAATTGTGTTAGATAAGTTTTGTGTAATGAATTTGATTGAAAATACAGGTAAAAGAATTTCGAATTAGAGACTTTGCGACTTCTTATTTGAAAAATCACTTGCTTAACTAATTTAGCCATAAAAATATGTGAAGGATTTCAAATATAAGACTCTGCAACTTCCTATTTGAAATATTACATGCGCAATCAAGTCAATCAGAAGAACTGTGTGGAGGATTTCAAACCTAAAACTCTACGACTTTCGAATTGAAAGAACACCTGCTCAACCATTTTAGCTAGAAAAAGTACGTGGAGGATTTTGAACTTGAGACTCCGCGACTTTCTATTCGAAAGTTCACTTGTTCAACTAATTCAGGCAGAAAAAGTATGTCGACGATATCAAATCTGAGAGTCAACAACTTCCTATTCGACTTTCTACTTAAAAGATCACCTGCTTAATCAATTTAACCAGAAAAGATATGCGAAGGATTTCAAACTTGACACTTTACGATTTTAGATCACATGTTCGACCAATTTCGTCACCGCAAATCTAAATCTCTCCCTTATTAAACAATATAAACAAAGATGTCAGTTTTTTTATTCTTTTCTTGTTCTCATAGATACTAATCATACTTCCAAGAAATAGTATTACAAATATTGATATATACTAGAAAGAATCGTTAAACCCTAAAACCATCCAAAATTAGGTTCATGTTCTTGATAATAGCAAATGTTCCACTTCTTAAAATACCCCAAAATAATATTAACAATATGGACATTGTAGTTATCCACAAATTGGTTTACATAATTATATCCTTCCCATGCTGTAACCTAACAAAACAAAAAATAAATAATTAAATTTTATTCACGTTTTGAACTATTCTTTCTGTCCCAAAATATTTGTTGTTTTTTTTTCCCTTTCTTTTGGAACTTCAAACTTATGTATAAGCTTTTGATTATGTTTAAAAAGTTTCAATTTTCATCGTATAGACATAAGAAGAATTATAACTATTTATTCCATTTAAGTAATTACGTTTAACTCTAAAAAAAAGTGATACTTAATTTGTGACGAAATTATTCATGTGTTAAACAAACTATAAACCTATAATGCTTTTGTCTAATTAATTGTTTAAGCTAAAAGAACATAATGATAACCTCTTAAATCAATAGTGTCGGCTAATTATTCCACTAAAAAAACATTATACTAATGTTTATTTTTAATTTAATAATATATTAAGCATGATATAAACTAATTAAGCTCTTGTTAATCAAGGTGTTGTCACTATCATGGTAGTTATTTAAATTTTGGATTATTATTCTTGATTCAAACTCCTAGATTTTGGAATAAATATATCTGTCTTTATTCTGATTTTCTTACCAATATGGTTGTTATTTGATTAGACTATTTGATAGTGACTTAATAGAATAAAAATTTGGCATTAGTGTATTGCCAAAATGATTAATTAATTTTGTGGGGTTCTAAAGAATAAATGATGACTATTTTTGTCGGTGGAAAAAATAATATATTTGACAAAAATAGTTTCATTAAAAAAAGGGATGAGGTGTTCTTTGATAATAATTTACCTAATTTTTGTTTGGTTTATTATAATGTGATAGTACACTATTTATCTTTTTGTATAAAATTTTATATTTAGGGTATATGATTCTTGTCTTGAGAGTAATTAAGTAATTGAAAATATTTGATAAACAAAATTATATTATAATTTATAATAAATGTGCTTTTTCTTTTTGGGAATTATCTTTGGTGTTGGTGTTATATTATCATATTGAGAAAATAATGCTTAATAGTCACTTTGAAATTGAATTTTATTAAGAATATCTCTTTGGTGTGTAAAAAATGACATTTTCTTATAAAATGACATAAAATTATTATAATTCTCAATGATAGTATTTTAATACAACAATTTAAACAATATCAAAACAAATAACAATATTATAGAAAAGTTTGATCGTTAGTTATGATTTTTTTTAATATAATTATAAAAATTATATCTATCTGTTATAACAATTACCATGTCTTATTGTAATACAATATTGATAGTCTATATAAGAATTTACATTATACAACTTATGGTGTAATTTAGATGTAAATTAATTGTCCTAGATTATAGATATGAAAGTAAGACTTGATTTTTACATTATCATATTATATTCACCTGCTATAATAGATAATCTATTTTCTTTTTCAAGATTACAAATTTAAAATATTATTTTTAAATATTCTTTTAAATGACGTGACAATTTTTTTTGTATACAATATATATATATATATATATATCTTAAAACCTTAATCAAAACTTAAAATGTGGTGGACTCATGAAATGCAAGATCTAATGTATTATTTGGCCCATTAGCCCATAAAAAGGAGAAAACAAGAATATTTTTCAAATGGGCTGAGTCAATTAAGTATAATATCCTTGGTAAAGTAAGAGAATACATGAGATAATTATTGTAAGGACAACTTTCACATATAGCAAACAAAAAAATTATATTTGTATGTTACAACAAAGTTTGCATAATTGCGCTCCATAGCAAACATATAACTGTATAATTCGCTATACATATACACTGTATAATTCGCTGGCCTAAATTGTATAATTCGCTGGCCTCGCTATACATATACAATTGTATGATTCGCTGGCCTATTTCACTGCAATATGTGTATAAAATTTTCTTTGCATATAATTAAATCGAAGTAAAATGTTTGTATATCGTATAATTATAAGTGTATAGGAAGAAGATATATGTTTTTTCTCTCGCTTTATACAAAAACAGAAACACAATTTATACACTTCTGTTGTATAAAGCAGAGAAAATTGTATTTCACTGCAATTGTATAATTCCCTGGCCTTTTTCGCTGCAATATTTGTATAAAAAATTGCATTTGTATACAATTGAATCGACTTCTCTTGTATAAAGCGAGAGAGGCAGGGAGAGTGGCAAGCGAGAATGGAAGAGTGACGACTGGCAAACTTTAGCAAACGTTTGCTATGGGGCACAATTAAATCAAACAATAGTTACTCCATTTATTTTAAGCTATTAATTTGCTATTATATACAATTATCTCTTATTGTAAATGATATATGACCGATAATACTAGTTTAGGAGATTTATGAATTAATGTTGATAATTTTTTTTTTATTTTCACAACATAGATATCCTATTTTGTATGTAAACTTTAATAGTCATATTATGATAAAAAAAATTAATTTCCTCCCCATATTAATGTATTTATATGTTATACATATGATTTCAAGAGGTGGACTCAACACACAATATACTCGAAGTTGAATACAAAATTTATAGCTTATCAATTGTGAACTTGTCATCGAATTCACAGCTCGTCTTAATTGTTAAATTTCTAATACAAGTATACGACCAGTAAAAAGTTACTGATTTTATTCGAATCCTTCGCAATCTAGCTCTCCATGATACAATAGAAATACAAAGTTATGTTTTTCCAAACTACTACTACTTTTGATCAATGAGCTATTAGAGTCCAAGTCTTATATATGTATATATATACAATATATATATATAAACCTCAAACAAACTCATCAATATCCAAATATATTCACATATCGAATATCTTTTTTAACAAAATATAAATTCAAAAATTCTTATCAAGAGTAAATAATTATTTATCGATACAAGTGAAGTTTTAGGCCTAATGGTTAGTTGTTAGTAAGAAAGGTTGATTTTTATTTTTTAATAAAAGAAATAAGTTAAAGTGAAGTTATCACTCTAAAATCACATAATTATATTAAATTTCCATAACAATATGTGTGCGCCCCCCTCCACTAGTACTAGTAGATGTTGAAAAGTCCTAAGTATCAATTTGTAGAGGAAAACATTTTCATACTTTAAATTAATTAAAAAAATCTTTTACACAAAAAAAAGTTATTTAAAAATAATTCATCGAGAATGGTTGAAAAAAAGTTTCTTAAGTGTTGTTCGACATTGATGAGATTTTCTTCCACACATTATCTTTATTCACACATACTATTTTCGACGATAATATTTTCTTATATTGTACAAACGAAAACTTGATATATCTAATCATAATTATGAGAAATTTATGGTACTAATTTGTTGACTAATATAAGTTGTTATACCCACAAAGCAAATAAAGAAATTAACAATATGAGTGAAGAAAACCCCAATAGGAGCAGACTCCAAATACTCACTTCACACTTCACTCATCACAAGAAGTCAGCCATGGCTTCTGAGAAAGAAGCTGCTCTTCTTGCTGTTCCTTCAGATTCTCCTACCATGTATGCATTTCTCCTCATATTTCTAATTTTTATGTTTCATTTCTCTGTTTTTTATAATGGGGTTTTCTTAAAAATTGATTCTTGATTTTCAGTCAGATTCTCTTACCATGTATGCATTTTTCTGTCTATCTTTCAGTTTTATGTGTAATTAGCTCCGTTTTTGTAATGGGGTTGCTTAAAAATTGAATCTTGATATTCAGATTTGACAAGATCATTAACAAGGAAATCCCAGCAGATATTGTATTTGAGGATGACAAGGTTTGTATGCTTGTTATGTGTTTAATTTTTTGTCTTGTATTTGTTTGGGGTGTAAAGTTTGAACCTTTATGTGCAGTTTTTGTGTATTAGGGTGAGATTTGTTTGGTACTTTGTAATTTTCCATCTGTTTTAAGTGTTTTGGTTTTAACTGATGTTTGATTTGCTTTGATTATCGTGTTTTTTTGGCGTTGCTATTGTCCCTTTTTTTGGGTGTTTTTAGTGTGAGTTCTTTGCTACTGTACTTGGTTTGTGTATTTTTTGTTTTATACGTGTTACTTGAGCTGACGGTTCAATTGGAATTGGCCTCTTTACCTTCACGAGGTAGGGGTAAGGCTGCGGATGCACCATCCTCCCTGAACCTCACTTGTGGGATTTCACACTGGGTATGCTGTTGTGCATTTTGGTACATGTAATTGTGGGAAAATGTAGTTATCCTGCACAATAGAAGTAGGAGGAGAGTCCTTTTTGTTTTTTGTTTGGTCTAGAAATCAGTGATCTCATACAAAAAGAGGCACTGCATAGAAGGATAGTGTTTCGGTGGTATTTTTGAGTTTAAAGATGTGTAATTTGTTGGTGTTGTTTTAGTATAAGTTCAAATTACTCGAGGAAGCATGCTTTGCTTTTTTAGGGCGCTGTCAGTACTTTATCCACTGCTTCTGGTATGTGTATTTTAATATCGTGCATCAAAATGCCCATGTTTAAAGCTTTCGTGTCAGCTGATCCTTTTGATGTATAATGTATTTCATATTTGGTTGTGTCATTTTCTTGCCAGGTTTTAGCTTTCAGAGACATAAATCCCCAAGCTCCTGTGCACATTCTGCTTATTCCCAAGGTCAGGGATGGCTTAACCGGACTTTCCAAGGTATTTTGTTTTCTTTCTGAAAGAGTATGAACAAGCTTTTTGTACGAGCTCATAGTTGTTAAAACGTTACACAAAAGAAGCACATCAGTTCCTGTATTGTGCTTCAGAATATATGAGGTGCAGTGCCTTAAGTGAAGTATAATATGGTGACACTTAGCGGCTAGCTTTGGTAATTTATTGGCTTAGAGGTGTACTTTGGTTAACGTGATTGCACTTTAATAAAATGATATTTGCCATCTCTGATCAAACAAAGTGTTAAAAATGGAATTAAAAATAGAAACTAGCTTTAGCTCATTGCTGCTTGTAGACTCGCAGCACTCCATGGAGCTACACTAGGAGTAGGGAGTTCTCCATGTTTTGTTTGTTTCTGTGTTTTTTCTGCGTCATTTGTTTCTTGCTCTCTTTATTTTCTTGCTTTGTACTGTAACATGTGTAGGCTCTGTACGATTTATGCATTTCTTTTCATTTGTTCTTTGTGGGGCTATACTAGGTATGTTTTTGTTGCGTTCTTTTCATTCATTTTCCTACTACTTTGTGGTTTTGGTCCTAAATCATTAAATGAGTTAGGTAGTTCTCTCTCTTATTAAGAGGCACGATCTTTTAAGTGCGTCCCTCATAGTTGTTGATTACCTGTATACAAGAAGCGCAATGAAGCATTGCTTTTGCTATAAGAATATACGAAGCGATTGCTTCACCAAACTTGTTGGTTTGAAGTATAAAAGTTCACTTGTTTTTCATGTACTGCTCTTTAATATGATCCTTGGTTTGCCTGATCAAATGAAGTGAATAGTAATGAAGACGAGAAAAAGGAGATACAAGACTATGAAAGCTCGTCACAGATATAGTCTTTTTACATTTGGTTTCTTGAATGAACACTTGTCTAGAGTTCGTAGAACAATGTCCTTCGTCCTTCATAACTGGGAATCTCTTGAAATATTTGAGTACTATTGGCTCTATGCTGCTTTATAATATGGAAACCTCTCGTTTTGAATTTCTATTTTCAGGCTGAAGAAAAGAACTGTGATGTTCTTGGTCGACTTCTCTACACAGCAAAGCTTGTAGCAAAACAGGAAGGTCTTCTAGAGAATGGATTCAGACTCGTGATCAACGATGGGCCTGATGGATGTATGTAACTTGCTTCTTTGCTCCCGTTGTTTCCAGTTATCGTAGCTCCATTTTTAACATCGAAGATTGTTGTTTTCAGGCCAATCTGTTTACCATCTTCACCTTCACCTTCTCGGGGGACGACAGATGAACTGGCCACCTGGCTAAAAGGACGTCGAGACGAATTCCAGGTTTCATCCTATCATATATGTGTGCTAAAAAACCCTTATAATCTCTGTGTAACATTTGAAGAATCAAGCTAGAAACTTGTGCTATGCTCCTATGGAGACAAATAAGACTACTCTTGACAATTATGCTATTTATCATTTTATCACTAACACAGATTCTCTGCACTCTTGCATAATATCTAACTATTTACGTCGTTCCGATGGTATATTTTTTTTAGTCGATGGACCAGACTACTTATGAATGTAACCACAATTAACGGTACTATGACCGGTACACAAAATTAGAAGTGAATTACGAGTCGGACCAATATGAGAACACATTTCTTAACTGGCTAATTGGAGCCTTTGAATAATGTCACCGGCTCTCCACATGTATATTAATCACATTTGGCATTTGGATATCCATGTTGGAGCTCGACTAATACTGAATTTGCGCGGGAAAGTAGGGAAAGTCCTACTACATTAGGGGAAAACACTCCCTAACAAAGGCGTTTGAATATCCATGTTGGAACTTGACTAATACTGAATTTGCGCGGGAAAGCAGGGAAAGTCCTACTACATTAGGGGAAAACACTCCCTAACAAAGGCGTTTGAATATCCATTTTGGAGCTCGACTAATATTGAATTTGCGCGGGAAAGTAGGGAAAGTCCTACTACATTAGGGGAAAAGACTCCCTAACAAAGGCGTTTGAATATCCATGTTGGAGCTCGACTAATACTGAATTTGCGCGGGAAAGTAGGGAAAGTCCTACTACATTAGGGGAAAACACTCCTAACAAAGGCGACGCTGTAGGAATTCGAACCCAAGATTCTTAAAGATGAAAGAGTACTTATGACTTCACCACAATACTTACTACTATACACGTTGGAATCCAATTAAATTCATATTTGTGTTGGAAAGTCCTACATTGGGGTAAAACACTTCCTAACCAAGGCGAATCCGAGACATTTGTTTAAGGATGAATAAGTACTTAGACTTGTCTGAATTCGAGCCGGAAAGTCCCGTATTAGGGGAAACACTTCCTAACAAAGGCGACTCCTTAAGGATTCGAACCCAAGATTGTTAAGGATGAAAGAAAACAGCACTTACAATTCCATCACAATACTTATTAATATCCACATTGGAACCCAATTAAATTCATATTTGCATTGGAAAATCCTATATTGAGTAAAACACTTCCTAACCAATGCGAATTCAAGATCCTTATTTAAGAATGAATAAATACTTACGATTTGTCGATTCTACCGCAAACACTTGTATTTCTTTGCTTTGAAGTAACACATTTCCATATCATGACTTAAAATCCAAAAACTAAATAAAATAATTTTGTGTGACGTAAATACCATATAATGATGCTTACACATCAAATCAAACCACTAATAAAAGGTTTTAATTAATACTATATATGAAATTGTTAGTTACCAAAGTGATCTCTAAGAAATTTCTCTTATTGATGTATATGTTACGTGAAAGAAAACATGCAATTTCATGTCCCCATCAAAAATTAAAAAAAGAACTAAACTTTATCCTAATTGGCACACTTTTATTAGTCGCATCACAATGTTTGTCTATTGTACGTAATTTTACTTTACATACAAAAGGTAACTTATTTTTCATAGCTTGAACATGTGATCTTCTGATTAGACGAAAAAAAAACAACTTTTGCCATGACTCTCTTTCGATAGATTTAGATTACTCAAAGGCTGCGTTAATATCTATCACTGTGCATGAGGTACATTTCACGATTTGAATTTGTGACCTTCAGACAATCTAAAGAAACATCTTTTATCATCGAGTGCGCCAATCAAAATAAAACTTTTTTTTAATATTTAAAGAGGAACCCAAAAAAATAAATAAAAAATCAATCGTGTGAACTAAATAATATTTGCTTAATTCCTCTAATTTCTTAAAGTAAAAACTCAACAATGGTACCTTATAAGCAATTAATGATGACTTCAAGAAATGAAACTTACAAGCAATAACAAATAAAACTTTCTCTATAAATTTAAACTTCAATTAAACAACAAATTAAAAACACTTCAACATTGATAAATTTATACAAACAAAGAGAAATCTTACATTCATTTATTTTTTTTTTGAAAAAAATGGAAAAAGTTGGTAAAAAATTAGCAGTTCTAGTTGGTTGCAACTATGAAAACACACCTTACAGGTTAGAAGGACACGTCAGTTGAACACCCTTTATTAAAGAGTATATATAGAAAAATTATATTGTATATATCAAAAGCATAGAAATAGCTCATAGAGGTGCAAGAGGGTCTGGTCCAACTGAGCCTCGTTCATTGAAAAATTATTCGTATATGTAAAAATTAAAAAAAAAAAAAATCTCGGCATAAAAGTCCTCTTATTTGAATTTCTGGCTCTGCCACTGATATATGTAGATGAAGATTGAGTTTTTCTACTATATACTAAACTTTGAATAGTTTAACGAAATTTCTGACTTTGCTGATGGTACAGGTTACGTGGATGTCACAACGATGTTTTAGCCATGAGAGATGTGCTAGTGAATCGATTCGGGTTCGATTCACAGCACATTGAATTGCTCATGGATAAATCAGGGAGTCCAATTATGCCTACTGGAGTTAATATTAAGAAAGCACTTAATAAAATGGTTGATGAAGCTGAACAAGGTGATATTTTGTATTTTCATTTTAGTGGTCATGGTACATTGACTGGAAAAAAGAATCAAGAAGAAGCAATAATTCCATGTGATTTCAATTATATTACTAGTAAGTTTGTTTTGATTTTATTTAATTTAATCTTAGGTATAAAGTTTATGAAATATAGTTTTTTTTTGCATTCTAGAGAAGCATTTGTTAAGGGGTTTATTTCTCGATATGAGCACTTTAAAATAACTTTACCTTTTTTTTTTATGTACGTTAGCGCGCTAGAAAATATTCTTTCTAGTGAGATATATAAGAAGCTAATACTGAAATAATAAGTAAGTATTTGTTGTCTAATCAATCAACTCGGATATTACTATTTACTAGATCTCCCGTGCTCACTCGACATAAAAAAAATTAAGCATGCCAAATTAAATAAATAAAAAAAGTCATGGTGATTATGTCATGTTAGCCCTAAAAACATAAGTGATATACAATATTGAACTTACGATTTATTACAAAGGATAATATTTTCTACAGGTATAAGAATTACGAATCATCATAGATAGTCATAAAACTAGATAAAATCTTCTTCACATGAAAAATATTGCGTAAACTGAATAATCATTCGAGAATCTAACTTGTATATAGGGGCGAAAACTAATTTAGCTATAACCTCTTAGGAGAGTCCAATTTATCTACTCATTGAAACCTTCATTTTCTAATAACTCAATTATTCTTTGTAAAAATATGTTTATATTTCACTTGTTATTATACAATTTTAAGTTCTTAGTAACCTTTAAATTAATTAAAATATTTATTTTGGTAGATGTGGATATTCGAAAAATAGTGAATCGAGTACCACAAGGAGCAACATTCACAATCCTTTCAGATTCTTGCCATAGTGGAGGCCTAATTGACAAAGAAAAAGAGCAAATTGGACCATCTCACAACAAACCGGAAAAAAACAACTACGTCTCAGTCTCGAACAAGTCAGAATCGACGTCAAAATCTTATTACTCCAAGCCTAAATTCATCCCACATGAAACAATCTTGGAACATCTAACATCATTAACAAACATTAACACTTCAAATATTGGAACACACATGTTACAACTATTTGGGAATGATGCTAGTGTTATGTTCTCTTTGCCTCAATTGGAGTTAGATTTATTGAAGCCACTTAAACAAGATGAGGGTATTTTGTTAAGTGGATGTCAAGCTAATGAAGAATGTGAAGATGTTGGAGGAATAGAAAATGAAAATAAAGCTTATGGAGCATTTAGTCATGCAATTTTAATTGTGTTGGAAAAAAATTGTGACCCTATTAGTTACAAAGAGTTGGTGGTGAAGTCTAGGTATGTTTTGGAAAATGATGAACATATTAAGACTCAACACCCTTGTCTCTATTGTAGTGATGAGAATGCTCAAGCACTTTTTTTGAGCCAAGGTTGAGGTCAAATAATGTCACTATAATGCAATTGATATATAAATAATGATTTTATGATGGAATAAAAAGAATTTATGTTTTATGTATCGATAGTATAATATATGTGCGCAATATTATAATGTTATTTTTGAGATAGTTACATGTGAATATCTAGAATTCATTGTCGTAACGGTCACTCAAAAGTCGCTCACTATGGGCTAAGTACATTGGGTCGGCCTGACCTAACCCGTATTTTGATAGGACTAAGTTACGATTTTTGGAGTTCATTTAAGAAAAGAACTTTCCAGCCTGACCTGAATAAGACCTCATTTGTTTGCACTTAATGGAGGTTTGAATCTTAATCATTGAGATTCAGTCTATTAAGTACGTTTGATTTTTAGGTCAGCATCAGAATCATTCAAAATCAACCCATTAAGTTCATTTGTTTTATTTTTTAAAAAGTCTTTTAATGGGTCTGAAAAGGTGTATGAATCAGATCTTTAGGAGACTCTTAACAACATTCAGACTCATTTAATAAGTTATCATATAATAAATCATCATTTATCTTTTTTAAGCGTGCCTTTTACATCATAACTAAGAACTTTCTTTCTCTCTTTTCTCAATCAAACACCATTTTCCCCCTCTTGAACTGGTAAGTTTTCATAAATCTTTCAACTTTTTTTTATATTAATAATTTTCTTGTATTGAATGTGTCAAGAACACTGTTGGTGTATTGGCGTTTATCAAGGTTTTTGAATGAAAAAAAGTTGTACTTTCAAATCATGATTATAACACTGTTGGTGTATTGGTCGAAGTGCATATGTATATTATACATATGCACTTGTATACATGGCAAGTGAGATTGGGAGAGGGGTGAGCGAGACTGGGGGAGGGAGGAGAGAGGCGAGTGAGAGAGGGCAAAAAGTGGGAGAGAGGTGAATTATATATGTATATCGGTTTGATAATTATATATTATACATATGTATTTGTATATTCTAGCGAATTATACATATACAAACGTGAACTCAAAGTTAGCCCATATGATTAATGTATAATGTTAGTCGCGAGTGATAATTATAGAAAACTACGACTATGATGAGTAATTAAGTAGTATAAGTTTGTTTAACCGCTATATTTACTAAGGTGAAACTTGTTTTGGGACTAAGTAAGTGTATGGCAAACCATTGCAAACGTTTACAAGGGATGCATTAGTATGGTTAAGACACGATTATCTTTTTCCGCATCCTTTCTATTGATTTGTGGAGGATATTTTTAAAACGAAGAAAGGCCCAAAAAAACGCCTTTCAACTATTTGAATTGGTACAAAACTACTGATTCAAATGCTTTTGGTCTTCCAAAATTATATATTCGTGATCAATTGCTTTGATTTGATATGTCAAACCGCATCACTAAAGATCTTATTAGTATTTCACAAGGGCTCAAAAACAAAAACAAAATTTGTTGGGATCAAAATAATCAGCAATAAATCATACGATAATGAAAATTTTATAAGTTGGTCAATTGACCTACATATTCAAAAACTAATATATATATAAAAGAAATTCAACAAATACATTGTATATAGTATTGTGTTATTTATGATAAATAAAAACCGTTTTTCAGTCTATTCCTCTTAGAAAATCAGGCAAAAATCCTAACGAAACTCTCAATACCATAGTGTAGCAGCTACAGCAAGACCATCCATGGCAACATTTGTAACGTCCCTTATTTTCTCAATGTCATCTCTAAGACGAGGTTCAATGATTTCCATCAAATAACTCAAATATGGAAGAAGATTTGCGGAACCAATAAGAACAGTAATGTGGTAAACAATCATAACACCTGTATGACGAGCCTCCCATGATTCCATCTTAAAACAAATTTCTTCGAGGAATGGAAGCAGAGCAGGAATACCTAATGCAGATGCAACGATGCTAAGAGATCGAGCAGCTGCATTCCTGATATGTTCGTTAGGACTGTCAATACTGAGACGCGTTACATGAATCATAGCATCAATACCAGCAGCTTTGCTAAGATCAGATATGATTTCTCTACCTATAATACGAACATTGTAATCCACATCAGTTAACAGAGGTTCAGTCAAAACAAGAATTTCGTTCACAATTTTCTTTTTCTCCGACTCTGCAAACAAATTCAGAGTAGCAATCTTCTTCCTCATCGAAGCTAATTGTTGCTCCATTCGGAAATTGATTTTGATCAGATTAAAAGAACAAAAGTTACCTTCAATATATAGGCAAAAGGCAAATCTATCCTAAATAGAATAGTATTCAAATTAGTTTTTTATGGAAATAAATTAACAAAAATTATTATCCTAAACAGAATAGGATTTAAATTAACATATTCTAAATGGGAATTAAAATAAATTAAGCTGAATTGGAACTCGACTATGTTTAGGTTTTAGATTTTTGTTTTTGTGTATAATAGTTGATTTGAGAAGATGAATTAGACGAAGAAGATGGAACAATTCCTGAATTGGATGGAGAAGACTATTAGTATTCTGAATTTGTTTACAGAGCCAAACAAAAAGAGATTTGTGAAAAAAATTCTCGTTTTGATTGATATCGCAAGATTATAGGGTAGTGTAACAAAAACAACAATGAAGTTGTGAAAAAACAACTGATTTAGCAACCTGCAATTGCTTGTTATCTGGCATGTCTGCACCCTTTGCCACATATACACAACATGTTGCAACTGACTGTAAATCGGAGACATACGAACTAACCAACACAGCTTTTGTTTTCGGTTAAACTATCTGATATCCAAAGTCCACTGCTCCGACTAATCTAGATTCACTCCGAGGCTCACAGTTAATTTATCCTGCACAATAATAAGTCAAGGTTATACTAAGAATGGAATTTAGACATGCGAGATGCAGCATTCAAATGAAAGGTATAGGGTGTCTGGTTCCATATTTGAGTAATACGAAAGTGTATTTTTGATCATTTGATGTGGACATATTCGATTGTGAACCTTGGCGTCTTTCCTTTACATTTGAGGGACATCTACGTGGTCTTAATCTATCTAGAAACGTACAAGCAAGATATTAAACATAACTTAATACGGGACAAACTCGATGCATATAAAGTCACTTTCAATGTTAAAAGCACATGATTGCTTACCAAACTTAAAGCAGGATGACAGATGGCTTAATCTGATTTCTCGTTTCTCATGAACCCCTGCAGTTCCATGAGGTTTTAACAAATCGAAAGATGCATCAGCACCTAACATTCTAACCTTTCAACAGCTTGTTTGCCCTGCAAAGCTGAATGGCTTGCAAGTTGATATATTTTATCGAAATTCTGTTGACTCATAGCCTCTTTGTCAAATATCGCATCGGATAGAACAACTGCTGATGCTCCCTGACCAATGTATTGCTCAATCAAATCTGTACTAAAGCACAGTTATCCATCATTTTACTATCTGCTATGGAAAAGTAAGATTTGCAAGAGATATGACTGATTAGAAAGACAACAGATTCTCTATGAGTAAATATCAAATACTGGCGGAAGAAGAGTCAAAGGCACCGGCCATATTACAGTGTTCATTTCAACTATCAACATATGTTCCATAAGAATTTGTTGAAGATCAAATTTTAGCAGAAACATTCCGATTTCATTACTACCAACAAATGAAGTAGATATTTCAATTTATCTTCTAAATGAAAGAGAACTTCTTGGAATGTCCCTGAGATGATAATTTTTGAAAATCGAATGATGACTAACCAAAAAGGCCTAACCGAGAAGATAACCAACCTATTGTTATGCCTTGTGATGCAACCATAGGGATATGAGAAAAAGGCCTTTTCAGAGCTGAAATGTACCCAACACCACCAAGTGCAGAGACGGGATAAACCTATGTAAAGCCAAAAAAAGGAAGTTGTAAAAAGGATCACCACCAGGTCAATTGTTTATCAAGCTTCTCTCCATAAAAAACAAACACATTCAAGAAATCCCGCAAGCTATAGTGGTAAACCATAGAGCAAGGGAAAGATTAAAAATAGTCATGACTTACCTTGACAATCTTGGCACCAGCACTGAAAGCAGATAATATCTGCACGATCACAAAACAATTGCATTACTCTCTTTTACTGTTATAATCTGAATATGGTCATGACATGAAGAAATCTTGTCGATATTCAAGAAAAAAGCCTGTCCTCAGTTGTGGGATATTGACGGGCAGTAAAACACAGAACTTGGCAGAGGCTCTGCCCTTCCCCATGTCCTTGGAGGCAATCCTGATATCATTTTCTGTTCTAAGCTCACAAGATGAAATGAAGAGCAAGATAGTCCAGTACCTCCGTGGGGGTCATTACACCAGGTATATATAGAACATCACTCTCTGAGACACCAACTAGAATATCCTGAGAAAAAGGAAAAACATGCAAGAATTAAGTAAAGCAGTCACCATGGTCACAAATACAACTACCATTTAGGCATTCACGAGTACATATATATCTATTAAAGACATTCACAGGTCTGTACTGATATTTGTATAAGATACACTCTTAAATAGACATTTGGATTTGGCATAAGATCTATATGGTTGAAACACCAGCACATACCATAACTGTTGCAGGACTCATAAGAAACTTAGCTCCAGCCTTTATAGAATCTTTGGCATCTTTAGCCTGTAATACTGTTCCAACCTGCAAACGTAGAGAAAATGTGTTTACAATTACAGTTGGTAGCCCGTCCTTGTGATGTTTTATACATAGTCCACAATACACAACGTTGACACTATAACATTATTATACTTCGCATGCCCTTACTGTTGGCACACCTGCTTATCCACCAACAAATATAATGCCTCGAGAAAGAATGTCTTGCAAATCACAAACAAAGAGTAACTACTACAGAAACTAAAGTTTGCACTTAAGCCAAGGTAAAATTTAAGAACTTTGGAATACAATAAAACACCGGAACTGAAAAACTGCCAAGAAGTAGACAAATTGAGGATGTTAAGACTGAATATACACCAAACTTTGATGGGCGAAAAAGGGAGGATTGGTACAGGGAAAGCCAAGATAGTGTAAGAGTTCTTTCCCTCCTTCCGGAAGTCTACTTCCTCCCCACCCCCAAACAAAAAAGAATAGAATTACGTTTAAAAATGAGGGAAACGAACGCCTTCTACTTCCTTTCAGCTACAGTAGACACCCAACAAGGGAAGTTCCCCCACAAGAGAGGGAACGCAACAAGTTCCTATTCTTCTTTCCCTTCCCTTCCCTTCCTTTTCTTTGAATAAAGAAATAGTCTTGAGTTAATAAAAGAAGCTATTGAATACTTACTCCAAATGTTTTTGCTGGATAATCATGTACTAGGTCTCTTATCACCTGCATAAAGGAAAAGAAGCACATAAGTTAGCCAAATGTTTACTGCTCTCCAGCATGAGAAAAAGCAAGCAACTGCATGTATCACAGTACCTCAAAAACATCTGGAGTGGAAACCACAATTTCCAGCTGCAACATTAGAAGATAAAGACTATCAAAACACCTCTTTATACTCTGAATAAATTATTCATTCAAAAGGTAGATAAAAAGGTGGACAATGAACTTGGGATGAAAGAGTAGTAAGTATTGTTGGGTTTTAGCAAGTGTGAATGGGAAAAGAAAAGAGAAAATATCAAAAGTGAGGGAACTACTTGGAGAGAAAATGAAAAGTCATTTGCAAAGTGCAAATGAAAAGTCATTTCTTATAAATTGGCAGGTAACAGTAACATTCCGAAAAGTTGTTACTCTTTCCGAAAAGTCGTTACTTTTCGAAAAGTCGTTACTTTCCAAAAAGTAGTTATTTTCCTAACAGACACAATTTTTCGAAAAGTTGTTATTTTTTCAAAAGACACAACTTTCTGGATAAAATGGGTCTGAACAGATTTCACTGAACAGACATGTTCCTTGCTGAAAATGGCTATAAAAGGAAGTCAATTTTGATTTTTTAATGACTGAAAATTTTTCTTTTTCTCTGCTTTATTTTTTCTCTCAAAATAAAATCAAAGTGTCGATCGACTGAGTCTGTGTGACTTGTTGCTGTTCTTCAGTTCGTTGAAGTTAAAGAGTTTGAGGTACCGCTATTTCTTTACAGGTTTAATCCGTTTTATCTTGGGAGAATTAATCCATAACCTTGGGTACATTGAGGGGATTAAATTTCTTAAGGACACACAGTATTTTCTGTGGACTCGGATTAATTCTTCTATTTTAAATTTTTTCTGCTTCATCTTGTTTCTGTTTCTGTTCATTAACTTCATAAATACAAGTTATTGTAAGAATAACAAGTATATCAGATAGATTCAAACTTACAGCTGAAATTCCACCATCCAATGCAGCGCGTGCAGCTCGATTCGCCAGGTCTGCACTAAACAACATGGAAAGGTGCAACTTCACATTTGCATGTCTTTTAAGATATTTTGAGATGACGAAAAAAATGGAGTGGAAAATGTAATGCTAAAAAGTACAACTTGTTTCCGAGATAAACTTTACTTATATCCAAACAACAATCTTCAGTTGAGAACTAAATCTTATAATAGCATGGTGAAAAGCTCTCCTTCCCTAATATAATCTAGCATTAGTTGGCTTCATAGCTTACCTTTTTCAAAAAACTCTATAAACTTAAAGAGAAAAATACCCTAACAAATGTAATCACTCTACAATCAAAAGACGTCCAGATAGTAAGCTAGCGTTTGACCATAAATTCTGAGAGTAGATTTTGAAAATTTATCTTCAAATACTCCCTCTTGTCACTTTTACTTGTCCAGTAAGCCAAAAATAGATTTTAACGTTTACTTCTCACTTTAAACATATCCGAGTCATTCCCACGAACTAAGCCTATACATTAATAAGGTAATGTGCTAAAATACTCATACTAATCATTGTTTCTTAAAATGCAAAGTCCAAAATGGACAAGTAAAAGTGAACATATGTAGGGACTCCCACTCACAAAAGATCAAATCTTTTCTCGATAAAACATATGTGTAAACACAACTTCAAAAACTCGAATTTTCAAGATTCAGCTTCAACATCTATGGCCAAATGGGAGCATATAGCTGTAATAACAGTAATACTGCAGTTCTAAGGATAAATATATCAAGCTTATGGCAACTAACTAACATTAACCAAGAATTAGCTGGGTTAACACAAATTTATTACTAAAAATCAAACTTTACATATATTTCAGAGTAAACCCAGTTCAGATTTCACATTAATTATCAAAAGAACTAAACAAAAATGGTACAAAAAGAGTTACTTTTGAGCTCGAAGGCAAGCGATAACTCCAGAATTTCGAATTTCCTGCAGTGCTTTGTTGGCTATACCATTAGACGAATGGGCAAAAATTGGCTTCTCAAACGAACTACTGCTGCTGCTGCTGCATCTGCAACGATAAGAAGAAGGCTTTTGAAGATAGGTAAAAGGTAAACTAAAGCTTGCAATAGCCATATTTTCTCAATACCCATAAAAAAGAAAAATCCTACCTCTGGAAATTGTATAAACAACACGACAAATTAATATTGGCACGAATTTTTTTAAGAATCCGTGCCAATATCTCGATAAATTATCGTAATTGAGTTAATGCAATAAGTGATATTATTTCTAACATAAAGTAATCTATTAGATTAGTAAAATTGTTCCTATTTCATTTTTATTTTTCAAGTCCACTGAATTACTTGCGAAATCTCAAATCTCGAAGGTTCTAAATAGATTCTGCGTTGATGAATCATTATTTATGTTGGAATGATCATTTATTCATATCAAAATATCTTCTTATTTTAGTGTTGATAAATATGATAATGAACTTTAAATTTTTAGATGTTTACGTGATTGTAGCTTCTTTTTAGTAATATTTGATAGGAATTTTGAATTTAGCAAGAAAGTAAAATTTTTGAATTTATAAATCTAAATATTTATTCAGCATAAATCATTAATATAACATTATTTTTAGATTATAAAGAAAATGTTTATTTTTCGAGCTAAATGCTTACCAAGTAAAAAGGTAAATTATACTTTTTATTGAATTGTCTAATAAAAATGAAGAAAGGACGATATATATACTTTCAAATTTAGATTAATAACTATGTTAAGAAAGTTATTATAAAATGAAAACTATTGCTTGATTCTTTCTTAAGGAAAAGAAAGTTATGACAAAATAAAAATTCAAAGTTAAATTATTTTTAATTATAATTATAAACTAATTTTTTTTTAAAAACTAATTATTATTTATTAAAATTAAAGTTGACCCAATGTTCAAGCTTGTTAAAGCTTTCTCATTGGCGTATATCAATCACCTATTTCCTCCTTTAATTCTCAAGAAAGAAACAAATAATAAATATAAATATATACATAATAATAAAAAATAAATAGCAATTAATATAAATAAATACTGTTGAAAAAACACAAAATTGTCCAAAAGAAGAGGTTTTTCTTGTCGTTTTCTTGAATTTTAGGGGTTTTGAATTTCCCATTCATCAAGAATTTGGGATTTTTCTCCATTTTTTTGGGTTTCAGTTGAAGAATTCGAAGTGGGGTTTTGAGTTCTTGAATATATTTTACTCATGACATCAACTTTGAGGAGAAGGCTTCATCATGGGGATGTTGGTGGCAAAAAGAATGAGCATTTTGATTCTTTAGGCTCTGATGATGGTTTGAATGAGCCTTTACTTGGGTACCAGAAATATGATGACAGTGATCAGGTGAATTTCTTTTTTTTGTTGTTGATAATGTGTTGAATCATATTGCTAAAAGTTTCCCTTTTTGGGGTTTTGTGCTGTGAATGAGAAAAATTGGATTGGAATTTGTTTTGCTTTTTTAGTCTTCTCGTTGATGATCTTTTGAGTTATGTTGCTAAAAGGTTATGTTTTTTGGGGTTATGTGCTTTGATAGAGAAGATTTGGATTGGATTGTGAAATGGGTTGGGATTTATTTTGCTTTTGGTTGATGATATTTTGTGTTGTGTTGTTAAAAGTTTGTGCTTTGATAGAGAAGATTTGGATGAGATTGTGAAATGGGGATTCTTTAAATTGTAGGTATGTACGCTTGAAGAAGTGTTGGATGAAGGGCGAAGGAGGGAACGTCTGCACTGGACGCTGCTATTTTCTCATCTGATTTCTCAATGGGCACAATGGTTAGGTGTGATTTCGTTTGTCTGTACTTTTGATGTTATGCTCTTTGTGCAATGCAATTGTGGTGTGGTTTTCGTTCGTTTGTAATTTGATGTTATGTTGTTTTTGCATGTTATGCAATGCAATTACTTACACACACCTAAAACTACTTAAAAGATAGGACATCACAACATTGTGTATTTTTCTTCCCTTGTGGATTAACGACCGGAGCTGAATGAGTAGAACAGAAAGCGTCATGTGAGAGGTTAGAGTAGGAGAAGAAACACTAAGAAGTGGAATGGTGCAGCAAGCAGTCAGAGTAGGTAGAGGGCTATACCTTTTTGTGACTTTTGGTACCTTGTTCGTTGTTACAAATCCTAGGTTAAGAAATGATTCTGGGGCCTTAGGGAAATAGAAAAGGAGAACAGGCTATTTTAGGGGGATATGCAGGTTCCTTGAGGTGGAAGAGAGCAATGATGGTAGGCTTGGTGAAAAGCTTTTCTTCAAGTTTTAGCATCTTCGCTCTTTCTCCACATACTAAACCTCAAAAAGAAGAATGTCTATGAGGATTCTCAAATCTTTCATAGGCACTTCCCATACTTTCTCAAATCTGTTATATACAATTTTAATGACTTCAATTTTTTCTGATCCATTATCCTTTGATCTTGCAGCAAATATTGTCTTTGTGTCTGGGTCACTTCTTGGCCGGATTTTTCCTTTTGCCTCAACTCAATCTGGATCAACAGGAACTCTTTTACCTCCTTTACTTAGCCCTTTACAGGTAATACATGAGAGATTGAGGATCGAAAGTTCTAACTTTGATCACCTTTGATTTGCAGATATATGATGTTAACTATCTCTGCTAAAATGTCGCCTAGAGCTTTTCAAATCTATTCTTTTTGTTGGAGTCTGCAGGGGTTTGACACATGAAAAATTTGTGGTTTACTTGTGATATTTTATTTGTGTTTATATTGCCATGTCCATCACTTATATTCCCATCACTTTTAAACTTAAACTCATCTGGCCACCTCCCTTACAGCCTTATTTGTTTCTCCATCTATTGATACGCAATTCTCGACATTGAATTCTTTGAGATTTGATTGCAGGAAGCAAGACTCAAACATCTCAAGCAAAGGCTAGCGATTCCTTTTGATGGTTCTTCCTCGGATCATCAAGTATGTAAATTTTACCCCGTGATTTTGTTAAATGTTTATTTTTTTGGTTTCTTTAGCACTGGAACATTTTGCAGCAATTACAGGAATGAGAGATAGACTTGTGTAGTTAATGCTGTATGGTTCTAATAAATGGACGGTTCAAGTTTATTAGTCTGAAAGCTCCTGGTTTCAAAGTTATTTATGGTTTCCATACTAGCCTTTTAGAGCTTCACTCTTTAGATGGTTATTTGTTATGAGAAGAACAAGAAAATATCATGACTTGCTATGGTTTTTTGAGATCAAGCAAGAGTATATTACCTTAGTTTGGACTCGTGATGAGAAAATAGAAAGGAGAACTTCAAGCCACATTCTTTAATTGATCACATATAATTTTTCTTTTTGAGAAGGAGATAGTTATGTCTCTTAAACTTGTCTTGCAAGATTTAGTCTCTTGTGTGTATGCCTCGTTGTTTTATATGTTCGTGAAGAACTAAAAATCCAAATTTGGTGTCAGGATGCTCTTAGGCAACTATGGAGGTTATCTTATCCCGATAGGCGCTCCCATCTCTTAAATCTGAGCTTTGGAAAGAAATGGGTTGGCAAGGATCTGACCCTTCAACAGACTTCAGGTATATGAGGAAGTGTATATTTGATTCACATTTCTGTTTTGCTGTCGTTCTTATACTAAAATTATGTGCGTAAATGTCCAGGGGTGGAGGATTCATATCATTGGAGAACCTTATCTTCTTTGCCAAGACATACCCGGTTTGTACATCATATTATTTACCTTCCTCCCACCCTTACATGCTTTGAAGCCCATCTGGTACAAATAAACTAGATGATTGTTATTGTATTGGGAATTTACCCCTCTATTGTACGCGACTTAGTTTTATCCTCTGCTATAATTTGTGCCATTCATACCCTTGCCATTAGAATCGTCTTGTACTTGCCCTCAACTGTAACAGTTCTCCAGCATTGACTGGGTGGATACTAGCTGAGCAATATATTTGATATTTGGGCGATTGTTTTTGTGTTTCGTGAAGCTTGATATATATAGCTTTTTAGAAAACCATAATTGAGTCCTCTTGTCTGGTAGAACAGGGAAGCAAGTTTTTCATTAATAGTTTTTCCCTCATCGCCTGCTCTATTACAGGAATCTTTCCGGAACTTGTTGCACAAAAGAAACGGAAACAGATCTGAGTGGGAGTATCCATTTGCTGTAGCTGGCATCAATATATCGTTTATGTTGGTCCAAATGTTTGATCTTCAATCAGGTACGGAAATTCAGTTAGAAGTTAGCGTCTTTCATGTTTTTGGCTGAGAATAGATGGTGTATTTAAACATTCAACAGCTCCCAATACATACTTTCAAATAAATCAAATGTTGTGATTAAATCGTCCAGAACTAGTTATTCTGAAAATCTGAAGTGTAATATATTCTCTAGTATCATCGTTCTTTCTAATGACATAGGAACAATTAGTTGGTCTCAACGTCTCGTGTATCATCTCTGTTCCATCTTTTACTTACCTCTTCTTATGTAACAAGTTCTTGCATGTTCCCTTTTGATGAATAAGTAATGATTCTATTGATAAGTCGTCGTCCTCTTTTTTGAGTGACAGGGACACCTAGCACCCTTCCAGGTATCCGTTTTCTAGAACTACTCCGCGAAGATGACATGGCGTTTGACAACATCTTTTGTATTGCCTTTGAAATGCTCGATGCACAATGGCTAGCAAAACGAGCATCATATATGGAATTCAATGTTGGTAACACTAAACTATTCCATTGGATTCTTTTCATATATTTACCTCTACCAACACATATTCTCCTTTCACTTCCCTTTTCGCAGGAGGTTTTGAAGGCCACGAGAGTGCAGCTAGAACGCGAGCTCGCTCTTGAAGATACTTCCAGTGTAAAAGATTTACCTGCCTACAATCTGTTGAGGAGATAATTTAGCCTTTGTTAGCTCCAACATGTTAGTTTTTTTCTTCTTCTAATATTTTACACCTTTGTAACCCTCACTGTATCTGTATATGATGTAAACCATCATGTTAAGGCCTGTTTCGCCATAGATTTTCCAAATAATATTTGCAAAAAATTTTGGCAAATAGTGTTTGTCCATATAATTTGTCATCATTTGATAAATATTTTCGGCAAATATCTCAAATTCTCAAATACTAGTTTATTTTAGTACGTGGGTCAAATTTTATTATTTGGGATCTTTTGAAAAATGAAATTTTACGATTATCTTTTACAAAAACACCCTCTATCATAGTGTTTGCGTTATATTACATAATTTTTTACGTGAACATGAAAGTAATGATATGGTTGTTAATGAAAATGATGAACAATCGGTTTAGGTTAACAAAGTCACATGTTTTGCCTATTCCACGAATCGCGAGGTATGAAATGGTGCTTGTTGTACTCACTTCAAACTACCACATTGCTCTAGTGTCATGGACACTATTTTTTATTTATTGCAACGAAGATTTAATTGACTTGTAATACAAACTTACTGTTAGTGTTGATAGTTTTAAAACTTGTGGGTATAAATCATATTTTTTAAAAAAATGAAATACATTTCTCAAAGACTATAGCCAGACACATGGTAAAATTTTATCCAAATTTTCACTCGAATAATATTTGCCAAAACTCTTTGAAAATTTATGATCAAACGCTAGTTGGAAACAGAAACCAAATGCATCATGTTGGCTGGACCATAGGTGTGTCTCCAAATGCTAGATTATAAATGATCGTTTGGTACATGCGATAAAGATAATCTCAAATTTTATCGATTTGGGGTATTAGCGAATACTGAGATTATTTTATCCTATCATTTATACTCCTTGTTTATATCATCTCGCGTATCAAAGTTAGTGTGTGAAGTTGGTCTAGTCCATTTTGTAATCTTGCAATATACCAATGTGACCTACAAAAAAACTACACTCCTCGAGATTGGACCTTTAAAGTGTGAACAATATAGCGTGTTACACAATAATCAACACTAATATGGATGAGTCGTACTACCACAATAGAAAATAAAAATATCGAGTCTAACTCATTTTTAAAAAAAGAAATTAAAATAGCTTAGAAGTTCCACAAATATAATCTTAAAAAAATAAGATACATGCAAATGATTATTTTTGATAAATCAGCGACCTGAATTCAACCAAGGGAGTATAATTTATAAACTCCACTACAACAATTTGAAGGATTACAAAATCATCTACTAGAGGTGAAAATTAGAGCATTACCACAAAAATTAAATTCAAAGCTCAAATTGTAAGCTAATTTAGCCAAATATATGACCAAGAAAAAAGTGGAAAAAAATTTGGAGGCAACAAATTTTAAGCTTGATCATTTTGATTAGACTCTTCAGAAGATTTCAAGTACCATCTATTAAGTCTTTGTTTGGCTTTTGATACCTGCAAAATAAATTTTAAACATTCATAAATACATATTATTATGATGTTTATAAGTTAATTATACACCAATTTTGATTAATTATAATATTACCTCTTCATCCCAATCTGTTTTCCATGTCATGTAGCATAATGCAGCTGATTGAGTAACAACTCCACATATCATTCCAATCCATATACCCTGATAACAAAACGAAGATATTAGAGGTGGCAAATGGACGGATCAAGAACATAAACGAAGACAAGTGTGTGTCAGATCCTCCAAAAGTAACCCATTTTTTAAGGATCCGAGACGGGATGTGGCTAGATTTTTGGAGAGTCTGAACAACGTCGCTTTTAAGTGCAATAGGGAAGTCTATGACAATATTTGATCTAAGTGAAATTTTTTACCTTCACTTGAAGATGAGCCACATATCCAAGCAAAGCTCCAATTGGTACTCCAATCAAATAGAAACAACACAAATTTATAATTGCAACTGTGCTTTGTAAACCAGCTCCTACAGCCACACCTGATTCACAAAATTCTCCCAAGTGTCAAGAAAAACTACGAAACGCGATAAAAGATCATAATATAAAGTTAATGTGTTCAGGGCAGCTTGCGAGCACCTCGATTATGGTACATTATCTATAACATATTGAACATGTTCAGTAAAATTTTCAACTTCTCAACTTTGTGTTGACTTACCTGAGAGTACAGGGTAAATGCTATTGAGCAAAATCGAGAAGGCGAGTAAAGTAGAAAGGTCAGCCACGCTGTCAGCAACCGCCTTCTCATCACTGAATAAGTATCCGAGATTTCTGCCAAAGATCAAGCACACAACCCAGAAGAACAGTCCAATAATAAGTGAAGTGCTCACTAAGACTTTGATGGAGAATTTCGCAGCCTTAGCATCTCCTTTCCCGAGTTCATTTGCAATCCGGACACTGTAGAGGAAACAACGAAGGAAAAAAGAAGTCTGAGTTAGGCAATGGATACAACACTAGATGGAATGAGATATCGATGATTCATAGAGAAAGGGTCGTGTACCAAGCAGCTCCAAGGAAGCCGAGACTTATCATAAACTCCCATCCATTGATATTGAGGCTGCAAAGTTACCTATACTGATCAGTACGGAAAACAAAATGACGTAAAGAGAAAAGCAAACAAGCACTCACCAAATAGAGAATGCAGATATCGCAACCTCTGCATTCTTCATATATCCTGCCAGCAAGACTAGAACAGCATTGTACCATAGCTCTAAGCTGTGAAAACCAAAAGCAAGAATCGATTAACCCCTCAGATATGAAGCTAATTCAGATTATAAAATGTGTTTCGTGGGGTTCAAATTCGACGAGACTAATGATAAAATCATGATTGAGAAGAAAATGTTAAGGAAAAGGATTTTACCAAACCATAACACCAGAGGATATTGAGAGCTTCATGACGGGTAGTACATCTTTCAGTGCTGCTAAAGAGAATCCATTCCATGTGTTAGGGCACCAACCTCCTAAGATGTAGACAAACTCCCCGACCACTACAAACCACGAGGATATGCTCAACGCTATCATGGCACCAGGAACTCCATAATTTAGCTGGATAACCAGTAGCCAAGACAACGGAATGTGGATCACAAATTGTATTATAGATAGCCATGCTATAATAATGTTCTTCTGTTGTGCTTGAAGGTACATCTGGATCGTCAAGCTAAATACAAAGTTGTAGATGAAGGGAATGAACCAGTAGGAAACGTATCCAGCAGCATCCGCGATTGATCCATTCTCACCGAGTAGATTAAAGATTGGAGTGGCTAAGACGAAAAACGGAAGCAATGCGGTCAGTGTAATCAAACCAACAATCCATGATCTTTGCAAGTAAATTCCCATCATATGATACTGTCCTGCTCCATATGCTTGTCCACAAAGAGTTTCAGTGGCGCTTGACATTCCAATCTACCAAAATAAACAAAAAAGTTAAGCAAATGGAAAAACTAACTAAATAAACTAGCACGTGACAAGTCTCGAATTGTGTGATCATATCGTCTAAAAACTTAAGCCATTAGATAGAGCACAACTTATTATATAATGCCTCAACACGCCCCCGTCATGTATAGACCTAATATTTTTCTTGGGCCAAATACATGAAAAATGTTCGTTTACTTTTTGGGTGGCTGCGAGAATATTCAAAACTAGGACTTCTCCTGGCTCTAATATCATCTTGAAATATGTGACTAGCTCGTAGACAAAGCATACACAATTATACTATGTCTCAACACATCGGATAAATCCTTACATTGTTTACATAATCATCATATACACTTCTCTTACTCTTTCGATACCATACATCATATTGTTATGTTTGCATTCATACAATGTAGTGCATTACTTCTTCAACCACCAACGTGAACAAGCACATGAGGTATGACGAACATGGTACATGTTAAGAAAGATAACAGGAGCAAACTTACCAGTATACCATTGACGAATCGCACAGTGAGAGTTTGTACAAGTGCATAAGCAGCGAGATCTAATCCACTAATGTGTCCGATGAATGATTGTGTGACCACTATACTTCCAAATGAAGCTACTCTTGACAATACTCCAGGCAACGCAACTCTCCATATCTTCTTAGACTCGTCGTAGATCCTCTCTTTTAAGTTTTCATCAACTTTTTCTATCTGTGAATCAAGTAGCCTCTCTTGCACACTGTTATCCATGACTCTGCACAAAATTAAAAAGAAAAAGAAACTCAGATTAACCCTGAAAAGAGCATACGTATCGCGGGATTCTCTCCATCTCAAAAGTGGATTCCCATGCAAGGATACTTGAGTACGACTACGACTATGTTACATAATTTTGTTAAAATAAGTAACTAGCATGAGTTCTTTTCTTACACAAATGTTTATTATTCATTCTATGAGCATATGTCAAAAAGCATTTAAGAATTGCATCAAATTTATGCTATAGTTGATTGATAGTAGTATCACTACAACAAAAACACATTTTAGCAGCAATAAATATATACAATAACAATGAGGGCTAAAACTTTTACGGCTTTACCAACATTAGTTAATTGTCATTTGATCCAATGTCGCTAAAGACTTTAGGGACATTAACAGAGAGTGATAATTGTTATTAAAATATATTTTTAATGGCAATCAAGTTATTGTCATTAATTAACTGTCAGTTAATGCATACAAGTTAAGCAACTCCGACTCTTAAAATGTCCAACATATGCGTGTCGGATCCTCAAAAGTAGTGAATTTATAAAGGAACCATCACGAGTCTTGACATCATTTTTAAGAGAGTCCGAACAACATTTTTAAGAGAGTCAGAGCAACATAGCAAATAAGAAAGTTTTACAATAAAGTAGATTAATTGAAAAGGATAACTAGACCAACCAAGAAAGAAAGAAAACTTAATAATTAACCAATAGCATTGCATAACAATAATATTTCTATTAATAATTACTTGTTAAAAAATTATATTTCAATTAAAATTTAAAGGGGTTCACCTTTCAAATTAAAGGGGTTCTCCTTTTTGAAGTACACTTTTATAAATTGGCAGAATCCAATTATCAGTAAAAATGTAAAATATATATAAAAGAAAAATAACGAAATGTAAATTAAAATAAAATTGTCAGAGATCATATAAGTTGTAGAACAGCTGTAAGAAAGTGATTAATTTACTTTTTTTACTTCTTTTTTTTGTGATGAGCTTAATGAAATATCTAGACTCTTTAGATTAACTATTTTACAGGTTTTTCGAAAGTCAAACAATTTAAGTTTTATCAGAAACTATTCAAGTTATTTTTAGTTTTTTTTGAAATAAAATTTATATATTATGAACTATGTAAAAAATACTGTAAATTACAATAATTAATAACTCTAATAATTTAAAATATCTATAAAAAAAATTCGTCTAAATCTCAAAATTCAAAATGTATCACGTAAAATAAAACGTAGAGCAATGTTCATCATCATTAATTTAAAAAAATAACTTGGTGCATAGAATGCCACGTGAGTTGATACAGATATCACGTGATGCCAACAACTATTTTAAATCAAGATTGAGAAAGCTATAAAGACTGACATTAAAATATCCCTTGGATTCTATTATCATTATACGTTACTATTGTGTGTATATATGTATAAATTTTGTACACCAATAATCATTAATGATAAAGCAACATTTTCTATTAATGCTATGGGCCACTCTCCATTGCTATTATAATATTTTATTACTATATTTTACGAAAACATTTATTCTATCTTTACGTAAAATTAAATAACATATATTTTTATTTACTTTTAACTTCACTCATGAAATTAAGTGGCATATCGCAATTATTTTACTAAATATCTATATGTCGTATAATATCATTATATGACATTCTACATGGTAATGTTATATCTTACTTGGCGTCTTATGTGTATAATATCATATAAGACATGCGTATTTATTTGTTTAATTATATATAAATTTAAATATCTACTTATACAGATATAATATCGAAAGCGATTATATATATTATGACATTTTAAAATACAGATCCTATAACCATCGACGTATCGAAAGCGATTATATATATTATGACATTTTAAAATACATATCCTATAACCATCGACGTTGAAAAGTCAGAACAACGTAACTAGTCACTAGGACCACTTGTTTACACTTTACATTCTAAACAAAGTTTTTTATTTATTTATTTTGAGACAAAAGTAATTTTCTGTTTCAAAGAAAATGATTTAGTATGAGACTTTCTTGAATATTTGGTTGGCTAGATAAAAAAGTTGAAATAGACAACTCTTACGTATAAATCTCAGATCAAATTCATAAATAAATATTTTTATTTTTAAATATTTTAACTATATTATTTTTTAATTAAATCACTAAACCACGCACACTAACATAAAAATACTTATATATATACTCTTGGTCAAATAAAATAAAATAATTATATAATTATTGTCTTTAGGAATCACCAAATTTAATTATTATTTATTTTCAAAAAAATCAGTAACATAAAATGTAGATCCTTTTTTTACGGGAGGGAAAATAAAGACGATATTGATAATAATAAATCAAATTCTCGTCAATAAATTAAAAATTTAAATAATTAACTAAATCGAGCTGCGAAGAAGAGAAAATTAAAAAAAAATTATAAATATTGAATTACTCTATCAACTAAGCTACTAAAAATTTTTTTAAAAAATGAATTTCCCAAATGGCTAAGAGAAATCAAATAGCACAAATTTCAAATCTCAAAGAATAATGATAGTCCAAATTTCACAATGAAATTCAAATACTCTTTCCATCTCTCCGTCTTATAAAAATTTCATAAATAAATTTTCGATCAAACTTAAACTGTTTAACTCTGAGCGCTTAGAAATTTAACTTTAGAAAAGAAAAAGTAACAAATAAATTAAGAATTATTGACCGAAGAAAAAGGAAAAGCAACTTACATTTATACTGATCCGTAGATCCTGTGATTCTGCTTAAAGTGAATCTACTTTTAATGGAGTTCCTGCAACTCTCTGTAATTTCGACGGAAATCCTGTCGCCGCCGTGCTGAAGGCGGAAGTACGGCGGAGCTACGGTGAGAAGTACGGCGGAGCCACTAGATGCTCCGAGCGCGAATCGGCTGCTCCGATTTGTAGAAAAAGTGCAGCTTACATACAGAGACGAAAGTGTGCATTTATAGCAGTGTTTTTATTGAGGAAGACAACACTTATTTAGTTACTATATTATTTTTATATATTTATTTCACTTTCATTAGTAAACTAATGTTCGGCGTGAAAAAATATTTTAAATTTATTATTTATATAAATCTATATATTTTTAAAAATATTCAAAAATCAGTATGTCTATATTTTATCGTGATTTTTTTTTTATAGATATTTAAAAATTTTAATTATTAATTATTGTAATTATAATATATCTTTATTTATTTAATTTATAAGTATATAAATTTTATTTTGAATTTCATACGTAAATTTCTAGTAAAATTAAAGTTATTGGTTTTCGAAAAATAAAAAGTATCACGTAAATTGAGATCGAATAATAACATTTAAAATATATTTTTAAAATATTACTATATTTAAGTAGTAATTAAGATAAATAAATCAATACAGAAAAAGTATTTATATTGTGTTAAAAAAATATTTATGAATAAGAATTATGGTTGAGTGGTATTACTTATTTTTTAATCAAATATTTCAAATTTTTTTTTTTAAAAAAAAAAAACACTTTAGGAGACACATTTATTAAAAAATACATTTCCCTCGATGTGGGACATCTTTATTAAGGAATGTAAAATACTCATAATGTAAGAGTTTTTTTTTCTTTTGTAAATTTGAATATAGATGATAATTGTTGATAATGAATATTAGCTACAAATTCATATTTATTTTTTAATTTATTCATTATTTAACTAAAAGAGTTGAAATAGAGAATTTATAGTTGAAAAGTATTCAAATGGAAATAATGCCTATTTCAGATCTCAAAAATTAATTATTTTCGAGTAAAGAGTAAAGTCTGTGTCCAAATAAAATTGCGTCTCAATATTTATTTTTCTTTTTATAGTCTTCTCTTCTTTTTTTTTTAGAAAAACAAAACAAAATTGTAATAACTCAAAATTTAATATGGTCACATCAAAATTTAAATTATAATGCCTAATAATTAATTTTTCTAAAACGATACATTGTGTATATTTATTGATCTCTCTTTTATTTCTATGGAGGTATAATAAGTAGGTATATCGGTGTACCTACTCTATCGTTAATAGCATTAGTATTACTTTTATTATATTTTGTGTTTCAGTTATCGTAATTATATATTATTGTCGATATTTTCTTCCAATATACTACTTTCCAAAATGCTTGACTTCACTATTATTATTGTTTTCATTTTTAAATTGTTTTTAATACTATCGAAAATAATTTCTCTATTTCTATAAATTATAAATAACATTGTACGTGGATGTTTTACTCTCTTTACATCTCATTTATAAAATTATACGAGATATATTATTATCGCCAAAATTTATACGAAAAAGTATATTGATTAGTGTATTAATAAGGACAGTTAGGAGTATTACTTTCTAAACCTAATTTAAGCATGATATATATTCCCTCTGTCCCTATTTACTTGTCTATATTTCTTCTTTTAGATGTTCCCATTTACATGTACATTTTGACAAATCAAGAAACGACAATTTCTTTTTCTTATTATACCCTCATTTATGAAAATTTTTGAGTTTTAATTCATCCTTTTTGAAGCCATATTAAAATAAGGATAAAATTGTAACTTCACTATGTTAATGATTGTTATCTTAATATGTGTATCTTTTCTTAAGTGAATAATTAAATAGGGACAAAGAGAGTATTTCTTTAAGAAAAAAAAAAGTTAAGGGGGAGAAAAATATACCCTACTTAATTGTAATATAAATGTGCTTAGTGGAACTTATTAAAGTATTTATTTTTGCCGTCTCACATTAGATGAGCATAAAAGGAAAAAAAATAAAAATAATCTTACGATATAAAATAGAAAATGTTCATCTAATAGAAAATAAATTCTCTTAATCATCTTATAAAATAAAATAAATTTTTTAACGATTATATAAAATATAAAACGCGATAAAATATCGAAATTAATTGTCATCCACTAATCTAAAAGTGAAGACGTGTACAAAACTTTGACCATTAGGTGTGAGTGAATGTCCCAACTACAACAAGGAAATTATTATGAAATAAAATAACAAAAAAAAAAGTGAACAAGGTTTAATGATATCTATAATTCTAGTAAATTATTAGAAACTATATTTTTTTTTTAAAAAAAAAAGGTTTTTGGAAGAAAGAGAAAAAAAATAAATTTGTGTATTAAATTGGAATTTTGAAATAAGTGTTCCCTATACAGTAAAAGTAGATAATATATTAAATTATCATTCATTAAATCACTCGAACAAGAGGACTTGTGGGACATTGTTAACAACCAACAATGAAGTATTTAATCTCATAAAGAAATATAATAAATACACACGTAATTTATAATTTTTATTTTGTGAAAATAAAAAATAATATAATAATTAGAGTACCTTGAAAAGGTAGCATGGAAGTAGTCTGACATATTTATTTTTTTATGAAAATGAAATGAAAGTACAAAAAATTATTTTTAATATAAAATTCATGTGGAAAGAAAAATAAAGTAGTGAAATAGTTATGCTAAATATAATAGAGAATAGTAAGTAGTAAAGGAGAGAAAAAAAAGTGATAATAAAATTTAAAAATAAAATATTATATATGTAACGATAACAATATTGATCATAAGGAAAACTCTCCTATTTAGGAATTAGGATCATATCCAACATTATCATACTTTTTTTTAGAATTTCGAGATATAATTCATAATTATTATAATTTTTATTTTTTTGGTGAGCATTTTTATGCACACTTAATAAATCTTTTATTGTCTAATAGCTTACAAACCACATAAAAAATGCAAATTAAACTATGCAAATTTTGTGCGACAATCTCAATTCAGAAAGCATTTAAGAGAGATCAATATCGAATCAACCGTCAAACCACATGAACTATTCTAAATAACAAAAATATTTGATCACCTCATTTTTTCTAACATGAAAGTGTCTTCTACTTGACTTTAATTTGCATGAGGATGTGTAAAATTATAGATCCATTATTGTAGGAGTATATAATATGTTAGAGACACCTATCACATGTTATAAAAGTTTATGAGTCTACATATATTTCTCTTATATTAGAAAAGGCATGTTTCAACATGCTTGCTTCATCACTTTTAGGGTATTTGTGTCTTTTCAGTTCTCTATTAAGAGTACGTGTCTTCTTCCTGTGTCATCAGTTCTCTCTTCTCAGTTCCCTACGTGTCTTCCTCCTACGTTACCAATGTACACATTACTCTATCTGTATCTCCTTCAATCTGTGCATCAACATTCTCCAGGTAAGGTTCTTCCATTTTCAATTTTGTATTTTTGTTTTGGTGCCATCTTTCTTTTTGACAAAGTCCAAGTCCCAAATTTGATTAGGGTGTGTGAATGTTTACTTATTTTTCCATTTAGGTTTGTTATAGATTTTGGATTTGTTCTTCAGCCTTCTCAAGCCTTCTCCAGGTAATGTTTTACATGTCTCAATTAAGCTTTCTTTTTCCTTCATCTTCCTTTCAATCCATGTTCAAGTTTTAAATTTGATCTCGGTGTGTAAAATTTTCACTTATTTTTTCATTTGGAATTGTTATTGATGTTGGATTATCCTTTTGGTTGGCTCATTCCGATTGATTTAGGTGGGTGAATATACCTAAATTTGATTTCGGTATGTGATACCCAAATCCCAAATTTGATTTGGGTATGTGTTTCTTGTTCCATGTTACAAAAATCCCAATAATGTTAATCCATTTGGGCGTTTTTTGAATTCCTCTTTCAAATGTCTGGTTGTCTTCTTTTCTTTATGTATGAAAAACCTATGTATTTTCACATGCAGTAACTTTTGATTTTCTTTTACTAATTTCAAGCTTAAACAGGCATTGGAGGTTACTTCATCCTTGTATGAAGATGCAAACTTCAGAGAATTTAAAGCTTTCTGGAATTAGAGGTGTTTGGGTATGGCAAACAATGTTAAAAGAAGGTGATCAACAGAGGCGACCTACTGGAAAGGCGAGAAGACATGGGTAATGTGCCTTTCTTTTCTTTTTCTAAAGT
The DNA here is from genome assembly GCA_027705065.1 of Solanum peruvianum. Lineage (NCBI taxonomy): Eukaryota > Viridiplantae > Streptophyta > Magnoliopsida > Solanales > Solanaceae > Solanum > Solanum peruvianum. The sequence continues at coordinate 63,657,856 of JAKWJD010001764.1, read as the reverse complement.
TACTGGTGCATACCACAACACCATTGATGCGTGACATAATGGAGATGATGAGAAAAATGAGTTGTTGTGGTACTTGTGAGAATATATTTAGGTTATAAGATATATGATTGAGAGTTAATTTCGTGTTGGAAGAGGTAGCTTATTGTTTTGTAAAATTATTGGCTTGTGACATATGTAGTATTGTTTAATGCATTGTGAGACAGAGGATATAACATGTTAATTTTCTGGAGAACCTCTTCTCCTCCTCTCTGTTATCAAGAGGAAATACTTTGAGTTATCATATTGTTAATCACTTGGTACCTATATTTTAGGTTTTTCTTGTGTTTTGTCAAATATTTATGACTATGAAAATGTGCCACAAGAAGGACTATATGCTTTGGTGTTTTTTCCCAATACAAATGATGATCTACTTTCTGTAGATGTGTGATGTTTAAGGTAGTATGAATTGTGAAATATTAGTTACTTTAATATTTTTCAAATAAGAATTGCAAGTAATAGTAGTATGGACCTATCACCTATAGCTGAAGTGGTGTGTTCTTGAAACAAGAGCTTCAAACTTGTGATGAGATCATGTTATATGCTTTTCATGTAATGATGTGTAGTGACTTGTCATAAAAATGGCATGAGGTGTTATGGCATGAGGTTATTGCATAAAAAATCTTTTCAGACTGTTATTTCGTTTTTCATCGTAAAATGCAATTGAAGGTTGTTGTTGTGCCTTTAGTTTTTGTTTTGTGTACATGCACCATTTTGCCTGATTCAAAACTGCATAATCTTGGAAGTGTTGAAGTTGTACCCCAAAATTGAGTAAAATCCATTACCATCAATATGAAATGACTCTGTAGTTAAGTTTTTAACAACATAAGGTGATATGAAGTCATCTCCAGCTACAGCTATATCAATAGATGTGTTGGTTATAGTTAAACCAATAGAAGGAAAAAGCCTAGGCCTTAAAGTTGGAGGCAGGGGAATTATGGATCCTACAAGTGGATTATATAAAAGAATGTTTTTTGATCCAGATTCATCAGAAACAAAGCAAATTAATCCACCAGAAGATGAAACAGGAGAAAACCCTTGTGGGATTAGAGCAAAAGAAAGCCTATACCAACAAAGATTATCAGGATCAAACAAGTAACCTTCAACAGAACAAACTCCTGAGTCACTACTATTCATCATGTTCTTGTAAATGTTGTTTCTTGGTACTTTTTGTTTAAAGAAAATGAACCAGTTCCTCAAACTTTTGCTGTAATGATGGCACCCAATCAGCTCTTCCATGTGAAAAAGCACTTTTCCATCGGTGTTTTCCGGATTCATCATTTTCAGTTGTCATCTGTGTTACTTAGTTTATGTATGAATCACTCCTGGTTTTCTCATAGATCTACCTAATGAAACTCTATACGCAAAGAAAGAAATCTTTGGAGATAATTTTTCTTTAAAGGAACTTTGTAATGTCTCTAAAATATTCAAAGCCTATGGTGGCATGTTTCGTGCATCTACAACTCAAAATTCTGTTGGTATTTTTTCTCTTATTTCATAACATATAATTCTATACCTGCTAGTGCTAGCACATCTTATCTGAAGTCCTAAACTTAAGTATGATTTCTTGAATGCTCGGTGGAATATTAATACTCAGGAGTTTAGCTCAAGAAAAATGGATTAGTGTTAGTGGGGGTAACTATGGCATGTTCATGTTTATTTATCTTCTTAATACCATGGAAACCTTATAATGCTCACAGGTTTCGTGCTTCACATGTTCTGATAAGTTCTACTCTAATTTAAGAAAATCTTGCGTGTAGGAATGCTATTAATATTTACTGTTATGATATTGTTATCTATTTGAGCTGTTTGTATCTTTTGAGTGTGTCTGCTGCATTGGTTTTGATGATAAGATTTGATGCAGTGACGCTGGTTGTAGTGGTGAACCATTTGAAATCACACCTTCAGAGAATCTCTGCTTGCCTGTAAGTCCCACTCCTGAAATTTATCTTTCCATACAGCTGCCTGCTCAGTTCTAGGAAAAATTATTTACGAATAACCAAATTATATTGGTCAGAAACAATCTTCTAACGAACATATGAGGATTAGCTCTATTGGCAATTGGCTTCAGTGCCGGCAGGTCATCGAAGGTTTTGGGAAACGTGTGGATGGAAGTATCTGTGGGAAGTGGCGAAGGTAATGAGCCTTCTGCACTTTTACTATTGAATTGTTTTGCTCCAGCTTTAGGTGTTTCAAGTGGATGCTGCTAATTCTGCGCTGTTCCATTAAGATAGTTTCAGCTCTCGGAAATGGACACCATTACGTGTCTTGATCAAATTATTGCATGTTCCCTTTATTATTTTCCTCTATTAATGAGAAGGAACTCCAAAAGAGGAAAAGGAAAACCCCTGCAACTTGATGTCCCTCCTGAATCTTTAAGTACTACTCTCGACCTTTGATATAAGACCCATGAGATAAAAGCCATGTCAGTAATTTGATAAGAAGAGTACTGAGATCAGTGAGAAGTGAAAGTGGTAGAAAGGGAAGTTCACGTATTAAATGGGAAGTTTACTTATCAAGGAATCCAGCATGATATTTATGTTGTTTTATCTTGGTGTTCTATTTTTTATCTATTCAAGATACCCAATCTGCAATTTGGTGTTATCATGACAGGGCGCCGCTATTTGAAGTTCAAACAGATAATTGGGAGTGCTTCCGTTCTGTCCTTTGGGATCCAGCTCACGCCGATTGTGCTGTACCTCAAGTATGTGAGTTTTTTCCAGTCCAGATGTTGTGTTCAACATCTTTTCTTCAACTTAAAAGTTAAGGTTATTTTTACTCTTTTATGTTTCTCAAATTCATTGGACATGTGAGTTAAGGAGGTGGAGTTTTTCACTAATGAGGAAAGAGATATGAATTGTTTGGCAGAAAAGTAAGCAAAACTAGAAGGGAAAGTCTCTTTTTTGGCTTCTCTGTTTGTCTTTTGGATTCTTGATTTGTTTTAGGAGTTTATATAGGAATTTTGGCAGCCTTTGTTTTCTCATATATTTTTTGGTTGGTGGAGTGATGGATACATGTATCATTTCAGTGAAGCAACACCTCAGGCTGAGCTAGGATATCTCAACATTGGTAGCCGTCCAACAAGGAGAAAGAGTTCAGGTGGAATCGATCAACTCCGTGCAATTCCATGGAGACAAGACAAGTACATTGAAAGAAAAGGGCGAGGTGACACATGCCTATGGAGATTGTTGAAAAAATTAATGTATGAAAGTTGAATCACAAAAATTTTAACATTGGGCCCGTGCTTGCACGGGCCATCCCTGTCTAGTACTTATATATAAATTGGTTCCAAGCCCCCCACCCCCACAAAAACAAACAAAATATATATATATATATATATAGGTTTTGATTAGTTAAAATGTTATTTAAACAAAAATTTTATAAAATAAAAAGAATGACTTCCGATATTCAGGGAAAATAAGTTTTATAGGTATCTGATGCAAAAGTATTTTACTAGATTATATATAAATAATTTTCAGATAATATTCTTTTGCGATTTTATCAAATATTAGAAAAAGTGATTACATAATGATACATATTAAGAAATTATTAGTATTTTTTTTGTCTCAGTTTATGTGATATTTTTTATTTTTTGAAAAATTAAACAATTTAAGTTTGATAGTTAATTTGCTAATGAAATCTTTAAACGTTTTAGAAATAAAATTTATATATTTATGAATTACGTAAAAAATTATTATAAATCACAAATATTGGTGGTTCAAAATGTTTAAAAGATCTATAAAAATTATACAGCAAAAACTAAATTTATTTAAATCTTGAAATTTAAAAAAATGTCATATATAAAACGGAGAAAGTAATATTTACGTAAACTAATTGGATTTCTCTAATCGGAGTGCAAGACATGCACGTACTTGATTGCTGCTGATGAAAGAATCACATGTTTTTTTTAAGAAAGTGACAAAAGATTATGTTAAATATATTCTGAGTAAATATAATCATATAAATTAATCTGAATAAATATTTTTGAATCTCTGTCAAATATTTAATAAATTATGAATGTCAAATCTCAAAAACTACAATAGCAATTACTATAGTGAAGTTTAAAGAATAAAAAACAATATCAATATTTTTTTATAAAAATTCTACAGTTGCATTGATTCTAAATTTTTTAAAAGAAAAATTTGTTAAAATGTTGTATGGTTGGTCAGCAATTTTGAACTTTTAAGGGATTTAACGGCGTAAAAATAAAATTTCTATGCCATGGAGATTTTACTCTTTTGATTGAAAAAGAAATTGATGTACCTTTTTAAAATTTTTGGTAATTCTTTGTCATTTAGGCTTCGAACCGCAGGATGAACTAGATAAGCAAAATAGGCAAAATCTACATTTATCTATTTTTGGGCTCATTTGAACTTTAAAATGGATACATTGCTAATGTCTTAAAAGTTGTCCACAATTTTTTTGACCATATTGTTTTGGTAATTCACAATCATGAAAATTTCATAGATAGCACATGAAAATCGATAAAATCTACGTTTACCTATTTTGGAGCTCATTTGGATTTGAAAATTCGTATATTTTCCTCGCAGGACGAGTGGATATATTTCAAATGTCTTAACGATGTCCACAAAAATTTTTGGTCATTATTTCTGAATTCCGCATAACAAAAATTCAATGGATTATAACATACGAAAATCGATAAAATCTGCGTCTCTCGACTCGTTTAAAATTGAAAATGCTCTCGTTTTCCCGCTAAACGAACTGGTTACATTACTTATGTCTTAACAGACGTCCATGAAAAATTTTGATCGTTTTGTTTCGCAAATTTCGAATCATCAAAATTCCATGGTTTATAGCACACGAGAATCGTCAAAATCGGCGGTTACCTGCTTTGGGACTCGGTTGAACCTGAAAATGTTTTTTTTTCCGAGGAACGAACTGAATATATTGCCAAAATTTAGACGAACGTCGACAAAATATTTTGGACATTTTGTTCGGGAATTATGGATCACAAAAATTCCATAGGCTATTGAACATGAATATCGAAAAAATCTGTAAGACCTGCTTAGGAGCTCGTTTGAACTCAAAAATATGTTTGTTTACCTCGCAAAACAACATGAATACTTTGCCAACGTCTTAGTGGACGCCCACAAAAAATTTCGGCCATTTTGTTTTTGAAATTTCGAATCACAAAAATTTCATAGATTATAGCACACGAAATTTAAAAAGTCTACTTTAACCTTCTTTGGGGCTTACTCAAAAATGTGTTTGTTTACCTCGCAGAACGAACTGGATACATTGACGTCTTAATGGACGTCACAAAAAAATTTGATCATTTTGTTTTAGGAGTTTCGGATTACAAAAATTTCCATGGACTATATCAAATGAAAATAGGCATAATTTGTGTTTATCTTTTTTAGAGCTCGTGGGAACTTTAAAATGCGCATTTTTCCTCCTAAAGACGAACTGAATATATTACAGACGTCTAAACCGACGTTTATAACAAATTTAAGCCATTTTATTATGAGAATTTCAGATCACAAAAATTTCATGGACTATATACATACAAAAATCAATAAAATCTACATTTATTAGCTTTGGGGCTCGTTTAATTTGAAAATATATTCATTTTTAGAGAATAATTTTTTTAAAAAAGAAATAGTATGAAGTAGGTAGGAATAGTTAGTAGTATAAAGAGCAGACAGGCGACTTGCTGTTGCCGTCAGAGTAAAAGAAACATTTAATTCACAGTATTTGATTTGTCTCCAAATAAATAAATAAATTGTTGATCACGTGGCTGCTTTCTGACTTCATGTATCGGTCAATTTTTAATTATCATAATTTTTTTTTATAGTTCAATAATAATAATAATTTTGATTAAATATATTTCTTTATTATATTAATATATAAAAAATTATAATATACAATATTTTTTTTATAATTTTTTAATATTTATTTTTTTAAAATATTAAATAAATATAATTTAATTTAATTTTAAAAATTAATTAATTAATTTTTAAAAATTACAATATGACAAATAAAAATAAACAAAGAAAACGTATTATGCTAATTTTTTTTTTACTAACAATTAATAAGCGGCATTTAAGCTTTGCAAAGAAAAAAGGCTTCCGGTATTCAGTAAGTCAACTACATCACTTGATCGCTTTTTAGATATACATGTATATAAATCATGAAATAGTGTATTTATAGTTTATTTTATATAAAATAAAAGATGAAATAACTAATACACATAGAAAATAATATTCTTTCTTTTATTTTAAATGACACAGTTTAATTTGACATCACATTTTTTTTAAAACTTTTAAAATTTGTATTTTAAAACAATCATTTATTTGTGTGGTTGGTAAAAAGAGATTTAAAGTTAAATTATTTTTAATTAGTATATGACATTTTTTTTAGGATGAACTAAAAAAAAAATATCGCATAACAACACGGAGTATATAATTTCAATCATATATAAAATAGGTTGTTTGGTTCCTCACTGATAAGAGAGTTATGTATGTATTAAAACTAAGCATAATTAGTATCTTTTTTTTTTTTTATAGCTTTTTAGTAAATTAATAATCATATCAGGTATGATATTTGATTACCATTTTACAATCTCACATACATTAAACAATAGTATAAACTATGAATCAATTTATTTATGCTAGAAGATGATAGGAAATAAGCCTTACCCATATGCACTACTAAGCCAAGAATTAACTATTTAATCATACATTTTGAAATTAAAACTTAGAAAATTTGATTTGAACAATATGAAACGAAAATTGTGAGAGAAAAAATCTCAGAAATTGGACTATTTTGAAGATACAGTTTCAAAATCTTATCAAAATTTTTGCTCAAACGAATATTCAAAGACATTTAATCCAAAATCTATGATTAAACGCTCGCTTAATTAGAAGTTGCACTCAATTGGCACTAGCAAAAGGGAACTCAATACATTACATTCCTCCAGCCATGACTGTACAGAATACAATATATACATCTCGAAAATCTCTCCCCAGTCTCTAAATCAATACAAGTCTACACTTACAGTCATCTCAACTAGCTAGAAGCTACAAAAGACTGTCCGAATTTCATCTAGCAAACGACTGGAAGTTAAAACTCATCGAGGCAGACAAGTTTCGTGTATATTAATGGTTCTTGGATTTGAGGAAGCTTCACATTGCTACCTCATGAACAATCGCGACATCTTCTCTAAGGCACTTGTGCTACCTCATCATAGTAGTTTCAGTTATTCAGTTCATTTCCAAACTTTTATGCTGCTTCCACACCAGAGATAAGAGAATTACGATACCTGGCAAAATGGAAGGTTGGACTTGCAGCAATGAAAACTTCAGGCATTGAAATTTAAAAGTTCCACCGATCTAATTGAGTTTTAGCTTCAGCCATGTCTTTCTGAGCCTTCTTCCTCCGATAAAAGATTGGGCAGTCTCGACTGGTCAAAGTCAAGATAATTTAGAAGAATGAAGGGGGAGAGGAATAACTAGCAATAGGCACGCATCTATCAGTAAAAGTAGAAAGCAACTCGAACCTAGTGCATAGGACATCCTGATGGAGAGAGCCTTGGCATTCTTGGCATTGTGTCCATAGCTTCCCAAATAGATTCTCTAGTTCAGCCACTGCATTTAATACAGTTATAAACAATTAGCAAGCAACGTTCAAGCAGTTCATAGCTCTGAGTCCTTCCCTAGAGACATCATCTAAATAGATATGCAACGTCATCTCCTCCTTACGAAATCAAAAAGGAGATGTACAAAAGAACATGAGATGAATTCCTAGCATACCATTAGCCACGGTTCTGCAATAAAGTTCGGCCTCTCTTCCTTTGCAGTGCTTGCAGATTGTTCGATCAGAGCCACTGGATGAAGGAGCAAATAAGTTAATAAGCTGTTCTGCAACCTTTACTATAGCTTCTTCCAAAAAAGAAGAAAGCAATACATCCGCTCATCATCTCTTGTCAAAGAGAGATGCACAAACAGAGACAGAGAGGCGCAAAATTATTAGCAAGCTTGTGGGATCCTTCACACTGCTATGATCTCCTAGGCCCACATCACCTTTAACCTTTTTTGCCCAAGAAATTAAAATAAAATATAAATTGGGACAGATGTTTATTTCATAAAGCAGGTTCATTGATTTGGAGGTTTAATAAACATTGGTAAAAAAAAGGCCCATCAACAAGAAGCTTTTATAGAAGCACCATATCCATTTTGAAACATATTAACTACTGCCAAACTCTAAGGTAGTCTTTTATCTCAACAATCCTACTTACTATTCATGTCAGTGACAAAGCATGAAATTCAAGTATAGATCCTACAATGGCTCTTCCAAGATAAATTACAATTTCAACAGAAACTTAAAACTAACAACCAATATACAGCTTAGAGAAGGTACACTAATGCTCCTAGGTTGGAAGTACAAATCCTATGTCAGTAACTCACAGGTCAAGGAGAATTTTGCGAGGAAGGAGGAATTCTCCTTATAAATGAAAAACAATCTTATCTTGTAAAACATATAGGGACAAGAAAGACAATAGAGCACCTGAGTGGTGTTTTGCATCCAATGCAAGTGAGTTGCTTCTTGGCAAATCTCATAATACCACTGTTTGAAGGGGTCGGAACTGCGATGGATCTTGTGTGATCTCCATGAAGAAGCTCTTTACTTGCATTCTTCAGTATTGGCTCAAAAATCCTCAGAAGTGGCTGATATAAAACACTTCCGTTAAAACAGTTACAATGAGCATGTTAATTAAACGAAAAAATCGAGCTATACTGACCTTACTAATTTGATTTTCAAGATAGTATTGAGGATCTATAGGTATGTTGTTCTCTAACACGTATATAGGGTCTTCTGACTTTTCATATGCCTGCTTGTCATAATATAACCATGATTTGACACAAGCACACAAAATGATGAGATTATAATCACATACTAATCAGTTGGATGATTACCTTGGCCCCTTTTGCAGCTTTAATGATTACGTAAGGTACTCTATCACCAATGCTAGGTGCTGTAGCAGCATCTCGCTGTCATTGAAAAGAAAGGTTTTCATCAATTTCATTTTTTATGGTGCGCTAAAACCATAAGAATCTCAGAAATGTGGTTTCTGCAATAGTTAAATGGGCAGCTCATTCTGCCACTTGAATACAATGTTACAAGAGAGCACGCAAAACACGACACTATATAAAATGTACCTTAAAATGAATGTCAATTAGACAACCTGTTCCTTTTACCTTCTATTGTCTTTGGGTTGAACAAATTATATCTATAAAATCACATGAAACCATTACAGGAAAGAATTAACAAGAGGGAAAAGGAAAGTAAGCCAACAAAACAAAAGGATAGCTATGAGCCTTTTAGTAACTTTATATTCTGATCAACCTTTTTGACGAGTGGAACTATATATTCTAATAAACGTGCTTCCCTTATTCTTTTATTCGATAAAGAGTGAGGTCTGAGCCAGTTTGCACACTCTTCGACTAATTCCACAAGGTACTGCATAACTTTGTCAAACAAGCTTGGACAGAGGTAAGAATAGGGCTTTTGCCTCCACTGAGATTTAAACATGATACCTTGTGATTCTCAACCCACTTCATTGACCTCTAGGGCACACCCTTGAGGGTACACTTTTCTATTTCCTTCTGAGTACAATGAACCTTCTAATAGTCAGGAAATCCTCCTATCGTGAGTTATAAGGTTGCCCTCACTTTATATGGTCTTGAAAATTCTCCCCTCGTGCGCTTTAAGGTTGTGGTCTCCTTATATAGGCCTCCAGAATCCTCATGAGCTAACTTTTGGTATTGAGCTAACCCCAAAACGTTCATTTCTTCACAATTATATTAATGAGAAACAATTGTGAAACCGCGCTTACAAGTCTGACTCGGATGCTATGTAAAGGAGTCTGAACACCTAATCGAAATCCAATGAAGGTCAAGCATATGTTCTAACATAGCTCATAGGGTAACAAAATGATGGAGCTATTAATCTTCCAACACATTTGATTAACAGCAAATATGAGGAATACTGGAATCCTTGGCACAAAAACCAGCACAGAACTTCAGAAAAGTTGAGCTACTGACAACAAGATAACTTAAATATAGTGACGTCTGGTTTATCCTTATTTAGAGTACTTGAATATTAAACCATCAAAAATTTGGATGACAGCAGCCTTGCCACCAGAAATAAGGAACAAATTCAATACATAATTTAGATGGGAAACTCAACAGCTTAATCGAACAAATATCAAGCAGCATATACTTGTGTGCAAGATGCCACACATTGATCTTCACAGACAAAGGACAAAAGTAACTGAACCCCTCTTGAAGGAATCTACTTATATTTTTAAAAAGATATGCAAATAAATTGAGTTTAACCAACCTTGCGCATTCGCTCTGCAAGTTCAACATGTGCTGTCTTTACTTCATAATCATCTCCAGTTTTTGTCAGACCCTATTAACCCTCAGAAGTTAGACAATGCTAATCACATAAACTAACAATTCCAAAATATTCAAACAAGTTGCAAGAAATAAATGCCCCACGTTTTCCTGAATAAGAGTATTCTCACCTTAGTAATAACTAAAAGAGACAGATCCATGCGGTTCAGAAGAAGATCTGAGATAGTATTCTTGACGTACTGAACAGCACCAGGAACATCTCTGTCTACTAGTATTTTATAAAGACACTCGGTTACAAGGTTCTTGACTAAGAGACAATTATCCCTCCGAACAGTTTCAATCCCTGGTGAAAAAGGGTAGAAATGTAACAATTTATCAAACACAATATGCACCTAAGAAATGAACAATTTGAATACAGTAAGAATCATTAAATTTGAGGTAACACATTTGATTTGCTAATTTTTCAAGGATAATATGAAAAAAATTAAAGGTTGGCATTGAAGGGTGAGAGAAGTTCCAAGAATATGCTGAAAGATGAAAAGGATAGGCCTCGACAGAGCTCACCTTTAGCATCCATTTTGTCATGTTTGTCCGGATTTGTCCAAAGAAGGCCAGCATATCTCTTCTTGCTAATCAGCAAATATGGGTAATAAATCTTCTCAAATTCTAGTTTTATTGGCTGAAAATCAAATATGCCACCAGCAGCAGAAGGAAAAAATGAAAAATAAATTTTAGTAGAAGAGATTAAAAAAATACATAGGTACACTGCTGAGAACACATCTCAATATTTAAACATTTTAGGATTCTCTTTATTAGCAAGGATCTCACAAGTTAACAAGTTTCCTCAGTAGAATACCATAAACCATGATAAATTTACAAAATTGCATCAAGTGGAATAATTATATCAATACTACTTATCAAGAAGAAGTTGAACTGATCGAGCACAGTAAGTTTACTAGTTTCTGATGCTTTTTCACTTCTTCCTCTTCATGATATATACCCTAATAACAAATATGCTATAACCATGAAAGACCAAAACCACCTAATGGGCATCATCAAATAGTAATAACTGACCAACTGATTAGAGAATATAAAAACTTCATGAATAACTGTAGTTGTGGCATGTAAGCAGGCTCATACTTGTCTCAAGAGAAAGTGATAGTCAAAGAAGAACAAAGAGACTGCACTGAAGTGATCATCTGAAGAAGTGTTTAGATGCTACTGGTTTTTTAAGAAAAGGTTGGTTTAGATACAATTAAATCTACCGAAGGTTAGGACGCACTTTGATAAATGTCCCGCTAATGTAATCAGCAGCTTCTCTGCCCAATTTCATAGCCTCTTCCACTGTAGGCACACCAAACTGCACCATCACGGAATCTGTATCTCCATATATAACCTGGCATCACAAAACAATCACAATTAGAGGACAATTTTTTGATAAAGTTAATAATCTAGTGCTAACCAACCAGTGACACTCTGACAACACCCATAAGATATTAATTGGGAATCTATAACATCTATAAAAACTTCAGATAATGTACCTCAGCGTTGTGTTCATAGCCCCCGAGTACTGTAAACTTGTCTTCCACAAGCTTTTTTGTGTGCTCAATCATCTGTCGACCTAGGAAGAACAAACAAGTTCAAAAAGCAAGTACTTGAATTGGCTTTATATACAACAAAGTTCCAATAGTTCAGTGTCATGTAATAAAGTAGCTAGTAATAATTGCATTACCATAGCTAGTAACACTTGAAGATATTTCTAAACATGGTAATTGACCAACAGTAGCTCCAGTAAACCCATATACTGAATTTGCACTGATCTGAAAACCAGAAGACATCAGTAGTTATTGACCTGACTAAATTCTTTATAGTTCTAAAATCATTGTAGTACCAATAATAAAGAGAACCAAATTCATATATCTGCCAAGAAAAAGTGAAAGAACACAGTTATAAAGTTGGATATTGACTAAAAATGCATGAATTACCTTCAAAGCTAGCTGACGGCCATCTAAGACAGCTTTGACTCGAGGGTCTGTGGCTTCCTGAAACCCAAAATATATTGTCATAATTCAAAGTCAGAGGATAACTCAAATATTTATCTACACATCATCTGTTAGATATGCAAAAAATGGTGAGTAGACAAATACTCGAGTAAAAATATCGGGCTTCTGATAGGCAGTTCACCAGCTTCCAACAACTTACTTGGGCATGTCATTGGGGCACATACACAAGGAGCAAGAAATTTGGAATGGCATAATTTAAAAGACAAAAAATCGGCCAATTGGAAAGCTCAGTATATCTCTTTGGGAGGGACAGTCACTTCAATAAACTCTGTGTTGGACTCTCTTCCAACTTTTTTTTTGAAGAAGGTAACTTGTATTATAAACAAAAAGGAATACTCAGAAAGTATTCCAGTAATACTTACAACAAAATTACTGGGAACGTCCTCTTCTTCTTGAAGATATCCGTGTTTACACCAAAAAAAGAAAAGGACTAGACAGTTCATCTTCAGTTTCTGCAGAGAACAACTCTTGTTTTCTAAACATCTTTGGTTCCTTCCTATTCATATAGTTCACCAAATGCAAGCTGGGACAATATTCCAACTCATGTTATGTCTTTATTTCCTATGCTTGCCAAAGTGGAAGAAAGACTTGACAAACTGAGAAGAGATTTCTTGTGGATAGGGAATAAAGAAGGGAAGGATTTGCATTTAGTCAAATGGCAGACTGCGCAGTTACATAAACAATCCGGTGGACTTGGAATCAGAATCTTGGGGTTGCAAAATAGATGCCTTTGGTCAAAATGGATATGGAGGTTCAACACTGAGGAACAAGCCCTGTGGAGGGAGGTGATAGTCAACAAGTACGGGTTGAATGGAAATTGGGTCTCCAGCTCTGTGAATAGCACTTATGGGGTGTCAAGCTTGGAGAATAATCAGAAATTTTTGGCCTGACCTAAGTAGACAAATAGTCTACAAGATGGGAAATGGGACTAAAATCATATTCTGTAAGGACAATTGGAATGGAAATGAGACACTGATGGTCTTATTTCCAGATCAGTTTCCTTGTGTACCAATCCGGAAGAAACAGTGGCTGAGGTATGGTCTACTCATGGATGGAATATTGTGTTTAGAAGGCCTTTAAATGACTGGAAGATTGGAGGGTGGCTGAGCTATTACATATTCTGAACGGGTTCAATGGGTTACTGGCAGAAAAAAATTCAACCATATGGAAACACTCTAGATATGGAAGCCTTTCTGTTAACAAGCTATTATTAAGGAGGTGAAGGAGCATTCAGGTGGTAAGCTTGGCCCGTGGAAGCAGATTTGGAGGAACAAGGTGCCAACCAAGATAAAGTGTCTCTTGTTTGGTTGCCAGAAGAGCATGCTCCACACATGAGAAATTGAAAAGGAGGAGTTTCTATATTGCCTTTTGGTGCTCTGAGACTGAGGAAACCAACAACCACTTGTTCCTCCATTGCATAAAGACAATACAATTGTGGAACCTTATTCTCGGACTAACACGCACAGAATGGGTTATGCCTGAGCATACAACAGATCTACTTAGTTGCTGGATCAGCAGAGGAGGGAGAAAATCTAAGAAAAAGTGGTGGAGTACAATACCATCATGCATTTGGTGGTCTATTTGGAAGAAAGAAATAGCAGATGTTTTGAAAACAAGGCTAACTCAATAGAGAAAGTCAAATGGAACTGCCTGACTACTTTATATTTTTGGTGTAAAGAGGAAGGGATAGAAGAAGCTGCACAAATTTTGGATATTATTGGCACTTAGTAATCAATTAGCCTTTTTGTTTTTTCTCTTGTTGGGTACAAATTTTTGGAGGTCTCCAGCATATCCTTAATGCTGAGGAATACAACAATATCTTCTCAAAAAGATAGGCAGTTCACTTCAAGAAACTGGATTCTTTATACTAATTTGATGCATCAGAAAATTAAGAAACAAGATGCAGTTGACAGAAGCTGGATATGGAGCCATGGTGGTGGCAAATTGAGAACTCTCATGGATCAAACGACAATTTAAAGAACCGAAGTTTAGAGAGATTGGTAAAATGGAACTTCCGTATGCTAGAATCAAGCTACATAACATATTGCATCAAATATTGATAAATATGACATAACATGAGAGGAACATGTTGGTTTAATAATTTAATACAGATGCCAGTGTTGTGAAAAGCGCGCTTCAAAGCGAGGCGACCCTTGTGCGCTTTTTTATCTTGAGGCGAGGCGATCTGAAAAAAGCTCTCGCTTCAGATGAAGAAGCGAGAAGCGACCCTAAGGCAAAAGCGCAATAAAGCGCGCTTTTTATTAAAAAAGCGACAATTAGGGGGTTTTTTAAAAAAAAAATTAAAATAATTTGAAATATAACCTTCTCTCTCCTCTTTCCCTTCTTTCACGACTCTTTCCCTTCTTTCTCTCCTTCGCGACTCTTCTTTCACAATACTTCTTTCCCTTCTTTCTCTCCTGACGATCTCGACTGAGGCTGCCTCTCTCTTCAACCTCAACCGCGACTGCAAGTAACTTTTTGTTTATCTCTTTTTTAGCTAATGTTTATTAGTTCATCTCTATGAGTTTCTTTTCTCCTGAAATATACAATCTTCGCATCTGCTTCATCTCTTCATCTCTCTGAGTTTCGACTACTCTAGTTTTTTCTTCTTCTTCTCTTCTTTTCTTCATCTCTGCTGCCTGCTTTGTTTCTAAGTACTGACTGCTGCCTCCTTTGTTTTTTTTCAATTCTATTTATTTTATTTTATTTTATTTTATTTTTATTTTGTGATCAGTCTAGCAGCCTTGTTGAAGAATAGGAGTTTGAATATTTGTGACTTAATTATGTTTTTGATTTTTTGCTTTATATGTTATGACTTATGAGTATTTTTGCCTATGTAATTTCTTTCAATCTAAGACTATATTA
This sequence comes from Solanum peruvianum, assembly GCA_027705065.1. Lineage (NCBI taxonomy): Eukaryota > Viridiplantae > Streptophyta > Magnoliopsida > Solanales > Solanaceae > Solanum > Solanum peruvianum. The sequence continues at coordinate 63,642,513 of JAKWJD010001764.1, read as the reverse complement.
CATCTTATTTAGCTATTTAATATTTTTTTATTTTTTATACTAAATGTCGTTTTTTTTTTAAAAAAAAGCGCGCTTCGCTTCACGCTTCTCGCTTCTGTGAAGCAAGCCCTCGTCGCTTTTTTTCGCTTCTCGCTTCCCAAAACACTGACAGATGCACATCTATTCAAATGCAAGGCATAAGGATAAAAAGAATCTACATAGCATGAAATTACACTGTGTCCCTCAGAAGCTCTTTGCAAGTAGTTATGGATTTTACAATCTTGCCATAACATATCAGGTTACAAGAGGGTCCAGAGCCACTTTAAAAGTTTCCCTGACAATCAAACTTCTGTAGAAAAAAATGATTTGTCCATTTTAATGGCAAGAAAATAACTAGTCATCTGCATTGTCCAATAGCATCTAATACTAGTGCTGTGGAAATAAGATGCTCAGTGCTAGGATGTGAATATGTAAAAATATACACCAAGTGCTTGGTTGCAGTAGTGTAATACTGACAAATGAAAACACTACAAATTCCTTTTATCACTTCCTTAAAAAGGAAAATTTTAGAGCCATTAAATCTAGTGAAAGGAGGGCAGTATTGAGTGTAACTATATACAAACAAAAGGAAATCTCAAGTAAACAGTTAAAAGCCCTACTTCACAATCAACAATCAAGTATCCTGATTTAACCAAAAAAAAAAACAGATTTTGGATTCTCTATGCTTAGTTCTTGTCTCTTACCCATAGAATTAAAACATTTAAGATATATGCATATGCCGACTGCATATTATCATAGATGTGTAGGATTGATGTCCTTGATTAAACCCAAGGCTAGTTGGATCAAAACCCAATAAATCCGGAATGATTCTTTCAAACATTAGATGGAACCAAATTCCAAAGACTGAACACAACAACAACATACCCAATGTAATCCCATAAGTAGGGTCTGGAGAGGGTAAGGTTTAACTTACCCCGACCTTTGTGGGGTAGAGGTTGTATCCGATAGATCCTCGGTTCAAAAGGAAAGTTAATCAGAGAAGGGTTCTAAGAAAAAAATGACAACAAAAAACAAGATACAAAGCAAAATGAGGCAACAGATAGTAGAAAAATATAAAAGAACAAAAATATAGTGAACACCTTTAAATCTGCTTTTGCTCTTTTACGAGCAGTCAATAGTTCTTCAAGAATTTCCGGAAGTATTCCCTGACAAAAAACAATTAAATTATCATAATCGAAACAAGAACATAAATACCGGAATTAAACCAGCAGTTATATTTACCTTCTGTAAGGTTGACTTGACAAACGTTTCACCAGAAGGGGTCTTGTTGACACACTCTGGAGGAAGGTTCAGTTTGCGAACCTCTTCAGGAGTTACCTAGACATGAGGGAAGAAAACCAAAACTTAGAACCGGAAGCATTAACGTGAATATCTTAATGCTCAGCACTTAATTCTAAGGTTTCACCAACATCAATTGAACACTCGGGTAAAAAAGATATATCATGGTCAAGACTCAAACAAGAACACTTACTAGCGTGCAGTAACATAAATTATATGCCATCATAATTGATGGATATAGAGATGCAAAATCCAATGTTGCGATTGGCTTCTCATAGAAACCAGCCCGTGCCTCCAAAACCTGTGACCAGATATTTTGAAAGGAAAAATACAAAAGAATCAAGACTTACAGTTAGTACCTCTAACCTAAGAAATCAACATCAAAGGATATAAAAGGTGTGTGAATTGTGATAGTCAGATTTGATATCCTCCAAACATACATGTTCATTTTTGATAACTATGGTGTCCAGGGCCAAACTTGAGCGCACCTCAACTAATACTCGAAACATATGTTTAACAAGAGTAATATAGGAAATATAAAGCTTGGCACAACAGGAGCTTTACAAGTGCTAACTTTTCTTTACAAGATAAAATATCCAGCTATATGATGGGTGTTACTTATTTTCTTACCGTAGCCCCCTCAAACGTTCCTTGTTCAGATCCAGCCTGTTTTGCATTTGGTATGACAAGATCCTTTTGCTTCGCCTTCCTTAAAAGTTGAGAAAGCACCTGAAGATAGAGGAGATTAGAATAATTAAGATTAAGACCTTCATTAATTGCAAATAAATGAGACCTTACTTAATTTTCCACTAGAGGAAAATGAAGCAAGTATAGGACTAACCTTAATGCTTTGCCCTCTTGAGAGAAGAAAAGATATAGGTACACCAGTGACTCGAGCCATCTCCACATAGTTATAAATGAACATTAATTTGTCCAAAAGCCGTTGTGGGAGATAAGCATCCTGTAACGGAACTAAAGCATTCAGTTTTCTTGCTAAGTGAGACTGAATATTCACATCAGAAAATTAAATTTCATTTGAACTCATCTAGAATACCAGTTACTACGTTCTATAACTCATTGGCCAAAACTACTCATTGCTCGTTATCTACATGAAACAATCATTACGTCCAACTGTATTTGGGAAAGGATGACAGAAGTGTATCAACATTTGGCATAATAAAAATCAAACAATATTCTATCTTTATTGACCACTAGATCACACCCTTAATGTTGTAACAGTAACTTCTTTGATGAAAACAATGAAGTTATATTTGGTTTCTTTACATGCAAACATCTTTCGAGTGGAACATTCTACACCAAAAGCCTGTCTCTATAAGCATACAAAAATCAAAACTAAATATTCTTGGAGCAGAATTTTACATATATCCCCTATCTAAAGAAAATTGTATGCATGTCTAAATCTAAACAAAACTAAAAGAATTAACTATTCTATGAAATAAGCAACACTCAGCACACAATCAAATCCAATTCAATAATTTCCTTCAACCGGAACAGAACTATACACCTTTAGACAATATACAGCAAGCCGGCGCCTCGTTTCTGCATTGCCATTTTGAAGATCTGATATAATTGAATGATGGACATCCTCTTTCTGCAGGCATAGCAGTAGTATTAGAAAAAAATTACTTGCTCTAAACAAGACAAGTATATTCAATAGGATATAAGGATAGGGGAAACAAGACAAATGAACAGATTATGGGCATAAAAGAACATAAAGGAAAACAAAGGTATAAAAGACCCTCCATCTCAATTTTCAGATAGCAACAAATACAATGATATGTTTATAATAAAGGTCAAAACAATATGATTAAGATGTCTTCCTTTCTGCCCCACTGGATAAAGATCTGAAATTAAACTTCACAAGTAATTTAATAAAAATAATAGTGCACCGGCGCAGAGAACTTAATTAAAGAATGCACTGGAGCTAGAAATGACCAACTATGTTGTATGGGGCAGAGTGTTTCCAGTCAAGAATTCTCACATTAGAAGACTCAAGTTGTGGAAATGAGGACATTAAGATGATGTGTGGGCTTACTAGGAGAGATAAAATTAGAAATGATGATATTTGGGTCAAGGTGGAGGAGAAGACAGATTCGAGACTAAGATGATTCAAACATGTGAAGAGGAGATGTACGGATGCCCCAATGCAGAGGTGTGAGAAGTTGGGTTTGAATGGTTTCAAGAGAGGTAGAACTAGACCAAAGAATACGGGGGAGAGATGATTAGACTGGACATGAAATAATTTCAACTTACCGAGGACATGACCTTAGATAGGAGTCTATGGAAGACAAAAATTAGTGTAGAAGGCTATTAAGTACTTGAGTTTTGTCTCACTTGTGCTTGAGTACTAGTAGTTGTAGCAGTATTCTTATAGTTTCTTGTTCTCCGATTTCTATCAGTATATGTTATTTCTTGTACTTTGATTATAGTATTGTCTTGTTATAGATATTATTTCTTTCTTTTTTTCCTCCAAAATGTTTTGTCATGCTATCTTTAGTATTTTTGCCGTGGCTTCTTCACTTCAGTTTTTTTTTTCCCCAGATTGCGTTGTTATGTTTTTTTCTTGAGCCGAGAGTATCGGAATTAACTTCTCTACCTCCCAAGAAAGGAGTAAGGTATGTGTTACACTACCATTCACAGACCCCACTTGTGGGGCATGTTGTTGTTGTTCCCCTTGAGCTAGAAAGACGGTGAACAATGGGCAATTAATGAAAATCCTCACTTCTTCGATGCTATGTGTGCTTCTCGTTGCTGTTCATGGCTACTCTGAACAATAATTTAATTGAATAGGATCTCCTCATTTGATCTTTGATTCCTGGCTCTCCCTATTTTATTCCTAAAAGAGTTCTTCCATTTGACATTACCATTTTCCAAAAAAAAAGAGCTCTTCCATTTGTTTTTTCTCCATATCAACACGAGACATAAATAGGGGCGAGTTCCCCCAACTCCTCCTTGCTCACTGGAATCTTCTCTCTCCAACTGGTCATGCTTCCATAGCATCTAGGCAGCCCCGAATAGACACTAAAGCAGAAATAAGATACTTAAAATTATTAAATTTAAGATGTTTTGTTCAATGGTACTTGACATTTTTATGTGATAGCTGGTAGCGAGACCATGTTGAAGTTACCTTTTTTTCTACATAAATGTGTGTTGTGGTGACTGGAAAAGGATCAGAGTTTAGCAAGTGCACTTATATTTAAAAATAAATCACAACTTTTTACACATGTTTCTTGCACAAAATTGAGTATTTCTTCTGTTCTTTACTGAACTCAAGGTCGCAATCACAGATTTTTTCTTTACGAACTCATGTAGATCAAATACAGCTCAAGCCATTAATTTCACAATTAACATGCCAAAATCAAAATAGAAAGCTAGCAAGTAGACTCGCAATCCTTCAAGCTAACAAACCCTGTACACAAAGAAACTACAAAGCATTACCGCAAGAGCTACTAATGTTATACTTAAATATACATGAGCAATGGCCCTAATGGAATCACTCAACTTAGTTATCAACATAAGTAGAGACGTGATATGGATGGCATCCCTCCAATTTTAATCAGAGGTCACAGAAACTCCTGGTAGGTAACGCTTCTCCTATGGTGGGTCAACTCATGACTCTGATTAAATGGACCAGTGAGTTTTAAGATATCGGGTACATAAAGCAAAAATAAAGAGCATTGAAGTGTTTGAACATAAACAAGAGTGCATGTAGGGTCATCGCTCAAAATCATGTAAAAATTTATTGGCAGAAGGTACATGGTTGTGGGCAGATGTAGCAGTATGTGAGTTGTGACAAGAAACTATGGATAGAAGAGCAAAACTAACCTGCTCATTCAGAAAATGTGCTGAGACAGAATTTAGTGAGTAAGAACTTAGCTTATAATCCCTCTGCACAGCCTGCAATACAAGAGAATAACAGATTTACTGGCATTCAACTGTTTTCCTAAGTAAAGTTCTTTCCACAGCAATTAGAACAGCTTATTGATACAGCCATAATGAAGAAAACCTGAAATAAATCAAATTGAACTCTCCCTTCTATTGTTATTTCTTTACTTTCCCTTGTCCCATGCTGTCTGCAACACAAAACGCATACATCAGTCCACAGCTTCTCAAGTTTTTTTTTTGATAAAGTCAGCTTCACTAAACGCAAAACTTAATTGTACTTGTCACCCTTGGGATATTTTTTTCTTTTAGACTTTGATGATCACAAATAGGAGTGGCAAAATTAGCACATGAAAAGCACGACACTCCCAAGTTGACCCACTCATTATTAACTCAGACCATCAAAAAAGTTGGTTGATAGCCCAAATTGACCCATGAAACATTTTGTCAAAAAATATTCTCATAACATTTTTTTCTGACATATATATAGCTCTAGTAAAGGGAAAAACAGTTTAACAGGTAATCTTTTTTAATAAAAGTACAAACAAGGAAATTAAATCTTAGCAAGAATTGGGTGGGTTGGGCTATGAACCGCTGTTTAGTCCATTTCAGCGCAAATAAATATTGGGCTCGTTATTTTATTAACCCAGGCCATTTTGACCCATCCATTTGACAACCCTAATCACACTTAGATGAAGATTAAATCAATTTCAGCATAGCCTCAGGGAAATTTCCTTTTACGATCACAATCAACTAGTTGAAGACTGATCTTTGAGTTTCAACCAAGTGAATTTTTGGGAAATGTTTGAATTAAGAAGTGCTGCAACTCCACCTTTGGAGATGAAACAATGCTCTAGGAGGAAAAATATGGGTGATACCAATTACTCCATTTTACTGTCCTATTACAAGTAGAAACATTACAAAGGTTCTGATAAGCAGCGGCTAATTGGAACATGTTTTAGATTAGTATATAATCCCATATTTCAGAAACCACATACAGTGATGGAACATAAATCCAAAACTGAACAGGCCAGTGGTTAGATACAAATATAGTCAACATACACCAGACGGAAAAAAATGCCATTTTGTATTACCTACAGATAAAGTAGAAACCTAAAAGTACTTCTAAACAAACAGAAGATAACAAACAAAAAGATATAATATGACCTTGAAGAAAAGGTTGCATCCTTTACACGAACCCTGCTGTTTCTGATGCGTCCAAGCACAGGAAATTCTGCCATCCCTAAGACTTCAGCTCTCTGATAAGAAGATAAAATGCCTTCAGTAGTTCAACATTACACATGGAAAAACAAACATGACCTAGCCTTTCCCAATCTCTTTTGGGAAGGGAAGAAACAATTTTTTCCACATCAGTTCCACCATCAGCATCACAGCTAAACCACAATTTATTTTAATTTTTTATTAAATGTGGTGTCCACGAGCTTGCACACATCTCAACTAATTCTATGGGATACCTGTCACATCCCACTAGCAACAGCCAACATGAACCAAGTAACTCTGTCCACTAAGGCTAGAACAAATGGAAAGAAATCACCTTATGTTTTTGTCTCTGCTGAGACCTCATAGTTCTTTCCCACTTCATTGACCACAATGGTGTAGCTAAACAACGATTTATCATGTAGTGCTTTCTTTCACTTCTGCCTATGGACTTTTTATAGTCCTCAACTCTTAATCCAGTTAATAATTAAGAAACAATACTTTTGGCTACTATATTAACAAACAAATTGTTAAGCTTGCCCAGCAAATCTTTTTTTTTTTTTGATGAAGTTGCCCAGCAAATCTTATTCACTTTAGCTCTCATATTATTGTTTTGGAGCCATTATTTAAACATATAACTACATAAGAAGCTTGCTAGTCAAAATACAACACCTTTTACCAATCAAAAAAGGGAAAACAGAAGCTCATTACCCGGATGAGATATGGCAAATCAAAGTTGCAGATGTTATATCCAATTATTATATCAGGGTCCACCTCCCGGATAAGGTCCTGCAAGTCAAAAGAAAGTTAAAAGAAAACATGAATTGGTCATTGGTATTACTAATAGTAGAGATATTTTTCTTACAAAATATTGTTTTCAGGAAAGTATTCTGGAATAGTGTTATGCAATTGTGCAAACTAATGTATGAGACTGAAATGGCATATCCAAACACTCTATGTTCATATTAACTATGAGAAAGTCCCACCACTTCCTCAGCACCAATCAACCAAGATTCATATGCCAAGTAAGGGAAGTGTAAATAGCCCATGAAAGTTTATTTCCGTCATTATTTCTACTCCTTTTTCCATAATATTTAACTTCTAACTTGTCCAAATTAGTCTGTTCAGCCTGCTTCACTCTTCGGCTTGTGCATTACAATCTGGAGCATAAAACAACAGGGACAATGTGAAACACTCACGCTAAAAGAAACTGTGTAAAAGGGTAAGTGCCATCACATGAAGCCAAATTGAAAGAATCAACTGTCACACACAATCTCTGCTCGTCTGTCCAACAAACCCCCATTCCGCCACCACACAAACGAAGAGAAAAGGTGGAAACTGTATCCAATTAAAATACAAATTTCATGCAAAAAATATTACCCTCCAAGCCCGCAATACTTCTTTTTCTGTGTCAAAGGACATAATATCAACCCCAACTATCGGTGAGCATGACTTAAGGGTCATCACATTCCGAATTAATGGCTGATCCTGTCCCTGCAAGGTAACCAGATTGGCCACCTAGAATGAATTTAAAATCTTGTCAGCAACAGGAAAGTAAACAACATATATTTTCCAGATATATAGAATAAATTGGGACTAACTTGAATAACAGGATCTTGTGTAGGCTCCGGAAAGTGGCCTTTACGACCAGCACATTCAATATCGAAACTCAATATGCGAAATGGAGCCATCTTCGAAAATTCTCCTTCAGGAGAATGGCTTATCAAGTCAGAATAGCTAAAAGAAAATGTTAAGGAAGTTCCAGATGATGATCCCTAATGGATAGAAAGAATGCACTCTTAGGTCATATATTCATCATGCATTAGGATACAGACAATCAAACTCTAATTGACAATAGGAGAGATTTCTTGCAGCTTTCTTGTATTTCCCAACTGGAACTTCAATCCAGTTGCCACCAACAATATTGCAGTCAATCATGAAGCGAAGAGCAAAAAGAACATTACTTTCATAGGTAAGAAAGCTCTTCATACCAAGCCCGTCAATTTGAATACCTCTATCGAGAATACCTGCCCCATTTTACATTTCAATCAGGTGGGAAAAGCAGGAAAAGGAATTGGTAATAGAATCAATTCTATAAAATCAATCAGAAGTTAAACATTTTATCGCAATTCTGTTGCATCCATATGTTGAAAAACATAACCCAAATTCTGTCGAACATATTGTTCACCAGATTTCAGCAAGTAAACTCAAGAGAGAATATTAAGGAGAAATTTCACCAGAAGCATAAGATGCAAGTATATTATTTTATATGACTCAATGTCAAGGAATACATTAAATTATCATGGCAAGACTGGCAAGCAAAATGCTATATTAAATATAGCACAAGCCCACACAACTGCTCAATTGAGGAACCTTTTTAAACACTTTTGGGATAAATGGGTAATGCCAAGGACAGTCTAAGAACTTATTAGAGCTGGACTGGATGTAAAATGAGAAATGAACAGAGGGCGCTGGAGTACCTTTCAGCTATGTTAGGTGGTTTGGAAGGAAAAGCCAGAACTTCAAGATCTAAACTGCAGCTGTTTGCAGTTTGAAACATGAATGACTTAGCCTGTTAATTTCTGTTGTAATCTTTTCCTTCTTTTTAATGAAATAAGAAGGAAACCATTAACAAAAAGCATCAAGAAGATGCAAGCATTACAAAGAGATTATCTGCTCCCAGGAAGGCAAAAAAAGCTGTCACAAGTTCACAACTATCAACATAGATCTACGGAGCTGATAAATTCTAGGAAAGACTCTACAGTAATTACAGAGAACTGGTTGACTCAACTAAGAAGACTGATCAAATACCTAGCTTCAGAGAAGAAATGGGAGTTGGGATGCCTCAATAAACCTTTTGTTCCTCTCTATCCAATCCGTAAGCACCACAAAATACAAGTAGGAATCAAAGACATATCTTTTTAATGGACTTCCCAACTTTCTAGGTTCTGTTGCAATCTTAAAATATATTATATATATATGAGGACGCAATGATAGAGTTCACTAGTTGCTAAATACAGGGGTAAAATTAACCCAACTGAACAACATAAGAAAACATCTACTTTCCAGCACTGTCTTACATCTTGATATTTCTATCAATAACACTTGTAGTGTGTGTGCTGTGTCCGAGGCGTGTGCCACAAGCACAAAAGATAAGACTAAATCAAAAAAGCACCTTCATCAGAAAGATACAGTATAATTGAATAAGTGAAACAGATAATATACCACGGCAACTGGTAACCATTGTTGGCAATGCCACTACAATCTTGAGAAAAGGCTGAGAAGCCTGCTGTTGGTAATACATGATGCTTCTTTTCTGAACTACTTCAATGCGACGGACAAACTTAGGGGCATTGCTGTTCCTATTCGCCTCTCTCATCCTACCCTACACCAAACAACAAGAATAATATAGCAACTGCAGCATTTGCCATTAATAAACCAAACTGGTGAAGAATTCAATCATAGCATGCTTATGCAAACAAGCAGGTCAACATACCTCAAGAATTTGGTGAAAACGGGAGATATCGTCAGGGCCCATTCCAGGAGGGCAGCTGATATAGAAGTATGGTTCAAATCCATGTACATGACAACAGACGCTATTTCCTGATCAGGGCATAAACAGACATTTCTTAGTATGTGGAAGACAAGCTACGTCAACCTCAATAAATACATTAATGATGGATTCCAAGGTATTGTGTTCCTTCTGAACTTACTCCTCACCCTACCAAGTACAACCTCCACTTAAGCTTTTCATTTTCAGTTCTAATATCTGGTGTAATATGATAGCATAGAAAATACTAAAAAAGAAGCTATAATTTTCTTCTATAAAGGAAATGGCACAAGAACCTCTTGAAACAAATAGAACAGAAACACAAAAGGAAAATATTACAACTAGAGAATCCACTAAGATGCAACTTCAACTCAAATTTGTACCAATACATTATACACAGTCAAGAGAAAATCTATGTTTGAAACTGTGGTTGGTATCAGCGTGCCTCACAAGCTTGCAGCCCTCAGAACGCTCTAATTGTTTTTACATTTACGAAAAAACAGCTTCACCGATTAAAAAAAACAACTCCCACTTCATGACGTGCATTTATACCTCTAGGAGACTATTATATTACTTGGAATGCCAGAATAAATCATCTTTCTAGATCAATAGCACCATATTTACAACACAACAACAAGAATTGCAAATGCATACGACAACAGCATTAAAAATTGACAAACCTTCCTTTGTGACCCCAAAGATTCTTAAAATGGCAGCCTGACCAGAAGAATTAGGTAGCAATTCTTTATGGCTCTCTGCAATAATGTAGTCAATTTCCAGCTGCTGAAACGCTGAGAAAGGACCACCAAATTTCAACGGAACTTTCAGAATGTGATTGTGAAAGTTAGAGCTAAATGAAGTAATTGATGTATTTTGAAACATTTTTGTTTTACCTAAAAATCCAACTTCTTGTTGTTCACTAAATTATTATAAGATCCACATGTACACATTGTCCTCAACTCAATAAACAAACACTTTTCTTGGATAAGTCAAAATTATTCATTAATAAACACCTGAATAGTTATTGAAAGATAATAAGTACAAGACGTGCATTGTGACTCTACTTGAGTCATACATTGTCCACCACCAAGTCTGACAATATATAAACTTGCTTAATAGGATTCCATTTGAGCACAGGAATTAAAATAATTTGTTGCTCATACCAAGAGCACGAAAAGACTTCAAAATTTTTGGTTTCTTTTTGCTTGGTAAAGAGAAGGCTTCAAAATTTTCGGAGCAACAACAGGTTTCTATTTTTTGTCAATACCTACACGGCATCAGACTTATGTCAATATGAGCAATCCAAAAGTAGGTACTTTTCTTCCTATTCTGCCTTCAAAGTTCAAAATTTTATTTTAGGTTTTCTGATAATTAATAAATATGAGAGTCATAAAACAATGAAAACAAAAAAAAAATTGAATTATACTCCTTAATTGAGTACAGAACAATTTATTTACATGAAGACAAACCAAGGAAAGAATAAAATATAAGAATATTCCAAATTAATTAAACATATAAATAAAAAGAACTACCAAAATAAGAATCTTGAACTTAAACTTTAAAGTAAAATGGACTTCGAATTCCTATAATAAACGAAAATGGCTTCCACATATACACACTTAGATTGTGTTTGGTATGGAGGAAAATATTTTCTATTTTTCCATGTCATGTTGGTCAAAATTTATGGAAAATATTTTCCCATTCCTAAAATATGAAGAAATTGAATTTCGTAGTGGGCATAAGAAAACAAGTTCCACAAATAAGAAACCCACATATTTTCTTGGAAAACAATTTTCAAAAAATATTTTCCTTACCAAATACACATTTAGACTAGCTTAGTTTAACTGTTTAAAAAAAAAAAGTACATAAAAGGGACTAAATGTCAATTGCAAAAAACCCGAGTTAAAGAGCATTGCCAGATGTAGCTTTTAGACAAGTGTAGGCTCACTCATTTCTTTTCAAGTCAAAAATATATACAATGTAAAGAGAGAGGGACTTAAATTTAGTGTTCGTTGACCTTGAGAAGCACACGACAAAGTCCTAAGCGAAGTTCTATGGAGATGTTGGGAGGTGAGAGGTGTCCATGTAGTTAACCTTAGAGTGATTAAGAACATGTACGGTGGAACGAAGACTCGGGTAAGGACAGTGAGAGGGGACTCAAAGCACTTCTCTAAAATGATTGACTGAAACGCAAAGCAGAGTTAACGTGAAGCTGGAGTTTCGGAGACGGACCTTGGAGTCTAAAGATTTGAAGTTGAGTAGGAATAAGACAGAATTCTTGGACTGCAAGTTCAATGATGTGATTAACGAAGCAGATGGGGATGTAAGGCTTGATACTAAAGTCATCCCCAAGAGAGGAAGCTACAAGTACTTGGGGTTAGTAATCCAAGGCAGTGGGGAGATTAACGATGGTGTCACACATCGTATCAGAGTGGGATGGATGAAATGGAGGCTCACATTTGGTGTTTTGTGTGATAAGTATATGTCGTTAAGACTAAAAGGTAAGTTCTACAGAGTGGTGGTTAGGTCAACTATGTTGTTTGGGCAGAGTGTTGGCTAATTAAGAAAGTTTGTCCATAAGATGAAAGTAGTAGATATGAGGATGCTGAGATGAATGTGTAAGGACATCATGAGAGATAATATTTAGAATAAAAAGATTCAGGACAACAACATGATGGGTGTGAACCCCGTGGTGGATAAGATGTAGAAAGGGAGGTTGAGAGAGTTCAGACATATATAGAGGAAAAACACAGTTGCCTCGGTATGGAGGTGAGAGGTTTGGTCATGATGGCAGGAGGAGGAGAAGAGGTAGGACTAAGAAATTTCGAGGAAAGGTAATTAGACAAGACATATTGCAACTTTAACTTACCAAAGACAGGACTCCTGATAGGAGGGTGTGGAGGTTGAGTATCATGGTAGAGGGATAGTAGGTTGCCAAGCAATTTTCTTTTTCATTTCAGTATTACTCTCATTTTTAAGTTTGTTTTATCATAAATCTCTAGTATTTCTTGTCTGTTTCTTCCATCGTGTTTATTTTACTATCTTGTTGTTATTGTTGTTTACTTGTCATCTCTTCTTGAACCGAGGGTCTATAGGAAACAGTCTCCCTACCCTTACAAGGATTTGTGTAGACTCGACCCTCTCCCCAGACCCACCTTGCGAGATTATATTGGTATTTTGTTGTTGTTATATATACTTATATACTGAAGTTCGTAAACTATATTATAATTACATCAAATGCACGCTCTAATATCAAATTAAATCAAATAAAACATCTGCACACATTGTTGAAAAGAGCAGCCGGTCCGTGCTACTCCGCACCAGCTGACCTGAAATCCTTTGTAAGAAAAGCTTAACACCAAATTAATTACCTTCAGAAACCTAAACATTCAACACCATAATTGAGATAGACTCCACCAAATTCACCAAATAATTTAAAAATCTAGGGAAACAAGAAAAAAGAGCTTCCAGAAAAAAGAAATGAACAATACATTAACCAAGCAGAAACAAATAACACGAAGGCATGAGAAGTCGAAAATTAAGAGCAAAATGTTTCTCAATTAAAATTTTCTTACATATGCTTTGTGTCTGAGCGATGTAAGCTTGAGATAGAGAAGGACGTTTCCACTTCTGAAGCCTCTCCTTTATGGAATTGCTCTCTTCGAGCTCACGAAGGACCTGTGAATCTTCTTCGTACTGAAGCAATGTCTCTTCGAGAAATACATCCTCGTCTAGGTCCTCTTCTTCCATGGCTGCGTGGTGTTTCTGCTGCTGTTGAGGCGACGGCGTTGCTGCCGCCGATCGCTTCTTAGAGTTGCCGGAGTTCATGGTGGTTCGCCGGTGTTGGGAGAAGAGGGTTTAGGGAGTTTTAGCTGTGTGCAATTTCCCGCCAGTTCATGGGTATATATGTAGACAGAGGAAAAGAATAGAATTGTACTTTTGGTACCTAGAGTTTCATATAAATATCAATGTGGTCCTTGAAGATACTATAATAATCAAAATTGAAATATTTGATTTGAAATTAATTTTATTTTAGTCCTCGGAATTTGGAAAAAAACTAATTATATATGTCACTTATAAAAAGGGACTTTGTGTTTGATCATTAGTAGAAGATTAGTAAGTAGCAGTATATTTTCTTGTTATTCATCCATATTAATGATACAATATTACTCTTGTCGATGTTTCTCGTACTTCGATTATCATATTATTCAGTCAGTTATAATATTATTGTGTTATCGTTTATTATTTCTGTTACTGTCTGTTATTTCTTATACTCAATGCACTCGAGATTCTTTGTCTTTTTTATGATCAATGAGGTATGAAGGACCAATTTTGGTCAAATGTGAAAGGTTGATGACCAAATTGATATATATTATAAATGTTAATGACTAATTGAAATTTAGCCCCTTTTACTAGGTAGTAAATATGCCATTACAACTATCCATGAGTTGATTGAGCAAGAAATTCGCACGAGTGATGTCAAGTTCGAAATTTCTTACATATTTTTCAATTAAATTCATTGCAAAAAGCTTGTTTAGTACTCCCTTCATCCGATATTGTTTGTCATGTTACGCTTTTCGAAAATCAATTCGATTAATTTTCAAAGTTAAATTAGATCACACAGATTTGATATTTTAAACAAAAAAATTAGATATTCTAAAATTATATGAAAAGGTACTATAAGTGTCAATTCTTTACATATTAATATAATGAAAAAATACATCTTAAAATATTAGTCACATTTTTTATAGTTTGACTCTAAAACTAGAAAACATAACAAACAATACCAAACAGAGAAAATATAATTTACCTCTCCTATATTATTTCGAAGCTTTTATACAGAAGCGATATTTACCTTATCTAAAAGATAACAAAAGCTGACTAAGTTAATTGATGATAGGTCTTAAGTTTAACCCACATGGATGCTTTCTCAATCAAGCTCATAATTTACTATCTATTACATTTACAATGTGCACACTCAAAGGCGGCTACGGCTTCATTGTCATAAAAGAAAAATCTGCCTAGTTTGTTTTTCATTTATCATGAAGAAATTGAACATGAATAAATGCAACTTCTTTTCTTTTGATCTAAAAGCAATGGTGGCAAATTGATGTGTGTTTTGATAAATTTTTAAATCTAAACATAAGTTAAAGCAGTAAAAATTTTCACATTTTGGGTAGAGCTAGAGTGAAGTTCAAATTCAAGTCACATTTGCACATGACATTCAGCCCTTACTTGTTTCCCGAAGATTACAACTACGCCTCGATCCCAAACTAGTTGATGCATGGATCATCCCTCTCCAAAGCCTAAAAGATACAATGTTTAAGACAGCACTCATAAGACAACTGACCTAAAATGATGTCCTCTCAAACAAACAGTAAGTAATGTATACCAGCGAAACCAAGCCCAATCTTAATCAACGCGAAAATACGTTCTGATGTTTGCTTGTACATACGCGAGATCATGGGATGTTACATCCCTCGCCTGATAATTAGTTACCTCCCTCACCTGTCCCTTCATCACCTGGTGTTTCAGCAGTCTTCTCATCGGTTTTGATTTGTTCCTTTTCTTTAGGCTCAGTTGTCTCTGGCTTTGCCGGTCCTGGGCCAGCAGATACCTTGACCATGGAAGGACGTAAGAGTCTGTCTCCAAGTCTGAAACCTTTGCGATATTCTTCAATTACAACACCTTCTTTAAATTCTGAGGAATCCTCGCGCATTATTGCTTCATGCAGCTGATCATGGGGAGATCAGTCAATACTAAAAAGAGACAGGTAATACAGTTTCATCTATTGGCATAAAACTACAGAAAAGGCTTTCATCGACATTACAATAACAAGGTTACACAAACAGATTTCAATGTTAGATTGTTATACAGCTCGAAGGAAACAAATTCTTGTTTCGTTCTCTTCATGAAAGAATACCATAAGTCTATACATCGCAACTCACCGAGTTGGCTCAAAAGAATGCTGTTTTAGATTGAGCTAAAAATCAGGTTGAGGTCTTCCTAAAAACCGAATAGAAGTTAGACAGCTTTTGAAAAAGTTCATCAATAATTTGACTGAATTTTGAGCCAACTCGGGAACTGGCCTGCATTAAACCAAGGATCAAATAGAATAATCACTACATAAACAACAGAAGATGGCAGCTCAAAACTTTGTTTTCCTGAACAATACAACCAATATCCTATCTATTAAAACAAGCAACACACAGCATGGAAAGAAAGCAGCTTTTTAAAATACTCAAGCATATGAATATCTATGTAGGAATACATCTGTATTTGTAAATAGAGGCACGGGTGAGAAACATACCAATGGGTCGAATGGCTTTCCAACTGTCTCCACAGGCTCAACACCAAGAGATCCAAGGATCTCCATAAATTGTTTAGAAATGCTCTGATAACTATTATTAATTTTTTCCTCTCCCTCTGTTGCCACCTTGATTTGCGTTTTCGCTCTTTCAAAATTGTCCATAACTGACAAAAGTTTCTCAACAACTTCCCCTTGCGCATTAGTCACAAGAGAAGCTCTTTCTCTATCTGTTCTCTTACGGAAGTTGTCGAAGTCGGCACTGATTCTAAGAACCCGGTCCCTCTCACTTGACAACTCTTTAGTCAATGAGGCTACTTTTGTCTGAAGTTCAATTTTCTCATCTTCTATGGACTTGAGTGAAATTTCTATCTCTGCAACTTTTGAATCGTCATTAGTTGCTAAAGCATCTCTGTAGAGCTGCAATGAAGCTGCAACGACTGATAAAGTTTCCTCTGCAGCTGCATTGTCATCCTCATCCGAAGCTTCCTCGGAAGCAGCACCATCTAAACTCTCCTGTTCAACGGTAAGAAAATACACATTTCACTAGACTTTCAATAAAAGGGCAAGAGAATTGGAACACTTGGAAGTCGGAACTCCAGTATGTCAAGTTCTAAGTTATAAAGATAAACACAAAACTAATCAGCTTCAGCTTTATTCCAAACATACTTGCTGACAAAAGGATAAAAGCAGATGGAGAAACAAACTAATAGACATATTAAACATGTGTTCTTTTGGTGACGCTGGTATCCGGGCCCGCTTACCGGCACCAATGCTTGGGCAGAAGAGAAGAAATAACCTAGTGTTTTTTACCTCTGTTGGAATTTGAACCAGAGACCTCTAGTTTTCCACCATTTCGTAGACCACTAGACCACAACCTTGGGTTATTAAACACATTATCTTATTTCATTTTCATAAACCCACATCGATATGCATGCCACACAGAAGAAAAAAATACATCTAACAAAACCCAGTACATGCTGGAGAACTAATGTATTTTATCTCTCAATCTAAGACATTAAACACTTGGTGAGGAAAAGGGGGCAGCTACAGGCCAATATTAAACGTCAAACAACACTCTCTTCAATAAACTCCACGTATGGGAGCTGCGAGCTGGTAACCCTGATAGAGGAGAGGGACTGCAGTATATCACCAACCAACGTCAAAAGTTATAATATTCCTCGCATAAAATTACAAGTAACTAATATAATGTTCGTTTACAACATAAAAAACTGGCAGATGCAGTCTTTGCACAACTAATACAATGACTGGTTTCCCAATTAAGGTCTAACACAACCAATGTAGTGTTTTGTTTATGGCACTTAACTCTTGATTACTAATACTGGTATAACTTATGTGGGGCTCTATGTATTATTTTATGCATGATAAAATGTAAAATAGGAATACGTCTACTAGAAATACCAAAGATAGAGTATCTAAAGACAAAAGGGTTCTTAAGAAGGCAGTCCATGCATAACATTTTGAAGGTGGCCAGCATATCTTAATACTGAAGAATACGAACTTGCCAATTCTCAAAAAAAAAAAAAAGGCATTCCGTGCATAACAATCCTCATTATCATTCACAAAACCACAATCCTACATCAGTATTCACCACAACAATCCATTTATTGTAATATTTGTATAACTAGATCTAGTATGTCTAGATGTAAATCAAGTAACCCCTTAGTGAGTTATGCAGCTACTGTGGAGAAGTAAAGGTGACATCTCACATGGA
The DNA here is from genome assembly GCA_027705065.1 of Solanum peruvianum. NCBI lineage: Eukaryota > Viridiplantae > Streptophyta > Magnoliopsida > Solanales > Solanaceae > Solanum > Solanum peruvianum. The sequence goes on along the minus strand of JAKWJD010001764.1, from coordinate 63,624,483 downwards.
ATCTTATAGAGGTAGATCACAAGAAGACGTCTCACTTGCTATCCACATGCATAATCACCTAACAAATTAGTGCTTCTAATGCACCTAGGCCAGTGATTAAGCCCAACTTCACTGAATGCATCGACAGAAAACAAACTAAATGTTTTCAAGCCAGTAATATGACGATTTTGTTCTATATCAAAATGTAATACTTTTCTAGATAATCGAAATATTGTTTTTTTGATGGATAGTAGCACCCTTCTACCTTTCTTCACTTAAATACTAGACTTGGTTCGCCGCCAAAATACAAACTCATGACGTTCACCTACCAATATTTCATTACCTTTGTATTGAACTAAAAGGCGTAGGTGCAGACGCTGTGAAACTATATTCACACAACTTACAAAGACCAGATACACAAATTGATCTCTTCTTATTTGTCTAAGCCTAGATGAGCAGAATTATCTGGTACCTGGTGGAATAATCGAGGTACCATTTTCTAATAATCCTCCAGACACATTTTCCAAAACTTCAATGTATTCTTTCCCCTTTTTTTTATGACAAGGTAAACCCGCAACCGCTATCCTTTGGGTGCACACAGGGTAAAAACCCTACTCCTATGCAATAGCTCGCAAATCACATTGGAGAGGTAACCCGCACTAGGCAAACCTGGTGCAACGAGCTCGACTCAGAAGGCAAACCCCTTGCTTTCGTTTGGCAAGGGGTTTCGAACTTTCAAAGTATTCTTCCAGCCATGTTTTCCAAGAAGCTGCCTAGGCATAATTCTGAGTGAAGTCTTGTGAGATGTTTGGTGATCCACCCCTCTGCCAAAAAATCTTAAAGCTCCACAAATGTAACTGAGCACCCTTTAACAATATCAAACCTAGGGCGGACCCCAGCCAACTTTCTCACTCCTTGCAAAGCTTCTGATAAGTGAACAAATGAATACATGACTTAACACTTCGAACATTAACCATGACACTGATCAGTGATCACAAACTTTTCCTGTGCTACATGGTACTAATTGCTGGTGGGAGGTAGCACATATCCCGTATATATTAGTCGAGGTACAACACCATAGTTATCGAAAAAAAATATTCAGGCTTTCTCTGACTTGTTATATTCAACCACCTAGAAGGTTCTCCTTCTCACCATGAAATAGGTCTTTCAAGGTACTGCACCCACCATTCTGGCAATTATTCATCTTCTATATACCAGAGAAATGTACCATTTATTACGAGTTCGACTAACATGGAATTTGAGGTGTATTGATGATTAGTTGACTTTCCCTAGGAAAAACCTATTGCAATCACAATATCACCAGGAAATAAGCTTTGACAGGAGAGGAATGGGGATGTGTTGCATCTAAGGTCTATGAAAATCCCAAGTTCCTTGACCATTTTGCAATTCCTAAACCAGGAAACAGATGCTGCATTTATTAACAAAAAAGAAAAAGCTTCGGCAAGCAACATAAAGTAACCCGCTACAACATGAAAAGGAACAAAAGGAAACATACCAACTTAAGTAGTCTAACAGTTGATCCTTAACCATCAGGGCTAAACAAAACAAGTGCTTCTTAATAATGGTGAAATTCCAACTCATAGTTTATACAAACTCCACATAAAGGAAAAGGATAATCTATACCTAATGGTATGGTCTACCTGTCAATGAAGATTCAATCCAGCAGGAATTTTCTCATCTGTCTAAGCCTTGTGGGATACATTGTAAACTAACACTTGAAAAACAGAAGAGGATAACATAACATAACCTAATTTACATATGATGAAACTTGCAAACACCAAATCTATTGGGAATTGTGCACATAATGTTAATAAAGGGGACTCCTCTTCATAACTCAAATCCAAAAGCCAACTCACCAGACAAGAATTGTTAACAAACCGCCTATTCTCTCAACAAGGTGAATTAACACCTAGAGGACTATAGGCACTCCTATGTAATGTTAAAACGAGGTCTCATTGGCCGTCGAGAGATCAAAAACAGATACAACTGATTCAAATAGCAGACCCAACAAATTCAGCCATAAACACAGTTAATTGAGATTGTAGGCATATAGAACACAAAATGCAGGATAAAATTGATGTACCTCCTGCTCGGACTCTTCTACCTGCTCCGTCTCCGTCTCCGTTTCAGCAGCCTCAGCAACATCCTCATTTGATGCAAAGATAACAAATTTCTCAACGGACCGATGCTGCAATAGCACAATTGAGTTAGCGGAGTGGTGAATACGACACCGTCTGGGGAGTAATGGAGTCTGTCTCCGTCCACAGCGCGAGTAAGATAAGAAAGTGATACAATTAGGTTTGACGGATGAGTAAGCGGTGGCGCTGACGGTTGTTGACGGCGACCTTAAGGTGGTGGCCGGCGTTGTCAGGTTGGTGGTAGCCATTGTATGGTACAGTGGAAATGGAGGGAGAAGATAAAGCAGATAGGCCGGAAGGGTTTTAGGTTCTTTGAGAAGATTCTCAAACATATAGTATTTTATACCAACAAAAATATTATTATAATTCTTATATTATCGATTTAATTATTGGCCTCCAAATTTAAATTAATCAATTTTCAATATACATACAAGTATTTCGATGAAAAAATAATCATTTTTGTTATTTAGTTTAATTTTTTGATTTCCTGCTCTATATTCAATACATGTAAATTGTTATTCAATTAATCTGATTTTAATTAAAATTATCTAAAAGAAATATATCCTTCGTGGAAAAATTGTATATAATAGTAAATTATTAATTCAAATTAAATGTCATAAATATACTTTGATTTAATTGTACCCTGTAGCAAACTATATCTGTTTTCGTCACTCTCCTTGGTGGAATATCACTCGTCTCTCTCGCTTTATATACAAACACAAATGTATAAAACGTGTTTGTGTTTGTATAAAGCGAGAAGAAATTGTATAAATACATATATTTTCGCTCTCCTCTCCCAGCTCTCACTCGCCTTTTTCCCTAATCTCGCTCGTCTCTCTCGCTTATACAAACAAAAACGAAATATAAAAATTGCGTTTTTGTTTGTATAAAACGAGAGAAAATTGAATATACATATGCAAATATATATATTTTTGTTCTATACACTTATAATTATACAATACAAATATTTTCCTGCTCAAGTCTCTTTTATCTTTCTCTCTTTTTTCGTTCTATACAAGTTCAAATTATATATAATTTCTTTCTTTCTCGTTTTATACAATTCGCTTCAATATATATTTGATATGAAACACAATTATACAAACTTTGTTATAACATACAAATATGAATATTATATTAATATATGTAAAAATTGCCCTCAAAATATTTATATTTAACATTCAAACAAAAAAATATTTATATTTAACTCTTGAGTATTTGATTTTGGTATAAAATTCATCTAAGAAAACAAAGCTTCATATAAAAATATTTCAACTATTGTAATAAGTTAGAGAGATTTTCTTTTAAAATAATTTTAGTTATGGAGTCAATTTTCTTTAAAAACATATAGTACAATTATGTTGTTTGGTCAAATAAATGTTATACTTCTCTCATTAGCTAAATTATCTTAAGTTGATTTGACGTAACAAACAACACCTTACTTTTCCTTTTTAATTTAGGGAAAATGCTCAAATTTGCCATTGAATTTTTAGAAAAGGTTCATTTACGTCAATCGTTAAAAGTTTGTCTTATTTATATCATTACTGTTAAAGAAAAGACTCATTCATGATACTTTTTTTAACTCCGATTTTGCAAAATCATTTTTTACAAACCAAACAAAGGTTTAACACTTTTGTATTGGTGTTTTTGGATAAAATATATACTTTTTGCTTGTTTTTTTTTAAAACACCAAGAACATAAACAACTCCCAAATTTTCAACATCTTCAATTCTTCACTGAATTATCTCGAATTTCGGCTACATCATTAATTTCTTTTTTTAAAAAACTTAAATTCTAACATCATTTGCAAAGTTCAAAAATTCACCCATATTTTAAAAAACGATAGTTTTTACATTAAATATTTGTTGACTAGTATTTTTTGAGTTTATTTTCAAAATTTCAAATGATTTGAAGTTGTGCAGTATCTACCATTAAAGAATGTTGAAGTTTTGAAACTTTGAAGAAATTTCAATTGAGTCTTGTTGAGTTAGGGTTAGTTGAATTCAAGCTTAAAAGAAATTGAGTTTTGGTATTCAGATCGGAGCGAAACTACTCTTGAAATTTGAGGCAAATTAGTGAAGAAATAAATAAGTTTGAAATTTAGGAATTGTGTTCTTATATGTTCTTGGTGCAAAAAGTATACATTTGATAGAAAAATACCAATAAAAAAGTGCTAAACCTTGTTTGATGCGTAAAAAGTGATTTTGCAAAACCAATTTTTTTTTTTAAAAAAAGGCATGAATGAGCTTTTTTATTTAACAACAATGACATAAATAAGCCAAAATTTTTAACGAGGACATAAATGAACATTTTTTAAAAGTTTAATGGCATATTTAAATCTTTCCCTTTTAATTTATAATCAAAATAATATCATATTAGAGTTTAATTATTTTAAATTTATCTTACATAACATTTTAATGGCGAAAAATATGTCTTAATAATGACTTTTTTTATTTACAAAGACTTGAATTCGAAACTCCGATAAGGGATAGAGCGGGCCCCATCGGTAAATAAGCCCCTAATAGTTACACCAAAATTCAGTTTCTGCTGAGAATTTTCCAAACAGACCTTAAAAAACTTCTCACACTCCCAAACCCCACCACCGGCCGGCGACCAGAAAATGGACGGCGGCAGCATTCTGGAAACGATCGGAGTGGAGATCATCGGAGTAATGTCACCAGTATCCATCTGCATGTTCCTCGTTGTCCTCATCGTATATACCCTTTCTTCACCATCTTCCTCCGATAACCAGCAAGTCATCCGTACAGCGGCTAACCTCATATACCTTGAATCATCTTCCGATACTACTGCCCAGAAGCTCGAAGGAGCCCTTCTAAACGCCGTCGTTTTTGTAGTACTCATAACCCTTGTAACATTCCTTCTGGTAATCCTCTATTACTATCGTTTCACTAATTTTCTGAAATACTACATCCGTTTCTCTGCTTTCTTCGTTCTTGGTTCGATGGGTGGGTCGATTATTCTTACTCTTATTCAACACTTCAACATCCCGATTGATTCCATCACTTTTTGTCTCCTACTTTTCAATTTCACCATTTTGGGGGTCATTTCTGTGTTTTCACAAGGGGTTCCGATTCTGCTTAACCAAATGTATATGGTTGCTTTAGGGATTATTGTAGCTGCTTGGTTTACGAAATTACCTGAATGGACTACTTGGGTTGTTCTTGTTGCACTTGCTTTGTATGATCTTGTTGCAGTTTTAGCTCCTGGTGGACCGTTGAAGATGTTGGTGGAGCTGGCTTCTAGTAGGGATGAAGAGTTGCCTGCTTTGGTGTACGAGGCTCGGCCTAATGTGAGTTCGAGATCAGGGAGTAGAGGACCAAGTTTAGGGCTTTTGTTAGCTGGGTTTTCTGATGGGGCCCCGATTGAGCTTCGGGTTATGTCGAGTAGTGAAAATGTGGTTCAGAATGGGAGGGTTGTGAGTGAGATGAGGAGTGAAAGTGAAGAGATTGATGATGTTAGAGAGGTTGAAATTGAGGGGGAGATGTTACCATTGATGGGTAGTAGTAGTAGTAGTAACAACGAAAGAGAAAGGCCGGTGGTCAATGAAGAGATAAGAGAAAGTAATGAGAGTGATCGAGGTCGGGTTTTGGAGAGGGAAATTGAGGTAGAGGAGGAGAGAGGAAGGGGGATAAAGCTTGGTTTGGGAGATTTTGTTTTCTATAGTGTGTTGGTGGGGAGAGCTGCAATGTACGATTTGATGACCGTTTATGCTTGTTATCTCGCTATTATATCTGGATTAGGGTGCACGCTTATACTGTTAGCGGTGTGTCGACATGCCTTGCCAGCACTTCCCATATCCATTGCTTTGGGGGTCATCTTTTACTTCTTGACAAGGCTGTTGATGGAGCCATTCGTTGTTGGGACTTCGACAAATCTTTTGATGTTTTGACCCCTGGCATGTGGAGGAGGTAGTTAGAAAGTACAGGATATATTGAGTTCTAAGACATATATTTTGATTTAGAAGAAAACTAATTGCTTTCGGTACACCTTTGTTTCAAGGTTCCGAGCAGGAAGGGGACAACTCAGCTATATTTTGTTCTGATCTATCTGTAAAATCGCAAGTCTATTGAGGTTTGTCCCTCTATTGATTCTCTAACTGATTTTGGTATACCTAATATTGTTAAGAGTGTTATAACTCCCATTTGTACATGGGCTAAAAGATGTATTCCATGCACTTGACGTGTCGTATACTATATGATTTGATATTGGTGTAAGTAGTTTTATTGCTTATGCGTTACAGTTCTATTGGTGACAAGCTACTTAGAAATCTTAGGTTTGACCCTAACCTCTTGAATGCTTAACATTCTACTCAATGTTATTTTTCTTGGATCGTAGTGTACATCAGAATAGAAAGGGAATCGACTGCTACATACAACTATAGAGCAGTTGTACTGTATCTTGATTCAACATACTTTTTCATCTATTGGTTGTTTTAACTATGTACATGATATCTTAGGATTCTGCTTATTTTCTATACTGGATTGGAAAATCCATCTCCTAGTTTCATCTGGTACTTGGTGAGAGGTATCAGTGCGTTCTTTCTCTCACGCTTTGACTCAAGGGCTGTCAATGTGAAGATTTTTCGGTATCCATCTTAATCTCAAAGACCTTGCACTGGTCTGGAGTGTTGTTTTCAGGAAATGATTCCTTTAAAAGCCAGTAGAAATGATTTCTTTGCAAGGAGCCATTTGAGGCGAAGTATTCTTGAGATATAATCAGGTCATAAGCTTTGTGTGCGATATATTAAAGAGGAATAAGCACAGCTGCTAAGTAACCAACTCGCAAGAAGAGTATGTCTTTCTTTCTGTGATATTGTCTGGCTCAGTTGTGAGATTTCATTGGATATGTTTTTGTACCTGTTGAAAGCATTTTTCGTGAAAATGTAAGCAATTCTTTAGTTTGTGAAATCAGAAGCATATTGTTTGAGAAATGCTGTTGCATATAGGCAGAGAAATGTTCAATTGCTAATCTAGGTATTGCCTTTGCATCAACCATTATTATTTCTACCTCCTTTTTTGGCCTTAAAGCACTTCCCTTTGTGTTTTTTTGTTTTGGATGTACTATATCTATTTTAGCTTAAGTTCTGGTTACACATAGTTAACAAGATCGAACAGATTTTTATTTGGTTATAAAGTTATAATATTACATCATACAATGCCACTCAATATAATTTCTCTCTTATATACAAGGATTTATCGTTGCTCAACCCCCTAACACATTGAGCAATTTTGATATCAATTGAAGATCAAGGTATGATGCATTGTATGTCCATGAGCAATTTCTAACTCGTCGACATAACAAACAACCCCTTTCATCTTTTGTCATCAAATGCTTTAGCTTTTTCTACAGATTCCATTGCTTCTTCAAACGATTTCTACACTCAAAGATCACAATTTTGATAGTTAGGGGAACTTCACTGCTTACTAAATATAACAAATACTTCTAAAAAACTGAATGATTATAGTGAAGTTTATATAACACAGAAACTACATCGAATGCCCTATGAACCATATGTTGATAGCTACAAAAGGATCTAGAAAAAGATAAAGAGTTCTTATGCAAAAGGAATTTCAAATCAAGTTACCATTGTGAAATAAGAGAATCATACACAATCCTACTACCATTGAAACAAGAAAAAAGGGGACCAAATTTATTACATGTGAAGGCAATACTAAAGCCTAGTTTAAATAAACAAAAACTGTATGGATAGTGATGGAGAGAAGGAAGAGAAGTCATACTCCAGAATTGCGCATCTTCCATAGTGCCTCCCCACCTGCATCAACTACATATGTTGCACCTAACAATACACTGCAGAGAAATATATATCAGCCAGTTACTTGGAAAATTTTAACAGGGTCAAAATTGAGGTGAATAACTTTTCCATATACAAAAATACTGAGGTAAAGTAAAAGAACAGGATGATGCTTTGAAGTATCAAGTTGTTTCACATGAATCAGGAAGTTTAGGAACTAGAAATACATAGAATTCACCCAAATCGGAAGGATGAGACTGGACAGTAGACGACACAAATTTGAATACACAATGAACTTCTTGGAAAAATAAAATGCAAGATGAAACTACTAGGTCTGTGAATAGTCGATTTTAAATTTGAATTTACATCATAAAAAATACAGCATAGTAACGCTCACATGGAATTCCCCAAACGAAAAGCAAACTCTCAGGCCTCGGCATGAAAGTTCATCTTTGTTCAAGCCGTAGTTTTCTATTGGATCTTGATGACTATTTCCTTAGAAGGATCACAGAAACTACTTAAAGAATTCAACATTCACCCATGGAGGTGCCTTTCCTTGTTTGCTTGTCTCCCTTAATGAACAGCTAAAGTGCTATCTATAACCATAGCACACAGTAAAACCATTCAGGGGAATGCCAATATGCCACAGTTCCCTCATTACAAACACATCAAGATTGAATTGAATGATCAGAATCGTTGAATATCCCATTCAAAACATGAGATGAGACTAATTCATGAACCTTGGGTAAGGCAAAAATGCAGAAGTAAAACAAAGATTCTGACTTTTAACTGTAACTCACTTATTTAGTCAAAACCTACTATATCCAAAGGAAAATATATAGAGAAGAATCATCTAATTATATGGAAAACCAACTGCAGCTGGTACTGCATACATAAAACCACATACCAAGAAACCAATAATGTAGCAAATTACGATACCTAAAGTTCAAAATAACCAGACAATTTAGAATTATATGTTTTTTTTCTTTTGGGTGGGGGAAGGTGGGAGAGGTCAAGTATTAGGAATAAATTTACAATAACATAACACCAACTGTTGCACATTGAAAGCATCTAGCACACACAAGTAGGAAGAATATGTACATATATAAGAAGTCTAACACAAACTCATATTGAATGGCGATTGGAACATAAGACTGTTAAACTCAGAACCTCCACTTGAATTAGCAACTATGAATATACATACACATGACTCAACCGCTAAGTCTAATGGAACAAAAAAGCCCCTTAAAGTTCACAGCTTTACACAACACACATCGCCTCAAATAAACCTTCTTTAACAAGGGCATATTGCCAGTTTTCCACAAGAACTATAAGCAAATTCAATTCTCCTCTTCCCCAATTTATATGACTCGCTGTTTAAAGCATTCCAAGATACAACTATTAAAATTCAAAGTTTGTTGGTTCTGTGACATTCTCTTTCACTTTACTTTTGAACAAAAGTTTAACATTTTTCTAATATGACTTCCACGAGTTATTGAATATGGGAATGAAACAAGAACAATTCAAGCAAGACGGATATTGGGAATTCATATAGCTATAACTTAAACTAATATTGTTGTGATAAAAATTACTACTAATAGAACTTAAAGCTATGTATCAATCAACTACCATGTTTCAAAACGGATCAAAGAACACGAAAAATTACCCGGCAAGTGCAGCATTGAGGAGAAACGCCCTTGTCGTCATGAACCGCAGAACCATCTCGAATTTGGTAACAATACTTGCAGAACCACCGGCATCAGCAGGCCGACTATACCCATACCCATAATTATAGCTATTTCTATACCCGTTCTGATAACTACGATTATAATAGTCACTATTACCGCCATAATTATTCGCTGAATTCCGGTAACTATTGGACCGGATATTGTAATCAGCGCGCTTGCGATCGTCGATCAGAATCTCGTAAGCTTCGGAAACTTGCTTGAATTTAAGCGTAGCGTTTTCCTTCAACTGATGCGAAGAATGTGCGTGCTTATCGGGATGAAATTCCATTGCCAATTTCCGAAACGCTTGCTTGATTTCTTCCTTGCTCGCACTTCGTGTTAACCCTAAAACCCTGTAATGATCCATTGAGGGATTTTTTGGTGTCTGACCGAAATTGGGTCAATTTTAGAGGAGATGGAGATGAAGGTTTCAGAGCTATGTAAGTTTATTCATGGCAGAAAAAGTGAGAACTACGTGACATGATCGTGGAGCTTCCATGGCCGTGAGCTCTTCATTAATCCATGTAATTATAGTTGTGTGACGTTATTTAACAATAGAAAACAATTTAATTTATCTAAATATTATATTTATTAAATTAATAAAACATAATATAATATAATATAATATATTATGAAACACACTACCTATAAGCAATTTTCATCCCTCATTCAACAAAATATGTGTTTTTAAACTTATTAAGTAAAAAAAAGTTGTGTTAAAGTTAAATGATTTTTAGAACTTATTAATTCCACATGATCCTTGATTTGTTGTAAGCTTGGTTGTACTCAGACAAATTACACATGACACTTATTTGTTTGCAACAGTTGCAAATCAGCAAAAACTAGCATGGCCTATCAACAGCCAAATTGTAAAACAATTTCTGACCACGAGATGTGGCGGACTGATAAGTATTCTTTCATCTTTAATCGAGAGTCTTGAATTCAACTCCCCTTAGGTATGAAATCGCCTTTTGTTAGGAAGCGCTTTACCCTCAATTGAAACTTTTTAGCGTGAATCTGAATTTACTCGGGCTCCGGTGTTGGAAAACCAAAAAAACCATAACATGACAAGCATCCCAAACTAAAACAAACCTCTAAACAAGTATTCACAGGCCTCATGTATATAAAAATAAAGGATGGAGACGGTGAAAGAGTTGGATCACTTATTAGGATCCACTAAAACATGTCATTTTTTGAGTCCTCATATGAACAAGTGTTTGTAATCGCCATTTGCCAGCATGCAAATACGGTTATAGCTATATGTATCTGCAACAGAAAAGACTCATATTAGAATTCATTCCTTCGAAATTTGTGTTACAACAAAGCAAACAAAGTTCAGCAATATAAATCCATGAAGATGGGTATGCATAATGTCAATATTCACTCATTTACACTTCCGATTTAATGAAACAAAACTTCCGGTGACTTGATTTCCATGTTCAACAAAAAGGAAAAGGAGAGTTAAATCCTAAAAGCTTTATTTTGTTGATATACAAGGAGGAGATGAGGAGCTTAGGTGCCAACTTCGCACTCTTGTAATGCATAAAGATGATCAAGCTCATGGGGTATAATACTACCAACCAAAAAAATATATAAGTGGTCTGTTTACAGATCTACGCTGCACAATCCAATAGCATTTTAGTATAAAACGGTAACTGCCTATAATTCCAGTACTCCTAATAACTCGCACAAACTTTGAATGTAAGTTGTTTTTCTTCCAGCATACTTTTATAGGAAAAATAGCTCGAAAACATTTATGGTTCATGACTATAAAGCATAAGTGCAGGAAAACGAAAAGCAAACAAAGAAGCAAGCAGGAGGATAGTGATACCTAGTGTGTCCCCAAAGTTGGACCATATTTCAGCACGGATAGATTGGTTACTGTCAGCGATACCTATGACCTCAACAAACGTTGTAAGAGGACCAGGTGGATTGCCTTTCACAACTATCTGCTGGTCATCTGTAGATCTCCCATTCACTGTGCCACTGCCATCAGAGCGCATAACCTGAATCACAGCTCGAACTCTCCTTCCCATGTACAAGCGGAGGAGCTCAGCATTGACGAAGACAGCAGGATTTGTTGTGTCCATACTCTAAACAAAAATAGGAAAACTGAGAGAAGGGTTTAACAATTAAGCACAAGTATTGGCAGATTAAACACTGTTTTTCTACCATGTTAGCCATAATTACAGCGCAGCATCTTCATTCATTTCATTCATATTTGAAACAACAATTGCATCTAACTCCTATTCTGTCTAACAATCTGTTATGCGGAATTCGTATAATACGAGAAAATATAAACGCGAAAAACAGAACAGATTTACGTGGTTCACCAATAAATGGCTACGTCCACGGGGAGAGGGGGAGCAGTTTTATTATGGAGAGGCAAGAACAGAAATTACAGAATAGGGTTTGCCATAGCGTCTATATATATTGCTAAGCTACGCCCTAACAGGCTTGGGCCCAACATACAGAATTGACAGATAATTAAGGGCCCATACAACAAAATTGTATACCGTCGGGCCGGGGGCGTCTCCGCCCCCCCGGACCCCGCCAGGGGGCGCGTCGCCCCTGGACCCCCACTCGCTGACCGGTCAGCGAGACCCCCGTCCTTTCTGTTGTAACGGGTCCTATTCAAGGCATTCAACACAATCAATTAGTAGATCCATCACTATGCAACAATGAAATTACCTGGAGTTTGGTGGGTTCATGAAAGCACAGCAAATACATAACACCAACTCAGAATAAAGAAAAATAGTTGAAAGTATTGTAATTCCATATTTTTGCATAAAAATATTCTTCCCAAAAACTGAAGTACTAGATTCAATAAGAAAGGAAGATGAATCAAGACTAAAATATGGACATAAGTGAAAAGAAAACGAAATTAGGAGGGAAGATGGGGAAATAAGAAGAGGCAGAGAAATTAAAGCTGGTCTCAAGACAGGTACAACAGGAAGGAGAGGGAAACAAAAGTAAGGAAGAGCAAAACAAATAAACCAACTAATACCAATGGGGAAATAATACGAAATTACTTTCTAGTCATTTCTTTCCCCTTTTACTGAAACAAGCTCATGACTATTCATATTTCCTTAATTTCCACGTTGGTCACTTCTTTTCTCCAAGGGCATGACCTATGTGCTATCACTATGGCACTACCATCTTCTAGTGTTCTCAGTCAAAGTTTCCCAACTCAATAGGGAGGACTCAGAAAACTAACCACCCACCCACCCACCAAGCAAGCTGCAAGCAGCCCAAGAACTTATCCCCCTCACAACAGGGCATTCCACAGCTTCTGATAAAGTGATATTAGAAGAGCTCACGAATAACACAAAATTCCCCGATTCAATTACAATTTTTAACAACATTAACAGTACTTCCTCGATTCTTCTCATCTTTCGGTAAGCAATGAAGAGCTAACATGAGTAATTTCTTTTGCATTCTTTTCCCACCAACTGTAAGCCAATCAAGCTATAAAACACTTCTCTTCTTACAGTCCGCCATCCTAATTTCCTCAAAAGCAGCAAAATAGAAGGGCATAAAAAAGAAATATTGCAACTACATTTACTTCACAATTCTCCAAAACACAACTCACATATGCAGATTCCAAACATTAAATCGGAGTACAAAAACTGAAGCTTATAAGACAATATCAACAACTTCCGATAGTTCATAGAGCAAAACTCAACTCACATATGCACATTTCAAAAATTAAATCGAGGTACAAAAACTGAAAGTTTGTAAACCAATATCAACAATTTCTCATAGTTTGTAGAGAAAAACTCAACTCACATATGCACATTTCAGAGGATCAATCGAGTAAGAACACTGAAGCTTATAAAGCAATATTAACAACTTCTCACAGTTCATAGAGCAAAATTCAACTCACACATGCAGTTTTAAACATTAAACCCAACTGCAGAAACTGAAGCTTATATAAGGCGATATCAACAACTTCTGATAGCTCACAAAGCAAAACTCAACTCACATATGCAGTTTTAAAACATTAAACTGGACTGCAGAAACTGAAGCTTATATAAGGCGATATCAACAACTTCTGATAGTTCATAGAGCAAAACTCAATTCATATATGCAAATTTTAAACAGTCAACAGAGAACGAAATTGAAGCTTATAAAGCGATATCAACAACTTCTAATAGCTTAGATAGAAAAACTCAATTCACGTATGCTAATTTCAAACAATCAATCCGAGAACGAAAACTGAAAGCTAATGAAGCGATAATCAACAACTTCTGATAGTTCATTGAGCAAAACTCAACTCACATATTCACATCTCAAGCAATCAATCGGACTGTGAAAAATGAAGCTTATAATGCGAATATCAACATATTCTGATAGTTCATAGAGCAAAACTCAACTCAAATATGCAGATTTCAAAACAATCAATCGCAGTAAGAAAACTGAAGCTTATAATGCGAATATCAACAACTTCGGATTGTTCATAGAGCAAAACTCATACATTGAAATCACCAAAAACAAAATCGTAACAAGATCAACTCACCAGTTAGATGAGTTTTCTCAGGGAAATGGAAATCGGAAAAAAAACTCTGCAAATCTCAGACGCCGAAACCCTAGTTGAAAATGAGGAGTGAATTTGTTGAATTATTCTCGCGGGAAATGGCAGTTTAACTACTAAACCCAAATTTTTATATTATGAATTTAAAAGTAGTAATGAATTTGCGAATTATTCGAAATATAAAATAAATTAATAAAAAATAAAGTTAGACATATATTTATGAGAAAATCTGAATTTATCAATATCTAGATTTATCATTTGTAATTCTACAATTGAAAAAATGATTAAAAGTATTGTTTGGCCATAAGATTTCCCAAATAATATTTGGAAAAAATTTGGCAAATAATGTTTGTCCATACAATTTGTTATTATTTAGCAAATATTTTAAATTCTCAAATACAAGTTTTTTTTTTAATATTTGAGTCAAATCTCATTATTTGGGATCTTTTGAAAATTAAATTTTTACCCCAAACTTTTATCTTTTAAAAAACATCCTTTATAATAGTTGTTTACGTTGTATTACATGATTTTTTTACGTGGAACACCAAAATAGTGATGAAATATTTACTGAATATTAAATAATGATTTGATTGTTGATGAAAATGATGAAAAATTGGCTCAAGATAACAAAGTCACGTGCTTTGTATACTTCACGATGTATCGAATGATATTTGTTGCACTCACTCCAAATTACCACATTGCTCTAATGTCATGGACACTATTTGTTATTGTTGTAACGAACAACCAATTGACTTGTAATACAAATCTATAGTTAGTTTTGATAGTTTTCAAAACTCATGGGTATAAATCATATTTTTCTAAAATGATAAAATATATTTCCAAATTCTATGGCCAAACACATGATGAAATTTCTGCAAATTTTCACTCAAATAATATTTGCCAAAAATATTTAAAAATCTATGATCAAACGCCAGCTAAATTTATATGTTATTATGTCACATTGTTAGGCTAGTTTCACATATAATTATTAAATTTATTTACTATACGACAATAAAATTATAGAATATTTTATTCGTCAGATAACACTTTTTATTAATTATAATAATAAAATTATCGATTTTTGCATTATATAAAAAATAAAGTAACGAAATTATTAAGTGAAGTTGAGGATTGCAACTCTCAAATCACAACTACCAATTATTCAATAAATTAAAAAGATGTGTCCCCACGAACACTTTACAATTTTCACATCAAACCTAATGTTTTCATTCACTTTTTAACTAAATATTTTCATATAATCATATGGTTTAAGTAAATTATTATGTAATTTTATTTTATTTATCCTATAAAATAGTAAAGTAATGTAATTGGTTATCGAGATGTAATAATAATAATAGCGATATAACAAATGAAATCACACAAAATATAAAATATGAAGAAGGTAGAGTGTACGCACATCTTATCACTGTTTTAAACTTATTACTTATATTTCAAAGGTAATACTATTATAAAATTTCCTTTATCGTGCCTTGAAAAATTTGTCAACTGTCAAATCGATATTACACTAGTAAAAATTGATAAAAAATTATTTTGTGTTTTATCTTGAGAGACTAAAGAAGAGTAATTCGACACATAAAGTATCATATATTATCATGATCAGAAAAAAGATCACACTATAAAATGTACGACGTAAACAACTTACTCTAAAATAAATATTCATAACAACTTTCATAAGAATTATTTTACTTATAAATTGTGCAAATTTCTTTTTTTTTTTAAATTATTATCGTTATCTTGCTATTCAAACTACATAGAATAGTTTAAAGACTAAACACTCTTATATCAATAGCAAAGCCATCATAAATTAACTTTCTTCGATGAAAAATTATATTATTTTACCCTTAATTAAAATTAACTTGATCAAAAAAGCAACAAATAATAATGATTACCCTCATCCCTCCCCAGTCCCCACTTTCAAAAGTTTTAACATTAAACTAATTAAAAATTCTGCAAAAAACAACTTCTTCATCATTCTTTCTGCACTGTAAATCCACCCCCACTTAGCTGTCTTAATTATATTATTATTAATGCATGTCTGTCTCTTACTTTCAATCTTCAAATGGAATATAATCCTTCAAATAATTGTAATTGGTCATAAAAATTCTTGGTTTTTTATTCAAAAAAAAAGTCTATGTTGTACAAAGATTGAATTTTTATTTGATTTTTTCAGGCCCCATTGGTGGGATTTCAAGAATAGAACCGAAAGTTAAGAGAAAAGAAAAAGAGGGTTGAAAGAGAAAGCTGCAAACTTTTTCTTTTTCCTATTTCTCTTTCTTTTTTACTTCTTTTGATTACCTTGTTTTTCTCTGTAGTTTTAGCTAAAACAAAATAGAAGTAGACTTTTTTCAGTTGAGGTGAAAAAGAAGAAGAAGAAGAAAGTTGGGATTTTTTTGTTTGTTGGAGAATTGATTTTGATCTGTAGTCAAAGAGCTGGTAAGAATCTTGATTTTTGCTTCTTCTGTTGTTTTAATTCAAGAATAGCTTACTTGGGGTTTTCATGTTTTCATGTTTATTTAGTTCTGTTGTTGTGTTGAAGCTGATCTTTTTGTGTGTATTTTTTTCATTTTTTTATGCAGTTTGGAAGTTGGAAGGTCTTGCTCTTGGTAAGTAAGGGGATTGAGTTATTTTGCTGTGAAATTTGATATTTGTTTTTGAAGTTTTGAGTAGTTTTTTATAGTGAGAAAAAAAGATGGGTGTTGGATTAGTAGAGATTGGAGTTGAAATGAGGAAAATTTTGATGTTTTCAATTAAAGGATGTTATGTTACAGTGTTAAATCATCCTTTTCTTGTGAGTATGCTGTGTTTCATAGCATTTTTGTACAGATCTTTCCCATTTCTGTTTTCGATATTGTTAGCTGTATCTCCAGTTCTTGTTTGTACTGCTGTTTTGCTTGGAACTTTACTAAGTTTTGGTCAGCCTAATATACCCGAAATTGAAAGGGAGGAAAAAACAAGTAGTCATGATATAGTGCCTTTGAGAACTGGTGTGTTGTATGATACTACTCATATTGAGAGTGCTGATGATAGTTACTATGTGGAAAGATATACGGAGAGGGGCCTCGTAGATCAGTCGATTGATAAGATCAGTGATCTTTCTCCTCTACTTGAGGAAAGGTCTCGAGATTTTCAATTTGGGAATGGGGGTTATGAGGAAGCAGGAAGGGAGTTTCATGAGCAGAACTATGAAGAGAAACATGGTGATGGTGATGGGGAACTTACAGAGAGTCAATACTCTCCGATTCCAACGGTTGATGAGGATTTTGAGGAAGCAGTGAGGGAGTTCTATGAACAAAACAATGTAAAGAATGAAGAGGAACATGATGATGGGGAACTTCTAGAGAGTCAATACTCTTCGATTCCAACGGTTGATGAAGATTTTGAGGAAGCAGCAAGGGAGTTTTATGAGCAAAACAGTGAAAAGAGTGAAGAGAAACATGATGATGGGGAGCTTATGGAGAGTCAGTACTCTCCCATTCCGACAATTGATAATGAGAGCATTGAGTTTGACTTTGATAGATCAGATTCGTTTGATTCTAGAAGGGTGAATCTTAATTCTCTTCCTGGTTCCCCTTGGAAAAAGGAGAGGAAAGAAGAGGAAGAACAGGAGGAAGAGGAGGAGGATGACGACGACGAGTCTTTTGATTCGGAGTCTGATCGAGCTGAGAGCTCTTCTCCAGATGCTTCAATGGCTGACATTATTCCAATGCTTCATGAGCTCCATCCGCTTTTGGATGAAGACACTCCTCAGCATGTTAGTTTGTTACATGATGGTTCTGATGCTGCTTCAGATAGTTCTGGTAAGACTATTGAGAGTGATAACGAATCTGATGATGGTGTTGAAAATCAAGAAGAGCTAGAAGTTGCAGACGACGAGAATGAAGATGGTGAAGATGACGAAGGAAAGCAAGATGAGGAAGATATAAGTAAGTCAGCTATTACATGGACAGAAGAGGATCAGAAGAATCTAATTGACTTGGGAAGCTCCGAGGTCGAAAGGAATCAACGGTTGGAGAATCTTATGGCAAGGAGAAGAGCCCTGAAGAAAATGAGGCTGATGATGACCGAAAAGAATTTGATTGACTTGGAAAGTGCTGATCTTCCATTCAACATCCCATCCATTTCTACAGCAAGAAACAATCCATTTGATGTTGATAATGATTACTATGACC
The DNA here is from genome assembly GCA_027705065.1 of Solanum peruvianum. Classification (NCBI taxonomy): domain Eukaryota; kingdom Viridiplantae; phylum Streptophyta; class Magnoliopsida; order Solanales; family Solanaceae; genus Solanum; species Solanum peruvianum. The sequence goes on along the minus strand of JAKWJD010001764.1, from coordinate 63,606,124 downwards.
TTGGACTGCCACCAATCCCCGGGTCTGCTCCATCTGTTTTAGTACCAAGGCGAAATCCATTTGATCTTCCTTATGACTCAAGTGAAGAGAAACCTAATCTTATGGAGGACGAACAAGACTTTATAACAGTTCAACCAAAGGATCCACTTTTCCGGAGGCATGAAAGTTTTATCGTAAGACCCTCAATCTTCGGGCTGAACAGGCAAGACAAGCAAGATAGCCATTTGAGACCCTATTTTGTTCCGGAGAGAATGGCTACAGATGGAACAAGCTACTCACCATTTCAAAGACAATCTAGCGAACTTAGTGATTCGAAGGTGAGTTCTGTTCCTGAAACAGAATCACTAAGTTCTGTTGAAGATCTGGAAGACAGTAACCTCATTGAAGGGCAGCTCAGACACAAAAGCCTTGATCAAGAAGAACTGGAATGCAGAAACCTCATGGATGAACATATCTCTGAGGAGCCAGAGCATACTTCTGAGCATGTCAAACATGGAAGTCAATCCTCCGAAGAAGTAGAGTCTTTGGTGCAGCTAGGAACTGTGAAAAATCATCATGATGCAGAAGAAACTTTGCTCCAGGAAGGAAGAGTTACCAACGCATTGGAACTTAATCCAACCGAAATTCAATCCAAGCCAGAAACTTCTTATCAAAGATACAGCAGCCAATCTAGCTCCTCATCGTTGGCAGAAGTGAGTGAAAGGGTCTTTATTGATAAAGAAGGAGAAATGAGATCAAGTTTCGAGGAGATAATGGGGCATATTGAAGAAAATGGGATCTCCAGGCAAGCTTCGTTTGATGGACCTGATTTTCACATCACAAGCACTTCAGTAGATCATACTCCACGCGAACACCCTATTTATGATTCTAGTCCTTCTGCTATCAGGGAAAACATATTTTCAGCCTCCTTTTCTTCAGATCAGCATGTGGAATCTGAGACAGTGCTTCCTCCTACATTGGTTGAGGAAAGCACTATTTCATTCGTAGAGAGGGAATCTGAGGAAAATAGTCAGGATATTGAAAAAAATTCCCTTCCAACTAATGAAGAGATTTTGGCACCAGCAGATGACCAAGAATTTCTGTCAAGGGAGGTGGTATGCCAAAATGAGCTTGATGTTGCAAAGGCGGATATTTCTGAAGATGATGAAATCTTTGGCAGCCTTCAGGTTCCTGAGTTGGTCGTCAGTCAGACATCTATTGACTCGGAATCATCAGCAGACGAAGATATTGGGCATAAAGAAGGAACTATTGATCATGCACAACATCAAGTTTCTTCTTCAAGATTTGATGCAGATACCCATATTGTGTCTCATCTTTTTGTTGACCACGCTGTTGAATCCCTTTCAACGTCCTCAGATCATCAAAACATTCGCCAGATGAGTGATGAACAGCATTCTCTGATCGCAGAGGTTCCACTTGATCAACCAGTTATGCCTTCTTTGGAGAAGCAATCTGTGGAGGATGTCACTGAGAAGGAGGAACCTATAGTCTCTGAGCAGCATGATCTTCCCTCATTGGATGCTGTTGAAAGTTCAGTTACTGATGCTCTGAGTGAAGTGGATGAAACACAGACCTCTATTGGACATCAATATGCTTCTACAGAGAGGTCCATCTCACAGTGTGAAGAAGAATTGGCATACTCAGACAAATCCATTGATGAACATCCATCAGATGATAAGGAAGTAAAGGTAAACACTAAACACTTCGTTCCACATTTCTCTTCTATGCTTTTCCTTTAAGCAACTTCTCTTTCTTCATTACTTCTCATTTCACATATTATAACTCATTTACGTTGAAAATTGAAAGCTGGTTAACTTTTTATCTTTAAATGCGCGATTGCTGCTATGGGCAATAAAGACATACCTACTTGATTTACCAAATTAGAAGGCAAAGACACATAATTTACTGTACTTACCTGATTTCAGAATTTTTTGTCATGCTTTCTATATTACTTTGCTATGGTTTCTTCACCTCTGCATTTCTTTTTCTGACCTGCTTTGAAACATTTTTCCTTGAGCCGAGGGTCTTCGGAAACTGATCTTTACCTCCTAAGGTGGGTAAGGTCAGCCTACACTCTACCCTCCCCAAACTTCCCTTGTGGGATTACCCTGGATATGTTGTTGGACTGATTGCATTAGAAAACTGCAGCTTAGTAATACCTATAATAGTAGAACAATAATCTGGTACTCATGTTGGCATGTTTTACATGATATAGATTGTTTCATGTTGGAGGATAAACTATAAGCCTAAAGTTTTTGGGCATATTGTGTCAATCAAGGCATATCTATGTGACTCAACCTCGAGTGAAGAGAAACTACAAAGCCAAAAAACTTCAAAAACATAGATTTTCAAAATCATGAAATTTCCTGTCTTGATTAAATTCAAGATAAACGTTATGTCGTATGACATCTGAGAGTCAGTAGTGGTGAATTTTATAGCTTTCAAAAGGAAGCATAACCATATTTTAAGCAAATTGTATGATAAAATGTGCATTTGAAAAGCCAGAAAGAGGAGTAAATCCATTAAGAAAGGCCAGAACTTAGACCTATTTCAACACTAAGTAAAAGTTAATATTGACCAGAAGAACAAAATGAATCTAGATAGCTAAAAGTTATCTGGATCCATCACATAAGAAGTAAAACACTGCTACTGATATCCTGCTCTTAACTTCACAGTTTGATAATGAACCTTGAACTTAACAAAAATGCAGTATGGATAAAGCATATTTTGCACAAATGCCTTACCTTTAAAGGTAAACAAATGTTAATGAACTTTAGAATGTCAAAATCTGATAATGGATTTGACAGAGTCAGTGATAGAGGTACTGATTAACTGGCTAGGAATAATATTGCGTATTTGAGCAAAATATCATCCACCTTCTGGATGAGCGGATTGCTTCTGGATATTTGTAATTTGGCTGTGTGGCACTCACTATTGATGTCCTGCATCATCTGGATGAGTGAATTGCTGATGGTCACTTGTATTTTGGCCATGTTACATACTATTAATATCCTACATAATCTGGACGAGCATATACTGCTGGTTACTTCCATGTACTAGTACATCGTGCCAAAATAATTGGACTGGTGATAGCATCATGCCAAGATGATTGGAGACATGACTGGTTACATTTGTCAGGTTTTGCTTTAACTGTTACTTTGTGAGTCTTACATTTCCGTGGTGGGGTGGGGACTGGGGGATATGGATAAAGAACATTAAAAGTTCTATTTGTGATAGGATCAACTACTCTGTACTTATTGAACTCATGCATCTAAATATTGTTATCGCCCTTATGTTATTGGAAAGTTAATTTATTTCCTTCTCACTCTTCTTTACTTTCAATGCTTCTAGTTGGGAAACAATTCTAGTAGTTTAAGTGTATCTTTTTCTGATAAGCAGGAGACACCAGCTATCCTGGTTGAGTCAATTGAGGAAACAAGCACCACTGAGACCTTAAATGTTTCAGAAATCCATGACCTTGATGATGGAATTCCTATTATCAGCTCCCCACGTACTCCCAACTCTATTTCCAATCTGCATGAGGTTGTTGAGGCCCCAAGAGGTGCTAGTCTATCAGGTCTAAAGAACATGATCCTCGAGGAAAATGATAACCAGATCAAAGTATTGGAGAACTATGTATTGCCACCAGAAGCAGCTGATTTTCAGCATGATGAGCTATATATAGTTGAAGAAACAGATGGTATTGAGGACATTGATGAGGCATTTCTCTATGAATTAGATACAGTTGGTGACTTTAGCATCAACGAGCTGGGATCATGCCAGAATGAGTTCGAGAGACGAATCGACTCCACTGGAGAGGGTTTGTCTGCATTCCACACTGTTGATTCTGGCACTCCAGAAGTTGCTGAAGATGCCTTTGCTGAAGTTCATGAAAGAAAGTTTCCGTTGCACCCTGATATTTTAAATGCATCCACATTTGAAGAGATTGGTAAGCATGAAGAAAAGGAGTGTGCTTCAGAAATTCAAAAATCTGGAATGAGCATTATTGATCATCTTGATGTATCTCATACAGATTTTGCTGAAGGAGAAGTTCATAATGCTGTTGATGCTAGATCAATTGAAGGACTCCCTGTGGATAGTGATATTGGGCCGTCAGATCCCATGACAAAACTTAATTTGGATGCTCAAGAGATAGTTCCGGAAATGACTATAGCTGAAGCTCAAAACTCTGTCTTTGAGGTGGCAAATGCAGAATCTGCTCAAACTGGAGTAACTGAAGTGCCTCAAGAAGTTATAGTCAGAGAGGAAACTGATTCTGGTATGCCAGTACTAGAAGCACAAACAATTCAAGATATTGAGTCAGCGTTTTGGCAAGTTTATGAGAAAGAAATGGAGAAATCTAATGTTTTTGAGCTATATAATGCTGAAGATTCTGGAATGCCAGTGTTGGAAGCACAAACTGTTGAAGATATTGAGTTAGCATTTAGAGGTACTTCTGAGAATGAAACATTGAACTCGAATGTGTATGAGCTACCTAATGCTAAACTAGTAACTGAAAAATCTGGGAGTTCTGACAATTCAGCGGTGTTTGAAATATCAAGCCAAGTACTGAACGATTCTGGAATGCCGGAGGTGGAAGCACACACAATTGAAGAGATTGAGTCAGCATTTGGAATTAGTTCTGAGAAAGAAAAAGAGCATTTGAATGTGGTTGAGCTACCTAATGCTAAGCTTGTAACTGAAGAATCTAGAGATTCTGACGATGCTGCGGAGTTTGAAGTGAGTTCGGTGAAGGAAGATTCTGAAATGCCAGTGGTGGAAGCACAAACAATTGAAGACATTGAGTCAGCATTTAGAATTAGTTCTGAGAAAGAAATAGTGCATTCGAATGTGGTTGAGCTACATAATGCTAAGCTACCTGATGCTAAGCTTGTAACTGAAGAATCTGGGGATTCTGACGATGCAGCGGTGTTTGACGTGTCAAGTTCAATACAGGAAGATTCTGAAATGCCAGTGGTGGAAGCACAAACAATTGAAGATATTGAGTCTGCATTTAGAATTAGTTCTGAGAAAGAAATAGTGCATTCAAATGTACTTGAGCTACCTAATGCTAAGCTTGTAACTGAAGAATCTGTGGATTCTGACGATGAAGTGGTGTTTGATGTTTCAAGTTCAGTACAGGAAGATTCTGGAATGCCAGTGGTGGAAGCACAAACAATTGAAGATATTGAGTCTGCATTGAGAATTAGTTCTGACGAAGAAATAGTTCATTCGAATGTGCTTGAGCTGCCTAATGCTAAGCTTGTAACTGAAGAATCCGTTAATTCTGACGATGAAGTGGTGTTTAATGTGTCAAGGTCAGTACAGGAAGATTCTGGAATGCCAGTATTGGAAGCACAAACAGCTGAAGATATTAACTTGACATTTCAGCAAATAGGTGAGAAATCGAATGTTCTTGAGCAACATTTGGCTGAGCTAGCAACTGAAGAATCTGGGGATTTCGACAACGGAGCGGTATTTGACATGTCAAGTTCAGTACAGGCAGATTCTGGAATGCCAGTACTGGAAGCACAAACAGCTGAAGACATCACTTTAGCATTTAGGCAAATATCTGAGCAAGAAATTGAGAAATCGAATGTTCTTGAGCAACCTCATGCTAAGCTTGAAACAGAAGAATCTGGAGATTTTGACAATGCAGCAATCTTTGATGTGTCAAGTACAGTACACGAAGATTCAGGAATGCCAGTACTGGAAGCACAAACAGTTGAAGATATTAACTTTGCATTTAGGCAAATATCTGAGCAAGAAATAGCTGAGAAACCAAATGTTCTTGAGCAATCTAATGCTGAGCTAACAACTGAAGAACCTGGGAATTCTGTCAATGCATCAGGTTCAGTGTTGGAAGATCCTCAAATGCCAATAGTGGAAGCACAAACAGCTGAAGATATTAATTTAGCATTTAGGCAAATATCTGAGCAAGAAATAGATGAGAAATCAAATGTTCTTGAGCAATCTAATGCTGAGCTAGCAACCGAAGAATCTGGGAATGTTGCAGCTGCAGCTGAAGTGTCAAGTTCAGCGCTGCAAGATTCTGAAATGCCAGTGCCAGAAGCAGAAACATTTGAAGATATTGACATGATATTTAGGAGAATATCTGAGAAAGAAATGAAGATATCTAATGTTCTTGAGCAACCTCATGCTGAGGTAGCAACTGAAGTATCTGGGAGTTCTGACAACACAGCGGTGCTCGAAGCGTCAAGCGTGACACGCAATATGCAATTACCAATTCTTGAAACAAGACCTACTGAATATTTTGATTTGGATCATGAAAAACTTTCTGAGAGTGATGATGAGACACTCATCCGTCATGATTCTGTTGGTGGTGATGAGCATCCTGGGGAATCGGAAGATGTAGGAGCTTCTTCAGATTCACAAAATGTCGAAGCAGACTTGGCTTTGAAACAAGTCTTGGAAGGAAATCTGGAGAAACCCCTGAACTACACTTCTGAAGGTGAGTCAGCACAAGCGAAGCCAAGTGAAGCAGGCTCATCCAATGACATGGAATCAAGTGTTAGAGGATCTGATTTACCTGATTTTGGTGAAGGTGAAACTGAAAAAGGTGATCATGAAGTTGTACTAAAAGAAGCAAAGACATCAACAGCTGAAAAACCAGATCATGCTGTTGATATGCCTGCTACATCTGATGTTAAAGGCAAGAAGGACAAATCCCACGAGACGGGATCAAGTTCAAGCTCAAGCTCTGATTCAAGTTCAAGCGACTCCGACAAAGAATGAAGATGCTCTAGATGATTGACTGACAAAAAGGAGTAAAGGTGGTTCACATTTTGTGTTTATTGCATTAGTAGTTTGGGTTATTGCATGGTTTGGAGTGGCTTGTGAAATGATGGACTCCTTCAAGAATGAGTTTTGGTTTGATTTCTTGAAGCATTCTTTTCTTCTTATATTTTTTTTTTATCATCTTTTCAGCAGTTTTTTGGAGATTGTTGGAAGAAAAGGTTTTGTTAAACTTGTATATGGAGTTTGTAATTTTTTTGTATGAAGCAGTTTATGTTGGACTGTTATCCTGAAAGTAATGGCAAGCAAGACTCATTGCCTTTCTTTTTGCTGTTTTCTTCACTTCTTTAGTTCTTTTAACTCGATTGGTTCGCGAACAAAGTTATACAGGGAATTTAACATAATAAAGATTAATAATCATTGCATTATTAAGTGTATGTACTTTATTGGCGGATATTTGGTTCATTACATAAAAAATGAGATATACCATGTATAATCTTTCCTTAATTTTGTTTTAAGTGATACATTTTCTTTTCAAGTTTGTTCCAAAAAGATTGATACGTTTCTCTTTATTAAAATTTATTTAATGACATGACTTATTAGAAGTTGGGACTTACTTGATATAAAAATTCATTTTTTATGAGAAAATGTGGATATAAACAAATAGAACTTTTACCTTAACTCTTTTAAAAGAATAAAAATTTTGATATTTATAATTGACTTACATGTTAAAAGTCGTCTTTAATTTTTATAAAACTTGTGTTCAATCAACACACCTTCTGTGTTATTGTTCCATACATATTTATAGCATTGTAACAGAAGTAAAAATAGGCATTTTTAATCCCACTGAACCATTTCACTAGACATTAAAATATGAAATACATCAACAGTTGGTAGCAGTATAGAGATTGTTTTACACACATACCTTAACTCAGTAATAACCTACATACACCATATTTTTGCTTAGAGTTACAACTTTGGACACACTGTAAGTACACCAATAAACAAGGTTCAGGGGAATTTGTTAAACGTCCACAAAAGTGGCGCTTCTTCTGAAGCTATTCATCAAGCTTCTAAGAGCAGTTGGTGTCGTAGGTAGCGAGTCCCAACAACTCCGGACCTTCAAGTCGAGGATTGTGCTCGAAACTGCAAATTAGAAGTTCAGGAAACTTATTAGAAACATCCAACTAGGATACTGTCATCTTTTTAAAGGAATCAGTAGGAGATGACTGCAGAGTCGAGAAATAAAGAAGAATGATATGGTGTAAGGACTACACATAGCGCAAGCCCCCAGGACTTGGTTAAAGTGGCAAAGGTTGATGGACTTGTGTCAAAAGATCAATCTCTGCACCATGCAAACTAAACCAGGTACTTAAGTGGAGAGTCGTAAAGAGGTGGTTGGTCCTAATAGTTAGCCCCAGATGGAATTCTTGTTCATGGTGCAAAAGCTAAGCAAGTAAGACCAACATATGACACATGTGCACCACCAGGAACACGTAGTCTCTTCGACTATATTCGAAAGCACAATTGCTTATCTGGCTTTATTTTTTTACTTAAACACACACCCTTCCCAAAATAACAACAAAATATAAATATAAATACATGTCGAAACAAGGGAATTTAAGGAGCTAGAGGAATAAACAAAAAGTGAAAAGGTAACTATGACGCGTCTCAATTGTTTTGTGTTGCACATATAATTAGCATATCCAGAGGAACAAAATCCAAATACAGTTGGGCTTCCTTTCTGTTTGAAATAAATGGAGTCAATGGTATCTCGTCTATAGCCTGAATTAATACCACCCACAATTCCAATTGAGATAACTGGAAATCTAGAACTCATTGGTGTTTGTATATCACTCTCTTTAAATTGTTATTTAAGGCTTCTCTACTTATCATTGAACTGTAATCTGAAATAAGAGGTCACATATCCAAATCCTTTCCAAATAGTTGTCTTATTTCAAAGCAAAATTTACAAGTCATTGTAGAAATTTGAATCTTCTTCAAGTAAGTTTCTTCTTTTAAAACAAAAGTTAGAAGTCATTGCTTCCGGTATAACTTGCCTATCATGAAGCCCAAATTTAACTTAGATAAAGACAAATCAAGATACTAGGTTTTTTAAAAAGGAATACCTTTTTTGATTGGTAGTCTTTTTTTAAAGGTGAACTTGATAGAATTAAGCATAAAGAGACATGATTACTCTTTGCACCATTGCTCAATACTTTAACAGTTCAACTCTGACAATGATACTTGTAGGGTATACAAGGAAATCTTACTTGTTTAGAGGAATATGCTCAAATGGACCAGAAGTAGGAATTGTTCCACACAAATCATTATTCGAGACATCCCTGGAAGAAAGAGTGCACAATTTAAAGTCTATCCGCAGAAGAATTAACGATAATATCACAAGCAAAGAAATTATACTTACACAACTTTCAGGCTAGAAATGCTAGTAAGTTCTCTTGGGATTGGTCCTGTTAGCTTGTTATCATTTAGACGCCTGATAGATCAGATAAGAAACTTTCAATCAACATAAGAGTATTATGCTATAACCCATTCACTACAAGCAAGTGATACTGAATATTAAGGTCAAAGAAGAAAAGGAAACTCTGTGAGTAGTGCAAGTAACAGAATATTTGCTTTCTTTTTCGTCCCCCTCTTATGTAAAACGGTACACATGACTGGAACCAAATAGGGAAACATCACAAAGGAGAACTTACAAGAAAACAAGGTTTTTCAGGTTTCCAAGTGAAGTAGGAATTGTCCCTGAAATATTGTTGTTGTACAGATCCAGACTAATAAGGCTCTTCAAGTTACCGAGCTCCTTAGGGATGGTTCCCTGAATATTATTTTTGTAAAGCTCCCTGAAGCAAACAAACAATTACCTCATGGATATGACTCCTTATAAACAAATAAAGTTATTGACTATAAAAGTATAAATGACAAGTCAATTCAAGATTTCAAATAATTACTCACAGATACTGTAGATGTTCAAGCTTTCCAAGCTCAGGTACCAAATGACCAGATAACTTTGAGTTGCCAAGATCCCTGGAGAAACATTAAAACCCAGAGACATTTCAGACTGGTAATAATTACGATGAAAAAATAAAGCAAACTACAGCTGCGTTCCTTTTCTGAGTTGCACCACCTTTTGGGAGAATTATCGGGGGTCAGTTTATGTATAAATCAGTAGAGAATAAGTTCATGTGAGCAAACATGAAATTTATTCTAGACGAGACTAGTCCATTTCAGAAAAACATGTTTGTTGGTTATAGACTTATTTATAGTTACTGTTCCTTTCAGGATAGATGCAAGTATATAACAATTTCCGGTTTGGAATTGATGTGATTCTCCGTACACGTGGAATGTCCGGCCAGTACCTCATGTTTTTAAATATGTAAAAGACATCACGGTAGCGAAGATATAGCAAGGAGTGTTGTCAAAAGTGCACTTGAAGTGCGCTTAAGCCCTGAAGCGAAGCTCAAAAGGTGTTGAGCGCTTCCCTCTCTTAATGTGCGTTCAGTGCCGTCATGAAGGTTATAATGCCAATGAGTCTCTTTTAAAGAGGTGATACTAAAAAATTGATATTTATCGTAATTCTTTTTCGATTTCTTTGTTCATAGATTTTTCGTTCATGCTTATAACTATTAGTCTTAGACTGAACATACATATTTATATTTTTTTTCTCCCTTTGAGCACTTCTCATTAATGTCCACACTTTATTTGCGTTTTGCGCTTAAAGCCCCAACAGATCATAGAGCTTTTTTTGCTTTTGGTAACACTAATAGTCTTGCATTTCAATAAATTAGCTTGTGTCTCATTCAAATTTCACAAAATCATTATCAACTATCAATCAATCAACATAAAAATCCACCCAGTAACATCAGTCATCAGGTGTTCCAAGATCACATAAGATACAGGAAATGGAACTCTAAGACATTCAAAATGTCATAAGCATCCAAATTTTGCCAATGAAATGATAAAATTTGATTTTAAAAAAAAAAAAACATTAGCAAATGACCATGCTTGCTCCAAAATTTCAAAAGAAAAAAAGTAAAGCCGTACACAAACATCATCACCACCAACTAATTTTAACGTACATGATTTTGGCGCTTTGCCACACTTCAAAACGGACATAATCCCCTAAAAATTTACAAAAGGTGCTGACACGTGAGATCAGAAACATAACAAGGGCAAAGATCATTAATGAATCACACGTCTCCATATTTAGCACATAGATCATCGATACACATCACGACAGGAACTTCGAGTAAGATAAACAAAAGTAATAGACTCAAAAGGTGCAACCACGTGAGATCAGAAACATAACAAGGAAAAAGATCATTAATGAACCACACGTCTCTATCTTTAGCACATAGATTATCGATACACATAACGACAGGAACTTCGAGTAAGTTAAACAAAAGTAATACATACACTCTTCATCTTGGATCACCACCAACTAATTTTGAAGTAGAAGGCTTTGCCACACTTTAAAACCGACAAAATCTCCTAAAAGTTTATAAAAGATGCAACCACGTGCGATCACAAACATAACAACGACAAAGATCATTAATGAATCACACTTCTCCATCTTTAGCAAATAGATCATTGTTTCATCGATACACGTCACGACAAGAACTTCGGTTTAAGTTAAACAAAAGTAATAAGACAAAGGGTGCAACCACGTGAGATCAAAAACATAAAAGCGACCAAGATTATTAATGAACCAGACGCCTCCATCTTTAGCACATAGATCATTGATACACATTATGACAGGAACTTCGAGCAAGTCAAACAAAAGTAATACAGACATGCTCTTCAACCTGGAAACAGGAATCACTTTGCTACTAATCTCCAAACTAAAACTTGTTAGCAAGCAAGTCAAGTGAAAGCTTAACTTTTTGCCATCTATATGATCCCAGAATAAATGTCAACACAACTAACCAACAGCAACAAATGGCTATATGGATCCTCTAGCTAAATTCTACTCTACTTAGACCCATTTCCTTCCACAACTCAGCAATTTCTCTTTTTTCCTGTCATACAAATCCAACCTCACATAGCAGATTCAATCAAATCCACCGCTTTAGGTTTAGACCATACATATACCTGTGAGTACACATACATAACACAAACATACAAATCGACCAATTTCCGATAGCTATCAGCACACCCAAACAAGTATTTAACTCAAAAAACACAAAAAGATGGAAACTTTGAAGACTTACACACGAGTAACTTGATTATCTCCGTTGCAAGTGACATGAAACCAGGTACAAGGGTTAACAAGATTTGGATCCCAGCTCTGTAGCACGTTACCCGGGTCAGATAAGCTCCGGCGGAGGGCGTACAAAGCATCCCCTTCTGAATTCCCCTTAACAGCCACAGCTAAAGCAAGAACAACTGCCAACAAACCCCATAACTTCAAGAACAAACTCTGGGTTTTGAACACAGCTTCCATGGTTATTAATACTCAAAAATCAAAGAAAATTTATGGGTTTTGCTTAGAATTTTATGGAGAATTTTTTTTGGAGAAGAAGAAGGAAGAAATATAGAGGAAAGTAGGAGTAAAAAGGTTGGATTTTGGGAATGACAACAGGTGGTGAGTGTTTTAGGGAATCTTTTCTACTTTCCACTTAACCTTTTGTGTATTTATTAGTAAAACTAACTCTATATCCTCTACTATACTTTTTTTTTCACTCAATTTACAAAATGTGTTGTATTGACATGAATATATTATAAAGTTTTTTTTATTTAATATCGTAAAAATATATTCAGTGTAATTTTATATGCAGGAAGTGAATATAATTTTATATGCAGGAAGTGAATAGGATAAAGTGTATGTTTGGTGGTAGTATTTGGACCTTCGTTATTGCTAGGAGTATTAGTGTTGTGCTTCAGATGTTACTTTTGTTTTCTCTGTACGTTATGTAGTTGTCAATCTTCATTTCATATTGTTTCGTTATTATGTTGTTCTTATTAGATTTCTCTTTTCAAACAATTTGGAAATGTTTTATTTTAAGTCGAGAGACTGTTAGCTTCAGAAAATCGTCTGTCACACCGAGAGTTGGTCATGTTCGAAGTTGTTACCAACGTTGGTACTATCAATTTATCCTCTACCCTAATTTGCAAACGCTCTAATATAAGGTTATGTTCTCGATAAGCTTAAAATGTGTTTAATGTTCATGTTTTGTTTAATCACCCCACCCCTTAAATACTTATGGATTAACTCTATCTTTTGTGACGTTCGATGTTGTCAACATCTCATACCTCGCTACATGCTCACTTAGATATCTACACATGCCCAAATTTATCTCAGTCTCGCTCTCCTTATTTTGTCTATCACAAGAATCACTCATACCTTGTCTTAATATGCTCAATTGCTCGCACATTCACCTCAACATCTCCATCTTTTGAACGAGTTCTTGATTAACTAACATTATTTCTCATACAACATAGTGGATCTAATTATTACTCGCCAAACTTACCTTTAAGTTTTTCACTAATATTAAAATATAAAAGTTTAATTTAAATTGATTCTAATGCTTTCCTCCATAAATCTTTTAACTTTATTTTTGTTCTCGTAATAAATACATAATCGAATACAATTCATATTCTAAATAGTAATTATCAATTTTAAACTTTAGAATAACTTTTTTCAAACTTCAACCAAATAATTCAAACGTATATAAAACGATTCTCATCACATTTTTTGTGCTTACAACAACAAAACAAAAAAAAGGTTCCATAAGCACTACGTTATACTACTGTTTTTTATTTGAAAAAGCATTAGTTAGTGTTTTGGCTTTTTCTTTGATTAATTAGTGATTTAGGAAGACCAATTCATTATCTTTTTTTCAAGTCAACTTTGATATTACAATACATAGTTTATGGTTCTTTCTAAATTGATGGTCCCATTTTCTTTAACGTGTGTTTTACTAACATAATTTCAGTGGACGTTTGGACGTAAAAATTATGAAATTATTTAAAAATTCAGTTATCTTTTAACATGAATATAAATTAGAATTACTTTAAATTTTTTGTGAACTAACTTGAAAATTATGAAAATAACTTTTTGAAATTTTTCGATATAAAAAAAATGGAAGAAAAAATATATGTGGCCATACAATCATATATACATTTTTGGTCTAAATTGGAGGCCAACCCACAAGACTTGAGGGTCAACAAAGTATGTACCAAATTTCCATCATTAATATATATGGACTTGAATTTTGTTAGTTGGTAGGTTCCCTTCATGGAGTTATTTCTTTAAAAAAATATTTAATTGATATTTGAAACTTCTAGTAAAGGTATTATGATATGTTTATATCTATTTTATTTTTTTTTATTTTTTTTTATGAAATCACACTGTATATATTATTATTGTAAAAGTTTATTGATTCTACCAATTGGAACATTACATAAATGAAATATGTCATTTCATTCCCAAGTTTGAACTTGAGGCGTTAATTAAGATAAATCTCTTCATAACATCACATCTTCTGATAGTACTTTATTGAATTAACTGTAAATATACTAATCCAACTTATCGAGGTTTGCGTTCGGTAAGAAAAGTATTTTTTATCAACTCTATATTAATATGAGTTGGAGATTATATTAATTAGACAAAAGAGTCTGAAAAATACTTCAAACAGAAATTGTTATTACGATACCGAACTTTATGGAGGACGTTTTACCCCTAAACTATTTGATAGTATATTTTAAAGATATATATGTGTCACATGGACACATTACTATTTAAAATAATGCAATATTTTTTACGACCACGTAGACATATATATACCTTAAAAATACACTATTAAATAAACATCGCAGAGATAAAAGTGTTCTTTCCAAAGTTTTATACCGTAACAATAATTTTGATCAAACTTCTAATATATTTCAGACTTTTTCCCCTATTGTTTATAAATGCATAATAATTATAACATTAATTCTACTAGTAGCACTACACCTAACTGTCTCTACTGACTATGAATACGCCGAATGACCATCAAAAAGACACGTTTATATATTATACCTAAAGATAAATTTGAAAAATATGAGTTTTTTCTTTATATACGCAATGTAAGGAGGGGCATTTTTAAAACAAAACATAAAATACAAATCGATAAACAGAAAGCAGATGGGTAAGATGATTGACTACCGACTAAACAAATGTAGCAAATACACGTTAAAACGTGTTTGGTTAAATGACCAATTGACTACATTAATGTATAATACCAATGGCAACTAGTCTAAATAACTGACCATTTACACTTTATACATAAATTTCTTTTCGGAGTTTTTCATTTATTTAACCAAAAAAGGAAGTGCTTAAACATTTTTACGAGACACACTGACTCAATAATATCAGTTTCGACACTTCAATCCAAACATGTAACGACTTGTTTACAAAATTAGGTTCAACACCAAAAGGTTTTTTACTTGGCTAACACAATGTTTGGCTCTTGCTACACAGAGACGGGATCAAGCATCCAAATCAAGGTAAAACAAAAGCAAAATCTCGAGTCCACGACGAAAAACAGAAGTCGGAAATATAGCTAGAGTGAGAGAAAGATAACACTATGAAAGAGAACAATGGAAGGAAGAGATGTCATCTTCCATCGATATCGGTCTTTTATCAATAGCATTGGGAAGAAAGGGTATGGAATTCAACCTTTAGGCTCTTCTATCTGCATAATCGCTGGAGTCATTGTCATCTCTGTAATTTTCACCTGCATCAACTGGGCTACTATTAACATCAGAAGCTTCTGCTTGGTTGCTGGTAGCGTCGTTGCCGAAGCTGAAGCTGTTGCTAGCAGCAGCATCAGTGCTTCCACTGGCATAGTTATCACCACTTGTGCCAAAGCCAAAATTGCTTTCTCCGCTTCCATAACTGCTGGCGACGTTAGCATCAACACCACCTGCGCTGCCATAATTGCCACTGCTACCATAACCAGAGGCACCATAATTGCCACCACCAGACCCATAATTGCCACCACCACCACCATAACCACCAGACCCATAATTGCCACCGCCACCATAACCACCACCACCTCCAAAGTTACCGCCACCGTAACCACCACCACCACCGCCGCCGTATCCTCTTGTCCTGTCATTCGCTACATTTACTCTAATCCTACGACCATCAAGCTCCTGAAAGATGCATAGAAAAAGTTTTCATAATCCAACCAGCAAACAGAAATACATGGGATGCATACAGGCACATCCAAACGTAAACCCTCTCCCGTCCCCCCGAACATACCTATCATTTGCATATTTAAGCACAATATCTGGATAAAACCAGTGCCAGATACCATAAAAGAACATTCCTTCAAAGTTAGTTCACATAATGTGAACCCAAATAAAAAGGGAACACGGGTCTTTTCATTCATAGAGTAGCAGAGTGAAGAAATACCTGTCCGTCCAAAGCCTGGATGGCAGCACTGGCATCCTCAGAAGTATTGAAAGTAACGAAGCCAAATCCCCTAGATCTCCCAGACTCACGATCGTAAATGATTCTTGCTGCAATATGCATTGGAAATTTTTCAGTAATTCCAGATAGAACTAGTGTCTGGACACATGCCTTTGTATACAGATATGTCATATGTTCACACAGCTAAATATGAATGAGCAAGCATTCAAGGAATACAGCTAGAACTAGTGTCCCAACACATGCCTTTGTATACAGATATGTCATATGTTCATAAAGCTAAATATGAATGAGCAAGCATTCACGGAATACAGCTTCAAACAGTAAAAAATAGTGAAGTAACTCTTCCATCACTCTTAAGTGACTTCACTTACTAAATCCAACCAGTAATACAACTACTTTTGATAAGTCCAATCAGCAACACAATTGTCACTCTATCACTAAGACCCTCGTTTGGACACAAAATGAGTGTCTTTCATCCTAACATAACACCTGCAAATTCATATTGAGAAACATCAACTAAAAAGTTCTCCCTACTTCGTCATATACTTTTCCTTACAATTACTCAAACTCTGCCCAGACAATCTTTATTATGTGCAAATATAATCTCCATAATAACAAAAACATGCACTAGTATGCCAGCAAATGTGATCATGAGAAAGCACACCAGCAGTGTCCAGTTTTAAACGCAAGGATTCTAAATGAAAATTCATAGACTTAAATAAGTATGAGAGAGTATTTGTAGTCAAAATAACATTAAGCTTTAAATTAGACAAACCTTCAACGACTTCTCCATACTTGCTGAAAGCTTCTTGGAGAGAGTTGTCATTCGTGTTCCATGAGATTCCTACATTGCCAAACTAGAGGAAGTCAGCAGAAAATAGAAGAAATGTAATGAATACTGTTCTAGCATAAGAGTAACTGCATGCACCTCCAACAAAAAGTTTTGAAGACATGCATCTAATAAGTTGAAAAATTGAAGGCTTGGATGCAGATATTTCGTGATTGATGTGCTGCTTGCTAACAGCCTGCCGAAGAATGCTCCCAGCTTTGTTAAAGAAAGCCATTCCTGAAAAGCGGAAGAACACCACATATCAGTGAATTAATGAAAAAAATGTGAGTATCATGATGAAAATTTTGATCAAGGAACATTTTGTTTGTCAACTTACACTCTAAAACTAAATTTTAAATGTTGCACAACTACTAAGCTACATAAGAACATGTTTCAATATAATAGTCAACTACCTCAAGTTTAAGAGGAAGTGGGAAGCAAAACAACTGGATCCCAGTAAACTTTAATTCTCTTCGAGACTGGTCAAGTCCATTCCCAAATGAGCAGAGAGAGCAAGGAGACGGATGGAAAAAAATTTCAGCAGCAATTTTTAGTGCCAAAGGTAACATAAGAATTTAACAGTTTCACAAACCACTGCTTTAACCTTAGTTACTTTGTGCAAATGAGAAAGAGTACAAAACACCAAGACAAAAGTAAAATATGAATGGGCTAAATTTTTTTTGTTTACTAATTTAGGGTTGTAAAACCCTAGTGATAATTAATCCACAGGTTATGAAGAATAATACTCCAAGCTCTGGAACCCAAGGGCATCACATGTAGTCAATAAAGAGAATTAAGAACCAAAAGGTTCCACATTCAAATCAAAGAGACGGCAAAACTACTAGGTCACTGTGGAATTAGCATGTTATTGCAGGATTAGTTAGAAGCGTGCCCAAGCAAACCTAGACACCATGGTTATATATATTCCACGTTCTACACTAGGGATGATAATTACTCCAGGTTCTACACAACATATCACGACTAATACTCAAAGTTCAGGCATCCAAGGGTGTCGCATGTGGTCAAAGCGAAATGAGAACCATGAAGTTTCATGTTCAAATCAAAGAGGAGACCGAAACACTAGGTCACCATGGAATTACCAGCTTATTCTGGGGTTAGTATAGGTGTGAGCAAGCTACAACCTACCTTAGACACCATGGTTACATATATTCCACATTATACACCATATCATCATGTACATTTACTTCCATAAACCAGACTACTAACACTCAAAAAGATAATTATACAACCAAAAAAGTTTCTAAAACCATTATTACATGAAAGTCAACACTAACGCACACCAGCTCGTAAAAAAACCTGCGTAAGCAAAACAAACTAGTAAAAATCACATCGAACATACAAATAGATTGAGTATCTTTCCTCAATCATACAGAACAGACATAATCATAGCAAACAAATCGATAGTTCCTATATTTAACACTAAAAATCAGTGGAAATGAGATTAGGGTTTCTTACAAAAGCGAAAAGTATAATAAATCATATAATAATACACAGCAAAGGATAAGTAAGAGAGTGAACCTACGAGCTTAAGCTCAGTTTCGCCGGAAAAAGAGACGGAGATGGAAAAACGCTGTGTGTTTTCAGCTTTCTACTATTGGCCGGAGAAGACTGCCGTAATTTGAAAGTAGGGCGGAAATGATCAATAAATAGGGCGGTTAGTGTATGGGCTCAGTGTGACCCGCTAGATAGGAATTGGGCCTGTAGGTTTGAAATCTGGATGGACTAGTATCCTATCAAGGCCCAAAATGATTTTCTTTTCTTTTCGAGAAGTTACACATTTAGCCGATTAGTCAAAATTATATTCATATTCGCGCTAACTAAGGGAAAAAGGACAAATATACCATCCACACTATCGTAAATGGTATGTAAATATCCTTCGTCGTACTTTTCTTACATTGGTGCCCCTCCCGTCCAAAAACGAGAGCATATATACCTTTATACTAACAGACATGCACGTGTCATAATTTATCTACCAATTCGACACTTATTAACTATTGAATCGAGTGATATCATTGTTCCCCGTGTCCCTATTTTGTCTTCCGTTAGATTGAAGACATATATGCTCTAGTTTTTAGACGACGGCCACACCAACGTTCCAAAAGTATGACAGAGAGTATACATACCATTTACGATAGTTTGGGGATATATTTGTCATTTTCCGTCGCTAACACACACACACACACACACACACACACACACATATATATATATATATATATATATATATATATATATATATATATATATATATATATATATATATATATGTTTTTGTTATATCAAACGTTACCATTGCTTAGTAGTAATTCGAATGATTATGAGGTAACAATTTTTTTAAAAATAATTTAGAATGTTAAAACTAAACCACATAAATACTTGGTAAAAAAAATAAAAATTAAAATGACAACTGGTTATTATCAATTAATGTTATTTGATTGTGTAAAAAAAGCTTACACAGTCAGTGAATATTAGTTAAACTCACTGAAAATTAAGATGGTAACAAACTATTATATATAAGTGTTACTCGAGCATATTTTTTTAAAAAAAAATTATCACTAGTGAATATTAGTTAAATTCATTATAAATTATTGAAATATTTAATTTTGGATTTTATGTACACTTGGATGGATCAGATCTTTTTTTAGTTAATTCCTCATGAAATGACATTTGCTAAGTTTACGTAATTGTTTTGGCAAAGTTTGTCACGTCTGTTAATTAATTCTATATACGTCGAGATTGAAAGTGAAATATCAATTAATCTACTATATTAAGGCTGAAAAAATGATTTATAATCATATTCTACAGATTTTTAATTCAAATAAATTATATTAACAATGTGATACAATAATAAAATAAATTAATAAATGTAGGATAACTAAAGAAAAATAAATAACAGTAATACAAAAATTAAAGAATGATACAATACTGATATAATAATAATGAAAAGAGAACTAGGTAGCGCTCGACTTACTAATAACTACTTAATTTTTATCATAAATCTTTGATCTCCAAATCTTCTTATCTTCAATAAGTCATATTATATTTTATCGTTTCTTCTAATTGGACATCGATCTATACATCTTCTCTTCACGTATTTAAACCGTCTCAATCCTAATTCTCTCATTTTTTATCGATAGTTTATTCATTCAGTCAGTCTTATAATCTTATCAAGTAAAAAAAAATATCAAATTTTATAAATAAATTAGATAAATATTTTGAAAAGCCGCATTAACAAATTTCTTATCTTCATATTTTTTATATAACTATTTATGATTTTTTATCATTACAAAACTTTTAAATATACATAAATTTATCATATTTATAATTCTTTTATCATTACAAACTTTTAAATATACATAAATAAGTTTATCATAGTTTAGGTTTAGAGATAAACAAATTCTAATTATTCATTGCTTGACATGACAATCTAGAAATTATACTAATCCTTTATTCTTTTCTTTTGGGAGTATATATGCTCTTAACTTTTTATACAATTATTGTTTGCTAATCCAATTTAATTTATTTTTTTTGGTCAAATTCAAATTAAGAAACAAAAACAAAAAGGGATTCCACTACTAAATAGGAAAGTTTAGGCAGGGAGAATAATTATCTTTCTTTTTTTCTTTTTCAAATTCTCCTTTCACTTCAACTAAAAAAATAAGATTTTGTTTTACTTATATATGTTAACAATTTTATTTTTTTTTAAAATACTTTTTCCTGTACTAGTTTCAATCAAAATTTAGAATTTAAAAAATTTAATAAAATATATTTCTAATTAACTTTTTTAAAAGAGTGTGTCATGTCATTTCAAATCAAATAATATGAAATAGAAAAAGTAAATAAATATAAATATAAATTATGGTGCATATAAAGTGTTTCATTCTTAATCATAGATTTCGAGTTCAAGTTTTAAATAAAAAGAAAATTTTATTGAAAGCGATACACTTGAATGGGGTGTACGAGGGTAAAACTTTCTCTTACCAAGTGTTTACACCAAGTCAGTACATGCATGTCATGTGTTTAAATTTATAGTTCGTTTTATTTCATTAAATCACGTCATAACGAAAAATGCATTGATTTGATGTAAATACGCGATGTAAGTAAATTTTCTCCGCTTTGCAATACTCGATTTGAAATTAGTCGGAACTCCAATACGAAGTGCGGAAAAATCCTACGTGGCAACCACGGTTTGATTTTTAAGTCAATGTAAAGCATTCCGCGTATGGAACGCGTAACCGCGTTACTCCCCTAATGGAAGAGAGAGAAAAGTGGGCCCTTTTTATTCTTTTGTTTTTTTTTATAAAAAAAAATATTTTTTTCCTAAAAAAAGATAAAAATTGACAAGTCATTTTCTATGGAAAAAATAATATGAAAAGATCTAAAACACACGTGGCATGCAATGAGTGGTTTCATAGATGATATATGGACCTAATGGTTTGCACTATTTTGTTTTCTTTATGTTTGACTTGCTTCTTAAGTTACTATTTTACCCCTTTCATATTAGTTATCGTATTCTTTAATGCGTATTTTTACTGGTTGCATTTGTTTTGTATCTTGCTACTTTATCTTCTCTATTTTTTCAATTAGTGTCGATTACTCACTTTTTTAAGTGAAGGGTCTTTTGAAAATAATTTCTTTATCTTACAAAGGTCTTTAATATTTACAAGTTCTGCTCTTCTCAAAACCTACTTGTAAGACTATTTTCAGTATATTGCAGTTGTCGTCGTTGATATTAATGTGTTTCTTGTTCTTTTCTTCTCGGTGTACGCATAATGCCTCACTAATCTTGATTAAATCCATTAAAACATTCTTTACTAATGACTATTCGATTTCCAACATTTGAATAATAAGTTTTTAATTAAATCTGAAGAGTACTTACAATTCTAGTACAACATTTGTCGATTCATTTAATAATAATATTCTTTTATGAAGAGCAGCTTAAATCAATTCGTAAATGTGAACTTAACTAACTTTTGCATCATATATATATATATATATATATAATATATATATATGTATTTTAGAAAATATGATGGATTATTTTATTTAGAAAATTGGAAGTCACATTGATATGATAACTTGATAAGCACAAAAGAGTAGAGAATATTGGAACTAATGAAAAAATATCAAGTTCCTTAAAGAGATACTTATATAAATATAATATAGAATTGTATAATAAATGTATAAGATCAATATAGATTATAATCAAACTGTCTCAACGATATTTCTTTATCTATCTTCAAATGGGATAATAAATGAGATCATTTTTATCTATCTCATATATATATATTATATAGTATTTATCGATCCAATATTTATTTTCGTATGATATTATTAATCTATATTGAGGGGTAAAGAGGGAAAAACGGACACATCGAAATAAATAAATCAATCACTATCCGTATTATAATGTAAGGTGAGAGAGAAAACTTTTTTTTATTTTTATTATTTATTCTTCTTTTTTTTTATTCAAATTCATTTACTTTTTTGAAAATTATACTTTAAATTATATTTACAATGAAATGAAATCTGTAGTTTTTGGTATAAAAGCAGCAATCTTCTCATAATTCCAAAATCCAAACAGAGCTGAAGAGATTTTTCAAAAAAAAACTAAATTGTGTGAAATTCTAGAATCATCTTCTCTGTGATTAGTAGAAGAAGAAAAATGGCGGATCAGCTGACTGATGACCAGATCTCTGAGTTCAAAGAGGCTTTCAGTTTGTTCGACAAGGACGGAGATGGTTTGGCGCCTTTTTTTTCTCTTTAAATGTGTATATTTTTTTGTGTTTTTGATGCTTATAGGTGTATGTAGAATCTGTTTGTTGTAGATCTGATGTTTGATTTGAAATTTTGAATGAACTAGTTGATTTTGTTTTGGTGACAGGTTGATATTTGAGAATATTCAGTTAGTAAATAGAGGAAAATTGATTTTCTAGCTTGTTGAAACGTTGAATATGAATTGGAAAATATGGAAGCTGTGTAGTTTGATGTTACGTTGGTGAATTACTGTTTTTTGCTTATTATTTAAGATTTTTTCTCGTATCCTGTTTTTTTTTTTTTTCGTTTTCGGTGAATAGAGTTATTTGATATTCGTATTCGAAGGTTTATCCGTTGAGAACCACAAAGTATCAAGGTGCTTGGTTGATAGAGTTACCTAAAGTGGTTGAGAGAATCGAGGTTCAAATTCCAAGTGATTTCCTTCCATAGAGTTACTTGATACTTGTTGCTGCTAGTTGTGGGAGTTGAGAGGTATTTTATGGAATACGTCCAGATGTGTGTAGGTTGGTTGGGATATCACGGTTATAGAGTTACCCCGTACTTGTGTTGATGAGAGGTAGTGGAATCAGTGAACTTGTGTGTGTCGGAGGTAGTGAAATAGGTGGAGGTGCGTGCAAGATGAACCAGACCACAATAATGAAAGAACTTAAAAGAAGAAGCTAATTAAGAGAAGTTGTGTTGTAAATTGGATTATACATGGATTGAGAAGTAATTTGATGAAAAATTTGGCCTGTATAACTATTAACTAGCTTCGATTTTGTGTTAAATGCTAACAAAATCCTCCTTTTTTTCTAAATCTGTAGTAACTTTATCTGAACTCATTGATTGGGACGAACAATTAGATGAATGATTTTTGTCATTAGTTATTAGTGAAATGCATTTTCTGTTTTCTTCTGTGGATAGGAGCTTTACTGATGTTAGGGTCACAAAGTGTAGTTTGTTTAGTTTTCGTTCAGTAAGCTAATCGCGAAGCTTTGTATATAGGTTGCATCACGACTAAGGAGCTTGGGACTGTGATGAGGTCGTTGGGACAGAACCCTACTGAAGCTGAGCTCCAGGACATGATAAACGAGGTGGATGCAGATGGTAATGGAACCATCGACTTCCCAGAGTTTCTAAACCTTATGGCCAGGAAGATGAAGGATACCGACTCTGAGGAGGAGTTGAAAGAGGCATTCAGAGTTTTCGACAAGGATCAAAATGGCTTCATCTCCGCTGCTGAGCTTCGTCATGTGATGACTAACCTTGGAGAGAAGCTTACTGATGAAGAAGTCGATGAGATGATTAGGGAAGCTGATGTTGATGGTGATGGACAAATCAACTATGAGGAGTTTGTTAAGGTCATGATGGCCAAGTAATTCCATTATCCTCTTGTTACATTTGAAGTTTAGACTTGTCAAAAAATGTCAAAAAAATCCAAAAATAATTCATTGGATAGGATCTTGTCTAGTATAATGTTAGTCTTACCATCTCCATGTATTGAACCTTCATTGAATGTAATGTTTTATTGTATGAGTGGTGTAATCTCTACTTTTTTTCTTTAAGTTTGTGTACTTTCTTTTATCCTCTTAGTTAATGAATGCAATTCGTCATCGCGAAGTGTATTGTAAGGATTCATCATGTATAGTTTAACTTTACTCTTGTTTCAAGGTTCTGTTGGTATCAACCGTTAAAACGTTAACATATCCATTTATATAAAGGATTATGCATATTGCACACTAGAGACTGATGATTGACCATATAAAAAAACAAGAAAGAAACAACTGAAATTATCAATTTCATTTATCAGGGCATAATACAAATTCAATTCTGCAGGATTGTTTATCCCATCTATCAAACAAAAGCAATAAAGAACAAAGGATTTTAGTCATATAATCCATTTCAAAAACAAGTTTATAATCTCTTCAAGCTTTTCTTTCTGGCGTCGATCTTCTTTTTGTCTGCAGGGAGTTTAGCCAACCCAGCTTCCTTCTTCATAGTCAGTGATGGTGGTGGTGCTGACCCACTAACCGCTGTATCCGCAGTTAGTGGCTGGTCTAGATTGTTTCCTCCTTTTACAATGTTAGCTGTAGGGGCCAACGGAGAAGGCTGTTGGAGAGGTGCGACTCCAGATACCACAGTCTTCTGATCAACGTTACACAGTGAAGTATGTGTCTGGCCAACATTTAGGGCTGTCGTTGACTCGGAAATAGCTCCTGTTTTTAACTTAGTCTTTGGTTTAGCATGAATACTGGTATAAAGCCTGCATGTTTAAACACCGAGGGAAGCATTAGACGGTCAGGTCAGGAAGTGCATTCAAAGTGCTAAACACTACTTGAAACTACAAAGGTAGCCTATTTTTTCATCTATTAAGGGACGATGACGCAGGCATAACTTGAACCTTCGACCACATAAACTATGCTAGTCAGCCAGAGTGGCTTAAGTCTGTATTAAATCGTAGTCATTGGATTTACGAGCAGGAACTCCAGGTTTTTACATCTACAAAGAGGAAATGAGCATGAGTCGGTTCACTTGGATCTTCTCTTTTTGGTTTATACTAGATAGATGTATGATCGTCTACCTATTTGATTTCTATTGCAACCCTTCCGTAATGTAACAAAAACATGTTTTCACCATAAATTTAAAGACAGTTATATGTAGGATAATCAAGCACAACAGTACCAAACAAATGCAACAAAACTCAGGCATGGCGATGCCAAATAATTATTGAGGTGGCATGAAATGAAGCTAGTCGGGCTAACTCACCTTGCATGTCTAGCATACTCATCATAATTATCAAGAAGCATCTTGCCAGCTTGCTCATTTAGCGCAGATTCTGGAAATGGCTCGATTAGTAAACATCTTACCACCTGTTACAAAACCATCAAGGGAAGGATAATGTCAATTCAAACTTGCATCTCCAGAGGTGACTCAATTTTTACTTGAAAAAAGAACAGAAATTTACCATGAGAACATGTCGTAGGCCCAAACTAGGACTCCAATCTTTTTTCAAAGCATTTACACAAATCTCGCCATTGGAAGCAATGTTGGGATGAAAAATCTTGGTCAGAAAATAACCTAGAAAAAAAACGAAAAATGTAAATTATGCACTCAGCCATAATTGCTTAGCGATTGGCATTGAGAGATCTCCCAGAGATGCCGAAAGTTGCAATGCTTCAAGTGGTAACTGCTATTAAACTTTTACACGAGAATTGACTAAGGAATTGCAGCTTATCCCAGAGAGCAATATGCTCACAAAAATAATGTCAAGAATTTTATAGAATTTAATCAACAGCTGGAGAGTTCATGTAGAGCCAAGGTATCCCCCAGAAAGTAAAGTTACTTGACCTATTTTAATGAGTAGAAAGTGAAAAAAAGTTCCTACAACGAAATAAACGGGGAAAATTCAACTTAGGCTCTTAAATCGTGATCAATACAGAACCAACTGATTGAAACATCAAAAAAAAAAAACCGATACAAGTAAAGGACTACAAAATACGTTACACTGGTAAAACTTGAAAACATTGCAATGTTGAGACAAACCTTTGGGTGGGGAATGAGGGAAATCATGTGTCAAAATCAACTTCATGCGGAAAACCCCATTCTCATAAGGAGTCCCAGCTGCAAGGTAGATGAGGAGAAATTAAAACAAGTGTCATGTCTCAAGAACTGAAATATATACAACAAACACAACATACCTGGACCCTCAATATCAGCAAATATGGTTGAAAAATCATCATCATTTACACCTACTTTGATGCCCTCAGGAGGGGAATCATCAAGATTTTTCAATTCCTTCGCCAATTGTTTTATCACGTTTGGTGGCAGATTTTCATTAGTTGCCTATGCCAAAAAAAAACAAACAAATTTCGGACAAAATCAATTGACAAATGACAAATTAGCATATCAAATTACTTATCACAAGATAAGGAAACAGAAAAAAAAAAGAACTAATTCATTTGGATCCAGGAAGAAAATGACATAAAGAAACCTAGTAATAGCAACACATTGAATTCAATGAAATACCATAGCCAAATATAAGTTGATGTCCTAGGAGCAGTTGGCAACTTTGCTGATGAGTTATCAGTGAAGCACGTACTTTTAGCTGGTAGTTTATACGTTGAGAAAATCAAGCTTGTGAAAGAATCCTGCTAAAGGGCCAGAAAAAGATCATCAGAATACAATCCTTCAATTGTCCAAATAATCACAAGAAACAGGCAAGTAAAGAACTGTTCAAAATGACAAGGCCATCTTCAAGAAAATTGTGTCAATCCACCAGATGTGGATAATATGTCAGAGAATCACAAAGTTGTCAATACAAGTACAAGTCCATAGACTCCTGTTCTCCATATTAGTCCATACAATAAGCCAAATGTCTAAGCAAGTCTCTGATACTCAACTACTTGGTGCCTATCTACCCTCACAGGGTAGGGGTAAGGCTGCGTACACACCACCCTCCCTCGATCCCAGTTGTGTCAACCTACTTGGTAGCACTAGGGCATGGTTTTTTGGTTAACAAGCTCCAAAGAATGCAACTCTTGATTTTTAATACTGTTCCACTACATAATAAAATTCCCTTCATAATCAGGACATCAAAACCATGAAATATGGTAGCTTGACTAGTTTCAGTGTTAAGTCAAACGTAAAGACATCACACAGTGATACTTATAAGAGAAATGTTAGATGCCAAAGTATCTACATCCTCACTTCGTAAAAGAGTGGTCTAAAACTACTTGATCTCAAACATCAACAGAAACAATGGTAGTTCTGAAGCTAACAGTGCTACAAAGAATGATTAGTCGAAGAATATGAGCGCCCAGACAAAAGATTAGTCAAGTGGACCATTGATATCTAGAATGGACAATTTCATAGTCGATCACATATTCCCCAATCAGGTAAATTCCAAAGTGGATATTGTTAAACACTAAATCTCACTTTGGTACTTCAATTTAGTACACAAGAATCACCAGTATGGTAATCAGAGACTGACAAAACTAACAAAATTATTAGGATATTTGCTGCCTGAACCTTAACAATAGACATCCCTTAAACAGCAGGAACGCACCAATTCATATAACCTCCCTCAACGAAGGTGGTCCAGTTAAATAACTATCACAAACATTAAGATTACAAGAATGATTACTTCAAATGAGCAAACAACACAATAGCAGACATTAAGAGAACTAACAGCGCATCCAGAGAAAGATAAGATTGGGATCCGAGCCAATAGTTGGACACCATGGAACCAGTAATCAAAAGGAGCAATTTTGAGCTGAAAAACCCATCAAAATTAACCAGTGCCAAATCATGTATGCACAAGGTTGTCTAACCATGTTGACACTAATCCACCAACCTTTCTCAAAATTCAACTCCAAATATAATACTCCATAAAACAAACTAAAACCCTAGAAATAAGACATTTCAAATGCTTACTGGTATGGATGATTGGAGACTCAAAAGGATCTTGCACTTTGGTGATTTCATTAAAGGGGGATAAAAACACAAAAATTGCTCATCACAACCAAAGTCAAGACTTGAAACAGACACTTATCTATAGCCACTTTAAAATCAAATTCAAAATCAAACACCCAATCTTCCTATTTACACATATCACAATGCAGCAAAATAAACATTGAAGAATCAGTAAAACACACACAACACAAACAAAAACACAATTGGAATCTTCACCAAGTGAAAACCTAATCAGACAAGCAAAGAGATCCTACACCTGAACAATCAAAACTCAAAACACAAAGTCCAACCATGAAAGCAATCAACTTTACACACACCCTTTTACAATTAACATCAAATGAAACACCGATCTGAATCAAAACTCCACGAAATCACAACCCCATTTCTAAAAATCAAATCTTTATTACTCCCAAGTCAAGAAATCAGGCACCCACAATCAAGATTGATAAAAAACAGCCATCTAGATAGTGCT
This sequence comes from Solanum peruvianum, assembly GCA_027705065.1. NCBI lineage: Eukaryota > Viridiplantae > Streptophyta > Magnoliopsida > Solanales > Solanaceae > Solanum > Solanum peruvianum. The sequence goes on along the minus strand of JAKWJD010001764.1, from coordinate 63,577,381 downwards.
GGAAACAAAATTCAAGAAATTTAAAGGAACCCCAGATGGCAAAAACTCACCTTTAAGCCTCTAGAGAGAGAAAAACGAAAGGAACAGAAGTGGGTAAAATGGATTAGAGGAGTAAGGCGTCTATTGCTTTCCCTTTCTCTAACTTGGAACAACAACACCCACAAAAAATCCAGAAAGTGATGCCTTTTCAATATATCATTTGATGAATTTTGGATTATAGAGACACTGATTGATGTATATGTATATATGTATACGTTACACACCAACAAAGTCCAGAGAGGAAAGTACAGAATATAAGAGAGAAATAATGAGAAAAAACATTTGTCTATATATTTAATTTTCGAAAAAATTAACCTAAATAACACCTCACTCAAAATCGTCGGGCTATTCGTGTAAAGATCTCTTTTTGTTTTAAGAGGATAAACTTGTGAATGAGGGTGGAAAAACATCATTTAAGTTTGACCTAAAAGTATCGTATTAACTTGAATTTGCTGAAAGGAATACAACGGAAGAAGATAAAGTATATAATTTGAGGTTTTATTATTGTTCAGGATGGTTTTACTACGATGAGGAAAACATTCATAGAGTTCGATACAGTAAAACTGAGTTTTGACTTAGTTTCATAGATAAGTTAGGTTTCACGTGATGTTCACAGTTTTGAAATTATACGTGAATCAGAAATAATGTGTAAAATGCAAATAATTTATGTAACTTCGACATCTCTTGGCCAAAGAAATCGCAAGATGAAAATCTCAGTTGAGAGAAGTAGAAATATAAACTAGCGAGAACTGAGGGGGGAAATTCATTCTTTTACTGCATTTTCTTGTTTGGGGATTCAAATTTATAGAGCTCGACCAGATTCCAGAATAAGTTATGTTTTACATGATGTTTGACTAGGTTCATAGTTTTTAAAATTTATAATTGAATCAACATACAATATCTATAATGAAATTCATCTATATAACTTTGACATCTCTTGGTCAAGAAAATCTCGCGATGACAAAATCTTAATAGAGTGAATATGGATATGAAATAGTTAAAATAACGAGCAAAAAACAATGAAGGTTGACAATAAAAGCTTAAGATAGAATCTTCAATACTTTCAAAAATGTAATTATCATAATTACTCAGTGATATGAAAAGAAATTATCATATTAATTGCTAATAATCTTTTTATAAATACCCTCAATTATATTGGATTTTAAGTTAAAATTTTAACAAATAAATTGAAAACCAATAGCAATTATTTGTCAATTCAATAAGGATATCTAAAATAGTTGGTATGGTCATTATGTCACACTCTATTTGACAAAAATGCCTCAATGTTCCAATTGTAGGTCCATCTATATGAACAAATAATTGGGTAGCTTGTATTTAAATTATATTTTGATAAAAATATCTCTCAATATATTTTTATAACAATTTAATTCGATATAAAAAAGATGTGTTTGAATGTCTAACTTATGCACTATTGATGAGATTTATAATTTTTAATATTTTATAAATTTAGAATATATTGAAAAATGTTCAGATCAACTTATATACACCTTGATTAATACAATAATAATTCAGTCATCAAGCTTATATAACCAACATTATCACCAAATTCAAATAATATATTTAATTTTAAATATAAAAACAGATATAGTTAAGTTCATTAAATTAAAAATGATTAATTCCAATTAACTATGATAGGAAAAGTTTTACAATCATTGAGAAAGAGAACTAATATCTAATTAATTATATCAATAATAAGGATAAGGATGTAATATTAATTAAGTCCTTTGGTAGTTGACTCATACAAAAAGCTAGCTGGTTAAATTCCATAAAAAAAATTTTAGAGAATATATTTATTTGAATTAAATATTATAATAATTATACTATCATCCATTTTGTTCATCTTACCTACCATTTAGATAATTAAATATATTTTTTTCAAATAATATTTAGATATTTTGAATTTTATATATTTGTTATACACTTTTTAATATGTATATTTTATTTTCAAACGTTGTACCCGAATTTACATTGAACGTACTTAATTTATTTTTGTAATCTGAATCTAGTCAAATAAAGAGAAACAAATAAAGAATAATTTAATATTATAAAATAAAGTAGGTTTTTTTATTTAATATTTTAAATGAATGAATTAAAGGTCCGAATATTGTTGGGTTATGGGCCATACTATAAATACTGTTTAGAAATTCAAATTTTGCCGACACTTTTGGGCTATTTATTGACCGTTGGAAAGTCCAATTCAAAAACTAGCCGTTGCCCTCTGCCAGCATTATATTATTATTTTGCATTTTTTAAAAAAAAAAAAATTATACTAAATTTAAAGCATATCGAAAATTTTATGAGGAAACGTTAAATGATTATCGAAAGTTTTTTTTTGAGTAAACTGAAATTGTATGAGAAAACGGTTAGATTATTGTCTTAATTTTTGTAAATATTAGAGCAGAACAATCTAATGTATTGTTTGTAAGAACGAGTAATGTATAAAGAAAACGGCACATGATAATCTAGTATCACCCGAAAGGGTAATTATTCCAATGTTATATTTGTACGACTTTTAGATGATAGAGACTAAATCTAAGTGGTGGTGTTAATAAAAAGGTTTATCAGGCGTTGAAATATGTATGTGGTCGGATTGTATTATGTATTTAGTTGTTTTCTGTTGAGGGTTTGTGGACGATGATTTCTCTATTTCTATGAGGTGAGGATAAGACTGGTGTATATAAATCCTCTCCGAATTTCATCTATGTGATATCGCTGATTACGTTATTGTTTGTGTTAAGTTGACTTATAGAAGTTAAGGTCTTTTAGAATTATATTTTTTTAAGAAGTATTTTATCCCCAAAATAAAATCACCTTTGATAAGAAGTATTTTATCCCCAAAATAGGTCTTCCGGATACGACAAAGAATACAAGGACTCTAAAGTGAATATGGATACCGAATAAAAATATAGAAAAATAATTATAACTCTGTAAGAGGTCAAATTTGCCCTTAAAATATATAAAATTGAACAAGTATGCCACATGTTATATAATAGGTATGACCTCGCTCAAGGTCGTGACCATTAAGAGCTCCAACTTGAAGTATAACTAACGAGAGATAGTTTATATTAAGTTTAGAAATATCGTGATAAATACGAAATGATCTGCTAATAGTAAGATTAAAAATTAACCAAAAGCATATCTAATTGTTCCTTTTGAATGGTGTAAGCATATATTAGGACTTCTTCAATAAAATAAAATAAAATTTAAAAAAGGAAAAGTTTATAAAATTAATTTGAAGCATCTAATCTCTTCCAAATAAATATTAGGATTTTGTTAGTTGTTAAAGAGACAATATGACAAGAACTTTATTTCATTTCAACTATTAGTGGCATCATTTGCTTAAAAAAAAATTAAAACAAAAAGTAGGTTGATTAGGAAAATAATAAGGCATTAATCTTTAATTACCATTAATCTACATAGAGATTCCATGTTTCAAATATTTAATTTATTGTGAATATATTTAAATAATCATCAAACTTTTGCATCTATATTTGGTTTCTATTTCTAATTCAAGTGCACTCATAATTATAAAGATTAATCAAATTAGACTATTATTTGCTTATACTACTCGATATTTACGTTAAATTATAATCTTAACAATTTTAAAATTAAAGAGAATATACTTCACTTAATTATGACTAAATGATAAACATGTGTTGTGAGATATACTTAAATTCATTGGTTTGATTTAAATACTTTTTTAAAGTTAAATTTTATCGTTTACTATTTTTCAACGAACCTTTTAAAGTATTATACCATTAGTTTCAAAGTAAAGATTATATCTTTGGTTAAATGATAATTGTATTGTGAAAATTTGTTGGTTTGATCTAAATACTGATTAGGCGATAAATTCTAACCCCTTATATATCAACAACAACAATTATTACACCTCAATCTCAAACAAGTTAAGATTAACTCTATGAATCATCCTTTCAACATTTAAGCTCATATCATATCATCGTCGTCATTAAAATAAATAAAATACTTTGGTAAAATCAATTTCTATAAGCTCATAGCTTGTAAGAGATTGCATCAAACAAAGTACTCAAATTCTTAAAATTTCATAAAGAGTTCAATTGAAAAATTGAGGATGGGAAGTACAAAGAGCTAAATTTGTAAAGTTGAAACCATAAATAGAGAAAACTCTATCTTCTTGTCCTCCAGTTCACTTTGTAGCTTGTTGCTAATCCTTATAATAAGAATAAATAAAATAATCTTCAGTTGAACACTGATTTTACCCCACTTTGTTGCTAATGGTTTGATAAAGAGACTGAAATTGTGTGTTCCATTTATCAATAGCTGTATACTTCTTCATCCCCTTTGACCTGAAATAGCAAATATCCAATGAAGTTCAATATATTAGAGAAGGAAAGAAAAAGGGGAACACGCGGTTTAAGTTATATACACTGGCAGTGGTTTAACGTGGGATAAGTAAGTTTAGTACAATCTTTTGCTAGGTTATTGATTGATGGTTATCAGAGAGATATATATGTAACTATATTTCGTGTGATGTGATGTAAATAGAACTTAAACTCAACGAGAGGAAAAAAGACAGTGGATGAACCCCCGGTTTAAGTTAACACTGGCAGTGGTTTAACGTGGGATAAGTAAGTTTAGTACAATCTTTTGCTAGGTTATTGGTTGATGGTTATCAGAGAGATATATATGTAACTACATTTCGTGTGATGTGATGTGCATAGAACTTAAACTCAACGAGAGGAAAAAAGACAGTGGATGAACCTGTCGCAATGCTCCAACAATTTGTTTACTTGGTCAATATGACCTTGTATCCGGTTATCCAATATCAGTGACACCAATAACGTTTCCACTTCACCTTCTGGTACGTTAATCTCCTGAATGTAGATGAACATGGCAAATTTCAGTTCAACAGAGGAGTTCTCGGATACATATAAGCAGTAACACACGAATAAAGAATCGACCACACAAATGGGAGGGGGGAAACGGAAGCTGGATAGAAAAAGGCATGAGGATTACTCGTACCTTCGATATAAAAGGAATCCTGATCCGTGTGTATGGTTTAATGAGTTTCAGCAACACTTGAGTCCTTATATTCTTCAACAAGTCCTCGATATAATTTCTAATGAATGGATCATCCATGATAGTTTTTCTATTGCTCTGCAAAAATCCAAATTTTTTAATCTGTTTTTCTTTCTAGACTAGATGTGATAACTAATTAAAGGGCCCTAATCCTCACCTTAAGGATTTTCTCAAACTCCAATATCTCATTTCGTTGATATGCAGCAATCAAATTAGTCATGGCCAAGATTTCTGGGTCATTTTTGTACCTGGAATACGCTCTTGCAAAGTCAGAATAGTGATACAAAATAAGGATAATAAACTACATGCTGAATGGAGGTTTACATACGGTTTTGCCTCCTGCCCATCAAACGGATTAACTTGTGATTCCATAAGCATGTTGGCCAGCACTAAGTATCTGCAATTTAAAAAAAAGGAGCTTACACAACTTTTGAAGGTGGTGAAAAAAAACTTCTGAATGTAAAAATGCTGAAATCTCAGAGCAAAATCATATCCTGAAACTTAGGAGGTTCAGGCTCTCTTTTGAACTTTTTAAGACGATAAATATTGAAATTCCTAGAGAGGCCTAAAAACTATTGGGCGCACCCTGAAAATTGCAGCTCGGACAGATTTTTACATGTTCAAGAGCTAATTTTCACTAGCAAATTGAGGAATAAACCCATGATCGCATTAGTGATGGGCACTTCTAGTGATGCTCAGACGTGTAGTTTCTATCTCATACTTGTATAATTCACCACTTTAGTATAACTGAAGTTCTTATTTCCTATTAGTTATTCAACCAATTAACAAATACAATTTATTGCAGAAGCTCTAGTCACCCCATGGAGAGGTCTTCCTGAAACAGAATAAGAGAAACAACTATAAAGCAACTTTTAACTTACTTCAGGCACTGTATGCGCCGTTGATTACCAGCTTCATCGTAATTCTTAAAAGCTTCAAAGAAGTCAGTCGCTGCCTCTGCCCACTGTCTTTGTGCCATATGCATTTTCCCACCACACTCACGGATTATTCCCATTATTCTAGGATGGGGGATAGCTGATTTGATTGTAAGAGCCTTCCCATACAATTCCTATCATTAAGCATTTTACCAGACATGTCAAAGGAAATTAAACCTAAGACCCACTACTTGTAAAAAATACTTTTACGAAAAAGAAGAAGCTAATAGAGCATAAATGGAAAAAAATATACTTAAAGCTCTTGGAAACAAATGTTTAAGTATCTCCAACAATATTAACATCATCACCAGCACAAAGTGCAATGTAATCGCACAAGTAGGATTTTTGGAGAAGATAGAGTGTATGCAGACCTTACCCCTACATTGTGTAGGTAGAGAGGCTATTTTATTAGACCTCAGCTCAAGGCAAGCATTTGTATAGGTAGAGAGGCTGTTTTATTAGACCCTCAGCTCAAGGCAAGCATTTGAGTAGGTAGAGAGGCTGTTTTTATTAGACCTCAGCTCAAGGCAAGCATTTGTGTAGGTAGAGAGGCTGTTTTTATTAGACCCTCGGCTCAAGGCAAGCATACATAGCATATATGCAAACATAATTAAGTAATTTAATAATGTATATTAGCTATGACAGCCTGTGCTGACATTTTAGTTTCAGAATAATTTTGTCATGTGCTGAAACATTTTAAAATAATACTTTAAAAATCAGAATTGTAAAAATCATGTGTTTTACAAGAATATCATGATACATGTTGGATATTCAGTATTGTAAGATATCAATGGATCCACAGAATGAATAGGTACAACCACAAGATACCTATGGTTAATGATTCTAATGATATCATAGTGTACCTATCACCTATAGAAAAATATTGCTTTGGATAAAGCAGTTGGCAAGAGATACTAAAAAAACCACCAATTTAATCACGTAGATTAATTAAAGACAAGAGATGAAGCTAAAGGATCTCTTATTGGTTGGACTAAAGGTTACAAAGGAAAGAGGTTAATCCACTTTACAATGTAAAGTTATCAGATAAAGTCCAACTCCCGACATCCCCACACCCCAAAAAAACAACTTAAGCACTTAAAATCCTAGACAACTATTGATTGTTTGATCAATAGTAGCACTACTAAGAATCAAATAGTAGTGTTTGCTCTAAAGATTCTGATAAGTGGTTGGAAGTTCGTGAAACCAGAAATTGCTAAAGATGGAAAGTAACTTGACATACACATACTAAATTATGTCAAAGATAGGGTTTCCTCAAATATAAGATTTCGTGGAAAAAAAAGAGATACCTATATTATATCTATTATTATCAAAGGCCACACAATATATTAGTTTGAGTACCACCACATATGGCTGAACTGTTCTGCAAAAGTATACACACTTCAAATCCTAGAGTACAGATATGAAGTGATATAATAGTCTTCAGCATTTAGAAGAAGAAAATGTGCTTTTACAAAATTTAATGACAACCAAGTCATCTGTATGTGAAAAGCACTTCTAACAAGTTGCTACAGTTATGTTCATCTAGAATCTTCAATAACACAAATGGCATATTAATTTGTAAGTTATGATATGTTTGTGAAAAATTCAATAGATATCTCCCTCGAATTATCAAATAAAAGTGAATAGGAACTAGATTTACTCAAAATGACTTACCTTCAGCTTTTTGTTGTTCTTTGTCTCAGTGTACATTTGAATTTCAATAGCATAAACCTCCAAGAGCTGAGTCCCTTTCTTTTGATCATCGGTACCATCAGCTTTTTGACAAGATCTGTGAAGCTCCTTCATAATCTTCCGTCGGTAAAATAAAAGGAATCATAGAAAAGAGTCAACCATGATAGCTTTGTAATATGTAAAAAACTAAGGATGCATATACAAACACACCATACCTTGTTCATTTTACCATACTCACCCATGTCAAACCAGATCTTGCAAAGCTTAAGATTTGTCTTAAACCACAATCGCTGCACATTAATAATTATTTCTTTAGCAAAACATCCATGAATAGCAAACCAACCTTCACCCTGGAAAGGGAGCAGATATATGTTGTAAACAAATAATGTCTTATCTTACTTCATTTTTAGCCTCTTCAAGGGCTTTCAGTGTGGTTTCGTAGAACTCCCTCAACAACCCAACATTCTGACTAGCTGAGCCAGAGACAAAATCCATTATGTTGTTGATGCACTTCTCGCTGTAATTTCGCGTTACCGCTGATATAATATAAGTAAGCATTTCTCTGTAAGAGTCCATCATCTGCTTAAACCTCCCTAAACGATAATAAATTTTCACTGTCTGCTTAAGAGCTTTAAAACCCCTAATCAAGACACAAGAAGGAAGATCATAAGCCATGAACCAATTGAAATCATAGTGTAAAAGCAGTTCAATGTTGAAATTGGGACTGATAAAGATAATGCAATATCCTAAAAACAAATTCAAATTAAAGAAGAGAAACACACTGATACTGATCAAATGAATATATGCCAAAAAAGGAGCCAAGACCTAGAAGATTGTTAGCAAAAATGCTATGTCATGTCTTACAACTCACTACAAACATCGCCATATTATGTTTCAAACCATACGCTTTGGTAAGAATGGACCTTGGGTCTAAGTCAATTTCAGAAGCTAGCTGATGAGTTGAGAAACACCCTAGAATATATAAGAAGACCAGATACCCACCCCAAAAACAACGTGAGAAATCAACACTCCCGCACACCCAGGTTTAGACATCTGAAGCGTGGACAATATAAGATGGGGCCCATGGACAACCAATGAATTGGGATGGGACTAACTTCGATATCGTGACAAGAAAATGGACCTTGGGTCTCTCCGTCAACCCCAAAGCTAGCTGCTGAGGTGAGGATTGCCTTAAGACTAAAAGGAGACTAGATACCCATCCCACAACCAATGTGGGACTCAACAAGCTTAGTATGGTTTATCCAAAAGATATTAAAATCATATCACATAGGAACACATAAAATGTTTAACTAGATTCAAACTCTCTTTTCTAGCTGATTTAATATGATAAGGCTCGAGTTACTAAAAGACGCGGAAGACATAATGACAAAATTATATAAACGTTACTCAATGCATGCTCTATTTGACTACTTCATAAAATAGTAGATATCTAAAGTAAATCCACAAAATTGAAGATAGGAAAATGGGTAGCATGGAAGAGATCTAATAAGTGATTAAAAGTTGTTACAAGGACTACCAAATCCTTTTCATTGCACCTTTAATAGGTAGTTCTTCTAACAACTTTATTTACAAGGTCAACAGTCAACTAATAAGAGGATTCATGTCAGTTGACTCTATCAACCTACAAAGTTGACTGTTGTTTCAGCACTTTATCATCAGTACTCAAGTCCTTTGTTTACTTGGTTACTTTCTGTTAGAATATTATCTAAGGCAGTTTCTTTTTGGTCTCTTAGGCTTTTCGTTTTGCATCTGATAGTTGTTTTGGCATGTAGCATCCCACTATAAATAGCTTGGGCAGCAAGCGTTAGAAAAACTATCACAACCCAACAAGTTTCGATGTCCAGCCAGTGAGCTCAGTTCAAAAGCATGATTTTTTCTTGGGGCTCAAATGTTAAGTAGTCAATGGGTTAGATAGGCCTACAAACTTTTCCTTCTATTAAACAGATTTTGCATGTAGCATAGTTTATGTATGGGAAACCAACCAACAACACCGATTTCTAAAAGAAAATTAGTACGACCATTGGAATGAACTTTATACTCATAGGCTGTAAATTACCATTCTGCCTTCTCAGGTTCCATTCGTACCACCTCGGCGAATCCCTCAAGTGCACCCTCTGGATCCGTCTCAACCATACCTGGAAACCAGGGCAATAGAGAAGAAGCTCTAGATTTAGAAAGCAGGAATGAAACTACAATCACTGTAATATATGTCGTACTAAAAATGACAAAATAATGTATCACATAAAAAAAAGTTTCAATTTACATAATCAGAAGTGGATACTGAGTTAGCCAGCACATACATGACACAACTGTGCCCCAATCACAGGTATAGTAATGACAATTTCATCCTTGTTAAATGTTATCTGTAGAACTCAGTTTCTTCAATGAAGTTCTAAAAAACATTTGTTGATGAAATTCATTTCAAACCTCTGCTGGAATCAAGAAAAATCAAGGGAATGGAAAGTTGCACAATTTTCCTTTTTAAGCAATAGATTTGCAAGGAGAAAGAGGAAATAATATAGAGGAATCCAATATTTGTTGGACCAACTTCTTTAATTGAATAAAAAGAGTTAAAGTTAAAATCTCATAAAAAGCAAACTCAAGTTACTTCACGACCCAGAGATTAAGGAGGCTTGTCAAAAGTTTAAGAGAATGATCAAGTCAAGAGAAACATTAAAAATATTGTGGAGGAAAGTCTTAATGATGATAACGCAACTATTTGGAATCCCAAGAATTAGAAAACTTCCATTTACATGTGGCTTAAACTCCTTTACAAGAAGGCGTTGTACATGTTATTAACCACTCGATTCAATTAGAAGTTCTCTCCTTTTTTTCTTGTTTTTTTATATAGCAAAATTGTTAAGTAGAGAAACTAAGAAAAGTTGATAGAAAGTGACCTACCCACTTCTATAGTTGAGCACCGATGGAGAGAATAAATTTAGGAAGTAAAAATAATTTCATTTGGAAAGATGGAAAGTAATGGTGTTAAGTAAGTACAGAGTAGTATAATTCCGTTAAAAAGTTAATATAGATTGTATTTCAGATTTTTCATTTTGGTATAAAGAAGTTTGGGTAGATTATACTGAAACAGTCCCACAGTTTTTGGATCTCTATTTATGTTTTACAAAATGATGCCTACTTTTATGTAAATACTGCTTCCATATTGTTACCTTTATCAAAAATAAAAAAGGAGAAGTAAGAATGGAGTAGCAACGGGGTCGGAAAACAGTAAACCCTTGTGACACTTCATTTGTTTAAATGACTATGGAGATAAAGCATTGATGAGGACAGGTGATAAAGGAAAAGTATGAGGGAAAAGATTTTTCAGTACAAGAACAATAAATATTATCCAAGTATCTATGGTCCAGGACAACCTAATTGAATCTAAGTAAAAGCTAACCAAATTCAAAGTAAAACAATTAATGGAGAGACACTCATGTGTTCTGATTCAACTTTAAGCTACCTATTTCACATGTACCATGTTTTCACAACACTATCACTAGTGGACAGGGGCGAAGCCAGGTGGGGTCAAGGGCGGTGAAAAACTATATTGTATATGGTTAAAATTATATTTCATGTATATATACTAGATGTTGGATAATCTTAACTTCTTCATGTATTTACTTATGTGTTTCTGAACACCCTTAGTGAAAATCTCGCTACGGCACTGATATTAGCCTCCGAATTTCTTAAGATGGATAACCAGACAGTAACTCAATCAACAACATTAGCTTGTGAATTATACATAGACCATTGATCATCATCAACACCACCAACAACAACATACTCAGTGGAATCCACAAGTGAGGTCTAGGTAGGGTAGGACGTAAGCAGACCTTACCCCTATCTCCCTACCTTTGTGAGGGTAGAGGGGTTGTTTCCTATAGACCATTGATCAATGTTTGAAAACAACAGATCACCCATCAAATTATACCAGAAAACCAAACTAATGTGGGATGTTTTTAGCTGATAAATTTCAAAATTACCTTTTGAATTATAATACTGATTCTCAATATCAACATCCTGCTCCTCCTGGTCCTCGTCAGAATACTCAAATCCGTAATCCTCCATATCAGCATCTAACACATAAAATAATATCAGTATATACGTAAAGAAAACCAAAACCCATGTCTCAAAATTTCATTTTTTTTCTATATATACACCAAAAATTTACTTTTTTCATAAAAAACTGATCAAAATTTGCAGAAATTTGGGTATATAAAGTTAAAAACTCCAATCAAATTAAAAATTTTCAAAGTAAAATTGAAATTCTGACCTGAACCCATGTTTCGTAGAAGAAGTACAGAGCCCTTTGATTTGCTTCGTTAGGGATTCGTTTATCACCTGTGAGAGAATCCGAGTGAATGAAGCTTCGGGGGATTTTGTGTTCCTTTATATTTTTTCTTCTTTCTTTTTTTTGCCCAAAGGCTATATATAGTACTATTTTTTTAAAAATAAAAAATAATAATTTTTTTATTTAAGTTGCACTTTGATATTTATATTGAATTAGTAATATTTTGATCTAAAAAAATAAATTATAATTATGAAAGTGTAATCGAAAATATAAAATATTGAGACTTGAATACGAAGATAATTATCGGAAGAGGGTAGTATAAGTAATTGTTAACACATGAAAATGTTGAATAATTGTAATAATTATCGATATTGTATTATTATTATTATTATTATAGAACGATGATAGTAATAGACAATAGGAGCAGTAATAACAATTGTTGGTGATGGAGGAGACGGCGGAGATGGGCTAGTACGAAAGTTATCGCGTGCTATATGTACCGTATATTCAATTTTGTATTTTTTTAATATATTCAAACCTATATATATATATATATATATATATATATAGAAAATCTAAACTATCGAGATTAAAGTATTCATTAATCGCAAATAAACGAGACTTTGATGGGTCTGAATAGTTTAAACTTGTATAAAGTTGAATAAATATACACACATGTCCGACATAACATCCTACGTATAATTTTTGTCCTACTTGATGTCCCACGTGTGATGTGTCACGTATGACTCATGTACCTTCTTTTCAAATTTATACAAGTTTAATTAAGTACCTACTTGTATATACCCAAAATTGAAGGGCATACATATGTATTATGCCAAATAAAAATTATGAGCAATATTTGTGTGAATACTTGTCAGCATTATTAGAAAATATTGCTCGGCAACTTTTAAATGGGGTAAATATAATTGAATCAAGCTTAAAAGTTGGGTATTCTATATTAGCTCGGCTAGACTAAAAACAGACAATCGTTGCACCTTGAATCTTAAAAATTGAGTATGATGTATCAGTGTATTGTCACGATCATATATTAGCTCAATTTTAAGGCGAAACAAAATATTTCTTAGGGCAAAGGACGTTTTATTCTCTTGACTCCTACCGATTCTTCTGGAGCCAAAAATTAGAACATACCTTCAAGAAAGGAGTTATTGGAATTAAATCAAATTCAATTAGTAGTTGATAATAAAATAAATAACAAATTAAATATTCAAGTAAAACTAATAAAGAGAACGAGAAAATAGTTTTTTTTAATTAATAATCTAGTCGATCGATAGCAAGTAATATGTCTGTGGTTATCGACATAATGAAATGAAATTTTTAATGTTTCAGAATTAGATGACGTTGAAATGACGATTGTATGGGGACCATGAATATTTATGTAAATTGTCACTATCTGATTCAATTTTTGACTAAACAAACATATATTAACTCATAAACTATAAATTTTTTATGCGTTTATCATGTATCTGGTCAAAAAATATTCAATTATTCATTTTGGTTCATTAATAATAAATACAGTCAATTTATATGCATATATATATATGTAATTTACTAAACTATCCCTATCTAGTAAATATTTTTTGAGGACTGAATAACATTAAAAAGATGAATGATAAGGAATTGTTTGGTACACATAAAATGAGATAAAATGAATATATCAAAATTGAACTCGAGATATTTTATTTTATTCCGCATATCAAACAACTTCTAAGGGTATAAATGGAAAAAAATATACTTACAACTTTTTTTATCTTAAATTTTGAAGGTGATATGAATTTTGAAATATTTTTTTAATGGTCAAAATGACACTTATTTTGACGCGGAGGGAGTAAATATAAAATTTATTGAAAAACTTCTTAAATAAACAAATATACTCTTATTTATTGTATGTTAAAAAAAAAAACATTATCAGAGAGAAAACTGCAAAATAGATGAATTTTTTTGAAGCTGATGATCTGAAGCATTTCGGTTAAAGTTTCATTCTTTTTCTCCATAATGGAAGGTACTAAATTCTTCTCTCTCTGGTTAGTTGAAACCCTTTAATTTTTGTGTACTGTTTGACTTTGGCTTTAGTTTTTTTGACTGAAAATGGACTTCATGTTGTTGAAGTAACAAATGTCAATCTCTTTTTTTTTTTAATTCTTTTTTTGGTGATTTTTTTGATGGTTAATGGTTGGTAATCTCTTGTATTTTTAGTTTGTGGAAATGGGTTTGGACTGAATGTATTTTTTTTTTTTTGTGAGGAAGGAATAAAAATTGCATCTTGGAATTGGGATATTTCTGATTTTTTGTGATGGTTAACGGTTGGTGGTTGTAATTTTTGTGAGTTCTCTGATTTTGGGTTTCTGGGGTTTATTGAATAGACTCCCTGCGTGGAGGGAGCTGAGTTTTTCTGCATCTCTATACGTGCAAGGTAGCGGTAAGGTCTGCGTACCCTCTAAGCTATCCGTACTCCACTTGTAGGATTCATTGGGTATGTTGTTGTTGTAGACTCCATGTAGGGAAGGAACAAAAGCTAATTTTTGAATTGGGATCTTTTGAACCTCATGGCAAGCCGACTTGAGTCCCACGTCGGTTTTAATGGGGTGCTGATGTGGGGCTTGTAAGCTTTGGGTTCACCCACCTTAATAACTAGCTTTTGAACTTCATAGCAAGGTATGAAACTTGAGTCCCACGTCGGTTTTAACGGGGTGTTGATGTGGGGCTTATAAGCCTTGGGCTCTCACACCTTAATAACTAGCTTTTGAACCTCATAGCAAGATATGAGACTTGAGTACCACGTCGGTTAATGGGGTGTTGATGTGGGGTTGATATAGCCTTGGGATCTCCCACCTTAATAGCTAGCTTTTGGGGGAGTGGTTCTCGCCCTTCATGCTCAGCGTGCCTTGGACAGTGATGCTGATATTGTATTGCTGACTCGGGGCTAGAAATGATCGACGGCTGCATAGCATGGTGGTTTGTTAAGATCTTATTGCAATGCATGGGACTTAAGTTCCCTTGTCTGTTTAATGGGGAGTTGATACGGGGCTTATATAGCCTTGTGCCCTCCCACCTTAATAACTAGCTTTTGTTGGGTAATAATTGGTGTCTTTTGTAGCTTTACAGTGGTATGGTACAGAAATTATGGTTAGATCCACTTTTTGAAAGAGAAATTATGGCGTGACCATTGTCTGAAGATGAGTTTTCATCTTACTCTCAGAGTATGTAGCTCTTGAAACTTTTTTTGCTTCGGAAAAAGGAGAAATTTGTTGAATTGTTCTTCTGGAAAAAGGAGCGCAGTGATTACAGAGAATTTGTGTAACAGACCCAATTAAAATTTTCTCCTCCCACTGTCCTGACCCTAGTCATGGTTCCATCCTACGTCCTCAATCGTCTTAGTGTACGCCACAAGTACACCTTTAGTCTCCAATCATCTCCATAGAACCTCCTTTGGGGCTACTCCACGAGTCTCACAAGGTGAATGACTTCTGTAGTTGATAACCCCACATGAATCCGAACTGGTTCCTCAAAAATAGGCACACCCCTTCTCACCCTCATATAACACCACCCTCTCTCACACTTTCATAGTATGGCTTAGCAGCTTGATACTCATATTATTTACTTCATGCTGAAATGAGTAATTTTAGTTGATGTAATTGAATTTTTTAGCCTTCTCATTGTTTTGTGCTTTTCATCTTTAATATTGATGTTTTTGCTTTAGACTTATTTTTGTTTGAATGAATAATTGATAATTGTTCATATTTTTGTCTGTTCAATAACATCTCTTGCTTCATAACCATAATAACCTTCTTTGTCTCTTATTGAAATTGAGCCTATTATTGTCTTGAAACAGGCAAGGAGTGTGTATAGTATAAATTATATCGAATGCATCGACTTTTTAAGTATTGTTAGTAGATTCTTTTCAGTAAAATCCTGTAAATAGGCTATACCATCAGCTTCTGATTATTTGCACTAAATTGACAGGTGGATCCCCAGATCGAGAATCCGTGGAATCTGGGACAAAAAAATCTAGTATTTCTTCAGGTGGGAGAGTCCAAGATCGCAAAGAATTTCTCCGTAGGTTTGTAGATAGCAAAAGCCTGATTGAAAACCTTAAGACATGGTATGAAGAGTTACGAGAGGAACCTCCCTTTGATGTTCCTTTTGAATTGATAGATCTTCAAAAGTTTGATTATGCTTTGGAAGGAGTTCCATTTCAGCAGCTGATTCGAATGCCTAGAGCGATCTATGACTCGGCTTCTGGTGCTGTAGAAGCAACTGCTTATCTTGCCCTTGAAGATTTCCTACATGCAAGTGTGAAGAGTTTATGGGAGTCATTTTGGGGTCAGGATGAACCTCTGCCTTTCTGTGTTTCTAGTATCTACAATTCAAACTTGAGATTTTACCAGGCTGAGAAAGCCATCGCTAAAGGGAGAGTTGGAGGTCTTTGTGCTACAGCTATAATGCTAAAGAACCCAAAGCATCCACAAGGGAAGTGGGATGATGTTTTGCAACTTGCTATTCTAAGGCCTGATATAGGAAACCGTGCTACAGTAGAGAATGACTGTAAGCCTTCTCTCTCAGTTTTAGGTGAAGCTTTATTCTTTACAGTACGTGTATTGCTTGCAAGAAGCTTCAGCAGATACAATATTCCTCTCAGTTTGAATTCTGTTTTTGTTCTTTTAGTTGACTCTCAATATGGTGGAGTCATGAAAGTTGAAGGAGATATAACCAAGTTGGAAATGGATGTGAATGATGTTTATGGTTGTGCTGCTGAATGGATAAAAAATAATGCTTTAATTACAATCTCCCCCGTTGATAGAATCTGGACCAAATTTGGGAATGCTAATTGGGGAGATATTGGTGCTTTACAGGTACTTTTTGCTACTTTCCACTCGATCACTCAGTATGCTGGAATGTCAACGAACTCGGTTGAAGATTTGGCTGCTGACCACAGTTCTCGTCTTCAAGCTAGAAGAATTGAAAGGCAATTGTGGGATAGCAGGTCGAATGGAAATGGTTCATTTCGCCTTGAGCAGCATAGTGCTTCACATGAAATTGTAGAAGTGCATGAAGAATCCGTTGGGTTGGTATCTGAAAAGTCTATAAATCTTGAAGTTGGTTCTGTCTTGCTGATAGAAGACTCAAACTGGCAGAAGGGTTATCAGATCAACGAAGTCCTGACTGACGGAGAGATTACATATTATATTGCATCTCCTGTTGAAGATCCAGGTAAGGCTTTATTTCTGTATGTAGGTTCGCATCCTTCTCAGCTGGAACCAGCATGGGAAGATATGAAGCTGTGGTATCAAGTTCAGAGGCAAACTAAGATATTAAAAATTATGAAGCAAAATGGATTATCTAGCAAATATCTGCCTCAATTGAGTGCTTCTGGCCGGATAGTTCACCCTGGCCAGTGCAGAAGACGAAATGGTGGTAATTGTGATTACTCATGGTGTGGAACCCCCATTCTAGTGACTACCTCGGTGGGCATAACAGTTGCTGATATGGTGAGAGTTGGCCAATTTGGTAAAGATGAGGCTATCAGGTGTTGCCATGACTGCCTGTCTGCCCTTTCAGCAGCTGCCTCAGCTGGCATTCGGCATGGTGACCTCAGGCCTGAGAATGTTATTTTTGTTACCCCTGGTGTCGGGCAACCTTATTTTGTTCTTGTTGGTTGGGGACATGCTCTTTTAGAAGAGAGGGATCGTCCTGCCATAAATCTCCATTTCTCCTCTACATATGCCCTTCAAGAAGGGAAACTATGTTCAGCTTCAGATGCTGAGAGTCTGGTTTACATGCTCTACTTTTCATCTGGTGGTGCTATGCCTGATCTTGATTCAGTTGAAGGAGCACTGGAATGGAGGGAAACCTCTTGGTCAAGAAGGCTAATCCACCAAAAGCTTGGAGATATTTCTACAGTCTTGAAAGCATTTGCAGATTATGTTGACAGCCTTTGTGGAACGCCCTATCGTATGGACTATGACATCTGGCTTAGAAGGTTAGAGAGACATATTCATGGAAAGGAAATTGAAACATCAAGTTAGAAGAAATTTGTTTTCGTTCAGCGCTGAAGGCCTCCCTAGGACAACCTCTTAGATTATCTGAAGATAATTCTACCAGTAACCAATTGAATTAATTTTTGGCACTGAACTGTGTAATTGTTTTGCCTATGGATATGGACTTGAACACTGTTCAAGAAAGCATTCTATATCTGTAAATGGAACGTATAATTCATCACCTTAATGAGACTCCAAATTGCCAATGAATCTTTATTCTTTGTTCATTGCCATTGCTATTTCTTGCTTATAGTGAATTTCGTATTTTTCATCATTCATATTAATGAAGTACGAGCAAAACGTACTAGAACAATTTAAAGTATTAAGATAATATTAAAAAAAAACATAAATAGTTTCTCAAATCTAGGGTATGTTGTTTTTCAGTTTAGCTTATGTCTGCTATAAGTATCTTTGTACTTGAATTGGCTACATTTGAGCCAAGGATTTTCTCAAAACACCACACCTCTACCCACCAAGTAGAGGTAAGGTCTATATACGCTCTATCTTCTCACTGGTAGAATGTATTGTTAAATATTCAACAAGATGTATCGGAAATGTATCAATACACACATTTCTTTTCCATCAGTCTAAAACTTGGATTGAGTTTACTTTCATGGCATGTACAATCAACATGCCATTTTAGTGAAATTCTTCACTCAATTGAAGCAAATATATAGCAAAATGACGAGATAAGGATCCCCCCACAATTTGAGGGAAAAAACAGCAGCATATGTCAAAGATAAAATTTGCTAAATACCGAAAATTCCCCATATAAGAAAGCAACCTATCCTTTTGATCTACGAAATTTACGTGTACAGATTACAGTCAACAGTGAAAACAATATCAGATCTCTTTAATCACTAAAAACAATTGTCATACAGGTGCCAAATTCCAAACATGACAGAGCAAGAGCAGACTACTTGATTCAGTTGATAAAAGTAGTAAATAGAGAGAGCAGAGTTGTATTTGCGCCACTAGTCTGCGTCCATCTCTTCAAGTGCAGCTTTAGCTGCATCCTTGGCTTCCTCTAACAGATCAGCGGGAACCTATAGCAACATCAGATATATCAGCATGAGTTCCTTACCGGATCTTTTATTTCAGTTTAACATCATATAACACTGATTCATCATTATGAATACATGCACGCAGACAAAATAAAGATGGAAAATTATTTGGGTTTGGGGGGGGGGGGGGGATAACTAAGCTAAAATAAAGATAATATTTGCTTTAATATCTCCGTACTTGTGTGGCAGGTCCAAGGAAAACTAAGAAAATGCAGAAAGAATAATAGCATTTAACAAAGAATACCAGTTTCTATTACCTTCTGGTGCTGCCGGTTAGACTCATCACACACCCAACTCATTTCCAGTTCAAATGCCTTGTCCTTTGCCTCATCATGAACTCCGTAAATTCTGGTTAACAGATAAAACTTATAGTCAAAAAGCTGAACAATACAACCATGCAGCACCAACTACTATAAATTATCTGGACAAAACTAAAACTTTATGAATCTACAGATAAGCATAGAGTTACCACTCATTCAAGACCTAAATTGGTGCTCCCAAATGTTAAAGACAATTGAATTTTCACTTGCAACTAAACAATCTCATTGTGGCACTAAGATTGTGATTGGTTGCCAAAAAATATTGAAATAACCGAAGGTTGAGGAGAATTGGAACATGTTTTCTAACTGATTTACAGACATTTCTCAACGTCAAAAAACAACATATACACACATGACACAAGTAGTTCTTGTCTTTGCATCAGTGTCAAATGTCAACAACAAATATTACCATGAATTGAATTGGAAGTTCAATGAGAACAATTACTTACATTTTGGCTACCTCAATAACCCCTTGCCGACACGTCATTTCAGAGAGCTTCAACTTCTCAATTTCACTGCCAAGATTTTGTTTCAAAATCACATCAGTGTGGATGATAAAAATGTGGTGCCAGAGATAACCAAATAAGGCAAAACTTGATTGAATAACACTCAGTTTGATCACTATTCTTTTAACCTTTCATGTAAAAAATAGCTTAGTCTCCTTCAAGTGTACTAACTATAGCAGTAAAGTATTTAACCGGTACTTCTAACATCACCAGGACGTAATATTACTATCAGATCTGAAGTGACAAATCAATTTCACTGCTAAGATTATGTTTCAAAATCACAGTAGTGTTTTATTCTTTTCAAAGCCATATTAATATTGTTGAAAGGGAAAAAACAAATAACATGGATTGCTTTTATTAAAAAAGAACATTGAAGGCTTCCAAGCTGTTATAAGTTCCAAGAATCAGCAATTCACACAAATAGTCACATGATATACTTTGACAGAGCACGAAATATAAATTACCATGAACCTGACACTCTTTCTCATCCTAAGCATGTTTGACCAGTTCAATGATGTAAAGATGATCACCAATGGTGTCAAGTGACTTCCTATGATGACCAAGTTATTCTCATGGGGTCCAAATAAGATGTCCCCAAATTTTAATTACAACACCCTGACAAACTTTGGAAAGAAAAGATATATGAATCATTTAAGCATCGCTTTTAGACGGAGGAGGTGTTTGTCACCATAACACTCTGAGTAAATCGGCATGAACATCGAAAGCACAATTAATGTATCATCGAAATCAAAATATATACTATGCATCATAATGAAGTCAAAGAACCTTCTTTAAAGACAATTTTTTAATTCTAGCTTCCAGCCCAATCATTCCTGTTAGTAGTAACTTTCTGTAATGTTTCTCGATCTGTAAGTTTTACTTCTAAACATAAATTTATCAGTGTCTAAAACCAAAGCATTTATTAATCAGATTAACCTTTTTGTATAACAAAAAATTGTCATTCTCTTAGAAGAAAAGGGAGTATATCGTAACGAACTTAGTCACTTTCTCATGGATATAATGGAAAGAGCTCCAAATCTAGAAAAGCCGACTGCACAACCCCAAGAATAACATTCATGGCACTATGGAAAGGCTGACTAAAATTTTAACTTGGATTTTTTGTGCAATCCTTTTTGATAGTTGTAAGTAAATGCAAATTCAAATATTTAATTTCATCATAAAGCCATGCCAATTGTTTCAAATCTGAAATTTAGGATGTCCAGAAGAGATTTACACACTTACGTTTTAGCAGCCTGTCTGCCCTTCCCTATAGCAGCACCGAAGTACCTCTACAACAAATAACAGAGCACATCAACCACTAAAGTGAGTTCAATTGTGAAGGGTCAGTGCAAAGCAAGGAAACAGAGATTATAAAAAAATATAATAGCACGCTGCATGGTGCACAATATAGCAGTTAAATAATGATTCAACTCACATAGGAGACACCAGATGGCTCAACCATATAGAGTTGAGGTCCATCTCTATCATAGCCTCCAAGGATTACCCCAGATCCGAAAGGCCTACAACAAGTAATACTCCAGTTCAGGTACAGAAAGCATGTTAAAGAAAGAAGATGAGGGTATCAAAACAGCAACAGATGTTCCAACAAACCTGAGCCACCAGTAAAGTGTGCATAAATGTACATAACTAGCAACACGTTCTGCAAGTTCTTTCACTGGAATCGGTTCACCATATACACTACAAATGAGACAAACCCAGTCAACGGAAGAGTCAAAAATCGGGGTGGTGGTATAGGATGATGTGCAACAACCATTTATAAATGTTGAGCAGGGTAAAAAGTTCTTTAATCATGAATACTACACTATAGGAGACAGATGTAGAAACAAAATTCACACATCAAAATGCAAGTGCCCACACACATGTTTTCAGATAAGGTGCAAGAAGCAAACCTTTCGAAGCTGGTTGCTTCAGACTTTGCACGGGCAACAATTTGCCTCCCATCAGCAGCCAGCCCTGCAACAGCCTGTACATAAAGAAGAATCAGCAAATAGAATGAATCATCACTCAAGAATCATCCAACAGACCATTGGTTCAGAACGTTACCAGTTCCATAGGTCCTTTTCAACTTCAATTGGTAATGTATGATGTTTCTAAAAGTTTATACGCCTAACAACTTACTAAACAGTAGCATCATTCAGCTCTTATCAGTTATCTACAAACCATCTTAACTTAATTTTCACAAACAAACGCCATTCAAAAAGAAAAAAATGTGACGGACTAAACCTTTCCTCAGTATTAGCCCAATGCTAAAGAACATAGACACAAAAACCTTTCATCTTCTTAGACAAACACTTACAAAGTTAAACCAGAACCATCATCAAACAAATATAGTAGGAGAGTTGAAGAACATTTAACTTAAGAGAACCTCAATTTGTCTTCAAAGTTAAATAATTACTTATTGGAATGAAAAGAACCCAAATTGAGCTAAATGGATGTAGAGGATTCATACAGCAGACCTAGTCCAAAAGTAATAAAGCCTCACAGTTTAACTCCTTTTGTTTCTTTCAAATTAAGACAGTGTTCAAGCAAGCCTACTCACACTTCAACTAACCCACAGATACTTATTATCAAACTATATTCACCATGTCTTCTGCAAAATGAGAAGAATTGAGCTAATGTCCCCCTTAGGAGCTCACACATAGTATAGTAGCTGTTGTACTAGTAGTTGTATTGTCAGTCAAAAAAGTTGCTCATCTCCTCCTCCAATATGAAAAATTTAAAACAAACATTTTCAATCAACTAATGCAAATATCACATGGAACATTAGCTAATAAATCAGTTACACTAGCATCAGTAGTTTGAGCATGAACAATTACCATGCCAGAATGACGATGAACAGAGTGAATCCGACGATTAGATCCCGGCAACATCATTTTCGACGCAATCAGCTTCTCAACTCCCTACAATTTCAAAATTCCCCAAAATAAATTAACTAAAAATTAAACCCTAAACACAAAAACCCTAACATCAACAACACTAACAAACAAGCAAAATACCAATACGATTCCATCCTTGCACTTGATTCCAACAACAGTACCACTATTATCAACAGCTTTTCCGGCGTACTCGATCTGAAAAACTCTTCCGT
Source organism: Solanum peruvianum (assembly GCA_027705065.1). Lineage (NCBI taxonomy): Eukaryota > Viridiplantae > Streptophyta > Magnoliopsida > Solanales > Solanaceae > Solanum > Solanum peruvianum. The sequence continues at coordinate 63,554,266 of JAKWJD010001764.1, read as the reverse complement.
CCGGCGAGAATGTCGTCACCGATAGGTCATAACCAGTTCCAATGCTGCTCATTTTCTACGTTTCGATCCTCTTCGCTGTTTCCTCTATAGATTTTCGATTTTGAGTTCAAAGGTTTCTGGAGAATGAAACGACGGAATATACAGAAGAAGAAATGGAGTTTTCTTTTTTGACAAGACACAAAAGAGAGGAATTAATTTTGTTAAAATTCCTTATTGGGGAATAGAATTTCACCTTTGGGAATTATACAACTCGAAAATTTGAGGGGAATTAATTTCGTTAAAATTCCTTATTGGGGAACAGAATCCAAATATTTTCACCTATGAGGAACTATACACATTGAATTTTTATTATTCATTTTTGACCTTTATTTTTAATTTTTTCCCACGAAATATATTTTTATATTATTCGTTTTTAATCATTATTTTTTTTCCCACTCGATATTCAGAGTTCACCTTAGAGTTTTGACTAAATTCGGATTGCGTACTATATGACCCATTCGAAGTGGCACTCCCAACAGAATTTTCTTCGTCAGTCCGAACTCGAAATCTCTTATTAAGGATGAAACACTTTCACTAGTGCATCACAATTCATACGCATGATTTATTTTGTTGTGATTTCATGTAATTATTTGTTGTTGTTTTTTTAATTTCGTATTTGTTTTATAGAATTCTACACCATTTATATCTGCATGGTTTTTTGTGATAATACCAAATGATTGATGAAAAAATCATGGGATATGAACATAATGAGATAGTTATAAATGATATCGACCATGTTCAATTATATTAAAGAGTAGTATGTTGTGATTCATGTCCAGAATTATCTTTTTGTTGAACTAAAGTTCAATCGATAAATGTATTATTTTGAGAATAGTGTTGTATGGTGTATTATACTTTTGTTAGCTTATTTAATAAGATTGTATAAATAATTGGGACAGTTATCGTTTTCATAATTTATGAAGTTTTTGTATTTTTAACAAATAATACAACTTAACAAACTCAAATTATATATCCAAACAAAACTAATACAACTTCAACTTCATCTCGAGTAATTTCATATTACGATTTTATCTCACATAACCAAATGATACGTAAAATGTAATGAATAATGTTATTGCTATCAAAATATAATTTCACATGATTTGGAAAAAATAGATAAAAAGGATATTAACCCTAATCCATGTCTAAGTGAGTTTTGCAATGTGATTAGATTGTTGATGCACAATGATGGACCATTTGATATGGGCTAAAAGTCCAAATAAGTGTTGGTTATCCCACTAATCCTTTAGAAATATAATTAAATAATTCGGGGTAAGTGTATGGATGGATATTTAGAAGCCGAATCTTTTATTTTTGTTAATAATGAGTTTTGAATTTGAGATTCTCAAGTCCGAACTTATAAGTCATCTCTAAAGGTAGCATCTGTCTATTTTCTTAAAATTTGTTTTTTGAGTATATTCACTTTGAGATAATTATAGATATACGATTCTGAATTAATCTTCACAAATAACTATAACTAAAGTTAAATTATTTTTTACTAAACCTCAACTATATGATTGTAGTTCAATCATTTTTGTCTGAACTTTAATCATATTAAACTTTAAATTCAGATTTTATAAAACCTTAACTTCAAAGACAATAAAATCTGAAATAAATATATGTGTCCTCATGGCTCTTTTATAAACTTATTACAATAAAAATATAATTAGACAAATTATAGCTATTACTGATATTTTCTTTTATATTTTTTCACTTGCACAATCTTGATTCAAAATATTAATAAGGTAATATAAGATTTCTCGATCTTCCAAAAAAGAAGCGGCGGAGAGGGGAAGCCAAGACATAGTTGATGAGAGTGTTTAGAATAAAACAAATTATATAAAATTACAACAAATGAAAATTGCGTTAATTTAATATCAAATAATAATAAACTAAACACAAAAAATAAAATAAATTGACAAAAAAATAAACTATATGATATGCACCTCTATTTTGTCTTAGAGTAAAAGTGTACACACATTATCTCAAAATGATTACATTAAGGATAAGATGTCCTTTTTTTTGAACTTACAAGATGTGATATTGATATATATAAATTGCACTTGACCAAAACTTTAAATATACATAAATTTAATTTCAACTCCATCAAAATTTATCAAATAATTTAATTTCTTTGTAATTTTTCAAATATTAAATTGTATTTCAAAATTGATGTTCAAATTTAAAACAAGATAAATATGACATCTTTATAAAAATTCATGAATAATAATAAAGAAAGGATATTAATTAATTATTCAAAGTTGAAATGATCGACGATGATGATATTCCATAGATTATTAACTTCTTAATTCTTTTAAGTAAATATAAATATATATTTCTATAAACTAAATATATTCTTCTCTTTACTCTTATTTTGCTATATATATACTTTACTTGGAAAATATTATAGAAATTCTCTACCACTCAATCAAATAGCTTATATTATGATATTAAACACAAATTTTGCTCATCAATTTTGATAAATTATTTTGAACAATTCCAACATTTCCTTTTCAATAATTTGTCATACATATAGACTTCTCTTCACTTGCTTAGTATTAATTAATTCTTAAAGGATAAGGTAGTTATGAGTTATGACAATTGACTAGTTAACAATTTTATCTTCTAACAAAAGAAAAATAATATTCCTAAACATGGTTTTAATTATTATAAAAAAAAATCACAAATCTTATAATCTAAACAAGAATATTAAATAATTCTTTTTTCATTTGTAATAATCTCGATAGACATAATTATTTAATATATATTATTGATAGGAGATAAAATTTAATCGAAATATATATAAGCAGCTGATTCAAACGTCGTAATATTTTTTCAAAAAATACTATTTATTTTCTCATAATTATATTTATGTATCTCATGTTAGATGGTGTTCCTAGAGTGTACATAAAATACTTCAAATGCTATATTATTTTATTTTAAGTGGATAAATAATATTAGTTGAGAAGAAAGTGGATAAAATTTCTATATGTTAGGTATTTGTTGGACATGATTTATGAATGAAGTGGACTTAGAAATTACAATGTTTTATGTTTATAATAAAATGTTACCATAAAATCTTTCTATTTTAGTTTTCTTTTTAATATAAAAAAGAAATTACTAATATTTTATAATAAAATAAAAATTACAAAGGTGATAACATAAAAAATATGAGTCACTTTTATAACGTAAAAAATAACATGTGAATTATTTTTATAACATATTAGGAGACATGTGAATCACGTTATAATTAGAAACATATCGACATTAAATGTTAAAATTAAAAATTATAATAAACTATTTTATCCTTTTAAATTTTTGACGATTTCAATAAATACGAATTTGAATTAGTCAGATCAGTTTAAATGTCATCGTAAAGAGAGATAAGAGGATTTTTTCCCCTTACTCTGTCACTCCAAGAAAACAAAATGTATACGTGACAAATCTTTTGCTTTACTTATTCATCTTCTCTTCTTCAAGCAAACTCTCTTTGCTCAATCCCCACTATCTTGGTTTGTATATATAAACAGTTATATATACACAGAAATGTACAGAAATATCTAAGTCAGTACCCATAACAAGATGTGCAGTAGTGAACAGAGTGAGCTCACTGTGTAACAAACTCAATTTGTGAGTTTGTTCTTCTCTGTAATCTTTTAATACGTCAGAATCACGGATACCCAGAAGGGTATTTTGTGTGGTGGATCATTTTCAGGTAATAAAAAAGTGATCTTGATTGAAGTTTTTTTCAGAAATTTTGAGTTTTGATTACTGTAGAGTGTTGATTTTTGTTCAGTTTTTTGTTTTTGTGGGTATTTTGTGATTGGGGCAGAAATTTTGTTTATCAGTGGAAAGATGAATACTTTTTTGAACTTTAGAGCTGGTTTTATCCTTGTAATTCAGATATAAATTGTTTTCCCTTTGTTTGAGTTGAATGGTAAATGAACAACATATCCAGTGTAGTCTGAGCAGGGGTTTGGGGATGGTGGCATGTATGGAGACCTTACTTAAGGGCGGACTGGGTACGGCATCCCTTTAGCGGAATATTACAGTGTTTATACATGGTTAATAGTATTTGTTATGTGTAAATAGTGGATGTTGAACCTCATTCAGCTTATTCGTGTGTTTACTTCTTAATAATTTGAACCAGTTATAGTGAAAATCTGGGCTTCGCCATTGACCTTACCCCTTCCTTTACAGGTAGAGAGACCGTTTTGATAGACCCTTGGTTCCAATAATGTCTATGTTCGGGAAGAAGTAAACACATAAAGAATTCAAAGAATTTAATATTTACAGTAATTTACCATAGTCCATATATACACATAAAACTAATTTCAACTTTGAATAAACCGTGTAATCCAACGAAGGGGGTTTGGATGAACCGCTTGCTCCCACTTGGCTCTGCTCTTGTCCATGCTGTATAATATGTACATTACTTAATTCTATTTTATTTATTTAATATTATGAGATCAAAAGTAATCATACACTAGTGTTTTAAAAATTAGAAATAGTATTATATTCAAGTTTAATATTTCAAAACAAAGAACAATTTAGAAGATAGTTTAAGCTAGTTACATTAAATGAGGTGAATGAATAGATCAAATTTTATGTTCCTCTTCTAAACATGTTTTTTGTTTTTGTTTTAAATGCCGAATATTTTACAAAATTTACTGGAAACAAAGGAGAGATAACAAGTAATGGATGGTTAATTAACAAGTAATTACTGAGACACTATGTATATTGTTAATATAAAATAGAACAGGAATTACAGCATAAAAAATGCAAATTCTACTGATATGGAAAGAAGCAATGGCTGCTAAGCTCCTGACTATTAATGCACAGTTCTCGACCCTTTCTATCGTAACATGCATTTCCATCCGTGTCGCAATTGATTCAATAGGCTATGTACTCAGTGCACTGAGAACTGCCTTTGGTCCCCAAACTTACTAACTTATTGCAACCTTGCGGCCGCCCAACAAATTATAAGTGCTAGTGACTGGCTGATTTCCAGGATTATAAGCAAATGACTTATATGTGACCTCAAGAAGAAAAGATTATAATGTAATGACTTATATGTGGCCTCGAGAAGAAAAAACTCATTTTTCTGTTGACTTTCTGCCTTTCCAAACAAAGCCTAAACTTTGAAATACCTTCATGTTTCTTTTTTCTTTACTCTAGTTTCCAAACACGTCTAATTTCACTGCTTTGTGGGGAGGGTAAATCGAAATTGTCCTTCGTGGATAGTGGTTGCATTTTCATGACCAATCCCAAGTTGCATTCTTCACTTGTTGGTTCTGTGTTTGTTTGCAAATGGCTTTGTTTATGCAAAAGTGCAAATAAATTAGTCATGATATGTTATGCTTTTACTTTATGCATATAGCTTGTTTCCTCTCGATACAATGTATTTGAGAGGCCTTAATGTAGTAGTTAAAAAGTTAGTTGGTAAAAACATCTCTGATATTTTTATATCATGGATCTACTGTTTGTCAAATTTGGCCTTGGCTATTAATCTCAATTATTTTTGCTTGACACTAGAATATAGTAGTATGATCACTTTGCTATTCGGTCATAATTAAAGTTAAGGGCGCCAAGTTAAAAATAAAATAAAATATGAAAGGAGCAGAAGTGTAAAACTAGTAATCGACTAGATTGCCTGCCATTTTAAGTTCAATAATTTGGTATATCGTTATTTTGTCCAAAGATTGTCCAGTGATTGGATGCTTTTGGAACTAATTTATGAGTCAAATAGACATAATATCTGCACTACAAGAGTACAAGTTAAAAAAGTTGTATTCCTTGATTCTATCACTATCGTGCTAGTATAAGCAGAAAAATCTGTCAAGCTGCTCTTATTGTTATTGGTTCAGACAATCATCTTTTCGGTTCTGTCCCATGCTGACATTAGGTTTGTTGTAAAAGGAAGCAACTTTACAGCCTTATACTTCCATTAATGATCAAAATCTAACTGAATTTGCTCCTCTTTCAGAGCTTAAATAGGCTACAGGACTACAGCAACAACGAATAGACCAAGAAGGAAGATGGAGTCAAGGCATTCCATTCATCACGTACTGCTTCTAGTTTTGTTTGGTTTGTCTGCCCTGTGCCAATGCTCTGCTACTGGGGTTGAAGCAAACCAGACAGCAGTACTGCTTGTGAATGCATCCGAAGCATCAGCAAGGAGAATACCTGATACCCTTTTTGGTATATTCTTTGAGGTGAGTTTAGTATTTGGGTGCTCAATTTGTGGTGCAAGTGAGAAGCATTTACCTTCCAGTTTACAGTATGCAATCCATCTCATATATTTTGTGTTTAATTTGTTTGTCCTGTATTTTTTGTTCAAACTCTATATATACCTGATAACTATTGCAGCACATGATTCACATAAACTTCTGGTTTTTGGAATTACCTCTAGGATATATTTTTACTAGTTCATTCCACCAAGCTGAAATTCACATCCTCATTCCTCATAAAGGTTTCCTGTTTGAACTAAAGGAGGAAAAAGGATGATAAAATAAAGGAAATTCTATAGGTTACGTCTGTCAATAATATGAGACCAGACAATGGACGTTTGATAAGTGCCGCTGATGCCTAATCTTATGAATCATCAACATCTTCCGAATATCTGTCTGGAAAAGAGTGATCATACCTGGACATTTTACAGATGAATTGGACTTAATTTTCCATGATATTGGATACAGGCAATTAATTTTAGTTCATTACCTGAATATTGTATTTCAGGAGATCAATCATGCTGGTGCTGGTGGATTGTGGGCTGAGCTTGTCAACAATAGAGGTCAGTTTGATTTTATGGTTGCGTTAGAAAAGGAAGTCTCTAAAAAGAAATGAATACATGTATTGCTTCCTAGTGATTGACTATTAATTGTTTTTTTTTTTTACCTAAAAAATAAAGGAAAAGAAAGCAAGACTCATATATTGGAAAGGATGAAGTAGTGACATTTGAGTTGCTCAAGCAGAAAAATGGGGACAACCATAGCATGATTTTGTGCCGTCTCGTCTCTTGGATAGTCATTATTAAATTTTCTTCATAGATGAATATTAACTTGGGTGTTTTATGTTTTGTATGCTACTATGGTCCGAGAGGTTGTTTTTTGACTGATAAGAGTACTATGATGAATATATTGATAAGGCAAATAATGCGAGATGCTATCTCTAATCTTCTAATAATAGTTTTGCTTCCTATATATTCTTGAGTTCTATTTTATTTAAGCTATTTTTCTTGGAACCTCAGGTTTTGAAGCTGGAGGCCCAAACGTACCTTCAAATATTGATCCTTGGTCTATCATTGGAGATGAGTCCAAAGTGATTGTATCAACAGACCGTTCATCATGCTTTGATCGGAATAAAATTGCAGTTCAAGTGCAGGTGCTCTGTGACCATACAGGTGCCAATATCTGTCCAGATGGAGGAGTTGGCATCTACAACCCGGGATTCTGGGGCATGGTATGTTGCTCTTTAATGCTCGACCGAACATTCTTTATGTGTTTCTTGCTTCCTCTCTCAAGGATTCACCTTTCAATATTCCGCAATACCAAAAGCACACTAGATTTTCTTCATTTGTATTCTTCAATCTAACTAGATACAGATCTACTCTTCCTTCTTTGTGTATTTCGGATCATCCTCATTTTATGTTTTCTTGCAGAATATTGAGCAGGGAAAGAGTTACAAACTAGTGCTTTATGTTCGTTCCGAAGAATCAATCAATGTATCTGTAGCTTTAACTGGTTCAAATGGATTGCAAAAGCTGGCTGCTGCCAACATAGTGTAAGTAGATGTCTAGCCGGCTTTATTTTTCATGCTTTTACAAAGTTTGCTTCTTGCACTCAATTCATTCAAGATGCTCTTTGCAGAGCTGCTGATGTTTCAAGTTGGACGAAGGTGGAAATTTTGTTAGAAGCAACAGGAACAGATCCCAATTCAAGACTGGAATTGAGATCATCTAAGAAAGGTGTTATTTGGTTTGATCAAGTCTCATTAATGCCTACTGACACATACAAGGTGAGTGGTTTAGAGCTTTCTTGTAGGCATTTAGAAAAGACTCATAGTTAATCAAGGAGAGGGTGGTTTTAGTGCAGCTGGCTGACTTAATGACATGTTTCCTGAGCCAAGGCTTCTAAAGGGCTCATGAATTCTCTTCTTGTTTATTACTTACAAAATGTGTAGCCAGTTTCAGCTCTATATCTTTAGAAATAGATACCAAAATATAATTAAATCTGTGCCGTATGGTTAAATGCATCTGTTGTGATATCAGCTAGGTTTTGTATCAAACAATAAACTATACCATAATCCCAAATAAACTGCTATATGAATCCTCTAAATCAATTTTTGAGGACGTTATTAGTTTGTATATTTGGGAAACATAAGTACTTATTGACCATATAAGCATTATTAACTAATAATATGTAAAATTTGTTAATGTAGATAAAGTTTGAAAAATATTGCGACTTTTTTTTTCTTCTCATTACTTGTCTGTACATATCCAACAATTCTGTATTACTCTAACTATCCTTTTTTGGCCAAGGAGCATGATTTTATTTCCAATTATTTTCTTTCTTATTTTTCATTTTTGTAGGGGCATTAGATGTATTCATTTAATGAATTTTATTCTTGGCACAGGGGCATGGCTTCAGGAAAGATCTCTTTGGAATGCTTAAGGATTTAAAGCCAGCATTCATTAGATTTCCAGGTATTCTCCAATATATTTCAAATTTTTCCTTGAGATCATGTAACTTTACCAACTGATGGACTGGGACATCTTTTAGTATTTTATACCTGCTATATTATAAACTTTTTCATACGATCCCTTCTTGATGAGGAAGAAGAGTATCAGTATAGAGAGAAAATTCACGAGTAAATTGAAAAAAAAAAGTATGATAAAAAGAATGGTTTGCACAAAGAAGCGTAAGAAAGCCACAGGAGGCCAGCTACTACTTAAAGATGGAAAGAAGCTGAAATACAACTGTGTTATGTTTACTGGAAATTATGCTCTCAGGAGTTCATCTCCCATATCATCTCAGCAGTGATAGTTCTTAGATCGGACTTGAAATACTTTATCTAAACAGTTAGATCTAAGAACTTCACCCTTGAGGAAATACGAGAGACGAGGTTATCAAAAGAGATAATATGGGAGATGAACATCTAGACATAGAATTCATATCAGAAACTGTTCAAACTTTGAAGTTTATTCATTTTTTAATTTCCAATTCATTGAGCAAGTAATAAAAGTATCTTTTCATCAGAGTTCTACTTGTAATTACTCAGCATAGTAACATGTTTCATACCCACGTGCAGGGGCAGGATCAAGGAACTTAACTCGAAACTCAAACTTTCTATTTATCTATTCTTTTCTTGTTTGCTTTGATTCTTTGAAGAAGTCAAATCTCCTCTTTCTTATCTGTTTACTTTCTATTTGAGCACTTTTAGAATTTCAAACAACTAGTAAAATTATACAGTGTTGGCTAGGCAAAGAGAATAAATATTAGAAATGTAGTAAAAAGTCTTCATCAATTAGAGGAATTATTCTTCCAAGGGTCTGCCGTGTGTCCTCTTTTACCGGTTTCTTTCATTTTTTCCTGTGTGTCCCCCCTATCGGTCGGTATGTACTATTTGAGCTTCTCAATGGTCAATTGTCCAATGTTGATAAACCTTCACATTATCTGTCTGTAGGTGGATGTTTTGTTGAAGGTGACTGGTTAAGAAATGCATTTCGGTGGAAAGAAACTATTGGACAATGGGAAGAGAGGCCCGGACATTTCGGTGATGTTTGGGATTACTGGACTGATGATGGACTTGGACATTTTGAGTTCCTGCAGGTAATATTCTATGTTGCCCAACTTTGTTGCAAATGTATTTGAAACACCTGGGTGGTCAGTCATGCTTAACACACACAAGCACCAAAAAAACAATAACAGTTGCATGCACTTGATGTAAGCAATTGTATAGTTCTGATTTTGAACGAATCTCCTCCGTTTTCTGCAGCTTGCCGAAGACTTAGATTCACTGCCCGTGTGGGTTTTCAACAATGGTAGTTCCTGCACCTCCACAATTGCACTATTATCTCTCTTTTGCCTCTATTTTGTCCGTTTAATTGATTTTAACTTCTTCCTTTGTGCTTCTTAATTTTCAGGAGTCAGTCACCATGATCAAGTTGACACTTCCAGTATTTTACCTTTTGTGCAAGTAGGTTTATTGAATTTTGAGCTCATTGAATATGATCTAGCGCTTTAATGTGATAAGTGTTCTTTAAGTTATATTTAGTTTCATGAATCTTTCTCTTTTTTGTCCGCTGCGAGTTGTCTTTTTCTTCACAAAATCTTAGGGAATAAAAATTCACATCACTGAAAGCTTCATTTTTAATGGCCATAATATTCCTAACTGAGGCTTGTGCATTAGTAGATTATGTTAACATTCATGAATCATGGTGTTAGCGGTTCAAGTTACCAAAGTAATCAACGTTTCGAAAGCAACTAAGGAGAGGGCAATCATTTTTATCGTGGGGTAAATTGGTCAAGAAAATAAAATTAGCAATGGATATTGCCCAACACTCTATTGATTCACTCTCTTTAGCAACAATTTGTCTTCATTCATTCCTTGTTACATTACATCCTTACAAATATATTTTGTCTCTATCCAGGAAATATTAGATGGTCTTGAGTTTGCAAGAGGTGATCCTACTTCAACATGGGGTTCTATTCGAGCCAAAATGGGACATCCAGAGCCTTTTGATTTGAGATATGTGGCTATCGGAAATGAGGATTGTGGAAAGACACAATACCGTGGTGTGCTTGCTTTACTCTATTTGGCAGATGATATATTGTTCTTTGGTTCACAGGAAACTTATTATAGCGCACTAAGGATTTATATGTTGCATAACTGTCTGGTGTACATTTTGATTTGTTGTGTCCTCATAAAGTTGCACATCTCATCACCTTTACCATAATTTGACCCGGGAATTAAACCTGACATCCATTACGTATGACATGAAGTGTCTCTCTTCCCCATTCCTCTGGATGAGTGTGGGGTGCATAAGGAAGCAGTAGATTTGGTGTCTTTGTGCCAATATGAATTCAAAGTTTGATGATGCAGATTAAAGATCTTCATTGTTCTACTGTACCTCTGGCCCTTCATGCCCCGTTCCGTCTGTCTTGTACTTCAGTAATCAGTGGTTTTGCGATAACTTTTGTCAGATCTCTTTAGGTGTCAGAAAAAAAATCAAAATATCTCTTGAAAGTTTCTGCTTATTGATATCTGAGGCTATTCCATAGAGACTCCAGTGACATTATTTTCTTTTATTTGTCCAGATACATGATTCCAAAACTGCACATCGATCCGAGTGAAAAGATATAATGACTGATTTCTATTACTTGTGATTCAGGAAATTACCTCAAGTTCTATACGGCCATCAAAGATAAATACCCAGATATTAAAATAATCTCAAACTGTGATGGTTCTACGAGACCACTGGATCACCCAGCTGATTTATATGATTTTCATGTAAGATCTTGACGCTTTTCCAAGTAACTCTCACACTAAGCATGTGTATCAAAAGCTTTAGCTTTAGTTTCCTTGTCTTTGCATGAGCTTTAACTTTGTGATGTTTCTATGGATAGATTTATAGCAGCGCAAGTTCTGTATTTTCTAATGCTCGCCATTTTGATAGTGCACCACGCAGAGGACCAAAGGTCGGTAAAGCTTCCTTTTGATGATTAATGAGTAGAATTACAAAGTGGTTATTATGTATAACATATATCTCTGCAGGCTTTTGTGAGTGAGTATGCCGTGACTGGAAATGATGCTGGAAAAGGTAGTCTTTTAGCAGCATTGGGTGAAGCTGGGTTCCTCATTGGGGTAGAAAAGAACAGGTACCTGTATAGCATTTGTCTAATTGTCAACTCTTTAATTTCAATTTCCTACATGGCACGTTGAAGGCCACGAGATTAAAGAACATTTTGGTACATTCGACATATCTGTAGTTTTGTGCCAAGTCAAAACCAGAAAATTGGAACTGAGGGAGTAAATGATTTTTCCTCGACTAGTGACGCGTCGAAAGGGTGATATGTGATTTCACTTGCCGAAGTCTCTGTTGATTAACACCCTTCTCTTTTTCTATGCAAAATATCTGATCTTTACTTGAAAATGTTCTAATCTACGCCATCCAGTATACCACACAATACCTTTATTTGATTGTATGACGGATAACTTTGATCGCAGAGATCAGGCATTGACTAAGCGAATCACCTTAAACTAATAGACTATCCATCTTCTTTCCTTTACTATGTTCCCTTTGCATGACGTAACTTGAAATCATCCTCGTGCAGCGAAGCAATTGAAATGGCAAGTTACGCACCCCTATTTGTTAATGACAATGACCGGAGGTATTATCTCATTGCTTCTGCTCTTTTCTTTTTCAGAAATTTTTCTTATTATATACTATTGACCAAAAATGCTCATTCATGTAGGTGGAACCCAGATGCAATTGTCTTCACCTCTTCACAAATGTATGGAACGCCTAGTTATTGGATGCAGCACTTCTTCAAAGAGTCAAATGGCGCTACTCTTCTGAGTTCGTCATTACAAGCTAATCCTTCAAATTCACTTATAGCATCTGCCATCACTTGGCGAAATTCACTTGATAACAACGATTATTTGAGAATAAAGGTGCGGATATATATTTTCTTGTTTTCGTTCATCATTCTTGGAGGGGGTTAAGTTTTGCTAGATTCTTATGTCAGCTTCATCATAGATAGTTATCATTAGCACTTCAAGACTTTTGACTGGTCGAGGTTCACTCTTAACAAGTAGAACTTTGTGACAGCATAATTTCATCTCCTAATTCCTAAGATGCATGATCTTCCTTACCATTTTGCATACACACACACACACGATTCTCCGTCTTTAATTGGTTCATTACTCATATGTTGAGATACACTTTCCACAGGTCGTGAACTTTGGAACCACTGCGGTTATAACTAAAATCTCTCTCACTGGATTGGGGCAGAACTCGTTAGAGACGTTATTTGGGGCTGTAATGACTGAGTTAACATCCAACAATGTGATGGATGAAAATTCCTTCAGAGAGCCTAATAAGGTACAATCATCCTACCATGTTTTGTTGGTTTGGCATAAGCTGTTTCACATTTAGCAGCTAATAGGTCTGTTGCTCGGACTATTCAAAATACTGCGGGAGTCGGTCAGATTCTCCAAAAATAGTGCATTTTTTGAGGATCCGACACGAGCTCAACAACAATTTTGGAGAGTCCGAACAACATAGGCTAATAAGTTCATACTCAATAACTATCATGAGAAACTTAATTGCTCATTTCCTTTTCTTTTTTCAAATGAACTTTTTTTCTTACTTTGCCTCATCAATACAATGGAACATGTCAAGAATCTATAAAGAACTTACGCACGCTCAGTTTTTACACCAAACCACTACCATTGTTAAGTTGCAAATCGTAGTTACATGTCATGTACTTATTGGTTATGTATAAACACCTGGTGCGGCTAAGTTTTATCGGTCAAGAATTTAATTTTTTGCATATATTGCTTTTATTTACTCTAATTTTTTTTTCTATTTATGTAGGTAATACCTGTTAAAACACAAATTGAGAAAGTTAGTGACAACATGGATGTTGTACTAGCTCCAAGATCTCTGAATTCAATTGACTTTTTATTAAGAAAATCAATAAACAACAATGTTGATACTGCTTCTGTCCTTAAATCTTCATGCTAAGTAGTAGCTCAATGTATCAATTTAATTTAAGAATATAATGTGGTTACTAATTTATAAATAATATCATTTTCATGGTAATTAGTTCTTGAAACCTCATATATATCATGTTAGCAAGCATTCCTTTTTTCTTTTTATATTTGGACTTAACGTATTGACATATTCCTCGAACTTGTTAGCAAATTTCATTTAGACACTCGAATAAAAATGTGTTTAAATTGAACATCTAAACACATACTAACATGCTCTTATTAGATGCTTTTGATTTTTTTTTAATTGTTTGCGCTTTATTACGAATGTACTTTATTTATATCAACTGAATGTATATATTTGTTTAATTATTATATCAGTCGTCACCCTTATTCAGATAATTTATTGATTCTAATTCAAATGTGACATATTTTTAAAACAAACTTTGTATCATCATATTTCTTTTTGACCTTCTACAAATTAATTTTGTCTTCACCAAAATTAATGAAAAATAATAATTCCAAGTCTTTTTTATTTTTAGTTTTATGCTCAATTTGTTAAGAATTTACTAGCAACAAAATTCTATTGTAGTGCACTTTTAACAAATTATGACATTCAAAAAGTAAGTCCACAAAGGGATTGATAGGATTAACAATATAGATTAACATCTATTTATTTATTTATTTATTACTTGATAAATCTATTAAAAAAATATTAATTAATATAGTGAGTTTATCATTTATAATTGATAGAATTTCCAATCAATTTACTTATTAAAGTGATTCTATCTTTTTCAAAAAAAATCAACTCTCAAAATAAATTGAGAATATAATAGGTAAAATATATTATCTTTTTTTTTTTAATTTATCAAAAATAATAAGTGAAAAGAGATAAATAAAAAATCAAAATTGGACAAGTAAAAAAAGGACAGAGGAGTAATATGGTAGTAATTAATTGAATTTTCCATTTAAATGTTAACCAGACCAACCATATATTGCAAATTATTGATTTAATAATAATTGTCTATCAAAGAAATATTGAAACATTGAGAGGAAAGATGATTAAAGTGTATAATTGAAATTAGATAAATGCATTAATTATGACAGCTAGGACAGAAGGTCACAATAATTTACCTTAATTATACATGATAAAACATTAACTAAATTCAAATATTAATTAATTAAGGCTAACACATTTCTAATGTCATGTATTATAAAAAAATTAGAGATAAAAGACTTGTATCAACTTGTGATTTATTATGGTTTAATTCTAAATAAATTTTAAAATAATAATAGTTATTCATCACTTATCATGATTAAGTGATAGAACTTATATAATGCATTTGTTAGTCCAATTAATATTCACCTAAAACTAACACAACAAAAAATACTTTTTTTTTTGGATCCACTTTATGTGATAGTAATACTATTATTATTACTTAAATGATTAGTTTTAGTGATATTCTTAAAAATATCTTAAAAAATATTTTTTATATTTAAATTTATAAAATGAAACGAAGATAATATATCAAATTTCAAACACCGCTTTTCTTAATATTGTGCACTCTATATCTCCTCCACCTACCTATAATGATAATTACTTGTTTTTTTTTCTTCTTATTAAGAATTTGTGTGGAGATAATTAAGCAAATATAATTATAACCTTCACTAATTAAACATGTACTATTAGAGTGGTCACACCATTTTCTAATTGTACTCATAATTAAAGTATTATTTTGATTATATTTTGAATGGAAAAGTTTAATGATTTCACACTTTCACTTGAGTTTTTACAAGTAAAAAATAACTCAAAATTAATAAATTTCTAAAAATTTGGAGCAAATTATGCTACTCAACTTCCATTTTTGGTTCTTATTTTCTTTGGAAAAAATTTAAATAATTTCACATTATTCTATGAGTATAAATTGACAAAAATTATAACTATGAGAGGAAATTATGTGAACTCAATTTCTATTTTTGCTTTTTTTTTTCCCTTAATGATCTTTACGTAAATAGTTATTCAGATTTATAATTTTTCCTTTTTTATCGATATACATATATAGATTATACGTTAATTATATACATATTATAAAAAAAGAAAATCTAATTTAATTTATTTGTCTTACTCTTTTAAAAAAGATTTTTTTTCTTTTTCTTTTTGACAATATTCGGATTTCAACTTTTTACTTGATATATATTTTTGCGTATTCTAATTATTTTAATTTGAATTCACAATATTCAAAAGCAATGTTTATTTTTTTAAAACTTTATATCAAATATATTAGCGAATTATTTTCAATTTTTAAGAGTTGAGTGGACGATTATTTAGGTTAATTATCCTTTTATTATTTTTCCTTCATTTCATAATTTATGTATATGACAAAATTGGACCCCTCACTCACAAGAGTGGCAATGGCACTTACCAAGAATAACCAGAATTTCTGCTGATTTTGCCTTTTTCTTCAAAGCCCAATATATATAGTATTCCACTAGTTCCCACCCAAAAAGCCAAAATTACTAGTCATCACTTTCACACACCCCACCCCCACTTCAAAATACCCACCCCCACCAAAAAAAATTTGATAAAAATACTTGAACAAGCAAAAGATTGAAACTTTATGCAAAATGGACCAAGAATTGCATAGAAATTTAGTTAGTGGAAATGGTGGGTTTGAACCAAGATACTTTAGAGGTTTAAGTACCCCCTTTTCATTTTCTTTAACAAGATTGGCCTCTTGTTTCAATCTTCAGAATCAAAGTTTTGATGATTATGGTGATGGGGTTTCTTATTGTGATTATGGGTATTCAAGACCTATTGTGTTTCTTGATGTGATATGGAATTTGGCATTTGTTTTGGTTTCTTGTTTTGTGTTATTGACTACTCTTGGAGAAAAGCCTTCTACTCCATTGAGGCTTTGGATTGGTGGTTATGCACTTCAGTGCCTCTTGCATGTTGGTTTTATTTGGGTTGAGTTTCAAAGAAGGAGTTTTGATGATTTTGATGCTGGGAATTTTGATGGGGTTTCTTCTTTTTCACTGCTTCACAGCAGGTACACTCCAGGACTTCTATTTTTATGTGATTTTTAGGGTTTGCTTGTTAGTATTGTTATTAATTTTTGCTTAATTTATGGAGTTCCTTTTTAATCTGACTGGATGATTTATGTAGCTTTCTGATTAGGGAGGTTTTTAGAGAGGTTTCTCGAGTTCTCTAAATGAATTATCACCAAGTATTTCATAACATACCACAATTATCAATTGTTCACTTTCCTCTTGAATGATGGTGATACCATGTAGGAGAATGGAACTAACCCATAATTGAGGTGTGTTTTGATAAATAGTTAATAGTTCATGTTGAGGTGTGTTTTGATAAATAGTTGGTCATACTTCGGGTTGAAAACTCGAAAAATCAGGATACTTTAGGTGTGTTTTGGTTATTAAATTTTTTTTTTTTGAATATAAACTTTGTTTGTAGTTGGCTTGTTGCATGTTACTCTTTACCAAGGAATATGTTCTTTCCCTTTTCCTTTTCCTCTTCCTCTCATAGCATTTTTACTGCCCTATTCTTTGGTTTGTGTTAGAATTTTTTTTGTCTTTTTTTCTATTTGCAGTAAGTTTTTGGTTTCTCTTTGAGGTTGGGAGGACTGGGATGAGTGGGAGTAGGGTGGATAGTCCATAATTGATGGAATCCTAAGAAATCCATCTACCTAGTTTGACTAGATTGTATTTGTCCTTTTTTCCCTCTTTGGGTTTCTGATTTCAATCAATCTTTGTCCTAAAACTTGGTCATCATAGACTCATAGTGTTCCTAGTTTACTGACTTGCAAAGAATAACAACAGGGACAGCAACATAGCATGCCTTTAACAAAGATGTGTAGCATTTTGTTACTCAAAAAGTGATAAGTTTTTATTGCAAGATTCCATTTTTATGAACAATCACAAAAAAGATCCCATCTTTTTGGTGGTACATATTACATGTATATCTTGGGTGATGTCTATCTAGGAGTAATTGTATCAAAAGACAGAAATTTAACAGTGCTTCGCTTCATTTGAATGATCCACTTGAAATAAGTGTAGCCTCTAGTATTGTGTGTAAATTCTTTTAAAGTAATGAAGTTATTTGATAAACCAAGTCTAGCTTTTAGTTCTTGGATATGTAAAAGTTAATCACCTTAACATGGCTTTTGTATAAAAGTTGTCTGCTTTACGGGTAGATTGAAAACCAAATCTAGTAGCAATTTATTTTCAGATGTCCTTAAGCTAGAGTTGTTTCTCTATGCTTTGTGGTGCCATGAGACACTCACGGAGTGATGGTCGTGGGGTGGAGCCATTCTGTTCATGTCACTGGAAGTGTAAAGCTCCTATAGCAGTCTATGTACTGGCTTTGTTGGATCTCTTCTGAGCAATGTCCAGATATTTGAGGTGAAGACAAGCATGTAGATTATATAAGCATGTATTGAGAAGTCTTATGGGCTTTAGTTGGTCTTCCTAAGAAATCATACTTATTTCTTAAGAGTATCAAATGAGAGTAACTGCATTTAGTATTTTCGCATCTTGCTGATTCATCTCTGTAGTAAAGCTATGTCCATCTGCTCCGAAAAGTTTTAGCTAATATAGGAGAGGTCAGGATTCATCACACATGCACAAAAATAACTTAAGAAGAGGTGCTGACTTTCAATCCTAAGCAAATCTGGGACCTTTTCTCAAATGATCAAGTTTGATGGAGATATCCCATAGTTAATAGCTTGTTTGTCCATTTATGGATAAGTGGGACTTAGATCCTCTAGTTTAGAATCCTTAATTTGCCTCTGAAAACAAATTATTTGTAGGAGTGAGCTGGATCTCAATAAAGCACAACTTTATATAGTGGATTCATATAGCCGACTTAGACTAGGCATAGTTGATTTGTTGATATATCTCATCAACGGTAACTCGATAACTCTTAACACAATGCATTTAAGGGACTTCTATCTTTAACTTCACTAAGAAGATATCATTGTACTTGCGTAAAATAGTGTTCATGTATAGGTATGTAAACAAACCTCAAGAACTCAACTAGTCAAAGTAGCATGGTGAAATTGGAGGTTTCACCTCTCCTATCTTCACTCCCCTGATCTTTTGATATTTCTTCTGAGTAAGTTGATCTAATCACTGGACTGCACTATTGCCCTTATTTTAGCATCTTGATTAAATTGAGTCTTTGTATCTTCTTGTGTTTGAGTTGTAGCAGACACCGACCTCCTTCATAGACTTGTTTAAAGAATTGATAGTTTCCATAGAGTTGATATGTCGTGCTGGAGTCTGGACCGCATTAGTGGAGTGTTACTCGTAATATGAATATTTGGGTCCCAACCTTTCAAGGACTAATACTGAATTGACATTCAGGTCTCGGTTGTTTACATGACATATCAATACGCCCAAGTTTGTGTTGTTTGCTCCAACAACCATTCCATCTCAGCTCAAAAATAAAAACAATTAAGAAGTAAAAAGAATAAGAAATCAATTAGTTTGTTGTACTTAAAGCTCAAGGAAGGGAAAGAAATGAGAAATTTTCTTTCCTTTCTCAAAATTACGTATGGTTCAATTTCAATGCTACTTCACCTCCTAGCCCTTTCAGTCCAGTTATACAGATATTATTCTTGTCTTAGTCCTGGAACTCGAGACTAAAGCGCTTAATACTTGATAGAACTTTACTTATTTGAGTGTGATGATGTTATCATTCTTAAATGATGAAGGTTATGAATTTAAACTTTACATTGTGTTATTTTTCTAGCAGCATCATGAAGAGGTTGGAATCAGTCAATACTGTGATTTCATCAATCTGGTGGGTATTTGGCTTTTACTGGATTGTTATGGGTGGCCAGGAACTTCTGCAAGATTCACCTCGCCTTTACTGGTATGAGCTATGCTTCTAGAATTTGAAGTTTTACCTTCATAATAACGACTGTGAGCCATGATTTCCCCTTTTTCCCATCCCCGCAAAGCAAATGAAAAAGAAAAAAGGAAAATTGAGAAAATATACGGAACTACCTCTCTGCCTCCATGAGGGAGGGGTGAGGTCTGCATACTCTCTACCTATCCCAATCCCCACACACCCCACCTGTGGGGTTACATTGGGTATGTTGTTGTTGGGAAAATATACGAGGTGTGAGCTTGAATAAATGGAAGGTTCCTTAGATATATGCAGCTGAAGAAATTAAGTGGTGATTGTTAATTCGGTGTATGGGTACTATACTAGTTTTATTTGCCTTTCTTTATAACATATGAATGTGTATGTGGTATGTTTGATAGCTTAAATAAAACTATTCTTAAATTTTGCAGGTTATCAGTTGTTTTCCTAGCATTTGATGTGTTCTTTATGATCTTTTGCATTGCGATGGGAATTGTAGTCTTCTTCGCATTCTTTTGTTTTTTTCCATTTATCGCGACAGTTGCATATGCCATGAGACTTGGAGATGGAGCATCTGAAAATGATATCAAGACTCTTCCCAAGTATAGATATGGTCAACTAAATACTTCAGGGAACCTTGTAAAAATGAAGACAGGAGAAGATAACTCAATATCACAGCTCAATAGTAGTGCATCTGTACCTGAGCTTGCTCTTAAACCAGATGATTCTGTAAGCATGCCCTCCCACTATATCCTCCATTATAATCTTTTTTCCTCTTAGTTTGTTATTTTTCATCTCTTGTGCACTCTGTCTTTCTTCTTTTATTTGGGTCATCTTTACTATGTTCACTATAGCTTTTTACACTAGTTTTCTATTTGAAAACACTGTTCTTGAGTCGAGGGTCTATCGGAATTAACCTCTCTACCTCACACAAGGTAGAGGTAAGGTCTGCGTACACCCCACTTGTGGGAATCACATTGAGTATGTTATAAGTCACTCTGTAAACTGTTATTAGAAACAGAGGAAGAATCAAAATTTGGAAACTGGAAACTGGAAACATAATCATTTAGAGGAGAGAAAAGTTCCATTGTAATAGAGGGATTCTTTTGAAGTAACTGAAAATGGAAATTCTACAATGAGTTGGTTCGAGATCATTGAATGAAGGAATCTGGATTTTCTCAGATATATTTGACGCGAGCACTAGTGTGTAGTTTTCTCTAAACGTAAACATGCGAGTTTCTTTATGTTCTGAATTCATCTAAAAAGTTCTCTATTTGATTGCATATCCCGTGCATCAGACTGTTATTCTTCCTTTTACCAATTTCTCATCATGCTTCTGAAACAAAACCCCAAAATTTTAGCTTCTGATATCAACTGTTGTTTCTGTGTCATAGTTGTCTAACCTACTATCTCCTGCTTTATTCGAACTTCTAACTGGCAATATAAGCAGAGCTTGCACAAGGATAGTTGTCGTCATATATCAAAACTATATTCCTTTATGTCATCTTTTTACCATAGAGGCTAACTTTTTATGTGAATATTGTTTTGTCTACACAGGAGTGCTGCATCTGCCTTTACAAATATGTTGAAGGGGCAGAGCTGTGTGTTCTTCCCTGCAGTCATCATTTTCACAATGGATGCATTAGCAAATGGCTAAAGATCAATGCAACCTGTCCCCTCTGCAAATTCAATATTCTTAGGGGTGACACTCTAGTCTGACTATTTGTCTGTCAGAGAGTTGAGTTGAGACTATACTGAGAAATGTAACTTTTTTTTCTCATGGCCTGCTTGTCTTTTGGCAAAATGTATGTAATATTAGCCATATTTAATGCTTGTCTCACCCTCAGCTATTACACCTGGTAGCCTTTGTATATTTGATTAGTTAGCTTCTCTTTACAGCCTAGTATTGTTAACAGAGTTTAAGCTCTATGCACAAACGCAGGTTAAAATTTGACACTGATTAGTTAGCTTCAAGACTCTCATTGTTTTTCTGAGTTTCATAGCTAAATCGCAGAGTGTTCACAGAAAAGAATATTATGACAAGTTATGTGAAAATCATGCTCAAAAAAATCCACAGAAGTTTCAGAAATAGTGAAGGTTAGATAACAGCAACACTCAATCTAGCCATTGATGTGGCTGATATGTGGGCACTTGAAAGCAAATAATGTCAACACAAACTGGATGACATTTTGTGCTTTGATTTGACAAAAATGCACTGAAGTAGTAAGTGGAGTTGCTCCTTTTTGCTTTTTATTTTCCTCATCAGTCAATTTATCAAAATTTCTTAATATGACAGATCCACTTTGGTCTCTTTTTCTTAAATCATTTTCACACATGTGCATATTATATAGGCCTGGACTAAAGTTGTTGGCTTATATAACTTGAGGATCCACAGATTTGTTACTGTCAGCCCATAATTGAATAACTGGACTTGGAGTTAAGATATATCCTGCAAATTGCAATATGCATCAAGAACCAGAAGACAATCTGCCCCTCTATCCTTCCCTGCTTAAATAACTAGGTTTTGGTGCGCACACTGTGTTCTTGCCACTAGACCAATGTTCTTGGGACAGTTAGTACCAATTTCCACATCGATCGATGTGTATAACAGGATATTCCAGTGTCTAATACCCTCAGATCACCAAACCTGTTGGAGAGTTATTGACACATTACAGACTGCATGAAAATTCAGCTTCTTTTGTCCCCTTAGTTTAGTGGTGACAATGAGAAGGATAAACAGAAAGGAGAGAGTACTCATTTTATCCATAGAACTTTTCAACAAGCTAAAACATCGTAACCTTAGGAACAGAAGGGAGAGGAGACCATCAAGCTGAAGCCATCTTTCAGCTAGAACCTCCAATTGATCATACATAGCCTTTAAAACAAAGCAGAAGGCTCAGGGCAGCAAAAGGGAACTCCACAACAGCAAATGAAGAATGACTGTAACATAAAAGATAGTCAAAACCTAACATATTCCATCAAAAAACAAGAACAAATCGGGAAAAAATATAATTAATTTCATAAGGTATCAGGTACAGGTTGAAGAAAATGATCTCAAAGATTACAGTATTTCGATATTATAAAGACTACGAGAAAAAACGAGATACACTTGCTAGGCATTTCAGGTTAAGCTTAGACATTCTTGTTCTTCTTCATCTTTGAAGGTGGCCATCGCCCTTTCTTCCTTAGGTGGCGCTTCCTAACGAGTCTCTTCCTCCGTAGTCTAAGCTTTTTTGCCAATTTCATCTTCATCTTCTGTTCAAGCTTCTCTTGAAGCTTAGACTCCAGAGGGAGATTCTCAACAGGCACATTTCCTCCTTTTTTTCTGGTGAAGGCTCAGGATTATCAGAACCGACACTATCAATGTCTGCAGCGGCTGTAGCAATCAATGCACCTCTCCTTTGGAAGATAAAAGGTGCTTGAATATAACCATTGGCATAAGACTTAGGTGTCAGGGTAATGTGATTGTTGCAGAACCTGGAGGCTAATACAAAATAGATTACAACATTCAGAACCTTTTAGATTGTGGTCACATGAATAACCAAGAAGACAATTGAGCACACAATTCGTATCATTTATTTGAAATGGCAGAAAAAGAGGGAGAATTCAAAATTCTAGGGTCTACAGAAGAACAAACAAAAAGAGGAGCAAAAAGCATTGAACGAGGAGCCATATGATGTGAAAATCTCATGTGGGCATGTACGTTCTGTTAGTGGCAGTAAGGGTGACTTATTTGTAAACATCCATAGAACTATAATGAAATGTACAGTTAACCAATGTTCATCCAATTTGTCAAGAAGTCAGAATTAATTGTTCGAGACTCCTATTTTTATTTGTCGAATCAAGAGATCAATGAATATCCTATGGTGGAATAGTCAAGTGCAGTATGTGCACAGAAATGAATATACTATATGATGGAATACCTCAAAGAACAGTGCATAAATAGAAAAGGGATATACTTAATCAATAGGAATCACATACAAGGCACACATTAACCCCAAATCGTGAAGGACAAATTAAAATCGAATATAATGAAAATGAAGGTCCTGATCCCCCCCCCCCTCCTCCCTTGCCAGCTCCCCAATCAACTTCCTCAACCCCAAATTAGTTGGGTTCAGCTACACGAATCCTCTGTACCCATTTGCTCTATTCAGGTTCATTTCAATTAAGCCAAATCAAGGGTTCTCTAAACAAAACATGATAACAAAAGCTTCACATGTTCCTTTTTGGCACCCAAATGGGGAAAAAAAACCCTGCTTGAACACCTAAATTCAAACCCTCTATCAAAAAGAACAGAAATTTCTACAACTTATACCAAGTAACCAAAGAACAACACAGTCTAGTCCAATGGAATTACACTAACTCAAAGCAAAACCCAGAACTCGAAATCCCTTAACAAAGTCTCAAGAATTACCCAAAATCAAAATCTCAAATAACACAGAGATCACACTTGCCAGAGTATTCACTCGAGAATGCTAAGCGAACAAGTGACACAAACATGATAACAAAAACCTCACATGTTCCTTTTTGACACCCAAATGGGAAAAAAGATCCAGCTTGAACACCTAAATTCAAACCCTCTAGCAAAAAGAACAGAAATTTCTACAACATACACCAAGTAACCAAAGGACTACTACAATGGAATTAAACTAATTTAAAGCAAAACCCAGAACTCAAAATCCCTTAACAATGTCTCATGAATAACCCCCGAACTCAAAATCTCAAATCACACAGCAGCCACTCATACAGAGCATCCATTCGAGAATATTGAGCAACAATGCTAACATCAACGAGCAACGAAAACATGTCACATTTCCCTCTTTGATACCCAAATCAGCAAAAAAGATAGCCATCCCAAACCACACACATAAAATTCCAAAACTTTCAGAATTCAAAAAACCCAAAACCCAGCTCAAACACCTTAAATTGAAAACCCCATAAAAAAAGAACCAAATTTCAATACCACATACCGATTAACCGAAGTGACCCAGAACTCCAAATCCCCATAAAAACTCTTTTCACGAACTACCCCCAAATAAAAATCCCAAACAAGACATAAATTATTACATTTAGAGAGTAATCCTTCAAAGAATATTAAGCAACAATACTTACATAACGAAGCAGGGAATGCAGAAGCTTGTGAAGTAGAGGAAGATTGAGATGAGAGAAGAACAGAGGGAGTTGTCGCAGTGAAGATAAGGAGAGCCATCTCTCCAGTATTGAGTTTGTTTTTCTGGATAAGAAGACTATTTTACAGCAACATATATAGAAGAATAAACAAAATTTGTAATACCCATGACTCAATATTTTCGCCGTCTCAAATTATTTATTGTAATTTTAAAAGATAGATAAATTTATCGAAACAACTCCTAATTAATATCTTTTAAAAAGAATTGTATATAAAAATAATACTACAAATAATTCGAAATAGGGATAAAGGATTGATATTTAGTTGAGGTATAGTAGAAATATGTTTTCATTGAATGAAGTTATTTGGATATTTGTGTTAGTAAGTAAAATTAGTTATATGTGTGTAGATTAACTCAAATATTATGATTATATATAAAAACAATCTACTCATACTTAAATCATGATGTTATATGATATTTGAAAAAAGAAAATACTATCAAGAGTTTTTATATTTTCTAATTTCAAATTCGAAATATCCAATTATTTTGCCACACCTCTTGGTGGCAAATTATGTAATCCTCAATATGTCATTTGTGCATGAAAAGTTTGCAAGACAAAATCAGCCTTACATTAACCAAAATCAACACACAAACCCAAAAACACTTCATACAAAGCTAAGCAAATGTGTTTAAAAAGGGAAAACGGGGAACAATAGAATATAAGATACATCACAAGTGTAGTCGAAAACAAGAGAAGCTACGCTACGCTACTTCATCGTGCTGGAATACGAAAACGCGTAAAAATGGCGAAGCAGATATAATAGGGAAATATCTAAATGAACATGTTCAGCTCAGGCCTACTGTAGACATTGTTTTCATCGTCTTCAAGAATAGGATAAGAAGCTACAAGGGCATCTTGGGCGCCGATATAGAGGGAGTTGTATATCTTCCAGTAAACTTCTCGAACCTTCCTTGCTGGATGGAACAATCCCTGGAGACAATAGTTAAGGACTACGGCTGCTCCTAGTGCGACCCTCATTCCTTCGATGGCTTCCATGACTGCGTTGATCACATGTGGAGACGTCTCGAAAATGTTTGGCCAGACATAGTTCAAAAGGTGGACAAGTGCATCCTCACATCCAAGACCAGCAACACCAAGAGCCATGTGCTTCACAGCAGAGGCAGCAGTCTGCCTGTGTACTAGATCTCTGTCCATAAGAGCATCTTCGAGTAATGGAGTTACAGCATATATATAATCCTTGCCCATTTCTCCAATGTACTCGAAAAGGAAGGAGAGGGATTTCAAGACACCATTCTGGACATTAAGCTCAGGGACGCGATATTCGTTCATCAAGGCAGGCAAGACTGTAAAGGGAGAACAGGTTTCTGCAACAATAGCAATAGCGACAGTGGTACAGACACGGTTCTGACGTTCCTGCACCTTAAGATTGTTCAACAATGTTGCAAGCACATCCTGAGGTCCAATCGCTTTAGCAATATACCCAAATGTATTCACTGTGGCTCGACGGATACCTTTCTTGTGCGCTTTAAGCATCTCAAGAAGCTCAAAACAAATTCTCATCCACTCCCTTGCAGGAACAAATTCAGCACCACGATCTGCAATTCGACCAACAAGGTCGATACAATTCTCCTGGACCTTCTCATGACGATTCTTCAAAATAGGGGTCAACCGAGGAAGCAAGTCCTTAATTGGAGGAGTCATTTTAGTCATACCAATAACATTCACAATAGCCTTGAGAGCCCCCAGTATAGATCCTAAAACCTCTGGGTATTCTTCTCCCAAGTACTCGTACAAGACAACACCAAGATGGCCCATTAGTTGTTCTTCCCCACACTGCTTCATAACTACTGCAATTCTGGATATCAGATCTGCAGCTTGCTGTCTCACCTTGGCACTCTTGTTGTTCAATCGCCATTTTATAGTACCACAAATCTGAGGAAGGTATGGCTTAACTCTCTGGCCAAGGGCATTTACAACAGCACCAAATCCGTTAAGCATCACATTGGCATCGTCACTGGTTTGCTCTTGGAAGGCATAAAGGATACCATCAATTAACAGCTCTTCTAGTCGAGAATCAATATCAGATGCACCAAGATTTGCAACCACCTTCTCAATAGTCTCCATGACCATTCTCCTGTATGGTTCACTCTCATCTTTCAAGTCTTCAACAATTCTCCCAACTATATCAGCAACACCAACTTTGTTTGCTATCTCCACAGTGGTTTCAACTAGTTGCTTGTAGTTTCTGCGGTCCAAAGCCATTCTTCTAACCCAAAAGTTTCTGAAGAATTCTGGAAGAATGTCTTGTCGAATGTAATCTGGCTCCACACCTTCTGTACTGACGCACTGCTTCACCACTTTCAGCACAATTTTTTTCATCTCCTCATCAGGTGATTGAAACTCACGAATAAGGACAACCATAACTTCTTTGGTATAGTAGCTGGCGTATACAGCATCCATAAGAGGAATGATGAAACCTATAGCCTTTAAAAAGGCAGCCAAAACCTTGCCACGATGTGATCTAATACCCTTCCATAAGGGCTTCAAAACAGAATCAAAACTCTCAATACCATATGGTGCAGCAGCTTCAGCAAGAGCAGCCAGAGAAAGAGCTGTAATGGTCCTAACCTTCTGGTTCTCATCATTAAGACCATGTTCAATAATTTCCACCAGAGACCTCAAATGTGGAAGAACAGCACAACCAATAAGAATAGCAATCTGCTGAACAATCTTAATACCTGTATGACGAGCCTGCCAAGATTTCTTACTCTGACAAACTGCTTTCAAGAATGGCAGCAGAGCAGGAATACCAAGCGCAGATGCAACAACGCTGAAAGCTCGAGCAGTTGTGTTCCTGACATATTCATCAATGTTGTCAATATCTGGACGCATGGCAGCAATCATAGTCGCCAAACCAGCTGCCTTACTAAGATTAGATATGATTTCCCTCCCTTCGACACGAGCATAATAATCTTCATCAATCAACAGAGGTTCAATCACGACAAGAATCTTGTGGACATATGGGCGAACCAATTCATCCAACTTATACAGTACCCTGTCAATAACCTTAACAAGCAAATGCCTTTCTTGGTCTTCCAGTGTAGGTTGCATGAGCAATGGCAGAATCCGATTGAATAAGGGCCCAGCACCAAATTCTCTGGCCTTATCAGTGAGCTGTCTCAAAGCAGTTTTCCTCTGAGGTGGAGTCCCATTTTTAACCTTGAGCAAAAGCTTCATAATTTTTCGCTCCTTCTGTTCATCGGGAGACAGCTCCTCTTCATCTTCCTCATTCAACAAAGAACCAAAATATTGGTAATCCTCGGGCTTCATAAATGGCAAACCACCTGGCATTTCTTTTGGTACATCAAACTGTTGACCCCGATTTTCCTCTGGAATAGCATACAGAGGAGTCCCTATAGGAGTTGGTGTGGCAAGAAGCTTCCTGGCAGGTGTTCTAATGGGAACATAGGACGCTGGAGGATCCAAAATCTTATAACCTTCCTGAGGAAACATAGAGTCAAGCTCCTCATCAGTTAAGGGTCGATTTCTCTCTTCAATGTCCTTCTCCCACCTCATCAAATTGTATTGTTCAGGAGTAACCGGGCCACGCAAATTAATGGCACCAGGGGTTGGTGTAGCTAGTTCAACACCCCCAACAGGAGTAACACCCGGTGTATAAGCTGCTGCCGGGGTAGCACCTGACATGGGAGTTGCACTTCCCATAGTCGCTGGAGTCTCATCCCATCTTGACCTCTGTCTTTTGGGCGTGGGGGTAGCAAGACCTGCAAGCTTTGGTGTAGCATCCCAAGACATACCAGCTGGGGTTGCACCTGGAGTAGCACCACCAGCAGGGGTAGCATCAGAATCAGCAACCCTACCAGGTGTAGGTGTCTCATCCCATCTATTCTTCTTGACAGAGGGTGTTGCATCACCGACCCTGCCGGGGGTGGGGGTTGCATCCCACCTTCCAATCCCAGGTGTCGAGTCCGGCTGGTCCCAATCTGAACCAGCTTTCGCCTTCTTCGCACCACCCTCATCCTGCGATTGGTCCCACCTGTTCCTCCTCTTCTGAGCTGGCTTCTCAACCTCCTCCTTCTTATCTGCTGCTTTTTCCTGTTCTTCCTTCTTCTTCTTCGCAATCTCCTTCATCAACTCTTCCTTCTGCCTTTTCAAGGCCTCCTCCCTCATAACATCCGCATAAGTCCTCACTTCAGGCCCAGGAGTCTTATCCAAAAAGGATCATTCCTCTCAGGAGAAATGACCCTATTCAACCTCCTCCTCCTATAATCATCCTCCCTATCAATAATCTTACTCGGCTTATTAAACCCACTGGGCTCATCCTCTTCCCCTGCACCCCGTGGAACCTCCTTAAAAAACTGTTTTGGCGCAGTGAAAGACGCCATCTTTCTAGCAACCTCATTCTCCGTATCAAAAGTATCATCATCATCATTCACCGGAATAGATTTCTCATAACCCTCAAATTTATTCGAACTATAGAATTCAGTATCAAAAGTCACCGTATTCATAGAAGCGAGCTGTTGCTCCATCTTCTTCCTCTCCTCTTGCGTTTTCTGAATCTCATCATCCATTTCTACAATATGCGTCAATCAACTATCCCTCACAACACTCGAAAACTTCAAAATCCCTAACCTAACCCTAACTGAAGATATATACCACCAAACAAGCTGGAAAATTGAACAAAATATGAAATCAATATCAAATCCAATAGCAATATAACCAAATCTAGAGATTTCAATTTCAATATACAGAACGGAAAAGAAGAATACCTGAAGTGTTCGTCGCCGGCGATGTGAAGTGAGGTTTTAGGGAATTTGGGGGAAAAAGCAAAATGCGATTATATATTTATTGAATATAAAAAGTTTCGAGGGTCGGTTCAAGATATGGACTATCCGGCCCAAAACCAATAAAGGGAAATGATTAATTTATTTATTTTTTACTTGAATTTAATTATTAATTTTGATTTTAAATTTTAAAAAATAACTCAATTGAACTAATTATGTAGGTGCTTGTTCAAAATTTATAGTTAAAGGTATTAATTTTATATAAAATATTACGAACTTCTGATTCGCAATTTAAGTTTCTATATTTATTTTAGTTTGATAAATTTTAAATCCGAACTGAGATTCAATCAGCTGAAGGGACGAATTTGTCTCGCTATCTATTTCATGTGTTTAGTAAATCATCTTTTGAATCTTCTTATTATCGAAAATCAATCACAACAGTAGAAAATTGTAGTAGAAATGACTAGTATAGCGAGATTTAATTGTGCTCGTGTATAGTCGTGTTTGCTTATTGTAGACACAAACTCAATGTTTCTATTGACTATAGGTCCCAATATGGACTACAAACCAAATACCAACGAAGTGAATTCATCCCTCATTTTGATTACTTCTTTACTCATTTGCAACGCCTCGACTCAAGTTTCTTGCTATAGAATTTAATGAGGTGACGAAAACTGAAATCAAGGTTCCGAAGAAACAACAAGATCTTTCTTTTATCCCGGAGTGTTAGCCCCGATTAGCAAAGGGCCGGAGAAACTTTCTACTTTGCTACGATCCATTGATGTTGGTATGGATTGAGATCCTTACACATTCAAAGGCATTATTGCCAAGTGATATAGTTTTGCAGTAAAATTGCTAAATAAGCCTGAAAATGCATTGCACTATAAACTTGAAGTGTTCACAAGACTTGTCTCTTACAATCACCACAGGTATATCCATGGCAGAGTTTTCTTTCTTCTGAAATCAAAAGCTCTTTAACGTTACGCGAAAAAAAAAACAAGATATACATAACACATACTTTCATAACGAATGCAGGACAAATCTGTAGTCGTTCTGTATCGAGAACTTTTGAAGCTGAATGAAGAAGTTGCAAGAGGAATGCAACATATTTGGCTTCTCTTGTATAGCCAACAATGAACGATAGAAGAAGAATCGGATGAAACTTTAACGTTGTGGATCATCACAAGTACTTTACCAGTAGGAAGATGGCAACGGCTAGAATAACGATGAATATGATCAATAGGCACAGCCAAGTACAGCCACCTTTGGTGCGCTTATTCAAAAATGCCAATTTCCTTTGCACCCTCTGTTTAGAAGGACAATCGCGACAAAATCAGAGAGTTTCACTTCTTAAAGACACAACGCAGACAAATGAAAGTCGATTTGAAGCATATTGAAAACAAGCAATACCTGAAGACGGGAGTTTGTTGTATCAACATGGTAATCTAAGTTATCCTGCATATCAGATAAACGTTACACTGCTAAACATGGTAACCGGTGGTGATGAAGATGTATTCAAGGTCAAATACTGAAAGTTTTTACAGTTACAACACCTACCAGTAGTGCAGTATGTAGGTTGAGCTCTTCATTGATTGCTAAGGCGACATGTTTAGTGCTTACTACTGTCTCCTCCAATTTATCAAGATCCTCGTCCTGCTCTGTTTTAAATATAAATCAAAAGACAACCACATCAACTACGTTTTTCAAAAGAAACAAGAAAAGAGCATGTCGATTCCTAGTGTATGAGGGACATACCTTTTATAACTTGTCGTTGAAAACCTACAAGATCCTGGTTGTCAAGACCAGTTGCCCTACTGATAACATCAGGTCGCTTAGTTTCTGGGCCGAGCAAGCTATCCCTATTTGCAAGGTTATTCATGTTGAGTGTAGATGCCATCTGATTAGCTTTCGTAATCATATTATCAAGCATGTCATGACGACGTTTCATCTCCTTTTTTGATCTGTTGTTTACAAGTAAAGAATCATTTCAATCTATCACAGCTTGCAACAGAACTTGCATTATGTGGTAACAAGCTTCAAGACATCAATTACATCCACCTTTTACACATTCAAAAACATTCTTGCCAACTGAATAACTAACACGAAATGTTGCCAAGGATCACAAATGTTGAAGTAAATATTTGAAGCAGCATGAAAACCTTAATTTGCCATCTTTCGGTTTAAACGTGAGTACTTTAGAAAGAAATCATATTAAATTGAAAGCCAATTTTATATACTATCATTAAAACCCATATAGAAGTCTTTATGCAGTTTTCTTACAAAGGCTGCTTGCTTGGAAGCGTTTGCAGAAGGGACTGGAGAGTATCAAGCCTTGTCCTTAATATAGTGATCTTCCGCCGAGCTGCAGATAAATGGCGTTGTGATTCAGGTCCGGAAGAGGGCAAAGAGCTCTTCGCAGAAATCATAGAACTGACTTCATCCGCAAGTTTGGATGCTTCATTAAATTCACGCATCCATGAGTCAGCTGACGATGCCATTCTAACCTGAGAAGTCAAAATTGTAACTTGGGGAAAAATATAAGAAAATGAAAAATAAACATCACTTCTGATTCTTATCCAAATTATAAAAAAGGATACCTAATAAGCTCTATGACCAAATTAAATGTCCAAGTTTGATTTGATATACAATTCGTAACGACCCAACTTGAAATCAATCTTTGTATGATGGTAGCTATTTTGTTATTTAGGAATAGATAGGAACAAAAAAGAGAAAGGTTTTTTGGAATAATAAAGGTGGGTTCCATATAACTATTTCTTTGAGGTAAAATCAACAACAAACACACCTCAGTCCCAAATTCTTTGAGGTAAAATCAACAACAAACACACATCAGTCCCAAATAATTTTGGGGGTCTTACGGTTTCAAATAATGGTGAAAAATCCTTTTCCAGAAGATGCACATCGTTTTAGAATGACTTTTACTGATAAAGGAAGATATTCAGTTTGGGACAAGGGAGTAGGTCATTTGAAGTTAAATTTGGAACTTCTTTCCATAAGGAGTTCATTTTCAAATATCTTTTGTTGTTAGTTCCGAGGTGTAAAAGACAAGTTATGACAAGGAAAATCTAAGCTGCAAACTTCTTCACAAATAATATCTGAGACTTTTATAAACATGCAATATACGATCAGCATCCATACCAAAGCGCTTCAGAGATATTACACTACAGCCAAAACCCAAAAGTAAAAACGCATGGAAAGAGGAGAGACAAGCATAAGGGGGGAGAACAAGCTTGGAACTTACCATAGACATCAAAAGGCAGAGACGAGGAACAAAAATGTTGTACAACAAGGTTTTGAGTGTAAAATAAGGCTTGTTGATAAATAATTTAAACATAGCATATAGGTGGAAGAGACAACATACTCGGTGTAATCCCATAGGTGGAAGAAACAACAGAAAATAAAGCTTCATGATGGTTGGTCAACACTCGCACATAACTCAGGCCAAAAGTATAGTTATAAAAAAGATAACTCTTAAGGTTAAGTCCACGTAATATAAAGTGAATATTAAAAGTTAATATTTTTTAATTGTAAAAAGCGAAAGTCAAGTAAAAGTACAACACTCTGAAACCAGAAAAAGTAATGTTGATGGATGGAACTACGAGTTAGGATGCCATGTATAGTCCTGATTTGAAAGTACAAAAATAAAATAAAAAGTGACTGTTGAAACAAAAAGGAACAGTAGAAATATAAGTCCAACTGGGACGTGGCATAATGGATAAGCCATTATTCCTAGTCATCTAGAAAAGCAGATATGCTATACACCTTAGGAACTGTTTTACAACGTATTTCATACCTAATGTAGACAAGCAAAAACGTTTCATGCAAATACATGTTCACATGAATATGTCATCTCCACATGAAGCACATGAAAAGCAGAACAAACACATTTTGGAGGACTTACAAACAAA
Organism: Solanum peruvianum; assembly: GCA_027705065.1. Taxonomy (NCBI): domain Eukaryota; kingdom Viridiplantae; phylum Streptophyta; class Magnoliopsida; order Solanales; family Solanaceae; genus Solanum; species Solanum peruvianum. Next base: position 63,520,745 of record JAKWJD010001764.1, on the reverse strand, counting down.
CTTAGTATAAAGAGTGGGGGAGGGGGGATCTGACCTTTCACCAAAATGATGTCAACGTTAGGGATTTAAACTAACTAGCTGAATAACCTCAATATTGCCTGGTCTTGTTTGCAGCACATACCTGAGATAAATTAAATAGAGATAAATACTCAGAAGTGAAAAATCTAGAGTAAAAATATGAGGCATTAATTCTGAATAAGTAAATGTAGTAATGATCTTGATATTGCTTGTTATAAAGAAGCATATTAAGTCTTGACTTGTTTGCACTGTACGTACAAGAATGAAGCAAAACAAACCAAAGTGAAGAAGAACATCCCTTGCCAGGAAAGGGAAGTTAAGCATACTACTCTTGACTTCACAGAAATATGCCATCAGGACCTCAAATGCATTTGAACGGAAGGCAAATCATTTTGCAGAGTTCATGTCCACTATGATTGACATTGATTATTTCCTGTATATCTAGTTCTCATCGGATCAGTATCGCGGTCTTCAAATGTTTCACTTCTACAGCTAGAAAGGGTTCTTCTATTTCTTTTGGGAGTCTTCAGATAAAGCTTACTTTTCTCAAATACGGCTAGAAAAGCTTGCACTTCAGATAGAGGCTTACTTTGAAGCCAAAATCAATTGACCACTCTGGTGTCTTTCTTAAAAGATGATATTGAGAATTCATATATCCAAACAAGATTAGTTTGAAATTCAAGCATAGTTGCTTTGTTATATTCCAATTATAAGTGATATAAGCCTAAGACAACTCTTTTTTCGTTAAGAGGAAAATTGAGGACCTATTTACCATAAACGACATGATATTTAAGATATATCATAAGAAACTCTTACTTTACTACTCTGGTTCAGATGTTCTATAAACTCTTTCTGCAAGTACCAAAGAAACTACAATTGATCTGAGTAACAGGAAGAAAACCCATTGATGATTCATCATGAAAACTGAGTAATTTAGCAGCTAATTCCCCAAATCAATCTACCTCCAAACTATACCAAATCATTAACACCACTGGCTCTACTGAGGATCATATTTTAGCACCATTACAATTAAAACTGTCAAATAAGAATAACCCAATTAAAACAAAAGTTTAAAGTTCCGAAATTCTTAATCTTTTATGACAATACTATTCCTGGGGTTTATTACAACCCAATAGCAACAGGAAAAGGACGAAAACCCATCAATGATTCATCATATAAAACTGAGGAACTTAGCAACTAATTCAATCTAGCTCCAAACTATACCAAGTCATTAACACCATTGGCTCTACTAAAAATCAACTTTTAGCATCATTACAAATAATACTGGCAAATTCGCAAAACCCAATTAAGACAAGAGTTAAACGTTCCGGAAAGCTTTAACCTTTTCGGCAATACTCTTAGTAGGGGTTACCAAAAAGCAACATAAACAAGAAAGGGACAAAAGTCCATCAATGATTCATCATGAAAACTGACCAATTCAGCTATACCAAATCATTAACGCCATTGGCTCTACTAAGCATCAACATTTAGCACCATTACAATTAATACAGCCAAATTAGCAAAACCCAATCAAGACAAAAGCTAAACATTCAAAAAAAACTTAAATCTTTTCGCCAATACTCTTACTGAGGGTTAACTAAAAACCAACAGAAACAAGAAAATGACCAAAATCCATCATGAAAACTGACCAAATCAGCTATACCAAATCATTAACACCATTAGCTCCACTAAGCATCAACGTTTAGCACCATTACAATTAATACAGCCAAATTAGCAAAACCCAATCAAGACAAAAGCTAAACATTCCAAAAAGCTTAAATCTTTTCGCTAATACTCTTACTGAGGGTTAACTAAAAACCAACAGAAACAAGAAAATGACCAAAATCCATCATGAAAACTGACCAAATCAGCTATACAAATCATTAACACCATTAGCTCCACTAAGCATCAACTTTTAGCACCATTACAATTAATACAGCCAAATTAGCAAAACCCAATCAAGACAAAAGCTAAACTTCCAAAAAGCTTAAATCTTTTCGCCAATACACTTACTGATGGTTTACCAAAAAACAACAGAAACAAGAAAATGACAAAAATCCATCATGAAAACTGACCAATTCAGCTATACCAAATCATTAAACACCATTGGCTCAACCAAGAATCAACTTTTAGCACCATTACAGTTAATACTACCAAAATAGCAAAAACCCATCAAGACAAAAGCTAAAAATACCATCTTTTCGCCAATCCACTTACTGGGGGTTAACCAAAACCAACATAAACAAGAAAATAACCAAAACCCATCAATGATTCGTCACAAAAACTGAGCAATTTACATTCAAATCAAAAGGGGTTCTTAGAAAAGTGAAGAAAAACCAAAAGGGTGTTAAAGATTTACCTTCAAATATGAACTGAAGATTCAACAATTTGATAATAATTGTTGGATCAAAAAACCATATATATATGACCTTTTCTCCTTTACGTTTTTACAAAATTGTTATCCGGGGAAAAGGTCAAACGGAATATAGGGAAGAAAGGAAGCTGAATCAATTGTCCATTTGCAAATAAATTACTACGAAATTTTAGCTCTATGATGTTCCCATAGTGTGGGCCGTTGGATCTCGTGCAATTCTTTTGATTTGGGAACAAACAAATTGAAGGTATAATGCTGACAGCTTATACTAACATGGACTACCATACAAGTTTTATAAAGATATGCATTGGCTTAACCCGCGTTTGGACATGATTTGAAATTATAATTGTAAATTTGATTAATTTTAATTTTAAATTATGATCGTAAATTTGAACATGATTTAAAATTATAATAGTAAATTTGATTAATTTTAATTTAAAATTATTATCATAAATTTGATTAATTCTAAGTTGAATTTAATTTGATATACAATTTGAAGGTTTTTAAATTATGCTTGCAACATCTTATGTGAATTGTTTTACCAAGTTAGTTTTATATTAATTATATTCATATCACAAAAAAGAAAGACATTAATATATTGGAAAAATATAACTTAAAAGACTTCAAATTAAATTTGGACTTTAGAATAATCAAATTCATAATTCGAAATCATGTTCAAATATAAGTTATTTTTATTTATCATGTTGTATTTTGGGAAAGTCAATTTAATAATTTGTAAAGTTAAGTTAGATTAGATTAATTTAATATTTTAAATTGAAAAATTTAATATTAAAAATATATACAAAAAATATTATACATTACAACTTTTTACGTAACAACATAATGAAAAATTACATATTAAAATATTAGTCAAAATATTAAATGTGTCACAACTAATAGTGAACGTAAGCGAATAAATAATTTTTTTTTACTATTTCTTAGTATGCCACTGGAAAAAAAATTTCATATATATATACACCTATATATTTCACATTTTTTTCAGCCAATTAAAACTAATCTTTTTATTTTTATAATGTAATAGAATGATTTATGTAAACTTTATTTTTATACTTCGATTTTATTGAAGGCATTATTGTTATTAAAACTTTTTAACTCTTATACAATTTTATTAAATGAGATAGTTTATAAATAATAGGAAAAAATGTTTGATATATCCCTCGATTTTATCATTTAAAGTTGATATATTCATCGTTATGAAAATTGAAAGTGACGACATATACTCTAATTGGTATACAAATGACTCAACACACATATCTTTTCCTCTAACGAAAGTGGGTTACAAGTGGAAAAATTAATTTTAATTTAATCTTCTAATTATTTTTTGAAAAAAATATAATCAATATGGGGGTATATTTGATCTCCCACTCACCCACATACTTTCTTTCGACTTTTTTTTGTTTCAATAACCAGTCGCGGAGTCAGAATTAACAAGGGGGTTCAAGATCTGAAAAGTTAGACACGTGAAATAGTCAAAGTAGATTTGACATCTATTATGTATACGTATAAAATTATTTTAATCATATGTAAATAATATATTTTCGCCGAAGCTGCCACTGTCAGCAACTAATTTAAATTTATTATTTTGATGGTCAAATTTATCTATGGTTCACTGATTTTCTTATCAAATTTATTATACATGCCACACTTATTATTTTTATTTTTAGCAATACAGAAACTTCCACAAAATAATGAAATAAAAAAAAAAACAATTCAAATAACGATAATCAAAAAAGTCAAAAATATTTTTTATATGAAAAAAAAGTTAAAAATATAACTTGAACTTTATTTCAAAAAATCATATATATATTCCACATAAATTTTAAATTATTTTTTTACTATCGTTAAATAAAGATATATGTGAACTCCGTTTATAACGATAAGGGTATTAAAAGTTTATAGATAAATAAAGAAGTGAAGGGTGGAGAGTTATTGGGATAAATTACATGTTTGCACCTTCTTCTTTGTTTCCCCAAAACCCTTGGTTCGCTTAGGCTCAAGCTCTTCCATTTATTCACAGGTAACAATTCTTGTTTTTGGGGATTTTTAGTATTTTTTTTCCTCTCTGCTGTATTTATTTTTATTTTTTCTAAAATTTATCATGAGTTTCTCTAGTTATGTTTGTTTGTGTTTGATTTTTCTATGCATTTTTGGACATGAATGTAATGCTATTTGAGAATGGGGGGAAAGAAGTAGTGTTTGAAGTTGAAAGTTGAAAAAAAGTTCAAATTTTGTGAGAGGTATTTGTAGTTTGAAGTTGAAAAATGGTGTTTGGAAGTTGAATTTGTTTGAAAAAAGTTCAAATTTTGTGAGTTGTATTTGAAGTTTGAAGTTGGAAGTGGTGTTTGAAAGTTGAAATTGTGTTTTCATATGAAGAAAAGTTCAAATTTTGTGAGGAGTATTTGGAGTTTGAAGTTGAAAAATGGTGTTTGAAAGTTGAATTTGTTTGGAAAAAGTTCAAATTTTTTGAGTTGTATTAAAGTTTGAAGTTGGAGGTGGTGTTTGGAAGCTGAAATTGTGTTTTCACTTGAAGAAAAGTTCAAATTGTGTGAGTAGTATTTGGAGTTTGAAGTTGAAAAATGGTGTTTGGAAGTTGAATTTGTTTGAAAAAAGTTCAACTTTTGTGAGTTGTATATAAAGTTTGAAGTGGTGTTTGGAAGTTGAAATTGTGTTTTCACTTGAAGAAAAGTTCAAAGTTTGTGAGTAGCATTTGAAGTTTGAAGTTGGAAAATGGTGTCTGGAAGTTGAATTTGTGTTTTATTTTTTCTGTGTGTTTGAATCTTTGAGACCATATGAATGCGTATTCAGCTCCGGGGACACTCTACCTCCGCAGACCTCACTGTGTGGGATTAAGTAGTATTTTGTTGTTATTGTTGTTGAAATGCCTTCTATAGCGTAGCTAGTATTTGAGGCTCATCAGTTTTGGGATTCTTTTTTTTTCTTTTCAAGTTACTAGGTTCTGGATGAATAAATTGTACATAAGGAGTTCCTAATAAAAAACGTAATTTGGACCAAAACTACTACACTCTAGCTCCGCCCTTGCTTCTAAAGCACGGTGTATCATAGGTTTAGATAGAAGAAAGAGAAACCGGAGATGGAACAACTTGTCTTCAGTTGTCTAAATAAAAAAAAATTGTCTTCAGTTCTAGCTTATAGTATTTTGGAAAGATATAAACTTTTTAGAATTCCTGCGAACAGTAAAACAAAGTCTCCACTTTTCCATCCATTTCTCAAACCAGCAAAGGCATTAAAAAAAGAATGGAAAACTACTCGAAGATTTATCACAAAAAGCTCATTTCAATTTTGTGATTGCTCTCTGATTTGTTATCTCGGAAGGGGAGCCTTGGTGTAACTGGTAAAGTTGCCTCATGTGACCAGGAGTTCACGGGTTCGAGTTGTGGAAACAACTTCTTGTAGAAATGCAGGGTAAGGCCGGGTACAATAGACCCTTGTGGTCCGGCCCTTCTCTAGACCCCACGCATAGCGGGAGCTTAGTGCACCAGAAAGCCCTCTCTGATTTGTCTTCTCGATTTGTGGCTAATGTTTCATGCATGAGTATTTTTAATAATAGAGTAACACACCTATTGTTTAAGTAGTAATCTTGGATTTTCTTCATGCAGGACTCGAGCTGAAAATATATTGAGTGCAATCGTCCTTCCAATTCTAGAGAATTTGACACTCAGGCAAATTGTTACCAGTACAGCTTTGTAATTCAATCTATTGCTTCCAGAAGGAAATAGAATCCATTTCCATTTGAAAGCCTTGCTTGATGCTGGGGAACTAGAAGTGGATACAGGTAGTGGTGATGTTCTCTATTTTTCTCTGAGAAGTATTGTGAATTGCTACTTTCAAGTCACACAGATTAGGCAAAAAATCAGAGAGGTTCTTAAGATTCTCAATTGCTGGTTTTCCACTCAATTCGTTTCAGTTCAATATAGTCTGAAAATTCATTTATCCAACACTCTCTCAAAACCAAAGGTTTATGGATGGAATGGTAGGCCTCTATGATCTGTACACTAATGATCCAAGCAGTCAATTGGAACATTTCAGACTCCCAAAAGAAATAGGTACCAAGTACATGCATTTTCTGATATGTTACAAGGAGTTGTGCACACTGATTCTCCCACGGTGTTTGACTATATGCCCGAGACATCAGAATAATTGTTTATCTTTTCTTTTTCCCCTTTTGACAGTTATTTTACAAAATTCTCATCTATAAGGTACCTTGTTCACTTGTTTGAGTCGATATTGGTGATCAGACATATGCACTATTATTGTTATGATTTCCCGATGTTTTTCTGTTTTTGGTATCAAGCGAACCCTCTAAAGCATATTAAGAAAATTGAAATTAAATGACGTGATCATTGATTGGTCCTAGCCTTCTAGCTATTAAGAGTTGCATTGGATGTTTTAAAAAGTGTACTATAATTGTAGGTTTTTGAGAATGACTCTGTAGTTTATCCTAATTTGTTGCACTGCTTTGTTGCTTGGGAATTTACTAGGAGTATGCTCGTATTCCGTTTAATGTATCTTTTATGTCTATTTTTTCTCCTTGTTTACCTTTAGATTGGGATACACTGAAAGATTAAACTGTTACTTTTTCTTATTTTGTTACATGCCAAATTTTAGTTCTTATGCCAAGTAACAATAGAAGACAAGTGAGGTGATTAGGAATTGAGCTACCATTGAGTAATAATGAACATTCTGATTAGCATATCACCAATGACTTTTCGTGTAGAGTCGTCCTTTCAGAAGCACCTTGAGTGATATTTAGGAACTTGTAAAACTTTAGATTTTGAAATAACAAGGTAACTTTATTTATATCTAATTCTGGGATTCGATAGAAAATTAGTTGTTACATTCAAGTCTCTTGTATGAAGTTGAAGATATTTGTGGTTTTCATCCCCACGAAATGATAAAAACGAGGCATAATGCATAATAAGCAAACACTCAAACTTGGCCTTAGATGGCGAGTGAATACTTCAACTTTGAGTATGCACATCTTGACACCTCAATTATCTCCACTGTGTCAGTTAAACTCTTCAACTTACAAAACGATCATCTAGACGCCTCCAAAATTTAGGCATCACATTAGCGGTCGGAGTCCATGAGACATTGAAAGACATGATTCCAGATAAACATTTTTTTATTCCCTATAACCTTTCCCAAATTTATGAAATCAGGAAAAGCACTCACTAACTCATTTCAGACTGGAAAGGCCTAATTGATAGAAAAAAGGAAGACGAAAAGGGGTTATTTCAACCTTTGGGGTGGCCCAGTGGTTTGGGCTTGGGACTTCCATGTTGGAGATCTCAAGTTTGAAACCCTTGCCAGCAAAAGTAAGGGCTTTGCCTCTTGGGTTGAGCTCGTAGCACCGGCTTGCCTAGTGCGGGTTACCTCTCCTGTGTGGTTTGCAAGCTATTGTACAGGAGAGGGTTTTTTACCTCGTGTCACTCAAAGGGTAGGGGGGTGGGGGTTATGCAGTAAATGCTTAAAAACTTTTTACTCTTTTCCGCTTTCACTACTTTGTCCAAATATAACAAAACTAAACAATAAGAGTGGAATGAGGAAATAACGTTTAATCCAGCTAAAAAAGTCTTCAAGAAACATAAAATTGCAGTACAACCTAGCTTTATCCAGTGCATACCAGCAAAACTGCAATGTCAAATTTCCAAGGCCTTTAAATGATATTACAATGTATTACATATACAATTATTGCGAATTCCAAATAACAACTTAGGATGCACTGGAAAGGGTTCTCTTTGAGATATTAAGTTGTTCATATTTCTCAAAGTTGACTCAGTAAGCAAGATGTGTCTCGATTTGCAAGTCATTCCCTTCTTAAAACACGTAACATATGTACCCTCTCATATATATAGTAATCAAACTATTCATTAGTTCCCCAAAAAATTGTCTAAAGTTAACTGTCTTGTTTACACAAAAATGTTCTATGAACTTGTCTTGGCCCTCTCAGGAAATTTTCGTCTCTGGACTTAAAACAATTTTCTTTATCATTGGATACATTCTAAACTTGCTCTGCCAAGCAAGCTGTTGTCTTTCTTGTGTTTCATGGTTATATTTATTGATTTGCAGGATTGAAACTACACGAACTGTTAGCCATTAGCTATGAGCAATGCATGCGTTTCAAGATTCAGCAACATTCAGAAAACAGCTGTCCCATTTCCTGGCAGAAGCTATCATGGCATTGTTTTCTTGAGGAACTTCTCAACTTTGGCAGCACCATGTATCTCTCCAAGCATTCCTCTCAGTTATCCTCCACCATCAGTAGTTTCAGTGGCCTGCCTAACCCAATCAGATGCTCCACAACGTTCTGAGGAGTGGTTTGCCCTTCGCAAAGACAAATTAACTACAAGCACCTTCAGCACTGCTTTAGGACTCTGGAAAGGGAATCGACGATATGAGCTCTGGCATGAGAAGGTATTTGCTCCAGAAGTCCAATTACTACCATCTCCTAGCAGGAGTGCCATGGATTGGGGTGTTCTCATGGAAGCAGTAGCCATAGAACGCTATAAAAGCATCACTGGTCGTGATGTGAGCTCACTCGGGTTCGCAGTCCATTCGGATGAGCGATTGGATTGGGTTGGTGCCTCCCCGGATGGTCTTCTTGGAAGCTTGCCTGGAGGTGGGATCCTGGAAGTAAAATGCCCATACAACAAAGGAAAACCAGAAAAGGGCCTCCCATGGTCAACTATGCCATTCTACTACATGCCTCAGGTGCAAGGGCAAATGGAAATCATGGACAGAGATTGGGTTGATGTGTATTGTTGGACACCAAACGGGAGCGCAATATTCCGTGTCTACCGAGAGCGGAGTTACTGGGAGTTAATGCATGGAATTTTATGGGAATTTTGGTGGGAAAATGTGGTTCCTGCTAGAGAAGCTCTTATAATGGGAAACGAAGAGGGTGCCACAGCCTATAAACCAACATCAACACACAAAAAAACAGGACTTGTCATTTCAAGAAGCTTGAAGTTGGCAGGTGAGTCAAAGATGTTGTGCAGGGATATTGCTGGTCATATTGAATTTTTTCGCTAGTGTGACCAACGAGCATTCAACGTGCAAGTTGATGATTTTTTTTTTTGATGAAGGATCGCCTTATCCCCAACGTGGGATTTTTCAAGGCGAATCTTTGATCAAGTCAAGCTTCAATGCAAGTACTGAACACTAGGTGGGAAACCAAGAGAAAACATGCGAAGTTGTACGCCTGTTTTCTAGAGCTTGGCATCTCGATAGCTAGTCTATATGGTCGAAGTTGGGACAATTACAACTACATACGCCACATTGTGTTGGAGTTCCACTTGTTAAAGTTTTGAAATGCAGCTCGGTAGATGTTCTACTCGAGTTGTTTCGTCTTTTAAGTAGGGGTATTTTTGTCCAGATGCTATTTTACGAAGATGCCTGAAGAAAACATGCAACGTTATTCGAGCATTTCGAATAGATTTTTCTGCATTTTTTCAAGGCTTTAGAAAGTAGATACATACTTCTGAATTTTATTTGAAATGTAGTTAAACTTTTGATTGTTGGCTCAAAAACTGGCCATTCAGCCACATTTTTTTCCAGTTGATATCAAAATTGACTTACTAATGCATTATTGAAATTTTCATATTTTCAATGTGATGCTTTCTCTAGTCCTTGTTATATTTCTTTGCATGATTTTAGATATGCTTTATTTCTTTGCATGATTTTAGATATGCTTTATTTGAATTGAATGTCGACAAATTTTCTATGTCATGGTAGGGTAAAATCTGCACACACTCTATACTGACTCGCCCGGAGCAAATTTGCTTATTAAGTAAATAGAAAGAGTGAAATCTACTTTCGCTAGGTTGCTTACGAAGGCTGCTGGCTCGGGGGTAGAGTACAGTACTAAAGGTCCTCGGACTTCCAGGCGGTTTTTCTTTTGGGCAGCTGTTCACCGTTAGGCCAAAGAAAAACACTAATAGAGTATAGCAATCTACTTCTCGCCCTCCTTTCTCATGATGGAATATATTAACATTCGAGCTCCAGCTTTGCTTGCGTTCTGCGCCGGGTTTCACCTTCCCCTATCCCCGTGATAGGGGTGAGCACCCACCTATTGAGCGTAGAAGGTTGAAGGATGATAATATTGGGAAGCGAGCCTTTTCTGATTCTACATGAACGTGAAATGCTTTACGCATCAAATTGTTGACCTAGAAATGAAAGTGATTTTTCATCATGATGTCCCATGCATTTTTTTTAACCAACATTTAACTAGTTGTCTGACTTTCTTTTGGTGGTGATTGGTGAGGTTTGAGTTTCTCTATCTGTACTTTACTTTTCGAGAGCTAAATTACGTGAATTGTAACTAATATTAAATTTATGTAATTTAATTTACTTTCAATAAATAATCAAACTCGATTCTTAAAAATAACGTGACAACTATTTTGAGACGTACAAAAATGGTTAGAATCTATGTTTTGTGTTCTCACTAAATCATGTAATCATATCATCATTTATATTATAATATAATATAAAGTTTCACCGATCCCTAAGCAAATAAAAGTTAAAAGAAAAAGCAAAGGAGAATCTAATTGGATATAAAGATGTTTTAGAGGGCAATTATTTTAATTTTGCACGCTTAAACTTTAAAAGGTACAATTACAACTATTTAATAATATAAAGAAATTATAAATTTTTTGATATATATAAAAATTAACAATTTATTTGAACTTACACAACTTTTTAAATAAACTAATAATAAAATTAAACTCGTAAACTTTAAATTTCGATCCAGCTCGACTTTTTATGCTTTAAAATTTAGGGGAATAAAAATTTAAAAGTGAGGTTTACATTTTTCTTGGGACATTTTTTTTAACACTTTATGCTTTTCTTGAAACAAAAGGATACCTTGAGCAATTATATTTTATCCTTTTTTTTTTCTTTTGAAAGTGATATATAATAATAATAAATAATTAATATAGAAAAGAAAGAAGAAAATAAAGTATTTGTATAATTTACTTTATCTCGTTATATAATACTGTTTGAATTTTAAAAATTAAATAATATAATTTTAATCGTAAATTCAAGACATGAAATTTTTACGATTAAGACAGAATACTTATATTTTAATAGAAACAAAATAATGAAATATGATGATGAAGATTTTTGTGTTTTATGTTCTCATTGAATCATTTTAGAAAAGATTCATGTAATAATTGTTGTATGATAAAAAATTATTATTATATAATTCACAGATCCCAATGCAAAAAAGAAAAAGTAAAAGAGATTTATTTTTTTACTTGATAACATTTGATTCGGCTTTAAAAAATTTATCTAATTATTCTTTACAAAGTAACTTATTTTTTATGTAAAATGGAACGGTAGGAGTATTAATTTTGCACGCTTAACTATTAAAGGCCAAATAAAGAAAAGAAAAGTTACAATTACATTAATATATTAAAATTGAATTTATTTGTATTACGAAAAATCTTAATAGTTTGATTTGTATTTTGTTGATTGATTATTTGAATTTTTTTCAGATCGATGAGAATTTTACTTTTTTATTTTATTTCTACATACCTTGTTTTTATTTTATTATATAATATAATGTCAAATAAGGAATTTGGATGTCGAAATATTTATAAAATTACCAATCGAAATTATTTGCTTTTAATGTGAAACATTAGTACAATTAACTCAATTGCCTTGTGCAAATCATGAATATTAAATTACTAACAATATAAAATAAAAAAATATATAAAAGGTCTTTATATATATATATATATATATATATATATATATATTTTCTCCAACATTAATTTATGTTTGAAGAAGACCAATGTAAGCCACAATACAAATTGATTTTGACTTTAAATTGTTCACAAATGAATATGAGGCATAAAATTTCCATTAAAAATGTAGCATATTAATTTGACTCATTCACTTAGACTATAGTTTATTAATTATTTTTTTGTTTGAATTTACTTTGAGAAAATGCAAGGATGGTGACAAGATGACTTATAAAAGTTTTGGTCATTTAATAAACTATAGAATAGAGTTTCTAAATATATATTTTCGATTAAAATAAAATATAGAGATAAGATTGTCATTTTCATTTGGTCACCGTAATTTTCCAATAAAATATCTCAATACGTAAATTATATATCAGTTTGATTGATTTTTTCATATTCAATTTTAATTTCAATGTGTTAGAAAATTGTTATTTAGACTAATAATTAGTTTATTAATTTATTTTTAAAATCTTACTTATATGTTAGAAATTTCACTAGGTAACTTATTTTGATATTTGTATTTAATTTATACTTATAATAAAATTATTGTTTTTATAGGTAGATCCCCTATAGATATGTTGTGTTTGTAGTAAATTCAAAACAACAAACTTCAAATAAAATGTTGAAATTATATACTATGAGTGAAGTTTATGTATATTTGTGTGAAATTGATTAAAATTAATTTCTTAACAAATTCTTCTAATAATTTGCATATTATTATTATTATTATTATTATTATTATTATTATTATTCCATAAATATGTCACCATCTAGTCTCTAACCCCACAAAAAAAGAAAAATAAATGTATCTTCAAACTTTTTTGACAAGTCACTAGGAAGTTTCCTAGAAAGATAGAATTATCTTCTCATTTTTTTCATTATTTATTCCTTTAAAAAACGTAGTCTTTCGTCTTAATTTATATGACATAGTTTAAATTTCAAAAATTAACTTTTTTTTTAATTTTGAACGTGTATTCAAATATACGATCTTTAAGTTTTCTAGAATAATAGTATACATATTTAAAACACTAAGTCACAAAAACTTCAACGGACACATAAATCACAACATTATTTTTTTTAATTATCAAAATTTAAACTGTATCATATAAATTTCTCATTACAAAAAACTTAACAAGAAAATATAGTGGACCAAGAAAAAGTTGGTATGGGGCTGGTTTGCATTAAAGGAAACTTTGAGGGCCCACTTTAATTTCTCTGAAAGGGTTATAAAATTGGCCCCTACTATTGATTTAAGAAAAAAAAATAGTTTGATATTTTTTAATTGGTGACAATATTATATATATATATATATATAACCTAATTTCATGCTTCAATCCTTTTCAACTAAAATTTGAAAATACATGTTATTTTCATCATTTAAGTTTTAAGTTCATTGACTTTTTCAAAAATATTTAATTCTCGATAGTAAATTAAATATGATAATTGAAAAAATGTCAAACAATGGTTGATAACTCTATTATATGTTTTTGTATCCTTTTTATATCAACTAAAATTATGATAGAATATATCTGGCCACACAAAGCGTATATATAAGTTATCTAGTTGTAGGATAAGCCAGGTGGACGGACGTGAAAAACGAGATTGATATGATTCAAATATGTAAAAAGGAGGAGTATAAATACCTTAATGAGGAGTTGAGACTCGTTGGGATAAGTTTAACGAGAATAAGAAGTGATTAAAGATAGGATATGACACATATTCGCTCATCGGTAACATGATTCTTAGAAGGAAATATATCGAGGTCAAGAAATATGATAAACGTTTTGTAAGTGGTCGACCATTTTTTTTCTTTTACTAGGGTAGAGTAGTGTTCTAGTTCGGAGCACCCCTCTGTTTCCATATTATTATTATTATTTTAGCATTATTTTATTCTGCAATTTTATTATTGTCATTGTTTCTTTTACTTTCATTATCTTTACTATCTTTATCGTCAATACTTTTTCTTCTCTTCAATTTTCATCATTTCTTTATAAATACAAATATCTATCGATAATAACCTCTCTACTCGTAATAAGGACAATATTGTCATTATTTTTTTTAAGATAGAGGAGACAGCTAGATTGAATTTGAAATTAGACAATTTAAAATAATTTTTGGCGGTCTTCATGTAGAGTTTACTTATTTTATTTTTTTATTTATTTTTAGCAATTTTCAAGTCAATTAATGGCCCACTAATATTCTAATTTGTTGATTGAATTGTGTGATACATAATTTACTCTCATTACGCATTAGATTTCTCTTTGTTTTTTAGTTCCTTAAATATAAAAACTATATATTGTATTTTGAATGGATTTGACAAGATATTTAGTGATAACGACATATTACTAAATAATTTTTGAAGTTTTAAAATATTAAAATCCTATACCTATTAGTCTTTAAAATAATAATCTAATGTAAATTTTAATCGAATTTATAAGTATAAATCATGTTTCTTAAACTATGAGTTGTATAGATAAAATTTCGTCTGATGATGGCTTAGTTAAGTAATCGACGATTAATACTCAGTGATATTTAATATTACATTATGTTTGGATCATTGCTACCTGTTGTATTGTATTGTATCGTTACTTACACCTATAGTGTTTGTTTTGATTGTTACTTAAAATGTATTGTATTGTATCGTTAAATTTCGTTGTTACGTAACAATGAAAACCCCTATTTTATGGAATAACCAATTTTGTGTGTTACCATTGTTACTTAGTTTTTTTTTTCAATTATATATTTACATAATATTTCAAAATACTATTTTACCCTTTATCTTAATTCTTTAAATCTAGTCAAACCTTTTACCCTAGAATAATTATGATTTTTTAGTAAGTTTATAAATTACAATACAGTATAATATGATCAAACTAAACAATTAAAAGTTATTAAACAATAACAAACAATTCAGTCTAGCCAAACATTATATCTATCATACGATACAGTATAATACAATACAATACATTATGAATGGGTAATAATGATCCAAACAAAGTGTTAAAGTCTTGATTAATTTATATTTATTATAGGGAAAATGATCAAAAATGTTCTTAAACTACGTGAAAAGAACAAAAATGTTATTCGTTTACGGTTTGATTAAAAAATACTCTTATCATCAATACTTTGTTCGGAAAATGAAAAACCTTTTTATTCTTTTCACGTTATTTTTATTTTCGTTTATTTCATCTTGATAATCAAATAAACCCCCAAAAATTAAATTAAAAGAATTTGAATCTTAATTCTTTTAGAATGACTTTTTTCTTACTAAGCACTTTTATGAGCCAACTTCAACACATATAAAAATCGATCAGATCAATGAATTTCGAATATTATGAAGTAAAAAAATAACAAATAATATTTTTTTTTATAGTAAGCCACATGTTATTTTACGTCATGTTTTATATTGATTACTTCTTTGCCTACCGTCATTGCTTGCGCCCTTAATTACTCAACCTTCTAGAAATGTTGTCTTTGTCTTTATTATAAATATTTTACTATTAATATTATTGATGATAATTATATTAATAATTATAAGTAATATTTAATATTTATATTAAAAATCGATTCATTTGAATATAAATTAAATATTTTTATTCTAAGATATTAATGGTATTCTATGTGAGAGATAATACTACTTTCATATATGACTTAATCGAAAGGATAATATGTTCTCGTTTTTTAGACGACAGAAATATTAATATTCCAAAAATATAATGATATTAATAAGTATTTACGATAGTCTACCCGTTAAATATGCTTAATGTAAATTCATTAATAATATTGTTAAAATAAAAAATAATAATGTGGAGGGACCCACATGGAAAAATAGAAAATGGCTAGATTATAAATTTATCGCAAGGTTGCTATCTGTATAAATTGGGCCCACGAGGAATAGATAAGTGGGCCCATCGGCCCGCCAGGCCCACGTGAGAGCAAAAGAGTAAAACTAGATTAGGTAGCATCTTAGATGACGTGTCCCTCTTTATTGACTACTTATCGTCTCGTAAAAACATCGCTAGTATAGGCGCTAATTATTTAAATTTGATATCAAATAAATGTATTTACGCATAGATATATTCGATACGTCAATATCAAACTATACATAAACGGACCAAATGCATCAATATAGTTAATGTTGGATACATGAAATTGATACTGAATATATTTATTGAAATTAGTACATTAATTTACGTATTTGATATTAGATATACAAATACAAGAAGTAAAGGAACGAAAGAGGTAGATAGGTCAATATTCGCTAGATATAGTGTATCTAGAGGTAGATGGATATGGTAGAAATTTTAGTCGACCAAATAGAAATGTTTATTTATGAAAAACTACTTAATTACACAAGCGTCTTAATCTAATTGAAATTTAAAATTTTCTCTCTCCTCATTTTACATTGTTTTCAAAATAAATATAATTAGTTTTGATCAATTCGTTAATTTTTTTTTAATTTGCATCAGTAAATTATAAGTATATATCTCCGGTCAATGTTTGAAAGAATTAATCTATAGTATTGAATAATTTTAAAATTCAAATTCATCTCAATTATTGTTTTAATTAATATTTAACACTATGTCATATTATTCACATCCAAGCAAGTCTTGGACACACATTGATATTTGAATCTCACATTAATACATGATTAAGTAATTAGTCTTGTTATATGCAAAAATCTCATTTATTATTTCATATTACATCTATCATATTATGAAAATTCTTATATAATTTATAAAAGTATTACTCAAAAATAATAAATAACAATCAAGTATGTACAAATTGATCAGTAAATTCGTTTTAGCAGTCAGTCATGTTCTACAATTAAAGTATCTTTGTTATTATTGTGTATATATATGAACAACAATCCCTTCGAGACTTTCTTAAGATCAATTCATACCATGTAGATTTGGATTAAACACGTAAAACTTTTCACCGACAATTAATCTCATTTTCCAAATAATTTTTTTGAATAAGTATCTTCATTTTCATTTCTGATTTCAAACCCAACCTAATGATCTAGTAAATTGCCAACATTATTTAGATGCAAAGTGTATTTAATAGTTTTAGCTTGCAACTCAAATCGTTACACTGAATTATACCATTTTCCTTTATATGCACTTTAAAATATATGTTAACTAATCGATTTGAGTTAATCATTCAATTCATTTTATCAGTCAAACACAATTCTATTGTCAGAGTATCTTCGTTATTTATTGTGTACCTATTGGACTAAAACCTCTTTGAAACTTTTTAAAATTGTATTCACACTACGCAAATTGACTAAACGCTTAAAATCTATTAATCACATTTTTCACATATTTTTTACACCAATAACATTATTTTCATTTTTGATATCTCAACCAACTTAATGAGCTAGTCAATTGCTAACAAATCAAATCATTACCTGAATTATATCAATTTTATTTATATATAAATACAATAATATTAAGTAATTTTAATTTATCAGTTCAATTTGATCATTCTATTCGCTTTATCGATAAGACATAATTCTATGTTAAAGTATCTTCATTATTTATTGCGTATTTATCTAAACGACAATCACTTTGAGATTTTTTAAGATCAATTCACACTAGGTAAATTGACGAAACACATAAAAATGTTCACTTACGATCAATTACGTTTTTCACATAAATTTTAACACTAATATCATCATTTTCATTTCTGATATCTCACCTGACCTAATGATCTAGTGAATAGAGTTAAATGTATTTAAAATGTTAGCTTACAACTTAAATCTTTACGGTGAATCATTTTTCTTTATATATATTTTTAAAAATATAATAATACTACACATTTTAATTCGTTAGTTAGCTCGACCTGATCATTCAATTCGCTTTAGCAGTCAAACATGAATTTACAGTTAAAACATCTTACAATTACTGCGTTCATATCTAAACGACAACTATTTCGAGACTTTCTTAAGATCGATTTACACGTAAATGACTAAACGCGTAAAATTTATCAAATTTTTCACATAACTTTCTTGCACTAATCATCATTCTCATTTTTCTTAATATCTCACCCAACCTAATGATCTTGAGTCGCCAACATTATTTAGATGCAAAATGTATTTAATAGAGTTAGCTTGCAACTCGAATCATTACACTAAATTATAACAATATAAAAAAAATTATATTTTAAAAAATATAATAATATTAACTCGGCTTGGTCATTCAATTCACTTCAACAGTCAAACATAAATCTACAGTTAAAACATCTTATAGTTATTACCTTCATACCCGAACAACAACCATTTCGAGACTTTCTTAAGAACAATTCACACGTAAATTGACTAAACGCGTAAAATTAATCACATTTTTCACATAATTTTCTTGCACTAAAATCATCATTCTCATTTTTTTTATGTCTCACCCAACCTAATGATCTTGAATTGCCAACATTATTTAGATGCAAAATGTATTTAATAATGTTAACTTGCAACTCGAATCATTACACTAAATTATAACAATATTTTAAAAAACCATATTTTTAAAAAAATATAATAATATTACACATTTTAAATGGAGCAATAAATAGAAAAAAAGGTGCAAAACCTTAAACGGCATAGCAGCAAATATCTGAATGTTAAAGCCGATGTTGGGAGCCGCGTATAACGCGTCGGCTTCTAAAGCCGATAACGCGCCTCCACCGTCTAAAATTACTCATAACCCAATAAGTACTATTTTTGGATTTTCTAAAAAAGCGAAAAGTTATTTTATTCATCCATGCGGTTTGCACTTTACCACAAATATCATATAAACTATATAGTTTGATTCGATACGAAGTTTTATTTTTTATAATTGAACATTTATTTGATTATATATTATAGCATGTTATTGGTTATTAGTTAAAATTATTATTAAATTATATTTTAAGATTAAAATTATATTTTTAACATATTATTTTTAATTTCAGTATTTAAAAGTGAACAATTTTCATTCTTTTATTTGAGTTTATCCGAAAATTAACACATGCACAAAAATGAAGTCATTCTATTGTAATTATTATTCTTAGATACGTCAAAATCTTAAAATTTTTCGATAATTGAATTTTAGCATTCTGCAAAATCTTATAATTGGATAGTTTTTTCCCATATAATTTCATATTAATAGAGATAATGCACAAGTACCCCCTCAACCTACGTACGAAATCTCAGAGACACTTATAATATATTAAGGTACTATTACCCCCTCAACCTATGTCCGAAATCTCAGAGACACACTTATACTTTTTTTAGAAATTTCTTATAGCAGGTAATGAAATTATGTAGGAAAACTTTTGTTAATAGTCACGTGAACTGTTCATATTTTTACGACATATAATCGAATGACAAGAATTATTCACTTTTAAATACTTAAAGAGTATTTTCTTCTAGAGTAATACTTTAAGTTTGAGGCACAATTAAGAAATACTTTTGGCTAAGAACACTTTTAATTAACGTAATATTTTGTAGTCGCCCTTGGTTCTTTCTCTTTTCTATTAAACCATGCAATGTTTCTTGTTATTTGCTATGTTCTTAACTCATTGTCTCCTTCTTTCTGTACTTAGATTTGTTCTCTTTCGAAAATTGTGTCTCTATCTTTCTAAGATAATGATAAAATTTACGTATATTTTATGCTTCTATAAATTCTGATTATGATATTGTTATATGTTAGTATAAATTTGAATAATCTCATTTACTATAAAATGAGTGTTTTAGTATTAAATATAAAGTTATATCATTTTTATCGTAATATTTGTGTGATTATAAAAACTTCGAAATAAAACTTAGCTCTCATTGGATCACACTCCAATAGTCAAAACAAAATGCTAAAAGTAATTTTGTAGTATTTGAGTCATTACTGTCCGTACATATCTGCTGACGCGTGTCCCAAAAAAACGCGCTTCCTTTTTCCTTCTTCCCTATTTAATCTCCATTTTTCTTCACCATTTTTTCTCTCTAAACACCTCTTTCTTCTTCACTTTTTTTTCATTCTAAAATCCTCAAAAACATCATCTGGGTCTTTCTAAAACATGCTGTAAACTTCAAATTTGACATAAAAAACAATTAATTTGGTTAATTTTTGAGCTCTGGAGAAACAAAAATGGCGTCTTCTGATAATTTCATGACAATGGAACAATGGGGTTTTCGTTCTGCGTTTAACGATTCATGGTTTACTGATATCTTCGCTAAAGAAACTGAAACCTTAACGAAAGTTCTGCAGAAATCGTACACCGGCGAAGGGAATGAGGTTGTTATGCCTGCTGGAGAAATGGGTTCCCCGTTTTTAACTGCGAGTGCATCTGGGCCGACGTTTTCCGGTGGGTCGGAGAACGATGCTGCTTCAACCGGAGCTTCCGGTTCGATGAAGCGGCGGAGTGGTGGTGGTGGTGGAGTTAGCAAAAAAATCGTGAAGCGTAAGCCACGCGCTTCGAAGCGCGCGTCGACTACGTACATAACGGCGGACGTTGATAGTTTCCGGCAGATGGTGCAGCAGGTGACCGGAGCTAGAATCTCCGGTGACGGGACCGGGAACGGACAGTTGTCGGTTTCTTCTATTTTGAAGCCGGAGCCGAGGCGACAGGTTGACCGGGTACAGCCGGTGAGCTGTTTGCCTACTTTGGACACGTCAGCTTTTCTACTGGACCCCACTTCATCGTTCATGCACCCACCACCGGCGGTGTCCGGGAGGGTCGCCGCCGTACATCAGCCGTCTGCGGTGGTGGTTGACGGTGGCTATGGTTTTGACTCTTTTTGTGACTTTCCTACCCTTGAATCAGGAATGTAATGCTAATGAAGTTAGTAGTATTATTAGGGACTTTGTTGTAATTTCACCTTTATAGTTTAGGGGAAGGGTAAAATGGGAAAATCAGATCTGTTTATAGTTTAATGTTTAGCTTGGGGGATACACAATGTTTTGATGTTGGAATTAATTATTCCCATTATTATTAAATGTTTTTTTCCAAAAAAAAATGGTTTAATTTTGGTTAAAAGAAAGTAGAATGTGTATTTAATTGGTTAATTGTTTATCTAATTCTATGAAGTTTTTTTTTTTTTAGTTTTCAATTTTCTCTTTTAGTTCTATTTTCATTCTCTTTATTTGTGATTTTCTTGGTTATAAGGTGTATTTGGGGTAGAGATTCAAAGTTATTTATATATATTAAATTGACCGAGCATAATGTAGTGGTGTTGGTTCGATTCGACAAAGATAGAATGTATAGATCTAATGTAATTGTGTTGGTTTTGATTCGACAAAAGTAGAATGTCTGATCGAAGGCCCAGTAAGTAGATGACAAGCGTGTGCGTTTTGACTTGTGAGCGAATTAATCTACGAGGATAGAGACTAGTGTTGTGTAGTTTGTTGTAGTAATAGAGTTTTATTCTGTATATATTGATTTTGATCTTCTTTTATCGCATTGTATTTATTGTATTTCAGTTATTACATTATGTTGTTCAGTTGTTCTTAGATAGCAAGCGTGTTCGTTTTGACTTACGATCAGATTAATCTATAAGGATAGAGACTAGTGGAGTGGTGTTTGTTCTAGTAATAGTTTTATTATGTATACATTGCTTTTGATCTTCTTTTATCGCATGTATTTATTGTATTTTAGTAATTGCATTATGTTGTTCTAGTGGCTCGTATTGTTCTCTTGATTAGCTCTTATGCCTTTTTTAATATATTTTCCTTTTTTATACCTACTTTGATTATAATATATTTGAGTTGAGGATCTTTAGGAAATAGCCTCTCTGTCTCAACGAGGTTGAGCTAAAGTTTACGTACACTTAATCCTCTTAGAGTTAGGGTCATAATTAATTTTAAATTTGTGGTGTTCCTATTAGAAATTTTTTCGATTCGAGAAATAATTTCGATACTTATGCCATTTGATATTAGGACTTCCATTATTCAGATAATGGTAATGATTTATTGTTGATTTTAGGATTTGAATTTGCAATACAAATCTTTCGTTAAAAGGGAAACTTATATAAATGTGCTATAATACAAAAAAATATTTATGATAATATTTATTTTCACTTGACTTAATTCATTTATAATACAAGTTTAATACATATAACAAAGAACAATTTATTATCCACATATAATACAAGTTTTAATGATGGATAATATATTTATCACACATTTTAATATGCTTATAATACAATGTGACCATTTTTTACCAAACAAACACAATATATTTCAAAAATAATTATAATTCAAATATATTATATAAATAATTCACCTTTTATATATATTACAAATTTAGCTATAACAAATATCATGAATCTTTTCAAAATTCAAATTCTTTGAAAACAAATAGTAACAATTTAAATACAAAAAATAGTACACTAAAGTTGCCCCACTTGTATTAATTGTAAAAAAAAAAAATACTAATGATCTGATCTATAAAATTATTTATTTATGTTTCATATGGAGAATAATATATATTTGAATATTTGCTACTATGCCTTGGCAGCTTGTATAGAGAATAATGTTATATTTATAATGCATATATATTTTATTTTATTTTGTTCTTGGAGAATTAAAAACAAGAACTATAGCAGCAAACGTTTACTCAAATTATGTCAGAAAAAAATTAAAATAATAATAATACTATGACATAATTAGAATAGGTTGACTTTAGGTCTATGATAGATCATAATATATTATTTTAATGAGTTATCTGATCTATATCCGTGTTATTCACTTATCAGCTTTAATTATTTTAGAGTATCGAATCTCAATGATATTTGATCATACTTACGATCAAAAGAAAGAAAATATTTAGCCCTCCAGTCCCTCTGAAGAAGTCGCTATGATATACATGATCCATGCATAATATCATAAAACCGATACAATTTTTCTAGGGAACTTCGGATGAGACATTATTTGACCTTCTTTCAGGAGTTGTAGGGCTCCTGGTCCTGATCGATCCAGAGATTCCGACAACCCGGGAAATAGGCAGAAAGAGAAGGGTCGGATACTGGAATCTGCCCAAAAGTCCTGGCTTTTTCAAAACCCTAGAGAGGGCAAAGACTAACTAATATCGTAGTTACATCGATTGAAATTCAAAAAGTCCTTACTACGAAGCTCGGAGCTTTGAGATTCCATGTGATTTTACTTGCGAATTCACATAACTCAATAATTTTAATAAACTCATATTTACATTAAGGTTTACTTAATATATAAAAAAATAATTTTAACTATTATTTATTTTTAAATTACGTTTTATAGAATTCAGAATTCATAAGCTTAAAATATTCGTTAACTATTTGCAATTGGAATTAGAATATAATGTCTTTAGTGTTAGACTTGGTCATGGAGCTAACAACCAATTAGTCACATAAAATAAGAATTACCTTATTCTATAGTTTGAGACTTCTAAAGTGTTGAAATATATATTTTATTTATTTTTTTATTCTTGATTTGGGAAGTATCTATATATTTTATTACTATATGTTATTGGAAAATTAAATAAAGATTATTTAATATTAATTATAGCTGAAAATGCTTACCCTAGTCAAAAGGTTACTGCATAGAGACAGGAATAATATTCTGACATGTTAACTTTCTTGCATATCAAGGTTGACTTTAACCCATGGTTAAGATATTTTATCGTTCGTTAAAAATTTCGAATTTAAATTTATAAAAATAAAAAATATGTTAGAATTCTTGACTTTAGAGATTGATGAGTTTTGTAATGCGTAAATATAAAATTAAATTAGATTTTAATATGAGTATCGAATACTGAATAAGAATTAAAAATAATTGACTTAATGTGTAAGTTTCATGATATTTTTTTGGCATATTCTTTATCTAGAAAAATTAATTGTTTATGAAATATTTGTTGATTGAAAATTGAAGTATATTGTCTTTACTGTTAGACTTGGTCATGTAGCTGACCTTACAAGTCTTTTGTGGAAAAAAAGAGTTCGGTTCGTTTTATTTTACGTGACATTTTTTGATTTGGTATGGTACTGTTCAAGAAAAATAGACTTTTATAACTTTTATAATCTGAAACAATCATTAGATATTCGTGTGATTGAGATTCATTTCATTTAGAATAAAAAATATTTTTTAAAGTTAAATCATTTTTCATTATAATGATATAATATTCTTTTTTAAACAGATCAAAACAAAAACACATCACATAAAACGTAACAAAGAGAAATAATTATATATATATGTGTGTGTGTGTGTGTGTCTGTGTGTGTAAGTTACATAGGCATGAAGTAATGTTGATATCTTCAAACTATAACGATCATTGGATCAACAACTTATATCAGAATTAGTTATATATTTATATACTGATATGTTATATGAGAAATAATTACATAAAAATTAATTAGACAATAACTATCTTTAACACCCAACTAATCCCAACAATCAACATTTTAATATTGAAATTGATAGGTATTTAAAAGAAATTTAACCGTCCATTTCGATTGATGTATAATAAATATTGAATTTAATTGATGTTTTCAATAAAATCAAATAGTCAAATATAGGTTGCTGTACTTGATAGTACTGTCCTATATACTTTGAAAAATTGACTCATCTTTCTTTAAATTAATATTTTAATTTATAAAGAACACATCAAATTTATTATTTTCTTAATCGATATATCTATATTATATAATAATTAAATAGATATATACATAATGTACAATTATGATTTTAACTTTTTCTTGAAATTACAATAATGTATACGATCAAAATCTCAGACACAGACCTTCACTAAAATAAGGTAAGGTCTATTACCTCCCCTGAACTTTTTTTTTGTAATTCTGTACAACTTTTGTCTTACGCGTCACATTCTGTGACTCCACGCAATTGAGGCGCGTGGAAGATATTTAGATGTCACGTAAGTTAAAAAGGTGCACAAAATTATAAAAAGAAAAAGTTCAAGAGGATAACAAAACCTTAGTTTAGTTAAG
This sequence comes from Solanum peruvianum, assembly GCA_027705065.1. NCBI lineage: Eukaryota > Viridiplantae > Streptophyta > Magnoliopsida > Solanales > Solanaceae > Solanum > Solanum peruvianum. The sequence continues at coordinate 63,495,625 of JAKWJD010001764.1, read as the reverse complement.
TTGCGTTTCTGAGATTTATCATAATCTAGAGAGATACTTATATAATTTCAAAATATAAGTACAATTTAAATATTTATTGCATCGCGATTTTACGTGGTGGTATAGTTGGGAAAGAAAAATAGAAATAAATTTGGGCTGTTTGTTGACTTGAAAGACTTTTAGGCCCACTTTGGAGTTGTTTGTTAGAAGAGCAATGACGTGTCCTTTTTAGTCAATTTTCAATCACTATCTAATTATTAAAATCGAACCATTATTATTATTTTTATATAAATTTGAAGCATAATGTCATGCTTATTACAACTTGATATAATAACTTATGTTTTTTTAAAAAATATATACATATATATATATCATTTGTGTGGTGGATAATTCTTTATAAAAATGGTCCTTCCTTTCTATGGATGAGAAGAGGAAAATGAACCACAAACAATTGTAGTTTGGAAGGACATTTGATCTATTTATTCTTAATCTAGGATTTCGAGTTTTAAATTTAAAATAACATAACGAGTGTTTTCTAAAAAAAATATTTAATAATAGATATTCTTATTTTATACTTTATGACGTATCTTTTTATATATATTCATAAAAATTCAATTCCTCATCTTGTAAATCTCTTCTTTATTTTTTTTCTCGATTCTATGTCCACACATCACATGCCAAACTTTGCACATAACTGGAAATTAATCGATTTGTTGATTTAACATATTTTGACCCATTCAAATTTAACAAGTTACCTCTCTATCATTTTCCTGCGCGATGTCCGAAAACACTCTCTCCCCAGCTTATTTCGAAAACCAGGAAGGCTAAGCAGACCACAGCACAGAAACAAGATTTAGTTGACACAGAAAGGGACACATCAAATGTTTAGACCTTCTCTCTTACATAACAATCCAATCTGGTATACAACGACAGATAAGACGGTAAGATAAACAGGGGACACAGATATAAAAAGGAGCAGCAACTCAAAATCTTTAAAACTGTCAATACTTCCAAACAAAGCACTGCTCAGAAGATTTGGAAAGTAACCCTAGTTTGTAAGCTCCATGATAGCAGAGACAATATCACCCTCTGCGGCCTTGAGAGCTTTGACGGCTTTGGGTCTGGAAACTCCTGCTTGAGTCATCACCAGCTCAATATCCTTTGGTTCTACGCCAGTTTCATCAACGTCCTCGTCATCCTGAGCAACAGTTGATGGCTCTGGCTTTGATATAACGTTGCTTAGATTAGGAGCCTTAAACTGCTCTGCAGCTTGAGACTGCAACTGTGAGCTCAAGTCCTCAATCTTTGCTTCACCAAATATGACATATGTGTCTGAATTTGGGCTCTTGAAAACATCTGGTTTTGAGATGACAAATAGTATCTGAATGAAATAAAAACAAAAGAAACAGAAGATAGTTATTCACTATGACCCAAGAAACTTAAATAGATTTTAAAAGAGAACAAAAGAAAAGCAAGTGAGTAAATGATAACATCAACTTACATTTTTGCTCTTCTTGACAGTTACACGGCTGACACCTGGGATTGGCTTCATTCCTAGCTTTAGCATAGCTTTTCGGCTCTTCTTCTCACTCCTGCTCTGCTTCGACCTGCCACTACCATCTCCAAGTTCTGCCCACAACAATAAGCATTTAAGTATTGCCACAATAATCAGGGAATAAGCAACTCTCATGGCCTTTCTGTTGCATCTGAACAGAGAAAAATATGCAGCACTCCAATATATAGACAAATGATACATACAAGATTAAATCTAGGTTCTTGACAATCCTTTTTATAAACTACAGGAATGCTTACAGGCGACCATGATAATTAATGTTAGATTCTATTTACTGATACATTCTCTTTTATATGGGTTTAGCTTGACCAAATCTTTGTGGAGGACATTTGGTACAGGGAGGCAATCTTCTGATACATATTCACCCTTTTAGGTTGTGGTTATCTCAAATCCTCTGACATTAGAACTTATGATCCAACACCAGTGTTTATTCAATAAGATTTATAACTTATGCATTATCAAATATGTAAATAACATATGATTATTTCAATTGACATGTCGCGTGACTGTATCTGTGGAAAATAACACTCGAGTATAAAAATGTACGAATTTTAGATCACTTATATCCAAAATATGGGGGGTTAGAAGGCTATCAAGTTAAGTTCATAACATCTCAGAAAGTTATTCAGAGTAAAAGAAACATTTTGATAATCAACTGAATTGGAAAGCAATAATATCAGGTTGTATCTCAAATATTATCTATCTTTAGGGGATAGACAAATAATCTCATGTCTGCTGATTGGATCAGACGGTTCAATGGATTTGTTGTCCCAGACAAGATGCCATGTCCATCTGACATAATCTAAATCAATGCCTGACGGGAATTAACCAGGAAGTGTTAAACTTAAAAATCATGAATAATTCACTTCCTTCAATTTGATAAATAGATGATGTACCTAAGTACCTAACTTAACTTACAAGCAATTAGAACAAAAACAAGCTTTAGCAAATCATAGGCTCAGTTTCTCTACTTCTGCATTGGCGCTGTTGCTCTAAGAATTGCCCAGAAAAATAGTTTGATCAGCTCGAAAACTGCCTTCCAAAGACTTTCTGATGACAAAAGTGTTCCCCGCAATGGTGTTTATGGACCAGCTAAAGAGAGATTTAGCAGTCTGCTTGATTTTGTGTCTCACAAAATCAAGGAGGGGATACTTAAAATACTTATAAGAAATGGCACTAAAGTAACTTACGCAGGATTTTATGCAAGAGGTGTGGGTCCATTATCACAACTCCACATGGGTTAGGGTCTAGGATTATGTTGGTTTTAAGACCATTTCCTGTCTCATATTGATATTAATTCAAATTATTTTCAAGTTGTAGTCCTGTCAGAAAAATGCTCTCAGATAAATAAGAAAAACTTTTGTGGAAGTGTATCAGATGAAATTCCTTTATAAAGGGTGTCCCGCTGTGGCTGGCACTGATACCATTCTAATATGAACTGTCAAAATGATAACAAACCATATCAGGACTCGGAATTGTCAATAATTATTGTACACTTACCTTCAGCGTCGTCGTCATCTTTCTCATCGTCATCATCGTCGTCATCATCTTCTTCATCCTCGATGATTGGTACCTCAGACTACAAGAGAAGGGAGTAAAACTCTATAAGCTTACACAAGGATCAAAAAACTGTCACCGTCTTGAAAGAAGCTGCTTTTAAGACAAACATTGAGAACACACTTAAAGTTGATAACTTCAATAACCGCACATGGACCACAGAAGCTTAATTTCGTCCATTTTCCTTCTTTCTTTATGCATCTGTTAATAAATTTTATAACCCTACTTATTGTGCTAGTAATCTCAAAAGATTCAAACTTTGATTCTTTTTTTAAAACAAAGATACAAATTTCACTGAAGAAAGTGTTGGACAAGCAAATTAGTAGTTGTTTTCCAAATCTTTCTTACATACCCCATTTCTGAAAAATTAAACAGCCTCCCAATGCGTCTGTAAGTTATAATACCCAGAAAAGTAACTTAATATACTAATACATAACAAAATAACTAAGCTTTAGCCCCCAAGAAAAATGGGGTCGGCCTGCGAGAGCTTGATCACATTGCCCGTCCAACCCAAATAAAAGAGGACGATAGCAGTATGCTGACAGCTACGCTGACAAATAATGGAGAGGTCATCTAAAATAATGGCAGAAAATCACATATCTTTATTTCTTTTCAATTTGCAAGCAAACAAACACCTTGCCAATTGCACCCAGAACACTCAGAAACCTATGAACAAACCTCAAACTTCTACTAGAAAAATATCAACAAACCCAGTATATCCACAAGAAATGCCTGGGGCTTAAAAAGTAGAGTAGCTATTTCCGATAGCCACTGACAAAACAATACTAAAGGGAACACTGTAGCTACAAAAAACTAACACAGTAATCAGCATACAACTAAACAAAAAAAAATAATCCAAAACGAATAACAATAAACTACTAAAGTAATACTAATATTAACAGAGCTTTGCTCAAAAGTTCAATTTTATCTTGCCAATTCGTCTGGTCACTCAACATACACAGTAGCAACACAACCATTCAGTATAACAACAGCAACACACACAGTGTACACTCAGCATAACAAAAACATCACAAAACACGACATAAATCTCAGGCAAAAAAACGAACCTTCCAAAGTAAAAATCGAACAATTACTGATCATTTTAACATAAAAAAACTACTCTACCTAACGATTAAATCAACAGAAAAAGATATTAAAAAAAACAGAACTTTGTATCTACAGTTCAAGTATCTATATGAGGAGAGGGACAAGGAAAATTACTTCAAGCTTCTGTTGTTCGAGATGAGCGGCTAAGAGCTCTTCTTGAGATTGAGCAGTCATGGCTGAGAGAATTTGTGAGAGAGACGCAGAAATTTGGTTTTGGGGAAAAGAGAAAGATGTAAAACCCTAAACGGCGAGAAGTAAGCCTTTTTACTTTGAGATCTGAACACCTAGCCCAACCCTTTGCTGCTCTGTGACCCGACCCGACCCGACCCGATTCGATCGGATTCGAGTATATTTATGGTTTTTGATCGAAATTATTCGTTATTTTAATGGAATCATTTAGTAGAGTGCACTAAGAAGAGAAAATATCAGAAATGACAAATATAATGGATATAATGTCTTATAGTTTTTGTTTTGATAAATTATGTTTTATAACTATAGTTTTGTTTGCTGTGGATGTTGTCATTTGTATATTTCTATGTGATTTGTATATTTCAATTTCTCATTTGTATATTTTGTTTGTGAATATATGCAAATGTCGTATTTATACATTTAGATTATTTCTTTTTTAGAATTATATGTATATTTTGCTTAATAATCTACAAACATGGTGATTTACTGTAGTTTTTTTCATAAATTATATACTAATAGTTAGAGTGAGCATATACAAATTATGAATTTATATAATTAGGAATCGAATTATGCAAATACAGTCAACTAAGGGCCCGTTTGGCCATAAATTTCCCAAGTAAAACTTGGGAAAAAACTTGGCAAATTTTGTTTGTCCATACACTTTTTATTATTTGGCAAATTTTTTTGGCAAATTTTCCCAATTCCCAAATACTAGAAAAAACTAGTATTTGGGCCAAATTTCATTATTTGGAAAGTTTTAGAAATTCAATTTTTACCCTTAACTTTTATTTTACAAAAATAATATATCTATTGACACCAACCAATTCAATTAGCTCCCCATCTGCCAACATTATTTAGCCTTAATGAACTAGCTACTAAAAACATGAATTGCATTTATTTTATTTTGGTAGATAAATATTACGTTCTTTATGCTGGTCTACGGAACACAAGAGGATTTTTAGCTCCATTCAAAGGAATGCGCTATCATTTGCAGGACTACCGAGGAAGTGAAAGAGAGCCTAAGAATGGAAAAGAGCTATTTACTATAGACATGCTTCTCTGCGCAATGTAATTGAAAGAACTTTTGATGCGTGGAAAAGTAGATTCAGAATACTAAGACAAGGCATGAACAACTATGAATGTGACATGCAAGTGAAAATAGTAATTGCTTGCGCTGTATTGCATAATTTTTTACGTGGACACCAAAATAGTGATGGAATATACAATGAATATGAAAATGATGATATGGTTGTTGATGAAAGTGACGAACTATTGGCTCAAGGTAACAACATCGCTTTATCTTCTCGATCATCTGATTCGGAAATGCAAGCTCATCGAGAAAGCATAGGTTCTTCAGTGATTGCAATATTTATTTCCTTTTGTTTTCTTTTTTTTTCTCCCAAATTTATATTAGTTGTATTTTCATTACCATGATTTGTACCAAGACCTTTTCACTATACGAATATTTATTGTAATGATTCTTGTTGATTGTTGCGGAAGTCATAAAAGTTGTTACATGAGATTTCTATTGTGCTATGTAATACAAATTTATGGTTAGTTTGATAGTTTTAAAAACTTATGGGTACAAATCATATTTCTTAAAAAAATGAAATATGTTTCTCAAATTCTATGGCCAAACACATGGTAAAATTTCACCCAAATTTTCATCCAAATAATATTTGCCAAAAATATTTGAATATCTATGGCCAAACGCTAGCTAAATTATGCAAATTAAACGAATAACAAGATTTGAAGAAACTGAAGTTGTGAATCACAAAATTTTCAAAACAATAGCTATAACATTTAATATCGTTTAAATGTTTGTTATTTCGCACAAATTTTCTTTTAAAAAACGATACATATATTAGCTTCGTGTATTGTTGGGATTGTGTTGGTACAATGTATACAAATGTATATTTTGTGATTATTTCTTATGTAGTGTTAGTTTGGTATATTAAAAAAATGTGTATTGCTTTGTTTATAAAAAAAATATTGTTCATAAAAAATACCTTTATACTTAGTAATCGTATGTTGTTTGCCTAATGCGTATATATCTTATTTTTGATTTGCAAGTAATTGTACACTAGATATGCTACTGCAAATGCTCATTCAAAGAGCAAAGGTTGCGCTTTTATTGGGAGTTCAAAAGGAAAAATGTAATAAATGCTTTGATGAATAATTGTGTATTTTATCATGTTAATGCACGCATAAAGATTCTTAGATGTATTATTTGGTAGGATACAATAAAAATAGTATTAAATATACTATATTAATAATGCTTGTATTAGATGTGATAATATTATTTCTTACGATATTTAATTTTATTATTAGAAATACCATGCATTTTATTAATTTTTTTAAAAAAGTGTTAATAAAATTAACTTGAATGAAAATGATGTGGAAAAAAGTTTTAAAGGTTAAATATATCTTTAATCATGTTAATGTATGTATCATAATCTCTCATATTATTATTAGCATGTTGATTAGTTATACATACCATAATGCTAGATATAGTGTGTAATCAATACAATAATAATTATACATAGATTTAAAATGGTACCAAATAAAATACTAATAATATAGATTAAAAAAAAACTATTGCTTTTTAATAACACAAACGACTTTATATAGCAGGGGCGAATCCAATTTAGGCGAAGATATGTCAATCGACTCTCCTTCGTCGCAACTTTTACTATATATTAATACCTTGTATAAGGATTTATCTAAAACAAAATGACACTATTTGACAATAGTAATTTGATGCCGTGTTGGTTAATTGTATGGTTTAAGTTTTTGGACTCGTGGGTTCAATCCTCTACCAAAGTTTTTTTGCAAAATGTTTTAGTAATACTTGCTGAAGATTCTGCTACGCCACTAGTTGCATATACTTCTCCTTCATGGAACAGAGGTAAAATTACATATATATCATCTTTTTTCTTTATTATAGATCTTGATGTTGGTAAGTATTCATCTAAAATGCAATGACGATTGCATTGATTAAGCATGAAATCTTTCGAACGTTGGGCTTCTTGTCATTTACAAAAAGGAAAAGAATTCATCTACATTTCAAATTGCCAGAAATATTGAAAATACACATAAATTTTGATAACAGTTGTTAGTTTCGTTCGTGAATCATTGAAATTCTTAAAAACACCTCTATATTTGACTAACTAAATCTATATATACGCTCATTCTATCACATAAGAGTATTAGACTCTTAATCAAATTTTGATAGAATGTGTTGATAATACTCATAAATTTGACGAGAATTTAAGTGTTCACGTTGCAAAATTAAAATATATTTGAATTCAGTTAGTCAAGTAAAAAAATATTTTTAAGACTAGTTAATAATTCGGGATGAGATTAATATTTAATCAATTCATTCATTTCTTTATTGTCTTGAAAAAAAAGGACACAAATAAGTACTCACTCTCAACGTCTGCACCATTTTTGTATCGCCATTTTTTCTCACTCTCCTCACGCTATATATATAATCTCAGCACTTTTTGCTGTAATCAGTGAGGAGGAATCGAGAATTGCTAGGGTTTCGGTTTCGGTTTTGATTTTTCACGTAGTTGGGTGTGGTGCAGTGTGTGTGAAATATTTAGGGTTTTCATTGTGCCCTAAGTTGTCGTCGGCGTCGAATTTCTGAGAAAAAATGGCTGGAAAAAACGTGATCTCCGATGACGAAGGTTGATTTTTGATTCTTTTTTTGGTTATATTAGCTGGGAATTTTAGTAAGTTGTTAAATGCATGTGTTTATAGAAATAAAATGTTTTGTGTGCAGATGAAGTCGGAATGGAGGAAGAGGAGAGGGATGATGAGCCAGTTGACGGGGATGGAGTGGATGAGCGGGAAGATGAGGATGAAGACGAGGAAGAAGAAGGTATTTGCCCCAATTTAATATGGTTGAAGTTTTCACACACATATATATGGTTGTATGTATTTTGTGGATTGTTTATCGGAAGCAACCTCTGGGTAAGATGCATACACCTATCCTTTCTAGACCCAACTTGTGGAATTACACTGGTTATGTCATCGTTGTTGTTGTACGGTTATATGTATTTGCTGAGTGTTTATGGGAAACAACATTTCTATCTTTACGAGGTGTAGGGGTGAGGTAAGTTGCGTACACCTACCCTCCCCCAGACTCCACTTGTGAGGTTAGACCGGTCATGTTCTTGTATGGTTATATGTATTTGTCGAGAGTCTATTGGAAACAAACTATCTATCTCAATGAGCTAGGGGTAAGGTGTAGGTACACTCTAATCTCTCCAGAGGCCATTTGTGAAATTACACTGGGTATGTTAGTTATGTGATTCTATGTATTTGTTGTAATTTGGGTATTCTGGTGCTTGTATTTGGGCAGAAGGTCAGGATGAATATGAGAAAGATGGGTTTATAGTGGATGATGTAGAGGAAGAAGAGGACGAGGATGAAGATGATAGAGCTGACAGTGATGATGAGAGGCAAAAGAAGAAGAAAAGGAAGAAAAGGTGAGTTTGTTTTTCCGGATATTGCATAACTTTTCTTGTGCATGGCAGCCTTATATATTGATGTTTCAGGGAGTCAGAGAGGAATTACGTGCTTGATGAAGATGATTATGAACTTCTACAGGAAAGCAATATTGCGGTGCCTCGTCCGAAACTTGTGAGTTGTGATTTTTGCTTACTGAATTAATTCAGAAGCAAACACATATATATGCATTTCTTATGTAGGGTATTGATATTGTCAGTCAATGTTTTACACTTTTTGATTTTCACCTTGGCTGATTAGGAGAGCAAAAAGTTCAAGCGGCTAAAAAAAGCTCAGAGGGATATGGAGGATGAGGGTTCTGGTTTTTATGAGGAGGAGGAGTTTGGTGAAACTGGCAGGCGAGGGCGTACAGCTGAGCAGAAGCTTGAGCGTAGCTTATTTGGTGATGATGAAGGTAAACATCATTTTAGTTGTCTTCTTTATTGGGTATTTCTCGTGTTGTTGTTAACCGACCTCCCTGAGATATTTCCAGGGCAACCACTTGAGGATATTGCTGAGGAGGAAGAAAGGCTGGAGGAAGAAGAGGATGCTGACATTGGTGAGGAAGATGAAATGGCAGACTTCATCGTTGATGAAGAAGAAGTTGATGAACATGGTGCTCCTATTAGGTATAGCATTTGAGATATATGTGACTGTAAGATTCAATCTTGATGTTTTATATAGCTTTCTGGTTTACTTCACATTGTCTTTATGGCTCCACAGAAGGAAAAAGATAAACAAAAAGAAGTCCAGGCAGGCAGCAGGAGTTTCGTCCTCTGCTCTCCAGGAAGCCCATGACATATTTGGTGATGTAGACGAACTTTTGATGCGTCGAAAACAAGATCGGGCCAAATCCAGCATGCATGATGAATCCGGTGAATGGAGTGAAAGGAGACTTGAGGACGAATTTGATCCTACTATTCTAGCTGAGAAATATATGACTGAGAAGGATGAGCACATTCGGAAAATAGATGTCCCTGAAAGAATGCAGGTGTAACACCGAGATTTTTCTGTCATTGGATCATACATCTTACTTTCTTTTTCATTGGATTTGACATCTTAGTTTTCTTGTCTGGGTAGGTTTTGTCGTTTTTCTTGTGTACTATGCTACTTTCTTAACAGTGGAGTCTCTTAATAATTCTTTGTAGATATCCGAGGAAAGCACTGGTCCTGTAACACCTGAAACCATCAGTATGGAAGAGAGTATCTGGATCTACAATCAGCTTGTTGCTGGTGTTTTGCCTCTTTTTAAGAAGAAAGATAGTGGTACATCTGATGAAGAGAAAGAGCTACCAATAGATAAAGATGACATTATGCGTTTTCTGGATTTGATGCATGCGCAGAAGTTTGATGTGAGTGCTAAACATTTACTAGGACTTAAATTTTTTCTATGCAGGACATTTGAGACTCTGCAAATTTTTGCTTTGTTATTAGGTCCCGTTCATTGCCATGTACCGTAAGGAGGAATGCATGAGCTTATTTAAGGACCCAGAAGAGGACGGAACTAGTGATGATGGTCCTAAAAATTCTGACAAAAAGCCTTCAGTAAGATGGCATAAGGTGATACTTGTTCTCAAACTATTATGTATTGTCCCATGTTTAGAACCTTGGGAATATGAAATGTTTATTGAAAGAGATTATGCTGCAGGTGCTTTGGGCAATCCAAGATTTAGACAGGAAGTGGCGCCTCCTTCAGAAGCGGAAGTCTGCACTTGAGTTGTACTATAAGAAGCGTTTTCAGGAAGAGTCGCGTAGGGTGTATGATGAAACACGTCTAAAGTTGAATCAGCAGCTCTTTGAATCAATTACTAATTCACTCCAAGCGTCTGAGTCTGAAAGAGAGGTTGACGATGTTGACTCAAAATTTAACTTGCACTTCCCACCTGGAGAGGTCGGTGTGGATGAAGGACAATATAAGAGGCCAAAGAGGAAATCACAATACAGTATATGCAGCAAATCCGGCTTATGGGAAGTGGCGAGCAAGTTGGGATACAGCGCCGAGCAATTTGGTAGACATATGTCTCTAGAAAAGATGGTAAGTGTTGTCTTATAGGTTTTGTATCTGCCAAATGCTGAAGAAAGTAAAATTGCGTATATCGTAACTATTGTCTTAATCAAGGAATCCCAGGAGGGTCACCATATTACTGATTGCACTTGTGCATTTGAAACTCAGTTTTAGGACATCATGACTTCTGAACTCTCAATTTGCTTGTTGACATATAATTAGAAATGAGATATGTACAATTAAGTAGACTGTACAAAATGATGTCCCTGGCTTATTATATGCGTCGTCTCGTACAGAGATATGGATCCCATTTGTGAGAGGATAACTTGCTAACATCTTAATGATCAACCTTGTTAAGACCTTTGAATTGCACAATGCTGAAAATTATATTTTCAGCACTCAAATATTTTCCAAATAGCCAATGTTGTTCCGTTCGCTTTCTCGTTATTATTGCTGTAGTTGGGTTTATTTCTTTGAAGTTCATCTCTTATAGTCTAATTTGCTGAGGGAGTTTTGGGTAATATTTTACTAGTTGGAACCAGGAAATCACAGTGAAGGCGTGAACTTTCTTGCAGGGGGATGAGCTGGAGGATGCTAGGGAACCACCAGAAGAGATGGCATCGAACTTCACCTGTGCAATGTTTGAAACACCTCAAGCTGTGCTTAAAGGCGCTAGACACATGGTATGAGGACATTTATGTTATATTTATTTGCAACAATTTTGTTGCCATGCGGACTGTAATAGCTGACTCTTAGTGATCATCATATTTAGGCAGCAGTAGAGATCAGCTGTGAACCAAGTGTCCGTAAACATGTGCGTACTACCTATATGAACCACGCCGTAGTATCAACGAGTCCTACTCCTGAGGGGAATACGGTGATTGATTCCTTCCATCAATTTGCTGGAGTCAAGTGGTTACGGGATAAACCTCTCTCCGAATTTGTGGATGCACAGTGGCTTCTCATCCAGAAGGCTGAAGAGGAGAAACTCCTCCAAGTTACTATCAAGCTGCCTGAAGTTCATCTTAACCAGCTGACAACTGACTCGAAAGATCATTATCTCAGTGACGGTGTGAGTAAATCTGCCCAGTTATGGAACGAACAGAGAAAGTTAATACTCGAGGATGCAATCTTCAATTTTCTTCTGCCTTCAATGGAAAAGGAAGCAAGATCTTTGCTAACAAGTAAAGCAAAGAACTGTCTTCTCATGGAATATGGTAATGTTTTGTGGAATAAAGTGTCAGTTGGACCATATCAACGCAGAGAGAATGATATTAGCTCTGATGAAGAGCCTGCACCCAGGGTTATGGCTTGCTGTTGGGGCCATGGTAAGCCAGCAACCACTTTTGTGATGTTGGATTCGTCGGGAGAGGTTTTGGATATTCTGTATGCTGGATCTCTTAGCCTTCGTGGCCAGAATGTTAATGATGAGCAGCGGAAGAAGAATGACCAGCAGAGACTGTTAAAATTCATGATGGACCATCAACCACATGTGGTGGTGCTGGGAGCTGTGAATCTGTCTTGTACACGGCTTAAGGAGGATATTTATGAGGTATGCAGCGATGAATTTTATTTGATTCCTAGCTACTATGATTAGGGATAAACTCAAGAGTACTCTGGTAGGATATATAGTGCCTGTTTCAGGCATATAAAAAATCTTTTCATCACCCTAACTTTTTTACTGTGGTGGCTAAAGTATCTCTTGACTGTTCCTGTGCTTCAGATTATTTTCAAGATGGTGGAGGATAATCCAAGAGATGTTGGTCATGAGATGGATAATCTGAACATAATATATGGAGACGAATCCCTTCCGCATCTCTATGAGAATTCCCGCATTTCTGCTGACCAGCTTCCTACGCAGTCAGGTAATCACTCTCCTGTGAGCTTAAATGCAACTGTTAGGAGGTAGCTGTACTTATCGTCTCCCTGGTTTTAGGTATTGTGAGGCGTGCTGTGGCATTGGGACGTTATCTTCAAAATCCTCTAGCAATGGTAGCAACTTTATGTGGACCAGGGAGGGAAATTTTATCTTGGAAGCTGAATACTTTAGAGAGCTTTCTCACACCAGACGAGAAGTATGAGGTGGTTGAACAGGTCATGGTGGATGTAACTAACCAGGTGGGTGTTGATCTTAATTTGGCTATAAGTCATGAATGGCTTTTTGCCCCACTGCAATTTATTTCGGGGCTGGGTCCCAGAAAAGCAGCATCTCTTCAAAGATCCATGGTAAGACAGCAGACGATCTTTACGAGGAAGGATCTCTTAACTGAACATCATCTTGGTAAAAAGGTATTTATCAATGCAGTTGGCTTCTTGCGAGTACGGCGCAGTGGATACACTGCAAATAGCAATACATATATTGATTTGTTGGATGACACAAGGATCCATCCAGAATCCTATACTCTTGCACAAGAGTTGGCAAAAGATATTTATCTTAAAGACATGGGTGAAGAAGCTAATGATGATGATGAAGTGCTTGAAATGGCAATAGAGCATGTTAAAGAGAAGCCACATTTGTTGAGGTTGGTTAATGCTTATGAATATGCTAATGAACATAACCGTTTTGATAAAAGGGAAACCCTTAATGGTATTAAGTTGGAGCTAATGCAAGGGTTTCAAGATTGGCGTAGACAGTATGTCGAGCCAAGCCAGGATGAAGAGTTCTATATGATTTCTGGTGAGTCTGAGGATACGCTTTCTGAGGGAAGAATCGTGCAGGCAACAGTTCGTCGGGTTCAACCTCAGAAAGCTATCTGTTCGCTGGAGTGTGGATTGACTGGTATTCTTTCCAAGGAAGACTCTTCAGATGATTGGAGAGATGTCAATGATTTGACTGAAAAAATGCGTGAAGGTGATATCCTAACTTGCAGAATCAAGTCAATCCAAAAAAATAGGTACCAGGTTTTCCTGAGTTGTAAAGAGAATGATATGAGAAATAATAGGTATCAGAATAATCAGAACTTGGATCCATACTACCATGAAGATCGCACTAGCTTACAGACGGAAAAGGAAAAAGCTCGTAAAGAAAAGGAGCTTGCAAAGAAGCATTTCAAGCCAAGGATGATAGTTCATCCTCGATTCAAAAATATAACAGCTGATGAAGCTATGGAGGTATGTTCTATCTTCATAGATGTGTGTAAATTTGGTGCATAGTTCTTATGTTGTGACATCTTAATAATATGAATTTAAGCGTCTTTAACAACTCTAGCTTTTGATGCCTAAACTTATTTTGATACTCTCTTCATATGTTGTGCAGTTCCTCTCTGACAAAGAACCGGGTGAAAGCATTGTACGTCCCAGCTCACGTGGACCATCATATTTGACTTTAACTCTCAAAGTGTATGATGGAGTGTATGCTCACAAGGATATTGTGGAAGGTGGAAAGGAACATAAGGATATAACAAGCTTGCTGCGCATCGGGAAAACACTGAAAATAGGAGAGGATACTTTTGAAGATTTAGATGAGGTACTTCTCTTGTCTGTTCAGTCATTTTATATTAACGGGAGTTGTTCCTAATCTATAGTTTTTACTTTTTAGCATCCCTTTCCTTTGGTTTTGTGGGAGGGAGAATGCAGAGTATAGGGAACATATGTTCCCCGTTGTCAATATGAATTTAGTGATCAACAATCTTCATGGGTCATCCAACTGGTGAAAAAAGTTGAATAGGCACCCAAGTCTGTGGCCTAGTGGTCAATGAAATGGGTTTGAGAACCATGAAGTATGTTATGGATCTAGTTACGGGACGCTGCAAGATAAAATCTGAATCTTTTTTTTACCTGTGGTCCTGGTTCGTTATGAGAGAAATAACTTAAATACAACATTGGTGATTAACCACCCACCTAATAACAAAGAAATGACTTCCTACTACTAATGAAATGAGAAGGTGGAGGAATAACTCCTCACTGCTAATAACTACAAAGAAAGCAACCGCTACAGGGAAAACACTGTTACAGAGGACCTATTACAGAAAAAACAGAAACATAATTAATAGCTACTAATTTAATCAACTTTCTGATTAAATTTTCCATGCATAAAACTGTTGGTAGACTGAAAAGGTGCTAACATTACTCCCCCCTTCAAATCGCGTTTGTCCTCAAGCGCTAAGTGTCAAAAGTAATTCTTCATTGCCGTAACCAAATCTGGAGGATTATGCAACCCAACCTCAATTGCTATATAATCAGTAAGACCGCTGAAATAAAGTTCAATTTTTTGTGACTGCGTAAGTGTACCAGCCCGCGAAATTAATTGCTCGAATGTTTCTTTGTAATCTGCCACAGACCTGATCTGGTGAGCTAGCGAATTCTCCCAATTTCTGACTTCTGATTGGTGGCCCAAAACAAAGATTACAATGACGTTTGAAGTCATCCCAAGACAGTTGAGGCAGATCTGTCTCTAATTGAAGAAACCAAAGTTGTGCATTGCCCTCCAAATGAAAAGAAGCAAGTCCAACCTTTTCTTCTTCCAGAGTTTGTTGGTGTCTTCACACCTGTTCAACCATTCCAAAGGGTCCTCTTGGCCATTAAATCCTGGGTATCCAGTTTTGTATCCTGACCCTCTTGCCACTCTGTTTTACCCTTCCAACCGCGATTCTGACTGATATGTTTAATGGGATCAGAATCGACCTTAGTATTTATGAAATCCTGTGTGAGGGCATCCAAGCAAGCATTTGTTGCTTCATGTCGCTCTAAATTGGCTGCACGTTCTTCTTGGAACAAATTCACTAATTGTGCTAGTTGATG
Organism: Solanum peruvianum; assembly: GCA_027705065.1. NCBI lineage: Eukaryota > Viridiplantae > Streptophyta > Magnoliopsida > Solanales > Solanaceae > Solanum > Solanum peruvianum. The sequence goes on along the minus strand of JAKWJD010001764.1, from coordinate 63,479,960 downwards.
TTGAATTTGGTCTCCCATAACACCTGTTTCTGATACCAAGTTGTTATGGATCTAGTTTCGGGACGCTGCAAGATAAAATCTTGAATTTTCTTTTTTCTACCTATGGTGTTGGTTTGTTAAAGAGAGAATCTGCGATCTCTTGAGTTAGAAGTACTCACAACTTGACTAATTTTCTGCTTTTCATTTCCTTCGAATTCAAATAACTTAAATACAACATTGGTGATTAACAACCCACCTAATAACAAGGAAATTTCTGAAATGAGAAAGTGGAGGAATAACCTCCTTACTGCTGATAAATACTACAAAGAAAACAACTGCTACTACACTGTTACAGAGGACCTATTACAGAGAACATAATTAATAGCTACTGATTTAATCAACTTTCTGATTAAATTTTCCATGCATGAAACTGTTGGTTGACTAAAAGGGTGCTAAGTTTATTTTACATTTTGTGGTCCTTGCAAATTTTCATGGGGCGCTTGTTTGATTACTTTCATTTCCCCTGGACGTACAATACATTTGTGAATTGTGCATATGTTCTTTTTAGTTTCTTGGGAACACTAACAATCTCGTTGATTTTATGTTGTGTTTTTCAGGTAATGGATCGGTATGTTGATCCATTGGTAGCTCATTTGAAGGCAATGCTAAATTACCGTAAGTTTAAGACGGGAACAAAGGCAGAAGTTGATGAGCTTTTGAAAATTGAGAAATCTGAGTACCCTATGAGGATTGTCTATAGCTTTGGTATTTCTCATGAACACCCTGGGACATTCATTTTGACTTATATACGAAGTTCCAACCCACACCATGAGTATGTTGGTTTGTACCCGAAAGGATTTAAATTCCGTAAGAGGATGTTTGAAGAAATTGATCGCCTTGTGGCATATTTTCAAAGGCATATTGATGATCCCCATGATTCCGGTCCATCAATACGATCAGTTGCAGCAATGGTGCCTATGCGCAGCCCTGCAAGTGGGGGTTCCTCAGGATTTGGTGGCGGGTGGAGTGGTTCATCCAATGATAGTGGTCGAAGAGGTGGTCAGTCTGGGGACAGAGATAGGTCTTACGGTTCAGGTTCTAGACCAGGTAAAAACTGTTCCTCCGCATTCTTTCACCCCTTCTCTCTCCTCCTAGTTGCATGATGGAAGGTTGTTCTTCAATCTTCATCATGCTCTGAAATTGCTGAAACCCTTTAATGGGTTATCTAACTGGTGACTTTCCTAGATACCTTTTTTTTGTGAGATGAATTGGGCTGGATTTGCAGCCAGGAGGAGTTGCCCTTATTTTATGCACCTCTTCCCAGCATTGGCTCATTTGTATCTTCAAGTTGTGGCAGTGTGCCATTCTGCTCTCCTTTTCCTTAAAAAGGGTTATTGGGGAATGTGTTGTGGTGGTCTCTCTTGTGGATGAGCATTGTCTCAACTTGCCAGCCCTACTTCGTGGGCATGGTATTTGACTTCCCCCCCTAAAAACCTCAGCGTAGGTTAGTCCCTCAACAGCTCAACTTAGAGAATGCTGAGATACCTGTTGTGACTTTTATTTGTACTTAAGAGAGATTAAGAAAGCTCTCTTGAGGCTGAGAATATTAGTGTGTATCTTACTGTGTACATCTAGAATGTGTTTCGTTCCATGGTGTCTTTCTACTGTTGCTTACAGTTGTTAATATCAAGGTTGATAAAAGAGGAGAAAGACCACGTACTTGTTATTAACGGTACAGCACTTTTGGTTTTGCAGGTAGAAATGACTACAGAAATCGAAACAATCAGGATGATCAAAGTGGATTGCCACCAAGGCCCTACGGTGGTGGTGGTCGTGGACGTGGTCGTGGTCGGGGACGTGGTAGAGGAAATAATGATAATAACGACGGACAGGATTCAGATTATGGCTCTCAAAAGTGGAGTTCTAAGGAAGGTGGAGGAGGAGGTTGGAGTGAAAACCAAAATTCACCTGCCAGGGAGTCTTGGGGTGGTGGTGCTGGAGGTGGTAGTGGAGACGGAGGTAGTTGGGGTGCCAGTCCTAGTGGTGGTGGTGGTGGTTGGGGTGCTAGCCCTAGTGGTGGCGACAGCTGGGGAAAGGACACTGGTGGTGAAGCCGAAGATTCTGGGTGGGGTGGCAGTAAAAAGTCCGGTGGCAACGGAGGGTGGTGATCATGTAATGGCTTGTTTTCTTTGGCAAGCATAGATGGTTCAAACTTGCATCCTTTTAACTGAATTTGTTAAGCACTATCTATTATCATCTCTGTTTTACCTATTCCCTCTCTATAAATGTTTTACCTTATTCGCGGAATTTTAGTGCATCGGGTTGCCCTTTCTTGTTATACCTATGTTTTGTTGTGACTCCAATTTCAACCACAATATTTGGCTAATTAAAGTTGAAAATAACATTAATTTGGTCACGGGTGCGTACACAAGGAACCTTAATGTGTCCGTGATTGGCTCATTGTTATTTATTGCATGCCTTTAAAACACTAGTTTTTTTGTGTGGTTGTCACCATCATACATTCATTATTTCACATTTCTTGTTTCTTCATTCATACTAAACAAAAATAAAATCTTTCTCAAATTTTAGTTTTTAATAATTTGAATAATGAAATTTAGTTAAATATAATAATAAAAAAAAACTTTATGTTTTATTGGTTCACCTAGAATTTGGTTAGGCTTTCTATCCATATCAATATGAAGTTTGTGTTTGGTTGAGCGTCCTCTTCGAAATTGAAATTAAATAAATAAGTTATAACTACGAATTGACATTGCTTACCATTTAATATTTACTCTTTATATAAAATTGATAATTTTCTATTAAAAAATGTAAATAAATAAATTACTTTACCTCTAGTGTCACTTTGTTAACTAATTACGAGTTTTGAGTGATAAATATCTTTTTTTTCTTAATTAGAATCTTGTATTCGAACCATAAATATAAACTCATCTTCATTAGGCAACACTCTTTAATCTATTTTTAAGATTTTTTTCACGTTATTTCACATTTAGTCAGGCCATTAAATGAACAAGAAATTAAAAAAAAAAAAAAGAGTTACCATAGTATTAATAGTATTATTTTGCTTAATTATTTTCTATATATAGAGTATATATGAATTTGTTATATTTAGCCAAGTCATGTTCAAAAGAAGTTTTTGAATTTAAATGATCATTTGACTTAATTCAAAAACTTTTTAAAGTAAATTATTATTATTTACTTATTTGAAAATTTTAAATATTATTTATTTATTTATTTTGAAAAAAATTTTACAACCATATTTTTGTTGACAAGACAAGGGACCAAAGTTGACAAAAAACGTGTAGAAGTTAAACCTTTTGTTTGCATATGTGACTTTATTACAAAATACAAAAAAACCAACCGATAAACCCACAAACAACAACTTAAAAACAAAAAGCCATTCTAACATAACAACAAAAAAAAATTAATCTTAATTAAGGTAACTATATTATTTACATTTGAAATTTATCATAATTAAGTTATCAATAAATATATTATTTATGTTTTATTGATAGCTCTATAAGTAAAGACATATATATTTATTAAATCGATATAAATATTAGGTACGAGTAAGATTTTGTAATGACGAAAGTTACACCACTAATTCAAGTTTTATCCTAACCCTAAAATGGTAAAATTTTATTCACACAATATTTACATATATTTAATAAATACAATATTTACATATATATAATAAATACAACTTTGTGTGTTTTTTATCAACAAAATTATTACACTTGATCATGACTAAGTCATGTCATACATTTTTACTTTATTTTTCTTTTAATTAACTAAGGTTAACATAATAATTGATTAAGTGAAAGAACACAATTCTATATTTAAAGTTCTTTATTTTTTTTATTACACATATATATCTATAGTGATATAAATATGATAAGTTTAAGATTTTAATTTTTAAATAATCTAGTATTTTCCTAACTTTTTTTCTTATTAAATTCTGCAAATCAATCAAATATGATCATATAAAGTAAAATTAAAAAAAAAAGTATGATTTAAACTTGATATAGTATTGTTGCATGTCTAATCTTTAACAAAAACGCGAAAATGTTGAAATGGATGTACAAGTACTGGGCACATAAAGAGTGATACATTAAAAACGAAGATATTCACAATAAAGTAAACGTAACTTTCGTAGTGTATGAAATAAAAAAAAACGTGAGCTGAGATAATCTAGACATGTGAAAAAGAGAAATTTGAATATGGAGGGTTATGATCTTAGACGTAATATCGCTATAACTTAACGAGAATATGATCTTAGACGTAGCTTAACGAGAATACGATATTAGATAAAAGTTATATTAGATAGCAACAATACATAACCATCACTTGTCTAATTTCTCTATTTAGTATCGTTCGATATTTTACTTGAGTCGATATCGTTCGATATTTTACTTGAGTCGGTGATCTCGTAAACTATATAGTTAATCAAGTAGTAGAAAAGAAGTGGAGTACATATTACCACTCTTTGAAATTGAGTCTTACCAAAAAGGAAGTTTCTCTCTCTTTTTCTCACAGGAAAAAAGGGGAAGAAGAAGAAGAAGAAAGAAGAAGAATCCATGGAGTTTCTCTCACTACATCACACCAGAAATGGAGATTAGCAAAAAGGGACAAAACCCACATTACCATTATTATTATTGTTATTATTACCAATGGGTAAAGTAGAGGAAGAGCATCAACTACCTATTTCATCAGTAGGTGCAAACAGTACAGAACGAAATGTAGAGAATAGGTGTGGAAGATTCAGTGGTTGGGTTAAGTTTAGATGTGTACTTGCTTTGCTGTTTGGTGGAGCTGTATTGCTGTCTGCTGTGTTCTTATTGCCAATTTTTCATAATGGAGATCTTGGGGATCTAGATCTAGACCCCAAGTTTAGAGGTAACCCCTTTTCTTGATTTTTAGTTTCCCCATTGTCATTATTGTTTGTTATAGGTGGGGAATCGAACTCTTTATAAGTTCAGGTAGGTAGACAATCAACTGAGCTACTGAGATTTTCCGTTTTGTTGTAGTATGTTACTTGACGGAGTAGTCGAGGTGTGCTTGTTATTAGGAGAAATTTATGCTGTAGCAGATCTTATTGTGTAATTATGGGTTCCTAAATTTGGGGTTTTTAGATCCTAATTACCCTTTTTGGATGGGTTTGTGTAGTTTTAAGGTTTAATCAACTTTTTGCTTAAATGAACTGGTGTTTTTGATTTGTGGGTTTCTTCTAATTTTGTAAAAAGAAGTGATTTTTTCTCACTATTTGTTATTGCTATGTCAAACTTGGAAAAAGTCTTTGCCTTTAATTTGATATGTTATGCATTTTCTGGGAACTAAGTAGTCGATAGTTACGTTGCTCGGACTCTTCAAAACGGCTGTGTGTCAGATCTTCAAAAAGCAGTGTATTTTGGAGGATTTGACACGGATGCAACAACATTTTTGGAGAGTCCAAGCAACATAGGTAGATAGTTCTGGTATTAGAATGCTTTTTAGGTAACCTCTTATTTTAGTAATTTGTACATAATTTACATCAAAATCTAATCATTAAGCAAAGTTTTCTGTTTTATTTATTCCCTTTTTTCTGTTGTGCCTTAGAAATGTTACTTTTGCTCATCTGTTGCACCTCAAGAAAATACAACCTTTTCTGTTTCTCTGTTGGACCATAAAATAGTTGTGTATGTCGTCTGCCTATCTAGGTTATGAAGAATTTGATGTATACATACTCAATCAGGGTCAAAGATCATATGCTGAATTTCAAACTGGTCATAGACACTGCAGTAGGATGGTATGGTGCTATTTCAGACGATTGACCCCTTTGTCACTGTTCCAGATCTTTACATAATTTCCCCCTCTTCTGTTCTTTTTGTCTTTCCTTTTTTTTTTTTTGGTGCTATTCGTTATATTCATTCTTGTTACACTAAGTCATACTTTAGTTGGATAGAAAGTTTATTTAGAACTGGAGTCTCCACACATTATCTTGTCATTTGATCCTTGTGATAGTTAATCACGATACCCTTGTATGATGATCCATACCAGTAGAGTTGTTCACTTGCAAGGAAAATTTCAACTGGTCAAGCAAGTTTTACTTTTTTATGCTCTTAGACATTTACCGGTGTTAACATGCCTACCCCAGATGCACAATGTTCAAGAAACAACTCTAAATTTCAGGACTTTCATAACAGTTGAGCAATTAAAGATACCTCAGTGATCCATTTTTTTTGGTTTAGTTTTATCTTTAGGACCTTTCACTCTATTATAAAGATAATTGTCCAATTGGATTTAAAATGGTGCCATGAACTGGCATGCGACAATTTGTTTTTCCCATTATGTGAGCTAGATATTAATTGTAAGTTCGTAAAGTACTGGGAGTAGTAAATGCACAATACTAAGCATGCAATGTCTGGAAATTTTGATAACGGATGCTTAACTAAGTTAGTGAATGTGTTTTCTGTCCTTGTCAGCACAGGGGCTTCTAGTGGTCCATTTAGTTTATTTAATAGCATCCTAACGTCTCACCTCTTCTATTCAGCTGAGTTCTCAAGTTTTTGTCATCACGTAATTTTGAGTTGACGATTCACGTTTATTTTCGTTTCATCACTCAGCATTCCAACCAATAACTTTTAAGATTCGTTTCATCAATCAGCAATTTAATGCGATGCAATGCAAGCTTTAGTTTGAGAACTCTTCATTTCTTTCTCCTGTATTCTGAATTTCTGACATAATAATCTTGAAAGATAGCTGATGAAACTACATCTTTTTCACATTGGATATACTTTCACCTGCTGATTAATTTTGTCTGGGGCTTTCTAGGTCATGACATAGTAGCCAGTTTCATGCTTGAGAAGCCAGTTTCTTTGATGGAGGATTATATCGTGCAACTCGAGGATGATATTTTTGATGAAATAAGTGTTTCCAACACTAAAGTATGTATATGGGTTTTCTTTGTTTTTCCTTTCCTCTCTTAGATTAACTGCTTTTGCTATTTGTTCCTTTTCTTACATATTTATGCTTAATACAGGTGGAAGTAATATCATTAGAAAATGTAGCTGGATCAAACATAACAAGGGTTGTCTTTGCAGTTGATTCTGATATGAAAAATATGAGGATCTCTCCAACTGCTCTGAGTTTAGTCAGATCCGATCTTGAAACTGTAATTACTCACCAATCATTTCTGCACCTGACACCATCTTTGTTTGGGGATCCTTTTTCTTTCGAAGTGCTGAAACTCAGAGGTGGGATCACAGTGATCCCTAAACAAAGTGTGTTCCTTATGCAAAATGTGCAGATCCAATTCAACTTCACATTGAATTCCTCTATTGATGAAATTCAAGATAAATTTGATGATCTAACAAGCCAGCTGAAATCAGGGGTACATCTTGCATCGTACGAGGTATGTGAATATGATTGCTGTTAAGTGCATTGACTTGTGTATCCTTTTCTTTCCTCGGATGTTGGTCGTTGATGCAGTTCATGAACTATTTTGGAGGTATGAACTACCAAAGATAATATTCTCCCTGGTAGGTTAAAAAACTCTGAAGTCCTTGAAAATGAATGTCACTATGTGTACTCCCTAAAGGTCTGTGACGGACAGTTCCAGGGCATTGGATATGGTTTAGAGTTGAAGTTCTAGAATTTGTCCCATCAATAAGAACTGTTGGGATAGTGATAACCATCAATATGGTTCAATAGTTCCACTTTTTGCAGTTCTGTTTTGAGGTGAAAAAGGTTCACAATGTTTGTATCTTCGATCTGCTGCGCAATAGCTTGTGAATATATTTAATTTCGTACTTACGTGCTATATTATTAGCCATACTTGTGACAGCATAGGTCCCTTGGTCATGGTAGAGGATTTCATTTCACGGTTTCTAATTTTGCTGTGTTCTTGCTTAACATGATCGTTTCTACTTCTTATTTATAAGCATTCTTGATTACTGATTGCTTGCCAATTGATATTTCTCATTTCTCTTTTGGACGCAGAACTTATATATCCAGCTGACTAATACAAGGGGTTCGACGGTGGATCCTCCCACTATTATTCAGTGTCAAGTTTATTTAGCGGTTGGGATTCCTTCCAATTCTAGGTTGAAGCAGTTGGCTCAGACCATTGGTTCTAACTCTAAAAACCTTGGCCTGAATAACACTGTATTTGGGAAGGTTAAACAAGTTAGCCTGTCTTCTATTTTAAAACATTCTCTTGGTGGTAGTCCTACACCTTCTCCAGCTCCTCAACCTTATCACCACCATCATCACCATCACCACCATAGCCATCACCACCACCAAGGTTCAAGTGTTGCTCCTGCAATTTCACCTGCTCCGAGGGCTGAGAAAGGTGGATCAGTTCGCCGGAAAGTTTCACCAGTATCTGCACCAGTGCCAGCATCTGCACCAGTGCTTGCACCTGCCCCTGTACATCCAACTCACAAACGTCATACGGCTCAACCTCCTTGTCATTTCGGGAAATACCCAAGGAAGGCAAAAAGTCATCCTCCTGCGCTAGCTCCTGTTCAAGCACCAGTCCCTGCACCTCACATTGCTCCCTCTCCACATCAACAAATACATGCTCCAACTCCTGTCTTGCATAAAATCCCTGTATCAAGCCCATTGCCCTCTGTAGTGTATGCTCATGCGCAGCCTCCTCCAAGGACACCTTCAGTTGCAGAGCCTCCTCAGAGAACACCTTCAGTTTCAAACTTGACATCTTCATGTAAGTAGATTACTCATCAGTTTTCAATGTTCTCTACCTTTCTTTCAACCGGGAAAGGGATGGGGGAATTAAAGCTAGCGGAACTCTTCTGTTTTACAAATATGTTACTCGACTCTTCAAAAATGCAGACAGGTGTGTGCTGGATCCTCCAAAAGTAGTGCATTTTTGGAGGATGCAACACATATGCGACAACATTTTGGAGAGTCCTAGCAACATCTGTCTACATACGTCAAAGTATGTTTCTAGCTACCAGAAACATACTTGGACACTCGATTATTCTGTGATTTTACTAAATAACATTCTGGTGTACTCCATGTGCAGCTTCACCAGGCATCTTTTCTTCAAACTTGTGGGTGCTCCCGCTGTTTCTACTTCTTGTACCGCGTATATAGCTGCAGAATGAAGGATTTTCCTTCCCCTAGTCGCCGAAATCTGCCTCCAGTATGAAAGTGAGTTCCACCTCTATCTTCTCATGCAAGGCCAAGGGAAACCAAACTTGAGGAGCTTTGCAAAGAGGGAACAATGCCTAAAGGGCGTCGTCCCTCGCACCCAAATGAATATATGTGGTTGTTTGTACTTGTAAATACTGTATCGAAGATTCAGTACCGCGATGCATTTTCAGGTTTAAGTCACAGAGGTGACAGGCCTGTAATGACATGCATTACCACTGTTATGTATGATACCTCTTGCGCAAGTGTAAAGAGGTGAAAAAAGCAACCAACAAATGTATAACAATGCCTTTTTGTTTCTAATGTCTTCTTAGCTTATCAACACTCTAAAGTTAAAGCGTGTTTAGGAGAGAGCAGTACTAATATGGGGGTCGGGTGACCTCCTGGAAAATCCTCGTGTTGCATCCCTCTTCTATTATCAACTAAAATTACGAGGCAATAAGAAACCTACAAGCCTCATCGGCTACGTTCCCCAACGATGAACACAAATTAGTTTTGTTGTCATTTACTTGCTCTATATTTGCCTTGTTTACTTGTTCCTGCAACAAAAATATTGTTTATGAATCATCTTGTGTTCAAATTGTTGAAAGTGTCCATTATGACCATTTTACTAGAAACTAGTGTAGTCGTAAATAAGAGAAACTTTAAACGTACGTTCATAATTTTGGCTTTAGACGTAAGTTTGGGTATAGAAAAATTCTATTTGATGGTTCATACCTGATTTGAACTTTTAAATATCTATAATTATTCATTTGAACTAACACACATTTTATTAAACTATCACAAACACCGACAAAAAATTTTGGTTCAAAAATTACGTGCACTCGATGTGTGCCTCTCTTGAAGGCAAACAATGTAAACTTCCATATCTTTTAGTACGTAATGAATTAGTTGAGTCATGACATAAGAAAGTTGTAGGTCGATGAGTTTTCCTTTAAATGTCACCGATTGTGTAGTATTGTTTAATGTTTAAAGTAAAGTACTTTGGTCATTTCACCGGAGACTAGTGTAGTTGTGAATAAGAAAAATTTCGAACGTTCATAATTTTGACTTTAGAGGTTAATTTCGGGTATTGAAGAACTCTATTTCACGTTCCATACCTCATCTAAACTTATAAATACCTATAATTACCCAATCGAACAAACATAAATAATGAATTAAATTATCAGATTTACCCAAAAAAATTTGGTAAAAAATCTACATGCAACTAATGTGTGCCTCTCTTGAAGGCAAACAAATATACTATCATTGTTTTCCGTACATAATGAATTAGGTGAGGCATGACCTACGAAAATTATAGGTTCATGAATTTTCTTTAAAATGCCACCATTTTGTATCGTTAAATGTTGAAAGTAAAACATTATGTCTATTTTACTTGAGACTAGAGTAGTTATTCATAATTTTGGCATTAGATGTTTGTTTGAGATATAAAAAAAACTCTATTTTACGTTTTATACTTCATTTGAACTTTAGAATACCTACAATTATCCATTTGAACAAACACACATAATTTATTAAATCATCTGAAACACCCACAATTTTTTTAATCAGAAAATTACATGCAATCAAATGTATCTCTCTTAAAAGCAAACAATGTATACTACCATATCTCTTAGTACGTAATGATTTAGGTTAGTCATGACATATGAAAATTGTAGGTTAATGAGTTTTCTTTCAAATGCCACGAATTTTGTATCATTTAATCTTTAAAGTAAAACATTATGATCATTTTATCAGAGACTAGTGTAGTTATAAGTAAGAGAAATTTCAAACGTTCATAATTTTGGCTTTAGATGTTAGTTTCAAATATAAAAAAAATCAAATTTACGATCCATACCTCATTTGAAACTATAAAATACCTATAATTATCCATTAGAAATAACACACATAGTTTATGCCTTTATGTTTTTCTTTATCAGCTCAATTAATTTTGAGTATAAAAATTATATTTTTCGATATAATAAAAAAATACATAAAATATAAATATATTAAAAAAATATTACATAAATAAAATTAAACGAAAGGAATAATATCGTATCGAAAGTGTCACTCATATTGTATTTTAGTACTTTGTCCCTTTTTCTTTTAATGTCTAGATTTGGTGTATCAATATATTTTGGTTTTTTAGGGGACAAACTTTGGCTAGGATCATGATAACTCATATGGCTACTCTATGATTTAGATATATTATATCCACAAATTTGAAATACTTTTTGCTCCATCTTCAATTGAATGGCATGTAAACATATGGTGTGACAAATCTTATTTTTTTGTCAAGTAAAATCATAACAAATTGAAAAGAACTTTACATTATATGGAAAGATGGAGTGAAAAGGAAATAGTTTTTTTTTATCATCTCGTAGAAATATAAAATAAAATTACATGCAATAAATTCAATGTAGTTTAGCCACTCAACAGTCAACGTAGTGAATAATAAAATCTTAGTGCACTGAATTACATTTTTTTTTAAGTTTCGTTTTATGTATATGCATGTGAAGATATTGATTGTGTATGTGCTTATCTGATTCAAATTGTATATTTAAACGAATTTTATGTGAATCATATATATTAGATTTCTACATTATAAGTGTAAAAATTCATTTGAATATTTACACCAAACTAATGAATATTCTTTTATTCAAACATTCATAATTTAATCATAGTTAAATTATGTTTATTTACACCTCAAACCTTAACCTCACTAATTATCAATCAAAATACTTTTAGAATAATATTTTTAAATACTTATCAAATATAAAATAATTAAAAAAAACTTATTTTTGTGGTGCACACGTGTAGCTTTTTCTATGGTCTATGTAATATCGATCAATACTTTCACTATACATGACAAGGAAACAACTCGCACGTGCAATTAAATTGCATCATAGAAAAGGAATTAATTATTTATTTAAGTCATTATTATTTGTGAAAATTTTCATTGAAAAGGAAATGCCAATTATTACACCATTTTCTTAAGACCTATCTTTTTTGAATTATTTCATAGGATTTAGTCAACAATTTAGATAAACCATTTTGATTTTTGAGATTTCATAATAATGAATAGGTGAGAAACATCAATATAATTTAATAGCTTAACGTGATATATCAAAATCTTTAAATATCATTACAAAATTATTATGTATCTGACTACGATATAATAAAGTATCACTTTAGTGTATAAATTGTGAATTTTGGTGTATTGACTTACTTATCCTAATGGAATTAGAAACTCGTTCTATTTAAACATGGTATATTAGAATCCAAAACATCATCACGAAAGCTATTACGTATCTGTCTATAATACGGTAAAGCACCACATTAGTGTACCAATTAGTAAATTTTTATGTATAAGCTCGGTTGTCTTCGCGAAATCGCAAATTCATTCGATCCGAAAATGTGATATTAGAATCCTCAAATATCACCACGAAAGCTATGACGTGTCTGACTACGTTACAATAAAACACTACTTTAGTGTACCAATTTCAAATTTCAACGTGTCACCTTAATTATCCTCGTAAAATCATAAACTCGTTTGATTCTTGAATGCAGTATATTAAAATTATCATACATCACTACAAAAGCTTGCAAACTTCAAACATATAATTACATGATCATACTTAAAATGAAATTAATTCCCAATAAAATTTAGAGAAAATAATTTGTATATTATTATTAAGTACAATAAAAAGCATATAGAAACATAAACTCATTATTATTATTATTATTGATGATGCAAAAAATACAACAAAAAAACTCTTTGTTTTCAGTGTTTTACAAATATAGCCACATTTAGTGCTCCCCCTCCCCCACCAATTCCAGTCGCCGGCGGGGGTGTTCCGATGAGAAGCTCCGTCCGGTGGAGATGGTAATTCTGTAAATTCGCTCTGTAATTTCCGATCTACGTCAATCTACAGTTTTGATTCCATCAACTGAACTCAATAAACCCAGAGAATTCTTCTCCACAACAACATCGGGTTTTTCTTCTTCATCTTCTTCTTCGAGTACGGTTTCTTCAGATTTCGGATCTTTGGTAGAACCGGGTTTTACCCGATTAAACGATCCGAATTTTGGGGTAACTTCAGGAGTTGAACAACCGGAGAATTTTGAGTCGAACGAGAAGGAAAATCCAAAATTAGAACCTGAATTGACGGAATCGAATTTATCTAAAGCACTTGGACAGTTTTTTCTTCTCTTCGCCTGACGTATGATATCTGGATCTTCTATCTCCGGCTTCTCTTCCCAACTTTCTGCGGTAGTCGGAGGTGACGGATCATCGCCGGAATTCGAATTTGACGGCGCCGGATCTGAGCAGTTTTCCGCCGGAGCTTGATCGGATTTTGCCTTCTCCATTTTGGCAGTTCGGGATTAGAGAGAGTTGAGCTCGGGTTTGTGGGATCGGAGTGGAGTGTGTGGACTTAACTTTTGCTTTTTATATTAAAGTCCTTTTTGTTACGTGTCGATAATGATGGAGTTATAAATATTTTTTTTAATTATATGCGTTATGTTTGATTTTTCGAGCGTGAAATTATTATTACGTGTTAATATGAATTTTTTCGATATAAGTGGAAAATTATAAAGTAATATTAAGGTTTATAAGAAGATTAGATAGGTTGATTGTTTTTTAATGATGAGTTAACTCAGTGTTAAAAGTTGATATTAAGAATGATTAGAGATGAAATCTAAAATGGTTGAGTTCAATTCATTAATTAGAGAAAATTATTTGTTTTGATCAATATTGTAGTAAAATATTTTCACAATCTTCAAATATTTAGAAACATATTCTTATCATAATAAACAATTAAAATCAAAGACTTTTTCTAATCCTTAGTGAAATGTTAGAAGAATCTCTAACTAATATAATTAAAATTGAAGTGTTAAATGTTAATAACAACATAGTAATAATAATTTCCTAACCAAAATTTTGTTATGATATAGTTGAGAGTTTTTGTATTCAATTATATGCTTTATCATATATTATATATTTGTAATAACTTATTATAAAAATAAAATCTTTCAGTGTTTGACTAATAAATTCGTTTTATTTATGAACGCAATATATACTCACATCTCAAGAATGGTGTCATGTGTGCTTGTTCTGTTTGTCAATGTAGTATATTATCATCCTCAAACATCACAATGGATGACATTACGTGTTGCTCGTTCTATTCGTGAACATGATATATTAAAAACCTTAAACATCACCACGAAAGCTATCACATATCTAACTACGATACGATGAAACACTTTAATATACCAATTATGAATTTTGATATTTCAGCTTAGTTATTTTCGTGAAATCACACAATTTAATTTACATACAATAACACCATCATACTTTAAAGTATATTACAAACATTAAAATGTAATTTGATTCTCCGTAAAGTTTAGAGGAAAAAAGATTAGTATATAATTTATGCACGAATGTAAAGCACAATGAAACATAAAATTCATTTATTACGATTATTATTATTGATACAAAAAGTACAACAAAAAATCCTAATATTTTTTAATTATAAATTTAGTCGTTTCAAAATCAATTTGAATACACGAACATGTATTTTTAAATATTTGTAAACATATGCATATTAAATTTGGTTTATCGAAGCTAAACTTGAGATACTAAATTCAAAGTTCGATTTTCCAAAAGTCACATAGTAGACAATTTCGAAGTGAAAAAGTGTCATATTTTTCGTTATACTCTCGTAAATAAGTTATATTTAGCGCGTTTATTTGGATCGTCGAACGGAGCTGACCCATGGATCACTTGGGTTCGACCCAGTATATTGGACTTACAATTCGGGCCAAATTTAATGGGCTAACGAACGTCAAATGTAAGAATGAGCCAATGGCCCATTGATTTTGGGCTTTGAAAGGCCCATTACAGGATAAGCATTACATAAAGCTCTTCATTTCCTTTTTCTTCTACTCAACGGGCATTTATTCGATACATCACTTTACGTGATATATCAGGACGTACACAACGTATCGCTATGTTGCTTATGCAATGTATCAATCGAATACATCTACGCGACAATATCGGTTGGATACATTACTTCACGCAATGTATAATGATATTGAGAGATATATGTATCAAGACGTTGAGGGATGTATCCAAAACTGAGATGTGATGTATTGGACCATTTTGGGATGTATCCGAATTTCACCAAAATTTAGGAGATTTTTGTAATTTGGAAAGAATAGGAATAAGATGTAATTAGATCTTACACTATGAAATTGGTGTAAAATAATCTTAGACTTTTTGATATAAAATTGCACATAATAGCCACTTTCCAAAAAGATGTTTGAAAATGGTTCGTGTCCAAATATTTACTTAAAAAATAGCCATTTTTTGATTCGTAAACACTATAATACCATCGTAAATTTCAAATTTAAATAAGTGAAAAATCTATGATACTGTACCATGATAGTTCAGTGTTTTACGAATTTTAACAATAAACTTTTTCTCAATAATTTTTGAATATGTGACACTAATAATCCTCAATTACAACTTCGAAAACTCTTTATTTTCTAGTAAATAAATTATAAACAAAATCAAAACAACCCCCCAATAATTCAAGAAAATAGTATAAAATAGAAAGTGGAATATGTGATTGGATATATCACTCTCTTGTAATGTCTAATGTTGCATTTCATTTTGGCTTTATTGCAAATCCAACACATTTTAGCATAAAAGTTAGAGACAAAGCACCCCCCCCCCACAACCCCCAAATACCACGAATATAATAATTTATCAAGTTTAAATTCTGAATCATGCTGAAATTTTGAAATCTTCACTAAACTAACTACTCTCATTATTTCCAATTTCAAATAACACAAAAATTAAAGCTGAAATCATATAATAATACAAAGATAAAAATCGCGATTTCTCATATTAATATGATGTAATTTTGTCTCCAAAAGGACTCAATATGTTTTGTCAATTCTTATCCATAGAAAAACATTATCAAATGGTTGCAACTGTTCAGGTTTATTTAATGATGTATGAAACTTTACTATACTTCAACATTAATCATTACAAACACTTGATCAAATTATATTTGCTTGATTTTTTTCCAAATAATTAATGATAATATTTTAGTTGACATCATCATAGAAATATTATTAAAATTATTGTATTATGAAAATGGAGTTACCTTTTTTTGCTGATGTAATATCCTTTCTTTTTCTTATGTCTTTTTATTGGGACATTTGTATTTATGTAAGTTGATAATTTAGCGTACTTTAATCAATGAGTATATTTTCTTCTCAAAAAATATACTTGCTTCACAAATTAATATTTTTAATTTTCACTTTTTTTCTTTTATATATGTGACTCAATACCTATGTATCTATTGAAAAAAATAAATAAATTCGGATACTATATAGTATGAGAATGAATAACGTATTGAATTTTCAAACTGAATAAATAAGTAAGTTCGATTCAAGCGAATAGGTAAAATGTGTGTGGTACGTATAGCGAGTTTGACTCGCGATTAATCAAGTGATCTTTTTGTGCTAACTTGGTGGCCTATAACAAACTAGATTGAAGGCAAATAGAAACAAAGACGGAGTTAGGTAGGAGTAACAAAGTTTCTCAACGGAAAAATAACAGTGTATCATGTTAAATTTATTTTATATATATATATAATAAGTATTGGACTTTTGACTTTTTTATTTTTTTAAACGTCTTAATTAAAATTTTAAACTCCCCACTTAATAGCTTTTGAATATTGAGGGCAAAGTTATGTGGAGAATCGAAATTGCATAATCATATCATATGATTATGTGCCCACTAATTAAATCTTTAGTAGTGCCTTCCATGCAGATTAACCATATAGTATAATCATATATTATTAATTATGGAAATTAATTAATAAAGTAAAGTTGTATGCTCTAGGCCTTATCCAGTTAAATTTGTCCTTTTGTCTCCAATAAAATTTTTAGAAAATTCAAGTGGATATCTTTATTACTAGTTGCCCATTTAATAGTTTTTTTTTTTTATGTGTTAAATAAATTATTTTATTGGGATATAAGATCAAATAATATCCACCACAAAACCCTATCCATTTTTCAGTTTGTATAATATAGGAAAAACAAATTCAGGTGGTTCTATCTTAATTACTGTCTGTCTAAGTGGTACACTTTGGGATTTCGAAAAATTTAGGTGTATACTGAATAAAATATGTTAAATATTTAAAATAATAAAATGTTTATATATCTTTTTCTTTATTTCAAATTTGAAATTATCTTACAAATAATTTTAAAAAATATAAGTTATATACACTGTTAATATGAATAACTTTTTACACTATCAGGATTCAGGGCACTAAAATGATATCAACAAGAAAGCTTTCTCAAAACCCAAACATTAAATCCTAAACCAAAAATCATTAGATAATATGAAATTCTTTACACCGATTGATTATATAAATAATTTTTAAAAAAAGAAAAAGTTCATTTCTTAATATGTTTTTAATATGTTTCATGGGCCAAAATATTGGAAAGTAAATTATATATTACTATGTTTTATCTAGTACACTTGCAAGTACTGTGTTTTGCACATATCACCTTCATCTACTTATTTCTTTATTGAATAATCCAGATACTAATCATTTTTATATGTAAAAAAATAAACTTTTTACAAGCAACTAGTAGCCAAATACCAATTAATATAAGAAAAGTTTCTAAATAAAGCTCAAAATGTAAAGAAATAATGGTAACCCTTTTGCAACATATATAACCTTTGTATTTGTTTATTGTTAATATAATTAATAACAAATAGAGAAAAGTGTAATGATTGAAAGATATGGATGACTTCATTAAGAGATCTTTTGTTAGTGGATTAATTAATAATTGCAACATATATACATCAAGTTGAATAAATATACAAATCTCTAAGTAGTGTTGTGAATTTTGATGACAAATCCTTCAACTTGGAAATAGACAGAAAATGACAATGTAATCATTGAGCAATCAAGTTTTGAGTGGATAAATACATAAAATTGTTGGAAAAAATAAGTGATATGATTTGTTTTTTGTCAGAGTTTACGCGATTTTTTAAAAAAGATTTCATATTAATAATAATATTCATCATCATATCTTAACTGATATATACGTTTTTCGACCATCAACGAGGGAATAGACTTGTGCATTCAATAATATTCAATTAAGTTTCATATGAATATAATCCATCAACTTATCAGTTTATTCAGAGATTAGTGTATCTCGCTCTCATATCAATGATATATTTATGATTATTAAAACATCCAAATGGGAAATAGACTTTCTGTTACGACCCAAAACGAGCCGCGAGTGGCACCCACACTTATCCTACTATGTGAGCGAACCAACAAATCTAAACCCCAACATTTACCAATACTTCAACCATATTGAACAAAATATAATGCGGAAGACTCAAATCTTATTAATTTAACCAATACATAAGCTTCTAAAGTTTAATCAACTATTATCCCCAAAATCTGGAAGTCATCACACCAAGAACATCTATCCTCAAATTTCTAAATCTAAGAGTATTTAAGAAGCTAAAATAAGTACAAGAGATGGTCCATGTCCGAACTTCAAGACATCAAGACGTGAAGGAGAGAATCCAGTCCGAGCTAGGAATAATAGCTCACCCTGAAATCTGATATACTGGAGACTGGCTAGAGTTGCGGATGAGTTGAAGTCAATGGCACGTTTGCTGCACTCCACAAATAACAAAAAGAAAAATACAAGTAGGGGTCAGTACAAGGAACACGTACTGAGTAGGTATCATCAGCCAACTCAAAATAGAAAGCAATATATATATCGAATAATAATATAAAATCAACTACATTACTCAACCAGTGACAACAACAAGTACAAGAACCATTGGCAACAACACCAAGCACAACTATGAGGACTCAAGCCTCCACACCATACTCATTTCGGAAATAGGTTCTTTGAATTTGAGTATATTAACATAATTCATGATTTCTTCTCTTTATCATTATTGTGTCGGAACGTGACACTCCGATCCCCTAATACTACGTGTCGGAACTTGACACCCGATCCCTTAATACTACGTGTCGGAACGTGACACTCCGATCCCCTAATACTACGTGTCGGAACGTGACA
The DNA here is from genome assembly GCA_027705065.1 of Solanum peruvianum. NCBI lineage: Eukaryota > Viridiplantae > Streptophyta > Magnoliopsida > Solanales > Solanaceae > Solanum > Solanum peruvianum. The sequence goes on along the minus strand of JAKWJD010001764.1, from coordinate 63,460,694 downwards.
CTCCGATCCCCTAATACTACGTGTCGGAACGTGATACCCGATCCATTTATCTCATTGCTTTAGTTCATCAAGCCTCTTTTATGTAAATGCATCATCTTAATAGAGAGGATTTAAGGTTTAAGATTCAACAGTCTCATCATTCTAATTCACCACAATTACATAATCACATCATGCAACCACACAATTAAGCATATAGAAGACTTTACAATACCACCCAATACATATCAATTGCTATTTAGAGTTTATCTATCACATAGAAATAAACCATAACCTACCTCCACCGAAGAATCACGATCAAGCAAGTTACTTCCCAATGTCTTTGATTTCCTCTTCGTTCTCTCTCTCCCGCTCGTTCGTTCCCCTCTTCCTGTTCTCTTTATTTTTCTTCTCCATATTCTTTTTCTTTTACCCTAATTATCATATATAACTCATTATGATAAAAGTAACCCATTATTTATTCCCTTACTATCTTCTTTAACCCCCAAGTAACTAAATTATTAAACTTACCCTACTAATTTCATAATTATAATCAGGAATAGTCCAAAACACCCCTTTGAAACTCTTAGCAGAAATCCGACCCAGTCGGGGTTACGCAGCTCGTGACGGCCCGTCGTACCTGCGACGGTCCGTCCTGCAGGTCCGTCACAAAGTTCAGAGAGTCAAAATCAGTAAAGAGTTTTGTGACGGTCCGTCGTACCTACGACGATCTGTGCTGCAGTTCCGTCGTGAAGTTCAGAGAGTTGATCCCAGCACCCAGATTTTCGAGTTTAAGTGCTTTGGAACGGAGATCCTCGACGAACCGTTGTACTTATGACGGTTCGTCCTACCTGTCGTCAAGGGAAATGAGGAAAGCAGCAGGAGAATTACACAAGTGTGGGACGACGGAGTCTGTCACGGTCCGTCATGACCATGACGGTCCATCGCGTGATCCGTCGACCCAGTCAGTTTTTATCACACATGATTCTACTGCTCGAAAAGACTAAACAGGTTGTTACACTTTCGCTTCTTCATACTCATTTCGTCAAATTATTTATTTTTATTTATATCATTTGTTAGATTAAAACAACTCTAAAATACTTTTAAAATTAATTTGAATTTGATATATAGTTTCTGATGTGAATATATTGATATGTGATTTTTCATGAATGCATTAATATGTTTGAGATATATTCTATTATCCATTTTTTTTAGCAGCCACGTGCATTTTTCTATATTCCTTTACAAGTGATGTTTCATAGAATATTATGTTTTCAAGTTTGGAAGAAAATTCAATTATATGACATGAGAAATATACTCTATAAAATAATATATATATATATTTTTAATAACATGTGTAATTAAATGGATAAGCCTATTTTCTTTAAGATTACTGTTTTTTTCTCTCTCATCATTTTATTAATTTATTTAGGGATTAGATTCTATGCTAAGTGTGGTGAATTAAATTTTGATGATTCCATGAGCTCATGAACTAATCCAAAATAAAATGAGCCATTCACATTAGAATTAATGAGAGATACTCTGATTTCGCCTTTACTAAAAAAATTCTAATGTGAGATATTCTAATTCCGTCCCTATTAAAAAAGTTATTGAATTTTGAATGATATATTAATTACCATCGATAATATTTTTATCAACGTTCTTAACATGTGTCAAGCTTTAACAATTCCTTTGATTCTCTAACACAATTCATGACATAAGTAAATGTACCATTTTGATTGTAATGTAAAAGGAAGATATATATGTTGGCATTAAATATATAGAGATTCTTTCATTATGAAAATTCTAGCATTTGTTCCATTTAATTTTAAATTAGAAATTAATTAACATGAGAAATTAACTTTTTAAAATTCTTAATCAGATTAAGATGAATCATGGGAAAAGAATCCAGTAAAGAAGCAAATTATTCTGTGAATATTCACACATTGTGTGCATATATAGTTTTTGCCAACCGGTATTCGGTATCTTTCCGATTAAATATGGATTTACATCGAAAAATTCACTTTGAAGATATATAAATCGTGAGTAAATCATTCTTCCTCTTCCAATAACATTTTGATTAATTTTCTTCAGATATCACCTGATGTTTGACATTCGTAGTGAGATTCGTCTAAGTATGAAATTGTATCAAGAAGTCTGTTATTGCGAGGTAAACCACTCCTTAACAAGAACGACTCAATACATAGCAATGCTTGAACCCAAGATCTCGAATTAAAAATGAAGGATCTACTAATCATGTCCCCATTTGATTTACACCAATTGAGTCCACAAAACAAATTGAAGTTTAATATTTATATTAAAGCTTGATTAAATCTGAATTTTCGTCAATTTTTTTTTATCATTGGAGTAAAGTGCTTTTTAGCAAACAAAGACGACTTTATAGTTGGTATTCAAACCCTAGCAACGAGACCTATGATTAAGTTGAGAGAATACTAGTCACTTAATACTCTAATAAAATTTAAATTTATGACATGCGCCTAAATTACACATTTCGAACTGCATCTTTATTTCAATAATTTTTTTTGTTGGTTCAGATAATTTAAATGCATAAACAATCATATTAAGGTTTTCTAAGAAAAAGAAATTATTACTTCCTCCATCTGGTATTATTTGTCGTGATTTTTATTTTTAGAATCAAAACTATAAAAATTTTGACTAACATTTTAAGATATAATTTTTTCATCATATTAATATGCAAAAAATTGTAATCTATAGTACTTTTCATATAGTTTTAGAATATTTAATTTTTTTATTTAAAATATCGTATTAATGTGATCCAATTTACCTTTAACAATTAATTCAAATTAACTTTCGAGAAAAGTAATATGACAAACAACTCCGGGCGAGGGAGTATTATTATATAGTATTAAATGGTCGACATAATATTATAAAGTCAGCCACTAGCTGAGTGGGATATGAATCAGATGTGAGTAATAAATTGGCAACACATAAATTATTTTTCACAATAAAAGAGGAACATGTCCATGTTATATTTCAACATTGTCCAACAAAAAGGTCTACACAAATATTTTTTCGATTATGATTTACGTGACACTTTTTATTTTAAGAGTTAAAATTATTTTAGTTTGATTAAAAATTTATACATAAATTTTTTGATCTTTTGAAATGAAATTTATATATTTATAAATTTGTATAAAAAGTAATATAAGTCACAATAATTAACACTTCAAATACTTGTATAAAAATTTACATTTAAAGATAGACTTATTTTTATTTTGAAATCAAAAAAATGTTACATAAATTAAAGTAAAGAGAGTATAATATTAACAACAATAACACTAACAACATACACCATATATATAAATTATAAATAAAATCTGAAGAGGTTGATTTGTACGCTGTCTTATCTAATTTGTACTAATTAGATTAAAAGATTATTTTTAATAGACTCTCTACTAATCAAAGTTAATTGATATTTCAAAATGAACATGTAAAATATGCCTTAAACATATTATAATTATTAATATGCTTTACCCAAAAAGTTACATTAATCCTTTGTAATTTTGCCAAGACACCTAAATATTTTTTTATTATTAGAAACTCAAAATACCTCCCAAAAATAGAAAAAGATCAGAGAAAAAGTCAAAAATACCCTTCTTTTTTTTTGGCTTTTAATTCCTAAACAAAAATAAAATAAATTTTGATACACTACTAACAGCTATTTCTGGAATTGGGATTTTATTTTCATATTTTTTTTGCAATTCTATATCATTATTAATATTTTCAAGACTTATCATTTTATTATTTCCATCAATACCCTTCACTTGTTCATGAATTATTAATTCTTCAATTTCCTTTTCTTTATACTCCTTGTATTTTCCCCATAAAACAGAATATAGCCCTGCCACTATTAGCACTGCACCAATAATTCTGAAACCAAAAGAAAAAGAAATTAGTTTAACAATAGATAAAAACAGAAAAATAAAATATAAAAATTATTTTTTAAAAAAAATAAGAATTACCCTCCAATATATATTTTTTCATCAAGAATAAAAAATCCCATAATTGCAACAATAATCATCATTAATGGACTAAATGCTGTCACAAAAACTGGTCCTATTTTCTCCATTACAAGTCCTTGTACATAATATGCTAAACTTGATGACATAATTCCCTGTAATTATATTTAATATACAAAATTAATTAATAATTCTTTTAAGGGAATAAGGGTAAAAAAGTAAAAAAAAAAAAAAAAAACTAAAAAAACTTACAGCATAGGCAACAGCTATAAAATTCATATCGAAACCGATAGTCCAAATCGAATTTTTGTGTTCCATTACAAATGTTACCGCGATCGATTGTAACGTTCCCATAAAGCAAACGAGCACGGTCAGAGAAATTGGAGCGGTATATTTTCTCATTATTATATACTGTAACAAATCAAAATATAAAAAAAGTATCACCGTTTAGTAATAAAACAAATGAAAAAATAAACAGAAGACTTATGAATCTTATGTTATGTAACAATTACATACCTGAAGAATAAAGAAAGCAGCCCAAGCAAAAGTTGCAAATATTAGGAGAATTGACCCTTTTACCCAATCTTTATCATAATTTTCATTAGTAATTTGATTAACATTATAATTTATATTATTTGACCAAATTAAATTAACAACATGGCCTTTGTATAATGTCATTAACATAGCACCACCCATAGTTACTATAGTTCCCAATATTTTTACTTGACATCTAATGTTGTCCACTTTCTCCATCCTAAAACAAAAAATATAATCATATTTAGCAAAAAATAAAATAAAAAATTGATTCAACGTCACGATTAAAAAAATTTACCTACAAAGGACTGCCATAACAAATATCATAGCAGGTAGCATGTTACTCATAGCACATGAAAATGTTGGTGAAGTGAGTTTTAGTCCAGCATAGTAAAAATTTTGATCAATTACTGGCCTGTTTAAATTAAATTTATGTCAAATATGTGAAAAAGAAGAAAAAAAAAGATATATAGATTTTTTTTTTTAAAAAAAAAAACTTACCCTAGAAGACCTAATACAAATATTTGTAATAACATCACTAATGTCATCTTTGGCCTGATTTTTCTATATACAAAAAAAATTATGATATCAGGTAATTACAAATAAATCTCTAACATATGTGTTATTATAGGTTAAAATGTACTGATAATATTTTATCGCGATCGAGTAAATTTTACCTTTCAAGGATGAGAGCAAAAGGAGCAATGACTAAAGTAGCAAAGGCATTTCTATAGACAACAAGAACATAATGACTCATGCCTCTATTAAGTGAAACTTTGGTTATAATATTCATTCCTGCATAACCAAATTGTAAAGAAATCATAGCTATATAAGGTTTTGATCTTTGAAAAAAATTACAATTACATTTTCCTTTAATTCCGTCCATTTTTTGAAGTGATAAAATGAAATTTAGAGGAAAAAATAATGAAGATTGGGAATTTGTGTTTTTTTCTTTTGTAGTGAAAAAAGAGAATTTCACATATATTTATATACTATAGGGCCAAAAGCTAATTAGGGTGATCTATACCAACTCGCGAGCATCTTAAATTTGTCAGAATATTTCATATAGACATGATTTGAATCAAGTTTGGCTTTAATCATTAAACGCTTCAGTTCTTAACAAAGTGTTTCAATTAGACAGTTTCATCAATTTAAATTTTTATTTTGTGTATATTTTGTTTCGTTATTATATTGTATATTATTAACTATATCAGATATGTCACAGGATTTTAACCGATTGAGCAAATGTATATATATTCTATACAGTTAACTTAACTACTTAACAAGTGAAAGAGAATACACACATAATTAAAAATTTTAAATATCTAAATAAAATATTCTGGTAAATTTAAAAGATCAATAATGTGTTAAGCTATATTTATTAGTAGTTTAGTACCATATAAAAGTGAGAATATTAAGAATTTCATGCGTGTGAGAATCTCATACTCACATGTCAGTATAATTTGCACTAAAATTAAATATTCTGATTTGTTTTTTGTTGTATCTTAATATAAAATAAAATTTATAGATTTATGTCACTAATTGACAGATTATTTTTGCAAATTAAATGAAATATTGAAGTTATATATACTAATGGTGTAGTTACTCGATCAAGTCAAATCTAATTAAAGATTAATTACTCATTGCATGCTAAATTTATACCGAAATTTAGTTAGAAAATTAGTTTTAAATAAGAAGGGATAAAGTATTATTAGTGTTATTATTATTATTATTACAACTTGCTTTTTTTTAGTTCTAACGTAAAATTTTAATTTCGCCATTAATCAAAATTTAAATCTACTTAGAAGACATTTGGTAAAATGCATAAAAAAAATGTATACATTAATTTTGTTTATTATGATTAATGCCTTGTTTAGTTCACTTTTTAAATCTACACTAACACCCTAACCTATAGATCTAAAAGAATTCAATCATAAACCTGATCGATATATTGTTCGTCCATAAATAAAATAAAAATAAACTAAGGTATTATTATTCTGTTTATATGGTATATTATTAATCTATTTGGTTAAATTTTAGAATTTTATTTATATATTAGGAAAAAAATAATATATTTTTCGAATTGAAAAACGAAAAGCAACTTTTTTTCATAAGTACTTTTGAAACATGATCAAGTATAAAGTATTATTTTAATATGAAAAAATGCTTAAGTATCTCTCAATCTATGTCCGAAATCTCAGAGACATACTTATATTATACTAAGGTAAGTTTTTTACCCATTTTCGGCCTATGTGACACTATCAATCAGGTAGTTTGAAAAAATTGTTAGCACACGTTAGGCCCAGAAGATAGTATCACGTAGACTAAAAAGGGATAGAAACAGTGGAGGAGCTAGAATTTGGTCTAAGGGCATCAAAATATTAATTAATAAAATCGTGTAGAAGCCAAAGAATGTCAATACATAATAGGGATAATGCCCAAGTACCCCCTCAACCTATGCCCGAAATCTCAGAGACACACTTATACTATACTAAGGTCCTATTACCCCCTGAACTTATTTTATTAATAGTTTTTTACCCCTTTTTAGCTTACGTGGCACTATCTTGTGGGCCCAACGATGGTTGACTTTTTTTTTCGAACTAGTGCCACGTAGGCTAAAAAGGGGTAGAAAATTACATATAAAATAAGTTCAGGGGGGTAATAGGACCTTAGTATAGTATAAGTGTGTCTCTGGGATTTCGGGCATAGGTTGAGGGGGTACTTGGGTATTTTCCCTACATAATATAAATACATATAAATAATATTTTAATTCTAGCTACACAACGTAATTTTCCGCGAAGGAGTGTCGGTCGATACTCCTTTACTGCATGTGGCTCCACCACTGAATAGAAAATTATTTATAAAATAAATTCAGAGAATAATAGGACATTAGTATAATATTAGTATGTCTCTGTAATTTTAAGCATAAATTAAGGATACTTATACATTTTTTCTTTTAATATTAATAAAGTATTTTTTAAAAAATATTAATTAATTAAATATAAACAACTATATATTCTCCAAGTTATTTTTTTTTACTTCATAAAATAAGAACTCGTGTATAAAGTGGGGTGGATTCCAAATCGCCCAACAAACTGGAACTGATTAATTACATGATATATAATATAGTTTATGAATATAACAATTGCTAGTGGAATTATTGTTATACGTGGGATTAGAATTTCAACGTATATTTAGATACCCTTTTTAACTTTAGTTTTATTCCTTGGGAATCACACCATTGGAAATTTGTCTCATTTTTTTAAAGTACAATTTTAATTGTTTATTTGATTTTAACGTGACAAATAGTTTTTAATATAGATTATTTATGACACAGTGAATTGTTTTATTTTTAATTAGAGCTATCACGTTCGAGTTCTACATATGAAAAAGTCCTTGTTAAAAGTGTCAACTTTAGAATGAATATGTAATGCGTGTTCTAAATATTGAATATCGAATGAAAATACAAAAATAAAAATTGATAGAAATCTAAGAAAATAAAAAAATGACTTTTGAATTTTGAGATCGTGAATGATCACGCCTTATGACGAAAGGGAGAGAAAGGACAGATCACCTGTAGATCTGTGATGAAATATGCAGAATATAACAAAATATCTTTCATATTATGATATTCAACATGTTCTGTGAAAAGTTAAAAACAAAAAAGTAAAAACATAAAAAAATGTTTGTTAAAAAGCAGATCCAAAATGAAAAATAGAATAAACAAGTTAAAACGAAAAGATAGAGTACTACCACATACAAAGATTTGCTTACCCAACATATAAAAATAGCCAAAAATATCCCATATTAGTATAATATTGCCATTTTAATATACTTACTAATTCGATTAATTTGAATTCCGTGAATATAAAATATTCTCTAGGAGGCTTTAGTATTACTCCAACACTCCCCGCTAATTTTCTAAACATAGTTTTATTCTTATAACTTTTTAAATCCCTTTAAACTTGAGAAAAAAGTTGAAATCGATTAGTCACATACATATAATTCGATTAATTTATATAAATTTTGATATATTTATTGAATTCGTCGATTTCATTTTACTAAAGTACCTTTCATTAAAGAGCATGCATGTGGATCACAAAATTCCACAAAGAAAGGAGATTGATTTGAAATCTCCTCACTAATATCTTGTCTAAAATAATTGTATGTTTTTAAACTTATTATTTTATTTTATTTTAAAAAATAATAATTAATGAACATGGCCAACCTAAAAGGAAACAAATCTGATCAGTGTGTTTTTTTCAATAAATTAATAAACAAAGTATTGAAAATTTTACAAATCGAAAAACAATAAGTTAAAAAAAAAGAAACATATAAAGTGCTTGGATTATAATAGATTCGATAATATTATTTGTCATGTCCTATGTTTATATATTTGACTAAAGTTTTGTCAACTTCCATAATACTGAAATTTGTATGTTGTCAAAGACCAGATCATCCTTTCGTTATTTTTTTAAAATCTTTTTTTCCACTAATATTTGATATTTTCGAATATTTGAATTTATGCTACGTAAAATTCATTAAAAAAAGGAAAGTGCACGTAATTTTAAAATAAAAAATTAAATGAATTTAAAATTTGTCAAGAAAGGAATTGCGTCGGTCAAAATTTAGGAAAAGATAAAGAGATTTTAAGCTCTTCTAATCAAATTGAGAGTTCGTTTTGTCAGTTTATGAATATATTCTACTCAACAGTTTGAGGGGTTGGCATGATACGAATCGAAGCCTTATCTCAAAAAAGGTTAGGATTTTTGGATAAATTCTTTACCAAAATTTATTCAATTTTTAAAACTTAAATTTGAAATTTTAATTAATTAATAATGAAATAATCGTAATATATTCCCTACTTTGTTCTTAATGTGTACGCTTCTTTTTTCTTTTGTCTATTTGTTTAACCTAATCTTGAAATATTAACTTTTCTGATTGGCTATAAAAGATGGGCTAAGTTGGATTTTATGCAAAATGATTTAAGTTTTGTTTGTAGTACGGTCAGAATTTTTATTAAGATGATCAAAATATATATTTAAAATTAATATGTTGATGATTCATATTTTTATGGATTAAATTTAATATCTGATTTAGTATAATGAATCAAATCATCGATGAGTAGATGCAAGATGCATACTTAACCAATTACTCGATTTATGTATGTCATTTTTTCACGTGAATTAAATTACAGTAATCTTTTTTATATCATTATAAATTTAAACTAATCAAATTTCTAGCCGATACTGAATATTAATAAAGTGAAAAAAAGAAGGTAAAAATGAGAGACTTAAATGGACATTAAAAAAGGTTATCTTTGTGATATTTTGGACAAACCAATTTCAGCTAATTACATGTGTTAAGATTAGGGGAATATATAGCTTTTTTGCCTTCAATAAATTTGTGATTTTCTAGTGTTTCTTCCCATGTTTTTGGATCTTGATAATTGCTGATGCAATTAATTAATTAATTAGTGGATATCCACACAGAAAAAAAAAGCATTATTTATCAATTACGTAATTATCAACTTAATTATTCGTAGTCTTCTTAATTGTGATGATCACATAGGTGGACACAACTTTGATGATATATACTTTAGCCTAAGTGTTTGATGAAATTAAAGATTAAGCACTTAATTAATCCACTTGATGATATATACTTAGTGTTGGGTGCATGAACAAAATCTAAAATTGGTAGCGGAAAAGAAAAGAATCTACATATAATGTGTACATGATATTTTTAATGTTGTGAGACAACAATATCGTATCATGTTAAAAATATATTTTATATGTTTTAGCTAAATAATTGATATTAAAATTACCAATTATTCGACGAGACGAATTTATGGTGTGGGCCCGACCTGGTGTCTTTTTTCGTGTACAAACTGATTTACTACCTTTATCCGTAGTTTTGGAGTCCACACGCAAAAAGAAAAAGAATTGGTGAGCTTTGGTAGTTATAAAAATATCCGATTGATATGAGTGACACACAATAAATCTGCCCATGAGGTGATCGATGAGTAATTTGAAATGAAATTTGAGAAAGAAAATTAGAATTATCTCTTTGTAAGTAACTAAAGATCTCAATCACGTTCAATGAAAATAAGCTTTTTAGTTTGAATTCATCAAGAGCACTATCCGCTACAAATTTAAATTAATTGTGTTCAAACTAAACTGTTAAATCGCAAAAAGTGACTTAACATGTTGAATGATACTTTATGAACAATTTACACTAATTAATGCTACTAATACTCTTGCTTAAACAGTACTTTTCCTAATAATATTCTTTGTATGATATGGAGTACATAAATATCTTGAACTATTTTAATGACTAATTATTTGTTAATTAGACTAATTAATTATATATTAGTGAACTAGTGCTTCCATGATGGGCAAGTAGAAGGGCAACGTGAAAGTGAAAAACATCACAAAGTTTTAAATGACCAAATTGGCCTTTTTGCTTTGTCCATGAGAAATCATATTTATAATTAATTATTAATACCTCCTATGCATGACATATATTCCAAGAAAGTGACTTAAATTATTCAAAATCATATAAGCAAAATATATCCGATCAAATCTTCGTAGAATTTTTAAATCGGCATAAATCTGATTTTAGTACTATGTGAATAATTGGATCGACCTTAAGCATAATACATAACGAAAAGTTAGCTCATGATGTAAGTAATACTGATCATGAATCAAATAACATCATCAATGAATGTGAAAAATGTCATTTTCCCCACTTTCGTCACACGATTTTGTCGAGAGGTGTATCGGTATACAAGATACTTTGTAAGCAGCTAGCTCGAATATCCTTAGTTCTAAAAACCCATGAGTCTAAACGGTATGTTATATATAAAATCAAAATTACATTATATAAATTTTTATTTAGGTGAAGCGACAATTAATCGTAAAACCTATGAGAATATTTAGATGAATTAAAGTTAACGACCGAACATATTGCAACATTAGCCCCCCTCAAATGTCGTATTTTGACTTTTACAAATTTTAATTGTCAAATTTACTATTTATAATTAATGTTGAACTTCATATTCGAAATATTCTATATGACAGTTGTTGAAGAGTCTTACATCATATGAAAAAAGATCATGAGTGGTTTTTTTACATAGTACTGAAAAATCATTTTTCTTAAAATTAACTTTTGAAGTTGAGTTAGATCCACGTTAAATTCTTTAACAACATCACATGGACTAAAATACCCCTATGTTTGAACTTGAAAAACCCAAGTTGTGTAATGCCTATTAAGAAAGAAGCCAAAGGGAGGTAAAAAGGATGAAGTGGAACACAACAATACCACATAATATAATATGGATATCTAATCATACAAACCAAATGTTGCAACCCTAGAATAACACTATGTTAAAGGACATCATGACCTTATAATATCAAAGCCAATATTATTTAAACAAACATTGGTGGGTTTACTTTATTTTTAGTCGACATAGTTACATGATGAAAACATTTGAGTGCACTGCAAAAGTTTCATCTTTTGACTAGGTTTCTTGTATGATGAAATCAAATGTGACAATCATGTGTTTTCTAATCGATGCAAAGTTATTTCAGATTTGAATCTTCAAAATGAAATCATCTTGATGAGGTAGGTCGTACTTTATTTTTATGTTGTGTGACTTCAATTTAATTATATTTGACACGAATACTGAACACCGAATCATGAGAAGAAAACAATCACATATTTGTCATTCCTTTTCTTATTTTTGGGTATTATTTGAACTTTGATTTTGTTTGTAGGGAGGAGTATAAAGACAAAAGGTGACCCTTTGGGTTTCCAATGTTTACATTTTTAAAGACAATTTCCAATAGGTTGGAACATCTATATAGATCATACTTTTTTTATTAAAAAAAAAAAAACTACTTTTTAATAATATAATTGGTATAAATTGTTAGTTTAGGTAAATATTATGTCATCAACATATTTTAGTTATATGTTACTAGTATAACAAGTTATTTTTCCAAGAAACAGAAATACATGTAATTATCTTTCAATTGATCCATAGAATAATTCTTAATACATTCAATTGAATGAAAATTTTTCTATGATCAATGTATAAAAGTAAAACTCTTTCTACATTTATTTTATTATTCATCGTAAGTACATTGATTCGACTATATAAATTTTAGCTTTCATCAACTAGCCACTAGGCATCATGCATATGGTGGCTATGGTTGCAAAAGGGCTCCAACTTGTTATGTGTTGTAATTTATTTTAATTTTTTGGTTTTGGTTTTTCCTCGAGTGAAATTGATAACAACGTTAAAAATATATCACTCTCTATTAAAGATGAATTTATATTCAGAAAAAGTCGAACTCAAGACATATTCTAATTAAGAATAAAAGAATACTTATCACTTTATCACAATTCTTATTGGTCTGTTTGGTGTTTCTACATACATTACACTTCCACTAATTGATACCTATCGTAATGATAATTGATTTATATAGTCATAAGATGAATAATTTAGTAAAAGAAATATTTAATTAATATGTTTTTTAATAAAGTGAAGTGCAAAATGTATATGGTAAAAGTAAAGGGAGCAAAGAGTTTATTAAAGAATAACAGGAAAATGCACAAGTACCCCCTCAATATATGTCCAAAATTTTAGAGATATATTTATACTATACTAAGGTTTTATTACCACCTGAACTTATTTTATAAGTAATTTTCTACTCCTTTTCAGCTTACGTGGCACTAGCTTGAAAAAAAATCAACCAGCGTTGAGCCCATAAGATTAGTGCCATATTGGCTGAAAAGTGATAGAAAATTATTAATAAAATAAGTTCAGAGGGGTGATAGGACCTTAATATAGTATAAGTATGTCTCTGAGATATCAGATATACGTTGAGGGGTACTTGTGCATAATCTCAAGAATAATAATCTTAATCTTTACTTTTTCAAATTGAAGAGATAAATCACTTTTAAGATCCCAAAAAAAAAGTTTAAATTTTAAGTAATAATTGGTATTAAGCCAAATAACTTTTACATAAAAATCCAAAATAATAAAAGTCGTTATCTTTCTTTAATTTGTATGTAAATTATTTTATTTATTTATTTTTACATTAATGGACAATTTGAAAACGTTTATTCTCCATACTTTGAATAAACCCTTTTGCTTTTATAAATGTTTTTTTTAGGTACCGAAAGTTTGAAATATTGATATATTATTCCAAAGAAACTTTTTTTTTTTTTTTAAGATCAAAGTTGACATATACCAAGAGATGGACATTTAGTTCAATGTGCCCTATATACTTTTTCTTTATAAAGTTTTCGTTTAATTCTTTTTCTTAGTATTTAATAATTAGCGGGGAACTGAGTAAAGCCGAATCACAAGGGTTTATGATATATAATCATATATTATATATGAATTTGTTTTCACATAACTTGAGCGTGTGACCTTTTGTTCATATAACAGTCGACAACAACTTACTTGTTACATCAAAGTATCCTTCTTAATTCAACGTGCCCTATGTACTTCTTTTATTAATTTTTGTTTTTCATATATCCAATAATTAACGGAGTACTAAAAAAAGATTGGATTGTAATGATCCGTTTTACATAGTATTGTCTCGCATCATCTCATAGTTGATCTTCTAATCACACGATAACAACTAAAAGAATTATTTTTTTCCTCGAAAATTTCACTTTTTAAATATATTTTTTTTCCTTTCAAAAAACATAATGATGTGTACTTTTGAATCAATGTATTTTCTTTTATTAAATCATGCAAGAGGACTCATTGAGTGCCCAAGAGAATTAATTAAAAAAAAAGAAGAAAAGAGTATTAATGAATGGCCTATAATGTGACAAAGATCATAAATTGTTTTTTTCAATAATTTGAATTTTTTTTTTGAATGTTAAAAGGTTTTCTTGAGAAGATGGGAAAATCCTTCTTTTTTAAGTACATACGTGAGCCATGCATGGTCAATTATATATATGTCTTTTAAAAACTATATTCAACTTAATAATTAAAATACTTTTTTGATACTTGGACCAAAATAGTGATTTTGCTAGAAGAAGAACTTTGTTTTTATTCAACGAGAAGAGATTTGACAAGACGGAGTTGAAATAGCATTATTTTTCATGGCTCGAACTAGTGATTATACGTATATAGCTTTATTATTGCTTTGAGGTTCCTGTTTTCTCTATCGAGGGTTTAAATTTGAATAGTTTTAACCTCTTAAAGCTTTTATATGATTATCATGAAAAACTTTCTCATTATAAACAACAAGTAAATAACGTTAAAGGAAAAATGACAGAAATCTCTTTTTTAAGTTTTTATAATATTATTATCCCCTATTAGTTTTACAAATCTCCAAAATCTGTTATTTTCACGCATCAGATTAATGTATCAGCGCATCAAATTAATATATCTCGCACATCAGACTAATATATCATGCGCATCTGATTAGTGTATCACGTAAAATATACATCAGATTAGTGTATCATGTATAAAATATAATGTATCTTGCTTAACGGTTAATGTATCTCGTACATCAAATTAATGTATCAGCGCTTATATTATTGTATCAGTTTGAGAGATTTCAGTTATTATAAACATATAATGAACAAAATAATAATTTTACCTTAAAATATATGATTTCTGTCCTTTGCCTATAATCAATTTTTGTTTTTCATTGTAATTGTTGAGTCATTAATTTGAGTAGTTTTAATATCCTTATAGGTAGTGGTTATTTCATTCACAACAAAGTACGTTGCTACTTTTTTAAAAGAACTTTATGTTATTTTATTTTATTTTTCAGTCAAAAAGGCAATGTCACAAGACACCAATTGTCCAATTCAATTGTGTGTCGAATGGTGTAATTGATATGGTTACGTTAAAGATTTATAACTTTGTTGGTTCTCTACGTATTGCATTTTAGTCATCTAATTCAATTGTGTGTTGAATGGTATAATTGGTATTGTTACGTACAACTTTATCGATTTTTTACGTATTATCTTAATTTATACGATATTATTTATTTGATACGAACTCAAAAAAAAAAAAAGATGACTTCTTAAAGTTATGAAAGTCATTGAATTTATTTTGTTTTATAGAAATTCTCTAAGATTTTAATCGGAAGCTAAAAGGAGAAAGAAACGTTGCTGAAGAAGAACAAATTAACAATCAACATGAACTGTAATTAGATGGTTTCAAAATTACTCTACAACTAATCAAATACCTCAAATTTCAAATATATAAAAAATTTATTAAATTTCAATACAGATATCGAATACTAAATTAAAAAAATTGCAAACAAACAAAACTACTATCATTTTCTTCCTCTTTTAATCCTAAGCCATGTCTCTTTCTATCTCTTTTTTAATTTATTTTTTGATGACCTCACTTATGTAATGAAAAAAAAAAAAAATAAACACCGTTTAATTAAATCTAGAATAATAAAAAGAAAAAGTAGACCTATATCTTTTTCCTTTAGTTTTTTTTTTCTTTCCATTTTTATTTTTATTTTCTCCAGGAGTGGATGGAAATAATAATTACTCTTACACTTTCTATATTTTTCTCATATATATAAATATATATTATAATAAAATCAATAAAAAAAAAGCTTCTTAATCCTTTTGTAATTTATATATTCGACTTGATAAATAAATATATCCAATTAATTTTTAATTAAATATATAATATTTAAAATTTTATACGATTTAAAATTCTAAACACATATAACTGAAGTTCAATTATTTTTTTACGTGTTCTTGATGAACATCTCTTTCTATCCCTAAGGACAAATGAAAACTATCATTTTCCTCCTCTTTTTATCCCTAATTATGACAAGTCTTTTTCTATATCTTCTATTTCTTTTTGAAGACCTCATATCTCCATATTAAAGTTTTTCACTTTTATTATTGTCATAGTATTTAATTTGTTCTTCGATTATTATTATTATTCGTTATTTTATTGTTGTTATTGTTTCTTTTGTTGTTGTTGTTGTTATAATTAAGTGTTATAAAATATTTTCAAATTGTTTTGATATATGTTACTTGAGTTACGTTGCAGTTTCTCTAGCGTCAATAATTGTAATGATCCAGATGGTCATTTTTGAAAATTTCAAATATTTATTTAACTAGAGTAAATTAATTAAAAGTAATTATTAAATAGTTATTTTTGTTAAAGATTAATGGATCAGGTTTTTAATTTATTTAATACCACTTGACTATATATAAGAAAATAAAATTAGGGTTGAGGATTTTGGGTCATGACTTAAGAAAAGAAAAAGACAATGGAAATCATTGTGGAAAGGGAGCCGTCGTAGAATTCAAAAGACGAGTTTCAGGTGATACAAATTTGCTATATGTTTTTCTTTTAAATTATTATTATAATATGTAGGTAATTAAGGAATTTTGATTTTCAATCCCTGCCAATTTGTTTTAACAATTAATGGGCAAATATCATTTATGGTCACTTGTTGCAATTTTAGTGGGTGAATTATGGAGTAATAGTATAATGACCAATGATAATCCAATCATTGGAAGATGGCATAGTATAGTGTAATGCACAAATAACGTTCTACTATTAGTTCAAGTTTAAGTATGATTCGTAGGTTTAAGTATCATTCCGCAAGTGGTTTCGATTTCATACTTTTTTTTTTATATAATAACCATAGTTCATGTTTTTCTATATTGAAATAGGTAATTAAATATTAGGGGTATAATCTTATAATAAATACCATTAGTTTTGTGATATTGGAAAAGAATTGGGACATAACTTAAGCTTGAAACTTAGGAACTTGATTATAGATTGGGTGATCTTTTGAGTCTAGGCTTAACCTATAGTAATGTGGGTGTTGTTAGTTTTGAAACCTTATTATGAATATATACTTGAATAGATTGCATCGATTGGAAGGTCAACAAAAGGGAAGGCTCAAGTCCAAGAGTAATTATTCGATGGCTAAGGCAAGTGGATTTCTAAACTCTTGTTATTGTATGAAATGCGTGTATGTCCTTGTGGTATATGTTGGGAGAGTAACGGGATTGGTGATGGGTTGACTGTCCACATTGATTAATTCTAATGATGAAAAGAATGGGGATAACAAAAGGCAATGTGATTAATTGTTTATGGTGTGTTGTGTTGAGAAAGGGTTGAAGGATTGTTGAATCATTGTTGATGTAACTTCATGTTTGTGTGGTTGTGAACTGTGCGATGTTATGAAAATGGTCATCTCCTCATTATATGTGTGAACTTGTCATCTGCATTATTCTGAGGCATTGGGTGGCAAGTGTTATGTGCATTGAGGAATAATGGGTACTTAAGAGGATGTACCATTTCGAGGAGTATCGCGCGCCGCGATGGATACTATATTTCGAGGGACGTATCGCGCGCCGCGATGGTTACTATTATCGAGGGTCGTGTCGTGCGCCGCGACAGATGCATGGACAGATATGTCCCCCATGGGTCCCGGACTGAGAGACAGCGGGTGTGTATCACTAGGTCAGACATGCATCATTATACTTGACATTGCATTCCATTACATTGCACATACTTATCATTAGTGAACTTGATATTGTGTTTTGCTGATCTGATAGTGATTGCCTTTTTGCGGAACTTGTGATTGTGGAATACTGAGCTTGTTATTGAGTATATATAATTGTTGAAGTGTTGTTGTTGAGGATATGTAATTGTTGAAGTGTGTTATTGAGGATATGTAAATTTTTGGAAGTGTTGCTATTGAGGATATCTAATTGTTAAGTGTGATGTGAGGATATAGGATATATAATTTGTTAAAAGTGTGTTGTGGAGGATATGTAATTTGTAAAGTGTTGTTGTGGAGGATATGTAATTTGCCTAAATGTTTTTGTTGAGTTACGTTCTATGTAAACTGTGAGCTGTTAGGTTGGGCTGATGTTTATGCAGGTTGGAGTTGTGGAGGTTCGGTTGGGGGTGGGGTAGGAGTACCCGTATTTCATCCCCTTAGCTTGTGTTTAGAGG
The DNA here is from genome assembly GCA_027705065.1 of Solanum peruvianum. Lineage (NCBI taxonomy): Eukaryota > Viridiplantae > Streptophyta > Magnoliopsida > Solanales > Solanaceae > Solanum > Solanum peruvianum. Next base: position 63,442,199 of record JAKWJD010001764.1, on the reverse strand, counting down.
TTTACTTGCTGAGTACCGTGTGGTTTGGTACTCACCCCTGCTTCTACAAATTTTTGTAGGTTACTAGCCCGGACTTTTATGATATATTCTCTTCTTTTCCGAGGCTTCCTGGAGATTTTGTGAGGTAGTTGTTGGTCATCTCAGCATCCCTCCTTACTCTTGTTTATGATTTTGTTCTACTCTAGAAACAATATCATATGAGACTTATATTTTCTTTTGATCCGATTGTAATATTTTAGAGGCTTGTACACGTGACAACCAGGTTTTGGGGTATAATGTAAGTTGATAGTAAATTTTCCGCATTTTTATTATAATAGTTGAGTTTTAGGCTTACTTGTCTTGGTGGGATAAGACGAGTGCCATCACGTCCATTTTGAGTGAAGCGATGATAGTTAAAACTAAACCAAGTAAGCACGATTGAGATTGAGATGAGCTATATGACAAAGATAGTTTGTTAAATGGATTTTTGTATAGTAATGACAACTTGCGAGTATATAATGTTATGGTTTGCTATAGTTCGAGTGAGTAGCCTGGTTGCAAGTAAAGTTACAGGAGGTGTTGAAACACCGCTCGAATAGAATTTAAAGGAGCTAGAGTCATAATAAAAATAAAATAAAATTAGCTGATATAGTGTAGCCTTCGAAAAGAGGTGAGAGTAAGAAATTTTCTTTGATTGCAAATGCTAAAGAGGTATATTCACATGGGTTGAGAATTAGATTTAGAGACACATGATTTCATCCGTTTTACATTGGTCATAGTAATAGTGTCACAGATTTATCAAGATTGGTCCAAAAAAAAAATGAATAATTTTTGAGAATGAGTGTATAGACGTTCAACTTGAGTGTGATGATAAGTTTATTCGTGGCTTTGAGTTTCGTAATGAGTATGATTGAATTTTTTAGCGAAAGATATGATAAGATCAATGGACAGGCGATCAATGACAAACTAAGATACATTAATTCCTGAAAATATTCTAGTTATAAGTTAATGTTGATAGATAAAGGGATTGAGTTATGCAGTTGGAATCAGATTTCAAGTTTTTCATTACAAGTCGACCTTCGTGGTAATATGTTTTGTCAAGGTATGAATTGGTAAGGGGTAAGAAATGATTGATCACATTGAGTATGAAGTATTTGAGGGACTTAAAAATAATTTGAGTAGTAAATTTGGTTACTTTTGATTGTTATACCTAAATGAGATTTCATGTAATGTTTTTATTTCAAGAATAAGATAAAGATACCATAGGTTGTTGGTCAAAGGATAAGATTGGTAAGCGAGTCAACCAAAGAAACAAGAGTTGATGTATTGAAGAGTTCATGATACTCAAAATTTTGTGCCATAAGAAGAATTTAAGCAAAACGAAAGAATAAGACCTTTTATATAAAATCTTGGTTTGAAGTTGAAGGACGTATGAATTTCATGTATAATATCTAATATGACTATGATGTGAATTTGTTTGGTATAGACGTACCAGGTTTTCGTCAGCAATTTTTATGAATGTAGAGTTTTGTTTTGAGTGAAAAAAAAACAGTGTGTGTGTAAGATTTTGTGTTATTATGTGGGGCTAATTTATTCAGAGTATGGTAGATGACTATGGATACACAATAGTATGAACCTACAGTTATACAATGTTAATGAGGATTTGGAGGGGATTAAAACTAATTTACTGATGGGACAATATTAGATTGGTATGAGTGTTACATAGGCAATTGATAGTGAGTAAGAGATGATGAGCTAGCTTATAGTATCTAAATTATTCGAGTGATCAAGAATATTTCTTTGAGTTTTGGCATGAGGTGCATGATGGTTGAAAATGACATGTAAAAGTTTGTGTGACGTTAACATTGGTGTGATTAAGTTGTTGTACCTCGATAAAAAAGTACTTAGATTTGAGATTAGTGCTATCAATCTTAGTTGTGACTCATATCTGTCATGTAATGCTTATATAGAAGGAAAAAAAGGGGGCATATTTTGGAATTTTTACAACGTGTTTGCTAAAAAGACTTTGATTTTAGTGACAGTTTGAGTGAGGTAAATGGTTGGTGTAGTTATGATGCGTTTTTTTTTTGTATTAAGAGTGTTAGCTTCAATGGAGTATTGAGAGAAGTACGTGTAGTTTGATGAATCAAGTAGTTGTTATAAAGTGATGGGGATCGGATTGGTTGATTGTGGGTGGTTAAACATCGAGAGATGGAGAAAGATGAATGGAATTCTATTTATATGGGCCCTATGGAAGGAATAACTTGTTTTATTCGACCTTGCTTCTGTGTATTCTTATGTAATCACCTTCTTCATGTTGAGCACTATTAAAGTATGATTCCCTACGTATATTACGCGTGTTTCCACATCTATTGGTGAATTCTTAGTGGTGGATCGGATGAACCGATCCTCTTATGTCCCTTGATATGATGAGATCCTTGGGCAGAATTGATCATTTCAGTTATGATAGATTTGGTTTTGTTTGGAAGTTAGAGTATATAAGTAGTTCTACACGCACAACCTTGTTTATGAGAAATTATATAAGAAACATGAAGAGTTACAATTATCTAAGAATGTTGTTAGAGGTTTTGCATTTTGAAGTATATCACTCACTGGGTGATTACTTGATCTTAGTCTTCTTTGGGTTAGATAAATTTGATTCTCTATGGATGAATACTCAGTGTCTAAAGATAATATATTTTTTTAAAACTTAAGCTCGTGAAAATATTGTGTTGGAAAATAAAATTGTTATAAGATATGTGATGGTATGTGCATTATAAGCGTCTGGTGGTTGGTTCAGGCTCACTTATGGTTGTAATCCGTATTGATTCAAAAGATTATCTTGGATATGTGAGAAAAGATACGCCATGGTAACTGTGTGATTGTTCATAAGATGGTTCATAATGAATTCATGTGTTAGTCTGTGGCATGGTAATAACTCCTGATTTATATGTCTGCCAAAGCTTGATTTGAAAGTTTAGTTCTTAGTAATTGATCTTGATGAAATAGTCTTAAAGAAGAATTCACTTAGAGAGATGAACATCCACCTAGAAGGTCATAACTTAAGCTTTTAGTATACATCAGCTATTCTTCCTTCTTATTCCTTATGTTCGAGGACGAACATGATTTTTAGTGGTGGATAATGTAATGATCCAGATGGTCATTTTTGAAAATTTCAAATATTTATTTAACTAGAGTAAATTAATTAAAAGTTAATTATTAAATAGTTAATTTTTGTTAAAGATTAATGGATCAGGTTTTTAATTTATTTAATACCACTTGACTATATATAAGAAAATAAATTATTAGGGTTGAGGATTTTTGGGTCATGACTTAAGAAAAAAAAGACAATGGAAATCAATTGTGGAAAGGGAGCCGTCGTAGAATTCAAAACGAGTTTTCAGGTGATACAAATTTGCTATATTTTTTTCCTTTTAAATTATTATTATAATATGTAGGTAATTAAGGAATTTTGATTTTTCAATCCCTGCCAATTTTTGTTTTAACAATTAATGGGCAAATATCATTTATGGTCACTTGTTTGCAATTTTAGTGGGTGAATTATGGAGTAAATATGACCAATGATAATCCAATCATTGGAAGATGGCATAGTATAGTGTAAATGCACAAATAACGTTCTACTATTAGTTCAAGTTTAAGTATGATTCTGTAGGTTTAAGTATCATTCCGCAAGTGGTTTCGATTTCATACTTTTTTTTTTATATAATAACCATATAGTTCATGTTTTTCTATATTGAAATAGGTAATTAAATATTAGGGGTATAATCTTATATAAATACCATTAGTTTTGTGATATTGGAAAAGAATTGGGACATAACTTAAGCTTGAAACTTAGGAACTTGATTATAGATTGGGTGATCTTTTGAGTCTAGGCTTAACCTATAGTAATGTGGGTGTTGTTAGTTTTGAAACCTTATTATGAATATATACTTGAATAGATTGCATCGATTTGGAAGGTCAACAAAAGGGAAGGCTCAAGTCCAAGAGTAATTATTCGATTGGCTAAGGCAAGTGGATTTCTAAACTCTTGTTAATTGTATGAAATGCGTGTATGTCCTTGTGGTATATGTTGGGAGTAACGGGATTGGTGATGGGTTGACTTGTCCACATTGATTAATTCTAATGATGAAAAGAATGGGGATAACAAAAGGCAATGTGATTAATTGTTTATGTGTGTTGTGTTGAGAAAGGGTTGAAGGATTGTTGAATCATTGTTGATGTAACTTCATGTTTGTGTGGTTGTGAACTGTGCGATGTTATGAAAATGGTCATCTCCTCATTATATGTGTGAACTTGTCATCTGCATTATTCTGAGGCATTGGTTGTGGCAAGTGTTATGTGCATTGAGGAATAATGGGTACTTAAGAGGATGTACCATTTCGAGGGACGTATCGCGCGCCGCGATGGATACTATATTTCGAGGGACGTATCGCGCGCCGCGATGGTTACTATTATCGAGGGTCGTGTCGTGCGCCGCGACAGATGCATGGACAGATATGTCCCCCATGGGTCCGGACTGAGAGACAGCGGTGTTATCACTAGGTCAGACATGCATCATTATACTTGACATTGCATTCCATTACATTGCACATACTTATCATTAGTGAACTTGATATTGTGTTTTGCTGATCTAGTGATTGCCTTTTTGCGGAACTTGTGATTGTGGAATACTGAGCTTGTTATTGAGTATATATAATTTGTTAAGTGTTGTTGTTGAGGATATGTAATTTGTTGAAGTGTGTTATTGAGGATATGTAATTTTTGGAAGTGTTGCTATTGAGGATATCTAATTTGTTTAAGTGTTGATGTTGAGGATATATAATTTGTTAAAGTGTTGTTGTGGAGGATATGTAATTTGTTAAAGTGTGTTGTGTGGAGGATATGTAATTTGCCTAAATGTTTTTGTTGAGTTACGTTCTATGTAAACTGTGAGCTGTTAGTTGGGCTGATGTTATGCAGGTTGGAGTTGTGGAGGTTCGGTTGGGGGTGGTAGGAGTACCCGTATTTCATCCCCTTAGCTTGTGTTTAGAGGTTTACTTGCTGAGTACCGTGTGGTTTGGTACTCACCCCTTGCTTCTACAAATTTTTGTAGGTTACTAGCCCGGACTTTTATGATATATTCTCTTCTTTTCCGAGGCTTCCTGGAGATTTTGTGAGGTAGTTGTTGGTCATCTCAGCATCCCTCCTTACTCTTGTTTATGATTTTGTTCTACTCTAGAAACAATATCATATGAGACTTATATTTTCTTTTGATCCGATTGTAATATTTTAGAGGCTTGTACACGTGACAACCAGGTTTTGGGGTATAATGTAAGTTGATAGTAAATTTTCGCATTTTTATTATAATAGTTGAGTTTTAGGCTTACTTGTCTTGGTGGGATAAGACGAGTGCCATCACGTCCATTTTGAGTGAAGCGATGATAGTTAAAACTAAACCAAGTAAGCACGATTGAGATTGAGATGAGCTATATGACAAAGATAGTTTGTTAAATGGATTTTTGTATAGTAATGACAACTTGCGAGTATATAATGTTATGGTTTGCTATAGTTCGGTGAGTAGCCTGGTTGCAAGTAAAGTTACAGGAGGTGTTGAAACACCGCTCGAATAGAATTTAAAGGAGCTAGAGTCATAATAAAAATAAAATAAAATTAGCTGATATAGTGTAGCCTTCGAAAAGAGGTGAGAGTAAGAATATTTTCTTTGATTGCAAATGCTAAAGAGGTATATTCACATGGGTTGAGAATTAGATTTAGAGACACATGATTTCATCCGTTTTACATTGGTCATAGTAATAGTGTCACAGATTTATCAAGATTGGTCCAAAAAAAAAATGAATAATTTTTGAGAAATGAGTGTATAGACGTTCAACTTGAGTGTGATGATAAGTTTATTCGTGGCTTTGAGTTTCGTAATGAGTATGATTGAATTTTTTAGCGAAAGATATGATAAGATCAATGGACAGGCGATCAATGACAAACTAAGATACATTAATTCCTGAAAATATTCTAGTTATAAGTTAATGTTGATAGAAGTCTTTTTCTATATCTTCTATTTCTTTTGAAGACCTCATATCTCCATATTAAAGTTTTTCACTTTTATTATTGTCATAGTATTTAATTTGTTCTTCGATTATTATTATTATTCGTTATTTTATTGTTGTTATTGTTTCTTTTGTTGTTGTTGTTGTTATAATTAAGTGTTATAAAATATTTTCAAATTGTTTTGATATATGTTACTTGAGTTACGTTGCAGTTTCTCTAGCGTCAATAATATACAGGCGTAAGGTTTGAGTATACTATACTCTATTCAAATTCCATTTATTTAGTTTTACTAGTTATGTTATTATTTGTAAATCGAAATAAAAATAGTCGAAACACTGATGTTTTCTAGTTAAGTTCTATTCATCCTAAAACTTGTCTTATCATAATTAATCCAAACTTAAATCATAATTTTACTTTAAATAGAGACACAAAGTATGTACGTACGTTTATTTCTTTTCTATAATATAATATAAGAGAAGATAATGATATATACTATATAGTTTTCAATTTCCATTTACAAAAGCATCCAAAGGATAACAATTATAGTGGGTAAATGTACAATAATTGGCTATGAATAATAAAGTCGATTAATTTAGCTTTAAAAATTAATTGAATTATTTTTTAAAAAAAAGATATTTATTTTAGAACGGAGAGAATAACAATATCAAAACTTTCTAAGTATATGTTATCTTAATTATTATTTTTTCAAAAAAAGATATTATAAAACATAAAAATACTAATTAGAGAACATTTGTTATTTATACAAAATTCTCAAGGTTAAAAGAGTAAATTTCTCTAAACATATATATAATATCAAAATTGCTCTACACATATTCTTTTACATGTAATTTAATTTAAAAATTAAGACTTTGGTGCTTCTCTAGTTAACATGGGAAAACTAAATACTGGAGCTGTTGATATTATTTTTTCACTATTTTTTGGCATTTCTATATCATTAATTACTATAATCATCATTTGATTATTTCCATTAATGCCCTTCACTGCTTCAATAATTATTGATGATTCTTCAATTTCATTTTCTTTGTACTCCTTGTATTTTCCCCATAGAACAAAGTATAGCCCTACCACTATCACCAATGCACCAACAATTCTGAAATAAAAAAAAAATAAAATAAAAATTAGTTGATATAATATTAAGGAAAGAAAACGAGTTTGATTTTTCATATAATCATCTAACTAAATATTTATTATTTTAAAAAAATCACAATTCATAATTAAATAAAATAATTTTTTGTGATATGAAAAAATCGATTGATACAAAAAGGTGGGGGTGGGGTGGGGGTGGGGGTGTTGGAGGGCAGTTGCATATTAATTGAACATTCTTTGTTAAAAAATTATATTAGTATATATAAATTAACGAAATTTTTAACTTAACAATTCGAGATTAAGATATTAGACTTACCCTCCGATATAGAATTTTTCAGCAAGAATGAAAGAGCCCATAATGGCAACAATGATCATCATGAGTGGACTAAAAGCTGTCACAAAAACAGGTCCTTTTTTCTCCATTACTTGACCATGTACATAGTATGCTATGCTTGATGACACAATTCCCTGAAATTTTGTGAAAAAAGTTATTTATCCTCGTGGAAAGGCGATTAGATAGGATATGATGTTCTATAGCTTATCAATAACATGATTCTAAATAAAAAAAAATGAAGATAGAAAACGATATATAGTAGATAATTGAGGTTGTTCAGTTTCTCTTAATAGTATTATATTAATAATTCTGCTATCGTCTTATTTTTCGAGTTCACTACTCCATCCTTTCCATTTTATATGTCATTTCTTTTTATAAATAGTTGGATCATAATATTTATCAGTTTATGTATGCATAAATTATCATGTTTTGTCTATTATACCTTTAATAGAGTAGTTAATTGATTTATAAAATGTATTCATCATGTATAATAAAGCTGATTTGAGAAAACATTAGATAAGGATAAAAGGGTAAAGTTATATAATTTGTTAATACAAGTACAAGTATAAGATTGGACGAAGGGAATATTATTTATCGAACTCTTCCTTTATTTATTACACTATTTATGGTGGTTATTATTTTTTTCTCTATTATTTTCAATATGTTTTGTATAGAAAATTATTGTATCACCTTTGCCATCTTTGTTAGAAAACTATACTATATATAAGGTTAAAATTATTTTTTATTATATATTATATATGTTGAATTTTGTTAGCTTTTTCGTGTTTTTACTTTCTTATATTCTATGTTTATTTAACTGAAAATTCTAACTCAGCCACTGAACTTACGACGAGTGGAAAAGAAAAAGGGTAAAAAAGGAAAAGAACTTACAGCATAGGCAGCAGCAAGAAGGTTCATGTCAAAACCAATAGCCCAAACAGAAGTTTTGTGTTCCATTACAAATGTTAAAGCCATAGATTGCAAAGTTCCCATGAAGCAAACAAGTGCAATTAAAGATAATGGAGCTGTATATTTCCTCATTGTAATAGCCTGTATAATATAAAATTAAAAAATTACTCTTAATATTAATTAATCACCATTTCTTTAATATTAATGAAAAAGAAATAAATTAAAGTTTTAGCCCTCTTTGATTATAGATTCTGAAATTTAAAACTTAAAATCTATAATCAAACGTTAGCTGACTGTTAACGTATATATATACCTGAAGAATGAAGAAAGAAGCCCAAGCAAGTGTAGCAAAAATGAGGAGAATTGAGCCTTTTAGCCACTCTTTATCATAAGTTCCATTAATTTGATTTGACCAAAGTAAATTAACAATTTGGCCTTTATACAATGTCATTAATATGGCACCACCCATAGTTACTATAGTCCCCAACACCTTTGCTTGGCTTCCAATTTTCTTCAAATTAACCTTCTCCATTCTAAAAAAATAATAATAATAATAATAATTAATAACTATTCCAAATAAAAAAATTAAGTTGATCTGAACATTACAGTTATGTTACGTACCTGCAAAGAACTGCTATGACAAATGTCAGAGCAGGTAACATGTTGCTTATAGCACATGAAAATGTTGGAGATGTCAATTTAAGCCCAGCATAGTAAAAATTTTGATCAATCAATGGCCCTAGAAGACTCAATACAAATATTTGCAAGAACATCATGAATGTCATCTTTGGCCTAATTTTCCTATCAACCAAAAAAAAAAAAAATGAGTTATTTTGATAAATATAAATCGTAATTTTTTTTTACACGATCAGTATAATTTTAACATGTAACGCGAGTAAATTTTTTACCTTTCAAGTAAAAGAGCAAAGGGAGCAATGACTAAAGTAGCAAAGGCATTTCTATAGACAACAAGAGCATAATGACTCATGCCTCTATTAAGTGAAACTTTGGTTATAATATTCATTCCTGCATAACCAAATTGTAAAGAAATCATAGCTATATAAGGTTTTGATCTTTGAAAAAAATTACAATTACATTCCCCCTCCATATTTTTTTTCTCTAAATTTTGGAGAAAAAAATAATTGATGAAATAAGAAGGGAGTGAAAAAAAAAAAAAAACTCAAAAGTTTTTAGAGGAGATTTTTGTGTTTTTCCCAAGGAGGAGAAGTGTGACAATGAAACATATATATAGACAAGTAAATTAATTAATAGTAAACATATATGTAATGCTTCTTCTTTTTAATTATTTTTTTTAATAAAAAAAATATATAAATGAAGATAGTGGAATACACTTTGCAATCAATTAAAAGCTAGCTTTTATATGTGTGTGGTTCACACTAACAAGTGAGTGTAATGTGTACTATCTCCATTTGAATCTAATTGAATATCCTAATTTGGTCATTTTATCCATCAATCATGTAAAGTTATTATAAAAATTTACTATTGTTACATTTTCTTTTTTAATCATTATCTATATTATTTTAATTTAATATCTCCATTATCTTCTTTTTTAAGTTTAATGATCGCTAGTGATAACACGTTTTGTTTTATTTTTTAATTCAGAGAGGGGCATTCAGTCATCTAATTTTCTTTCTATTTGTTTCTGCGTGGCAGTTGATATAGATGATGATGCTTAATTACCTAATATCATATTAATTCAACCAATTTAATGTTTTTAATTTTTATTTTCCGACTAATTTTATAACCAAATTGAATCCCCCGCGTTAAAAAATAACAATTTTTTTTACATTTATAAAATTTTGAATTTCTCTTTTAAGTTTAAATCATTATTACCATTATTATTATTATTATTATTATTATTATTAGTGCTATGATGATGCCATACTCAAATGGGTGGGTGGTGGGGTCCATCATGTATGTGGGACCCATCAGCAATCGTCACAGGAATATGCGGCATTTCGTCGCCGGTGATTCGCCGATCGCCGGAACAGTAATAACATATGCCGGAGTTTTCAATATATATTTATATAATTGTTGATAAATGTTAATGATAAATAATTAGTGGTAATGACATGAGATTAACTATAATTAAGAAATTTTGCTTTTTCTTAGTGTGTAGTGTATGCTATAGCAACTACTAATAGAGTTATAGTCTTTTGTTTTGAATTTATTTAATATGAAATATGTTCATAGCATATATCAAAGTATATTAATTTAATTAATTTATCGGTTTTAACGAAAACGAATCTAAAAGAACTAATAATTAATGGCTTAATTAGTTAAGGGTAAAATGACAAATATGCCCCTTAATTATCGTAAATAATATGGGAGTGCACTCCGTCATATTTTTGAGATATTAATGCCCTTGTCATCCAAAATTAAAACTAGAGCATATAATATACCCTTTATACAAACGAACATAGATATGTCACAATCTTATCCACCGACCTCATATTTTTAAATTATCGGACCGACGGACAGTGGCGGACCCAGGATTTTTCTTTAGGAGGTTCGAAAAATAAAAATATAAACGTGTAAATAAGTCTTTCGAAATCGGCCCTTTGAATTTTTTTGAGTTAAAACCACACTTTTGATACGTTTTTAAAATAAAAAATGCTTGAAAAACAGAACTGATTTTTGAAAACAAAAATAAAATGAAACTATAAAGGAAAATAAATAAATGTTGTTGCAAAGATTTGAACTTCGGGCATGTAACTTAATATCCACGAATCTTACCATTGAGCCATCTATTTTTATTTGTTATTGAAGGGGTTCAAAATATATACATCTACAGAAATATAGAAAATTTACCTTATATATATCGTGTATTTTTTTGTCGAGGGTGTTCGGGTGAACACCCTGGACCCAACGTGGTCTGGCCCTGCCGACGGATAAGACCTATTTAGTCTTCGTTAGATGAAGGGCATATATGCTCTAGTTTTTGAACGATAGGAACACCAATATATGTTCCAAAAGTATGATAAAATGTATTTGTATACCATTTACGATGGTTCAAAATATACTTATTCTTTTCCCATTAATTAAGTCAATCTTTTAAATTATTTCCAAACTAAACAATTTTGTTTTATGCAGGTGTAGCCTGTTGTTGTTTTTACAAGATGAAAAATTAAGATGGAAATTTCACAATTACAATTATAAATTATTAAATGTTTGACGAAAATAAATAATTTTCAGTTCATACCTAAATATATTTTAAACATATATATCTTCAAATCTTAGAGACCAATTTATCATTTCTTAATTATCCTTTCTTGCCCAAATATTTCGAGTAAAGGAAGATTTAGGACCTTGCGATGGGGTTTTAGTAGGGCATCGAAAATCTACGAGTTCACCTTGTTTCCCGCTCAAAGTTTATTGTTAATCGGTCACAAATAGCGATATTTTTGTTATTCTATATTCTTTTCGAAAGTGTATTAATTCATATATATATGCGGAAGTGAGCATATATTCGTTGGAATAAACATTTTTCTCTGCCGAAGCCTTGTACAGTATATCTGATATGAATGAATAAAATCGATATGAACAACCGAAAAGTATACATTGTTTAAATTTCTAAATAGCTAAAATTAAAATGTATATAAGAAATTATTTATACTTTAAATTCTGAATCTTATGATTTTAAATAAGCTATAATATATTCAAGTAATTGTGGACCACGTTATAAATTATGGTTCTAGAAAGATGAACTAAAATTAATTATTTAGAGCATTGGTTCGATTCTTTGTTGATTAGATTAGAATTTACACTAAAATTTTATTATTAGTATATAATAATAAGTTTGGGACATTTGCATTTCTTATGTGGATGGCATGAAAACAAAGGTTTCATATTTATCATTAAAAAATGTGGTGCCGTGGATAAAGATGCTTTCTTTTTAATCAGACATGATTTGAGTTTTGATATGAAAAATCCTAAAATAGGGAGCGCTTTCCCAAATAGAGCCCTACACGATACTAATTCAGTATAGTTAAATTCTATTATGAATATCTAACGTCTGAACCAAAAAATTATTGATATTCTATTACGATTCTCTATTTATTATATGCTCCCTTAAGTCTCAATTGTTTCACATGTTGGTACAAAAGGTACAACATATATCTTTTTAGCAACATTACTATACTTTTGTGGTGATTACAAAATTTTAAAAAAAATATAAAATAAATTGGATATATAAGAATCTCTATCTTACTTGATAGTGGATTTATAGTTAGAAAAGCAAATTCTAATTTGTTTAATCTTTTTAAGTTAATAGAACATGTTGATTATAACACATAGTATAAAAAAAACTTAAATGAACGATACGTGTATTTTACATACACGTTAATTAGTTACTTGACCATAATTGTTTTGTATATGTTTTTATCATAATTCGTCACTTAATATATATAAAGTAATAATACTTAATATAAATATTAGATCGGAATATATTACTTTTTATTATCATTAAATAGTATATAGAAGAAGACTGTAGAAGTATAGGTATCTTCTCGTTGATGTATCTGCTTCCAATCGAGATTATTTATATAGTTTTAATATTTCTTTGTTTTAATTTGTTTAATTTTATTTTCTACATTTTTTGTAGATTTGAAAATTACATCAGAAAAATATTACCAATCATGTTAATTAACAATTTAAAATATTTAGAAAATATATAAAATTAATTGATTGAATGTAGAAATTCTTTGGATGCCACATAAACTAGGAAAGAAAAGTAACATATATCAATTTGAAAATGGCGTAAAATTAAAGGAATTATAAATCACAATAATTAATAAATTGAAATATTTGAAAGACATCGAAAATTTGGTTGACTTTTGAAATTCTATCTGTGTCACAACTGAGACATAAGAAGTAATATTTATTATTGAAAAAAATGACAAATATACCCTCGAACTATCGTAAATAATAATAGTATGCAGACACCCTTCGTCGTACTTTTGGAACATTGGTGCCCTTACCGTCTAAAAACTAGAGCATATATGCCTTTCGTTCTAACGAAAGATTAAATAGGGACACATGACACAATTTTGTCCACCGATAAATGTCGGGTCATGGATAAGATTATGACACGTGTATGTCCGTTAGTATAAATGATATATATGCTCTAGTTTTTGGACGGCAGGGGCACCAGTATTCTAAAAGTATGATGCAGGATATTAACATACCTGTTACAATAGTTCGAAAGTATATTTATCTTTTTTTCCTATATTATTTAAAACTTAAAGTAAAAGATTCTATAAATCACAATAATTAACAACCTTAAAAATTCAACAGCTACATACAAATTTAAATGACTATCCAAATTATAACTGTCACATAAATTAAAATAAAAATAATAATATATATTGAATCTCTACTGATACGAACTTACGTATCTAGTATATATATATATATATATCAAGTTCAATATATTTCATCAGCTTGCACCCAACAGACAGGAACTAATATCACATATATTTATGGTATATATGATATACCAAATGAATATTACAATAGCTAGTGGCATTAAATTATTCTGATACTACATTATATGGATATCATGTGATATGAATATTAACCTATGTAGAGGATTCTAATTATAGAGAATCAAAACGTCATACATTATTCTAATTTATCTCCTAAAATATTTCATGATTTTATCTTCTTCATTTACAAATTCCAGCGCATTTCTTATTAATTATTAATTAATTACATGCTTCTATTAAAAAAAAATAATCTAATTCTGCCCCAGCCAATCATTTTCTGACAACCAAGCACCATAATATATTTTTATTGAATTAATAGGAAATCTCAAACAACGAAAAAAAAAGGAGCACATTCTTTTAGCGGCAATTGAGTTATTCTCTGTTAATAGAATCGAACTTTTAACTTATTATTTTTAAAAAAACGTGAATTTCTCCTTACTGCCCACCTGAGGTGTCGTTCAGAGAGTCACTGAGGGACGTTGAAAATGTAAGTATAAGAGGATCAAGTCTTGGCAATTTAAGTGAAAGTTTTTTAAAGAGAAAACTGACAATCGAGAGAACTGTCTAATTTCATGAAGAGATTTTATCTGTCCCAATGTAACCCTCGCGGTAATTATTATATATTTTTATAAAGTACTTAGGTGTATATACATATTTAAAGTTTGAAGTGAATTTTGTATTTTAAAAAGAGAAGAGATAGAGAGTGGTCTTTAGGGTTGTCATGTTTGTATTTAATGGGCAACTTGTCTTATAAGAGAGGTAGGAACATCTACTTATCCTACTTTTGTTTTCTTCTCACCTTTTTCAACTCTTCATGTTGTTTTTTCTTCTTATGATTGTGTCAATGGGTGTGTGCCATCACAACTTGTATAACCTAATTCAAGTTGGAGACATAGTGATTGGTGCATGAGTCTAGTCTAGTTGCTAAAGGGGCACTTGTTATTTTGTGTAAAAAATAACACTAAAATTTAAATAGAATTTTTATCATATATCTCTATTATATATTACTAAGGACTAATTATTTTCCTACGGAAGTCTTCTACCTGAATATTTTTATATCGCCACGTGATATAGTGATATGGTGAATCTGAATTCTACACGAGTTGAGTTGAATATGAATGATTCAAAATTCATCGAGTAATGAATAGGTTAAAATTTACTTAGATTGAGATGACCTGAATTAAGGCGAATAATAGTTTCTAAGTCCAATCCGCCCCAATTTTTATATTTCCAAGAGAAACCTTTTTATTGTTATATATACATATTAAAACAAATATACATTAAAGTTATTTGGATAAAATTTATCATAGGTTAATTTGAGTTATATATTTAGCCCAAATTTGCCTAACTTCTAAATGAGTGATTTAAAAGATGCAACTTCATAATATTACACATATAGATATGTCATGTCTAATTTTCTTTTTAAAGCTAATGAGCTCTAGAATCCTAACTATGGAGGATTTTTGCTCAAATATTGTATATCCTCATAGTTTTAGAAGGTTGTCCTCCACAATTTATTTATTTTTTTGCGGTTTTTGGAGGTTAGGTTTTTATCTCGTAATTCTCAACAAAGGCGAAATAGGCAATGACAGAGTCTGAGAGACCTAAAATTTACTAGAATAATTGTGAATGTACTGGCTGATCGTAAACTTTTAACCCCGCTCTCCTCATATAAGTAAAACTTTATGTTTAACAAGTATGACCTTGAAAATTTGCTCATTGGATGTAATTTTGTGTTTTCAAATGAGCTAAATCGAACGGATTAAAATTGATTAAGTTAATAAATTGATTGATCATTTGTAACGACCTGTTTAGTCGTTTTGAGCAGCAGATTGAAATTCTGGGAAAAACTGGCTGGGACAACGGGTGTCACGACGGACCGTCGTGGTCACGACGGACCGTCGTGGTCACGACGGCCCGTCAAGGAGTTTTCGTTCCATGACACTTAGATTTCTTTCTTCAAATTGAATATTAAATCGACTCTCTGTAATTGTGACGGACCTGCAGGACGTGCCGTCACATCCACGACGAACCGTCGTGAGGCACCGTTTCAATATACTTAGGAATTCTGAAATTGGGTTACCGAAAAACGAGTTTCTGACCGTCAGGACGGAGGTGCAGGACGGACCGTCACACATGGGTGACGGGCCGTCACAGTCCACCTGAATTTTGGGGGGGTTGCGACGACCTGTGTGACGGACCGTCGCAGGCACGACGGCCCGTCACAAGGTTGCGCAAATCCCAGGCATTTTAGGATTTCTCTCTCACACGTTTTAAGGGTCGTTTTGGACTATTCTTTCCTAATTATAAAGATTGAGGGTTTATATTATAAACTCAAATCCTTGAGGGATAAAAGAGGTAACTTTGGGTTAATTAGTGGGGTATTATTGTCCTCCTTTACACTTAATTATACTTTTAATTAGGGTAAAAGAAGGGGGTTTGGATAAAGAAACAAAAGAGAAAGAACAGAGAGAGAAAAGAGAAACGAATTGAGGGAGATTGAACGAGAAAACGCTTGGGAGAATTCTTGTTGATTCCAATTCTTCGTTGGAGGTAGTTATGGTTTATGTTACGATATTCGTAGTGAACTCTTAATATGAATGTTATGTGTTGATAGTATTGTAAACCCTGCTATGTGCTTAAATTGTATGCTTGCATGATTATGATTATGAAATTGTAATGAATTAACAGCATGATGAAGCTATTGAATCCCAAATCTTGGAAAGAACCCTAATTCGCTTGATATATTATATAATGAGAATGATGATGCCTTAGTGTAAAGAGGCTTGATGAATTAGGGGATCGGGTGCCACTTCCGGTACCAGGATAGAATGAATATGAGGATCGAGTGTCACGTTCCGACACCAGGATAGAATATGAGGATCGGGTGCCACGTTCCGGTACCAGGATAGAATGAATATGAGGATCGGAGTGTCACGTTCCGACACCAGGATAAATATGAGGATCGGGTGCCACGTTCCGGTACCAAGGATAGAATGAATATGAGGATCGGAGTGCCACGTTCCGCACACCAGGATAGAAATAGAGGAGCGGAGTGTCACGTACCGACACAAGAGGAAGAAGATAATGAATCTTGAAAGATAATGAATATACTCAACTAATGAACTACTTCCCAATGAGTAGGGTATTGAGGCTTGAGTCCTCATGTGTGAACTCGGTGGTATTCATTGATGAATTACATATTGCTATTGCTACATGTTGAGTATTGTAGTTGATTTACATTGTTATTGATATATACTGTTCCCTATTTTGATTAGCCGATGATATCTACTCAGTACTTGTGGTTGTACTGACCCCCTACTTTTACGTTTCTTTCTTTGTTTTTTATTTAATGCAGCAAACGTTCCGTCAACTTCAACACAACAAGTAACTCGAGCCAGTTTTCGTCATACCGGATCTTCAGGGTGAGCTAATGCTTCTAGCTTGGACTGGGTCTTCTTCTTCAAGTCTTGATGCCTTGAACTTCCGGCATGGACTATAGCTTTTTAGTTATTTTGTTTTTAGACATTCCTAGCTTAGTAATTTGAAATAGATGTTCTTGTGATGATGACTTCCAGATTTTGGGGATATTAATAATAGTTTGAATTGTTTTATTAATGAGTTTAAGTCTTTCGCATTATTTTCTTTGATATTATATTGAAATGTTAAGGTTAGATGGGTTGGTTCGCTCACATAGGAGGGTAAATGTGGTGCCAGTCGCGTCCCCGATTTGGGTCGTGACAAACTTGGTATCAGAGCATTAGGTTCATTGGTCTCATCACACAAGAACAGGTCTAGTAGAGTCTTAAGGAACGGTAGGGGGACGCCTTTACTTTTCTTTGAGAGGCTACAAGACTTTAGGAAAATTCCATTCTTTCATTCTTCTTTCGTGACTACTTGAGTCCAATTGGTATCTAGGTGATACAAATTGGTATCTGACCATCTTCATTCTATTTCGCAGATGGTTAGAACTAGAGCAACGACCGCCAGCAGCGACAACGGAAGACAAGAAACTACTGAGCCAGCCACTGGGGCTGTGGCTCGAGGAGAACAACGGCAAGAGGCCGTTGTAGAGGTCGTGGGAGGATGTCCTCCAGAGGAAGAGGACGAGCACCTAGTCCATCTGATGCTAGGGCGGTGACTCCTCCACCGACTGAGGAGGTAGTAGAGAGGGTGAGGAAGGGGAAACTGAACAAGGGCAGAATGAGGAAATGCTACCCCAACAACCCCTACCCCAGAGATGATCAACCAGGTACTTGCTTATCTTAGCGGGTTATCCGATCAGGGTCAGGCACCCCCAGTGGTTTCTGCACCAACACCTCCGGTTTCAGAGATACGACATGCGGCTACTATGGCTCCCCGCATGGATGCATCATTGGGAATAGGCACATTTCCACGTCTGACTACTGGGCCTATTATGACAAATGATCAACACGAACTTTTCAGTAAGTTCTTGAAATTGAAACCTCCAGTCTTCAAGGGTGCAGAATCTGAGGATGCCTACGATTTTCTTGTTGATTGTCATGAGCTACTACACAAGATGGTATAGTAGAACGGTTGGCGTTGAGTTCGTGAGCTATCAGTTTCAAGGGAACGCCAAAAGTGTGGCGCGGTCACATGTTGAGTGTCAACCAACAGAGGCACCACCTATGACTTGGGAATCATTCTCTACCCTGTTTATGGAGAAGTATATCCCAAGGACTTTGAGAGATAGAAAAGGGATGAGTTCTTGAGTCTCGAGCAAGGAAGGATGACAGTTAACGCATATGAGGCTAAATTTCGCGCACTGTCCAGATATGCCACCCAACTTTGTTTCAGTCCACAAGAACGAATTCGCCGTTTTGTGAAGGGGTTGAGGTCAGAGTTGCGGATTTCAGCCTTACAGGTAGCGGCAACACGGCAACATCCTTCCAAGAGGTGGTAGACTTTGTGATAGAGGTGGAAGGAGTGAAACCCGATGACTTCACCACAACATCGACATCAAAAGGTTTCGAAGGGGAGGTGAGTTAATGGTTCTCACTCTCTAGAGGACAGAGCTCCGGAGGTTACTCAAGTCGACCAATTCAGTCTTCACTACAGACTGTAGTTGGGGGTCCACCTCAGAACGGTCAACACTACTCCGAGAGACCTATGCATGAACCCCGAGAGTGTTATGGATGTGGGGAGGTTGGACACATTAAGAGGTATTGTCCAAACCAGAGTGGCAGAACCCCACTAGCTAGAGGTAGAGGTGGTCATGGTAGAGGCCGCTTTTCTGGAGGACGTGGTGGTCGAGGTAATGGTGGTCATCACAACGGCAGAGGTGATGGGCAAAATGGAGCCACTACTACGCCACATGGTAGGGGCAATGGACTGACAAACGATAGGGCCCATTGTTACGCTTTCCCTGGGAGATCTGAAGCAGAGGCGTCTGATGCTGTTATCACAGGTAATCTTTTGGTTTGTGATTGCATGGCATCTGTATTATTTGACCCTGGCTCCACATTTTCATATGTATCTTCATCATTTGCTAATGGTCTAAAATTGCATTGTGAATTACTTGACATGCCTATTCGTGTTTCTACTCCGGTGGGTGAGTCTGTGATAGTCGAAAAAGTGTATAGGTCTTGTTTGGTGAATTTTGTGGGGAGCAACACTTATGTAGATTTGGTTATTCTAGAAATGGGTGACTTTGATGTAATTCTGGGTATGACTTGGCTTTCTCCGAATTTTGCGATTTTGGATTGTAATGCTAAAACTGTGACGTTAGCCAAGCCTGGGGCAGATCCGTTAGTGTGGGAGGGCGACTACACTTCCAATCCGGTGCGTATCATCCTTTCTTCGTGCTAAGAAAATGGTGAGTAAGGGTGTTTAGCTTTCTTGGCACATCTCAAGGATGACACGCTCAAGTACCTTCGATTGAGTCAGTTTCGGTAGTCCGTGAGTTTTTGGATGTGTTCCCTGCAGATCTTCCTGGTATGCCACCAGATAGGGATATAGACTTCTGCATTGATTTGGAACCAGGTACTACTCGCCCCATTTCTATACCCCTTATAGAATGGCTCCCAGAGTTAAGAGAGTTAAAGGCACAACTTCAAGAATTGTTGAGCAAAGGCTTCATTAGACCAAGTGCATCTCCTTGGGGTGCTCCGGTCTTGTTTGTAAAGAAGAAGGATGGGAGCTTTCGAATGTGCATAGATTACCGACAGTTGAACAAGTAACTATTAAGAACAAGTACCCCCCTTCCTCGCATTGATGACTTATTCGATCAATTACAAGGTGCTTGTGTCTTCTCAAAAATTACTTGAGGTCCGGTTATCATCAATTGAAAATACGCGCAACGGATGATGTGCCAAAGACTGCTTTTCGGACTAGGTATGGGCATTATGAATTTGTAGTGATGTCCTTTGGTCTTACGAATGCCCTGCTGCTTTCATGAGCTTGATGAATGGGATTTTTAGCCATATTTGGACCTCTTTGTGATCGTATTATAGATGATATACGGTATATTCAAAAGTAGAGAGGAACATGAGGAGCATTTGAGATTGTGTTGGAAATGTTGAGGAGAAAAAGCTTTATGCAAAATTCTCCAAGTGTGAGTTTTGGCTAGATTCAGTGTCCTCTTGGGGCACGTGGTTTCTAAGGATGGAGTGATGGTGGATCCATCCAAGATTGAGACAGTAAAGAATTGGGTAAGACCTACAAACGTGTCAGAAATAAGGAGTTTTGTGGGTTAGCTAGCTACTACTACCGCCGATTTGTCAAGGGATTCTCTTCTATTGCTTCCCAATTGACGAACTTGACTAAGCAGAATGTTCCATTTGTATGGTCGGATGAGTGCGAGGAAAGCTTTCAGAAACTCAAGACCTTGTTGACTACCGCACCTATCCTTACCTTGCCAGTAGAGGGTAAGAATTTCATTGTCTATTGTGATGCATCCTATACGGGTTTGGGTGCAGTGCTAATGCAAGGGAAAAGAACGTGATTGCTTATGCTTCAAGACAATTAAAAGTGCATGAACGTAACTATCCAACTCATGACTTGGAATTGGGCCGCGGTAGTGTTTGCATTGAAGCAATGGAGGCATTATTTGTATGGGGTTAAGTGTGAAATCTACACGGATCATCGTAGTTTACAGTATGTCTTTACTCAGAAAGATTTGAACTTAAGACAAGGAGGATGGATGGAACTACTGAAGACTACGATATCACCATCTTGTATCATCCGGGGAAGGCAAATGTTGTGGCAGATGCCTTGAGTAGAAAGGCGGGAAGCATGGGAAGTCTAGCTCATTTGCAAGCTTCTAGACGCCCATTGGCTAGAGAAGTGCAGATTTTGGCTAATGACCTTATGAGGTTAGAAGTAAATGAGAAGGGAGGATTGTTAGCTTGTGTGGAGGCAAGATCCTCCTTCCTTGACAAAATTAAGGGGAAACAGTTTGATGATGAGAAATTGATCCGAATCCGAGATAAGGTGTTACGAGGAGAGGCTAAAGAAGCAACAATCGATGAGGAAGGTGTTTTGAGGATTAAGGGAAGGGTATGTGTACCCCGAGTTGATGATTTGATCAACACTATTCTGGCAGAGGCTCATAGTTCCGGATATTCGATACATCCTGGTGCAACCAAGATGTACCGCGACCTAAAGCAACACTTCTGGTGGGGTAGAATGAAGCGAGATATTGTTGAGTTTGTTGCCAAATGTCCAAACTGTCAACAAGTGATATGAACACCAGAGGCCCGGAGGAACACTTCAGAGAATGCCCATTCTGAATGAAGTGGGAGAGAATCGCGATGGACTTCGTGGTTGGTCTTCCCAAGACATTGGGTAAGTATGACTCTATTTGGGTGATTGTTGAGGTTAACTAAGTCTGCTCACTTCATTCCTGTCAAGGTGACCTACAATGCAGAGAAGTTAGCCAAGATCTACATCTCAGAGATCGTTCGGTTACATGGAGTCCCACTCTCCATCATATCAGATAGGGGTACGCAGTTTACTTCTAAGTTTTGGAGGACATTACATGCTGAATTAGGTACTAGGTGGACCTTAGTACTGCATTATCCTCAGACCGATGGTCAGTCTGAGCGAACGATTCAAGTGTTGGAGGATATGCTTCGTGCATGTGTGATAGAGTTTGGTGGCCATTGGGATAGCTTCTTACCTTTGGCAGAGTTTTCATACAATAATAGCTATCACTCCAGTATTGATATGGCTCCATTTGAAGCATTGTATGGGAGGAGGTGTAGATCTCCCATCGGGGTTTGATGCCTTTGAAGGTAGACCTTGGGGTACCGACCTCTTGAGGGATTCGTTAGATAAGGTGAAGCGCATTCAAGAAAAGCTTCTAGCGGCGCAAAGTAGACAAAAGGAGTATGCAGACCGAAAGGTTAGAGACTTAGAGTTCATGGAGGGTGAACAAGTCTTGTTTAAGGTTTCACCCATGAAAGGGGTGATGCGGTTTGGTAAAAGAGGTAAGCTAAGTCCAAGGTATATTGGACCATTCGAGTACTAAAGCGAATAGGGGAGGTGGCTTATGAATTAGCCTTGCCCCCAGGGCTGTCCGGAGTGCATCCGGTGTTTCATGTGTCCATGTTGAAGAGATACCACGGAGATGGAAACTACATCATCCGTTGGGATTCAGTTTTGTTGGATGAGAACTTGACTTATGAAGAGGACCGGTTGCTATATTAGATAGAGAGGTTCGCAAGTTGAGGTCGAGAGAGATTGCATCCATCAAAGTTCAATGGAAGAATCGACCGGTTGAAGAGGCTACTTGGGAGAAGGAGGCAGATATGCAAGAAAAATATCCACATCTGTTTACAGATTCAGGTACTCCTTTTCGCTACTGTTTTTCTTCTTTTGATCGTTCGGGGACGAACGATGGGTAAATTGGTATCTATTGTAACGACCTGTTTAGTCGTTTTGAGCAGCAGATTGAAATTCTGGGAAAAACTGGCTGGGACAACAGGTGTCACGACGGACCGTCGTGGTCACGACGGCCCGTCAAGGAGTTTTCGTTCCATGACACTTTGAATTCTTCAAATTGAATATTAAAATCGACTCTCTGTAAATTGTGACGGACCTGCAGGACGTGCCGTCACATCCACGACGAACCGTCGTGAGGCACCGTTTCAATATACTTAGGAATTCTGAAATTGGGTACCGAAAAATGAGTTTCTGACCGTCAGGACGGAGGTGCAGGACGGACCGTCACAGGGGTGACGGGCCGTCACAGTCCACCTGAATTTTGGGGGGGTTGCGACGACCTGTGTGACGGACCGTCGCAGGCACGACGGCCCGTCACAGGTTGCGCAAATCCCAGGCAGTTTAGGATTTCTCCACCAACGTTTTAAGGGTCGTTTTGGACTATTCTTTCCTTATTATAAGATTGAGGGTTTATATTAATAACTCAAATCCTTGAGGGATAAAAGAGGTAACTTTGGGTTAATTAGTGGGGTATTATTGTCCTCCTTTACACTTATTATACTTTTAATTAGGGTAAAAAAGAAGGAGGGTTTGGATAAAGAAAACAAAAGAGAAAGAACCAGAGAGAGAAAAGAGAAACGAATTGAGGGAGATTGAACGAGAAGAACAAAGCTGGGGAGAATTCTTGTTGTTCCAATTCTTCGGTGGAGGTAGGTTATGGTTATGTTACGATATTCGTAGTGGAACTCTTAATAGTGAATGTTATGTGTTGATAGTATTGTAAACCCTGCTATGTGCTTAAATTGTATGCTTGCATGATTATGATTATGAAATTGTAATGAATTAACAAAGCATGATGAAGCTATTGAATCCCAATCTTGAAAGAACCCTAATTCGCTTGATATATTATATAATGAGAATGATGATGCCTTAGTGTAAAAGAAGGCTTGATGATTAGGGGATCGGGTGCCACGTTCCGGTACCAGGATAGAATGAATATGAGGATCGGAGTGTCCGTTCCGACACCAGGATAGAATATGAGGATCGTGGGTGCCACGTTCCGGTACCAGGATGAATGAATATGAGGATCGGAGTGTCACGTTCGACACCAGGATAGAATATGAGGATCGTTGCCGACCACGTTCCGGTACCAGGATAGAATGAATATGAGAATCGGAGTGCCACGTTCCGGCAACCAGGATAGAAATAGAGGAGCGGAGTGTCACGTACCGACACAAGAGGAAGAAGATAATGAATCTTGAAAGATAATGAATATACTCAAACTAATGAACTACATTCCCAAATGAGTAGGGTATTGAGGCTTGAGTCCTCATGTGTGAACTCGGTGGTATTCATTGATGAATTAAACATTGCTATTGCTACATGTTGAGTATTGTAGTTGATTTACATTGTTATTGATATATACTGTTCCCTATTTTGAGTTAGCCGATGATATCTACTCAGTACTTGTGGTTGTACTGACCCCCTACTTTTACGTTTTCTTCTTTGTTATTTATGAAATGCAGCAAACGTTCCGTCAACTTCAACACAACAGTAACTCGAGCCAGTTTTCGTCATACCGGATCTTCAGGGTGAGCTAATGCTTCTAGCTTGGACTGGGTCTTCTTCTTCAAGTCTTGATGCCTTGAACTTCCGGCATGGACTAGCTTTTTAGTTATTTTGTTTTTAGACATTCCTAGCTT
Source organism: Solanum peruvianum (assembly GCA_027705065.1). NCBI lineage: Eukaryota > Viridiplantae > Streptophyta > Magnoliopsida > Solanales > Solanaceae > Solanum > Solanum peruvianum. Next base: position 63,417,693 of record JAKWJD010001764.1, on the reverse strand, counting down.
AGTAATTTGAAATAGATGTTCTTGTGATGATGACTTCCAGATTTTGGGGATATTAATAATAGTTTGAATTGTTTTATTAATGAGTTTAAGTCTTCCGCATTATTTTCTGTTGATATTATATTGAAATGTTAAGGTTTAGATGGGTTGGTTCGCTCACATAGGAGGGTAAATGTGGGTGCCAGTCGCGTCCCCGATTTGGATCGTGACATCATTAATCATGTTTACACGAGCTAGTGATCAACAAATTATGGTTCTAACCTAGATAAACATACTCTATCTAGTTACCACCTAATCCTACTATAATAATTGGTACTAAATAATTATAAATTAAGTACAATTATATTGCAAGTCATGTCCTATTCTTTTTATCCCCTTTTTTTTTCCTTGGTCAAAAAAGTAGGAAAATTATCATAAAAATATTTATTTTATAAATTTTTAATATAATTTATTGATGCTTTATAACATCACATGAAACAAAAGTACTAATTAATTTAGTTTCATATAAGACACACTTTAATTGCAACTATAAATCAATAATCCTCCTTCAATTGCAACTATAAATAAACTCTAAAAGTTGATGATTTTTGTATACAGAAGAAAAAACCTCATAAAGTCGTAAAAAGACAAAAAAAAATTATATAAACATTTAATTAATAAAGTTTTCCTTTCATTAATTAATTATTATTATCTTCCACTAATCATTGATTAATGTTTTGAATACTTGTATTATAATTATAAATCGAGAAGATAATACATACCAAAAGATTGAATTATTGGTAGATGTTGAAAATAAAATAATCAAATACTTTTTTTTGGTCAAAGTTAACGTATATACCAAAAGATGGATCTTCCTTTTTCAAACTTTTATTTTGTTTTATTTAATTTAAATTTTAATACGTATTCAATATAACATCTATTTACAAACTGAAAAGAATTTTTAATGCATTTCACTTTAATTTTTTTATTTTATTTTTCAAAAAGCATAATGATGTAGACTTTTGAACCAATGAATTTGTGTTATGTACTTAATCATGCTATGGAACTCTTTAATCGCCTAACATGATAGAAGACGAAATAACTAATTATCGGTTGTGCTAGTTAGGAAAATATCATCAATAAAATTTCATAAATGATATTTTAGATTTTTCGAAAGTTTTTGAATATTAAGTTTAAGAAGAAAAACAATGAACGTATATTTTGTATATTGTAGTAAAAAAATATTTAAACAGACAATTCATTTATCAGATAATTAAAAATAAATCTCTTCTAAAATAAATATTGATAATTTCATATAAGTAATTTACTATCATAAATTATAATCCAATAATAATTATACTAACAATATATATAACCTAATATAATTCATATATAATAAAATTTTGCACTTAGGAGTACTATATGAAATATGGGGAACTATTACATACGTGAGCCATGCATGCATGATCAAGAAGTCTTTTCAATTTTTTAAAAGAGCTTAGTGCACATACTTTTTTTGGAGTTGGACCAAAATAGTGATAGATAGATGTAAGGGTTACCAACCATGGGACCGAGGTCGTGACGGAATGAATATGATCTGATTTAGCTTCATTTTTAATTAAAGGTTTTAATTTTGAGTTTTAGATGTGAATGTTCGAATTATATATCCAGGTTTTAATATTGAAATCGAATATCGACTGAGAATTAGGTAGATGCATGTGAGAGTTTTCTTGTGGTTATCTTCTTCTTCTTTTGTCTCTCTCGATTTTCTCTTTACAACTATTTGATATCTTTTGATTTCCTTTTTAGTGTGTTTATATATTGATTGATTATAATTATTTTGGACAAATCTTTTGTGGTGAATGGTTCAATTCAAATGAATCTTCGGTCTAATTCAACCTAATTTTAGTTCACTATGTAATTATTGGTACTTTTTTCATCTCATTTATCCTTCACTTTCTTTGACTCTTTATCTTTTTCTTGTTAATTATTAGTTGCTCCTCTGATTGAGTAGTTTAGTAGCTTTTGCAACAAATGGTAACTGGTAACATTTGAATTATTGTTACTTTAATTATTTGTTTTCATGCTTATGTAGTGCTTAATTATTAGTTATATCATTCTCAACAAATTAAAGTATAGCTACTTTAATTTTTTTTTTTAAAATAAATCCTTTTTACAGTCAAAAGGCAGTCTTGCCAATTCAATTGTGTCAAATCATTATTAACTGATCCATGATATAGTACTATGGTAGATATTTTAATGGCTAAATATAGACAGAGTTACGATGACGGATTTAGGATTTGAAGGTAGTGGGTGTCATGTCGTTAGATTAAACAATGATAAAATTATTACTCATTAAGTGTCAACCGTTTGTAATGGTGTTAACGCTGATTTTTCATGTGTGGAATACGGGTTCGAATTCAAGCCCCAACATTTTTATTTTTCAAAAGAAATGGAAAATGCATTAAAAAATGAGATAACAGAGAATCGAATTTGCGACCCAGAAGCCAAAAATTAGATCCTTAACCACGGGCACCACAGGCCTACTTGTGTTTGGGGGTGACAAAATTTATTATTCATAGGCTTTTTGTGCAGATATACATGTATATATATCTATATATAAATTTCAATTAAGATCACTGAGTATCGTAACACCTCCACCTTGATACATAAATTCGCCTTTTAACAAAAATATCTAAAATTGACACGAAATTTTATTTAGACATATGACATAAGTCATAAACATATGTAGTATGGCCAAAGGATCCTACATCTTAGAATACTTGTGTTTTTATTTGCATGCCCTTTTAAAAATTATTAGTATAGTCAAAGGTTCCTACATCTCAAACCATTAGTTGATTTTTCTCTCTACGTTGTAGCTTTTCACTGTGGACGGAAACAAGAGAGGTCAATTAGAGTAGAATTTAAAAGATAGAATTATGAATCTACGATTAATTCGAAGGGTTACTCTCATATACAATTGTTCTTCCCTTTCGTATACTATCATGAGATTCTTGTCTAGCGTATTATATTTTTACTTTTATTTGTCTTATGATTTAATCTCTCTCCATATACTTATTTTGTTTTATGCGTCATAATTTGGATGTTTGTAATCTTCAAAATAATTACTAGTAAGGGTCGTAAATGAGGAAAAAATAATTAATTTTATCTCAAACTTTTAATTTTCTAGTTTCTCGATTATTTCTTCTTGTTCAATTTAGGGATAATACACAAGTACCCCCTCAATCTATGCCCCAAATTCAGAGACACACTTATACTATACTAATGTTTTATTACCTCCTGAACTTATTTTATTAATTATTTTCTACCCCTTTTTGGCCACGTGGCACTATATTGTGGGCCCAACGCTGGGTTGACTTTTTTTTTCAAGTTAGTGTCACGTAGGCCGAAAAGGGATAAAAAATAATTGATAAAATAAGTTCAGAAGGTAATAGGATCTTAGTATAATATAAATGCGTCTCTGAGATTTCGGACATTGCGCATTTTCCCTTTAATTTCATCAAAGTTTGTTTGTTTTTTTCCCAAAAATTACGTAGCTTAATGTTAGCAAAAATATTATTACCAAACCTTTCTCTTGATACTTACGTGCACAATGTAAAATGATGGAAGTACAATTATTATTCATTATGTGTGAATTCATAAATTATGTGTAGTACAAATTTGGGACCAAAAAAAAGAAAATGAAATGGAGCTTTCTTATCTACAAATAATATAAATAAAAATTAAAAAAATTAGACATATATGTACATATTTTAATTATTTTTCTCTTTTATCAGGTGGGTATTTGTCCTCTTTTTGACTTTGACGTTCTTAATATCCATTCATTTTCCTTCTTTTGGTATTTTTTTTTTATCACCATCTTATTCTAAAAAAAAAGGTAATTTTGACATAATCAAGATTTAATATGAAAATTCATGCTTAGCCCTTAGGTATACCTCTCTTCAACTTTTTAAAACTTTGCTTTATTAAGAGTAATAAAATATCCCTTTTGGATGATTATATTGTTTTCTTTTTCATTAAGAAAGACAATGCGTTATTTATTACTTTCTGTTCTATTTTATGTAACACTTTTTTGTTTTTCGAGAGTCAATAGTTTAACTTTGATCGGACATTTGCTTATGAAAATTTCAAATTTTTTGATACGTAAAATATAGATGTCTAAAGAATTAATCATGATTTATGGATAGAATTGTTTCCCAAAGGTAGAAAAGGAAATATATGGAATAGTTGGTTGAGAAGAAATGAAAACTTTCACTTTCTTCATCTTTTGATTTAATCCATAATAATAATAATAATAATAATAATAATAATAATAATAATAATAATAATAATATATAGTATATATAAGTTATAATACATGTCTCTTTCTATGTCTTTTAATAATTAGATGTGTAGACCACACACTTACGTATAACACATTTAGAATTTAAGTAATTTTCATGCCCCTATTATATATGCAAAGGCCGGTGTCACAAAATTGGCCCTCTCTTCGTCTTAATTTATACGTGTCGTTACTTTATATTTAGTCGGTTCAAAAAAAATATATTTATTTAAAAATTATTGAAATTTTATACTTTTTATTTTATCTTTCTTATTGTTTATAGTATTTTGTAAATAATTAGCAGAACGTTATATTAGACGATAGAGGCGATGAGGGTGGGGGTGGGGTGGAGGATAATGCATGAAATAATATTTGTGGAAATATTTTTCTGATTTTAAGAAATTGATTTCTTAGAATTGAAAAAGTGAGTTGGTGACTATCCAAACGGGAAAATGTCTTCATACATATTATAACAAAGATCCCTTTAATAAGATAATTTATAATTGTAAAAATATATATATGATTTATTTTAGATATAAATTATTAAAAAAAATTATATTAAACTATATACTCAGATTAAATATCGTTACATAAATAAGGTCCGATATAATATTTCTCATTATTTTTATAGGACATATTACGTACGTTGTCTTTTCCAAGTTCATACAATCATAGAATTAATTCTTTTCACGTCATCCTAAAACTTGCCAATAATTGTCTTTTTTTTTTCTAGTTTCCTAATTTCATGCACCAATTATGATTCACAAAGTAATTAAATGAGCAACGGTTTAAAATATATTCGAATTTTGATCAAAATTGTTATAATAATTTCAAATTTTGAGCAGGATCTATTATCACATATATTATTTAATAGTATATTTTAAAGGTATATACGTACTCGCATGGACAAATTACTATTTATAACAATCCCAAACTTTGAGATTTCTATAACAATTTCGATCAAAGTTCGAATATATTTCAAACTTTTTTCCCTAATTAAATGCGTGATGATTTCTATATAAGAAAAGTTCTTTTTACTCCCTCCGTCTTTGTTCGCTATTTTAACAATAGATTTTTACTTTTAACATAGTTATAAAAGTAATTATTATTGTTATTTTTATTTTACTCTCAATATTAATTACTTGTTCCTCGAAACATATATATCGTCGATCAGAACTCGAAAATGAACAAGTAAAAATGATGAACGGAGGGAATAACATAGAAAAGCGTGTTTGGCAGAAAATAAGAACAATAATTGGCTAAGAAAAACTATAGTGGGAAATACCTAATAATAAATAATCATATATTGCAACATGTGGTACACTTATAAGTGACGTTGGCTTCATGCTAGATTATTATTATTTTTAATATATAGTATTGTATTATTACAAGTTCTATGGATAATACCAACCTACCTAAATGATTGTGACTTCTAACAATTACAATGTTTGGGACCAAATTTTTAGAGACACATCATATATCGTCCATTCATATACTTAAACTAACCTAATACAATAATTATCGTGTATAGTTCAGAACTCAGCAAGTTTTTCTAGTATAAACAGTGATATCCGATAATATATTTGATCAATGCATAATAAGCGAGTGATTGTAAAATTTTCGACGTAAAATTCCATATCACAAGAACAATCTCATAGTAATTTTTGTCATTTCTAAATGTATTGTCAATTAGCTAAGAAGCCTTGACATACCTTATTGTGTTCTACAGAGCCAATGAAGTGTTTACTTCTCGATAACTCGTTTAGCTCCATCCAATGTATTCTTCAGAAGCATTGCAACAGTCATTGGTCCAACGCCTCCCGGAACTGGAGTTATCCAGCCAGCTACCTTACATGCTTCCTGAAAATCGACATCTCCAACGAGCCTATAACCTGACTTTCTTGTAGGATCATCTACTGCATTTGTTCCAACATCAATTACTGCAGCACCAGGTTTGATCCAGCTGCCTTTGATCTGATAAAATAAGGCAGCAAATCGGTTTAGAAGCCAGCCCTCTAAGTTCTACATATCTTCAAATAGAGACGGAGGGAGTAATACTTAATTGGGAAAGCTCTATCGCAAGGGCATAGGAAGCAAAAACTAATGAATTGAGAAAAGGAGGGGTTTTTGGGAGAGTGAGAGGTAAGAAATGGATGGTAACAATTACCATCATAGCCTGTCCTGCGGCAGCAATGATAATGTCTGCTTCGCGAATGATTTTCTCTGGTTCTTTGGTGCGTGAATGGACTACAGTAACAGTGGCGTCTTCCTTCAGAAGAAGAAGAGATACTGGTAATCCAACAATGTTGCTTCGACCAACCACAACTGCGTTCTTCCCCTTTATGCTAATCCCACTTCGGACTAAAAGCTCGATGCATCCCTGTTTAACAGAGACCAGATAGGAGTGATTTTATAAGACAACAGAACATGGTTGTATTAGTATAGATTTGAACATAAATTCATAGTAAGGTAAGAGGACTAGAGAACTGTACGTTTCGATCTTCCATTTCTTAGAATCAATGAAGTTTATGTTATTACCTTGGGCGTACAAGGGTTGAACAAAGGTTGTCTGCCTTTCATTGCAAGCTTGCCGATATTCAGAGGATGAAAGCCATCTACATCCTTTTCCAGACTGATTTCACATAGAACTTTCTCTTCATTAATATGTTTTGGTAACGGAAGCTGTACCAGTATACCTGTAGCAATGCCACAAAGTGCATTCAGTTGACTTGTCTTAGTTATGCATCACAATATTCCACCCCATACACTCGAAGGTCAACGATATACTTGCAGAACATTAACTAATAAATCAGAACTGAAATGCTTACTTAAGGAAAAACAGAAAAAGAAAAGAAAAGAAAAACATCTACCAGTACTGAGACAAAACTCACAAAAACGCCACCAACTGAGAATGAGAACATAAGAGATTCTGACCACCCAATTTAAAAAGTCATGCTAGAGGTGATCTATATACAGTAGCAGAAAAACACCCATATGTATAGTACAAAAGCCAAAGATGGGTTCCGCGTGGAACCTATCAGAGACAACATATTAGACGAGAGATCTAATATGAAGATGTTCGTAATGTGTCAAATACACATAACCAAACCAACTGAAGTGGTACACATTTAGTACCACAACATGAAGCAATATACAGGTTCCATGCATAATAGCTGGTTAATATAGATGCCACTATGTTGCCAAGAATTAACACCATTAATTTTATCTAACGGAGCAATTTCATATCAGAATATATTGCATTCAGACTACAATAGTTAGGACCTTATGATTTTCTTTTGAACTAACTAGACAGGACAATGTTGGCTTAAACAAACTTGGTAGTTCAAAATAAAAGTATAGCATGGATTAACAAAAAGGATGTTGGTTTATCATGACTTTGCATCAGAAATTTTGATTTTGCACAAATTTTACTTCCTTGCTGCTGATCATAAGTTGGGAGTACTATTTGATTGCTAATGGATCGTAAGTGTACTTCAAGGTTTGTAAGTGGGGGTGGGATGTGTTCTTGTAGAGACATCTAACCCTAGTTTTCCACTAACTTTTCTTAAGCCTGGAAGTCAGGTTGACTGTTCTTTTTCAATTAAGACTTGGTTTAAATAGAAGTTTGTGTACCAGCTATTAGCTTATGGATCCCAGATTCCGTCATGTGGGGTTTACTGTGAACCCTCAGTTAAGTGCTTTCAAGAATCTGGGCAAATCCATCGCAGTTGGTGGAGCTGGATTAGAGGTGGTTATTAGGCTGATACCACCATACGGCTTAATTCAATAGGCTCTTCAGTCCGTCCGTCCCTGCCCCAAAAGGAATCAAACGAAAATGGAGTTCAATTGGTGGATCTAACGATCAGCCAATTGGTTCATCTTTGTGACTACTTTAGGACATTCGTCAAGTTCCTCAGATATCAAGGGGAACTCAGACGCTGCATGCACTTCAATGTCTTCAGCATGAGAAAATGATGGAAGAGTCCTCGATGGACCTGGACAGGGACTTTAGTCTCCATCTTGATAGTGAGAAAACTTCAAGCTCTAGAAAGTCTGCTCACCCTGAGTCCAAAAAACTTGCCCAAGGTCTTGCAGTCGATCTGGAACTAAGTCTCACTAGTAGTGCTGCTGAATCTGATGTGACTACTGCGCATTTGCGCTGCACTTCACCACAAAGTATCATCATGAAGGCGCCGCAGGCAATGGCTGGAGCTTTACACAGATGAAGTATCAACAGCTATACATTGGAAGACTAGCAACATTTTCCATCCATTTACGAACTCCCCAGGAAACTGGGCTAGTTACTTATCGAACCAGGCTGCAACACAAATCAAGCAAGGTACATTCTACCCGATCTGTCGTCAAGCATAATCACAAATTCAAAGGGCTCAGTCACCTGTACTTCCATGTTAACAAAACAGCAGCAACAACAACAGCAGCATAGCAGTTATACTAAACAGTGTCAGTTCAAGGGATGCTTAAAAGGAGCAAGAGGTGCTTCTGGCCTTTGCATTGCCACGGTGAGGGCCGCAAGCGTAAGAAACCAGGCTCCCACAAGGGCGCCGAGGGTCGGACTGCATTTTGCAAAGCATATGGGGAGGGTCGTCGGTGTGAATTCCTATTTTGTACAAAGAGTGTAGAAGGACGCACCGACTTTTGCATTGCATATGGGGGTGGACGCCGTTGCAGTGAAGAAGGATGCAGCCGTGCTGCCAGAGGGAAGTCTGGATTATGCATTCGGAGTGGTAGGGGCAAGAGGGCTGCACCATAAGTGCAGAAGGACTTTCTGGCCTTTGCATTTCACATGGAGGTGGCCAGCACTATCAGTACCCCTAATGTACTAAAGGCGCACTACCATGTTTCGCAAGGCACACGGTGATGGTAAGTGTTGTACCTTTAAAGGGGGAAGAGGGGAGCACAGCTTTCTGTAAGGGTCATGGCGGTGGGAATAGATGTTCATTCCAAGGAAATAGGCTCTGCCCGAAGAGTGTTCATGGCACACACTCTTCTGCATGGCCCATGGTGGTGGCAAGAGGTATGCTGTGCCAGAGAGTACCAGGAGTGCAAGGGGAAGAACTGATTTTTGTGTACGACATGGTCGTGGAAAAAGATGCAAAGTTGAAGGCTGTGGAAAAAGTGCTCAAGGAAGCACCGGTTTCTGCAAAGCCCGAGGCGGAGGGAAGAGATGCTCTTGGGGTCAGAGTGAGTCTTAATTTGGGCAAGGTGATGGTCTTGTAAGTCATTTGCCAGAGGGAAGATTGGACTTTTGTACATCTCATGGTGCTCCTTCAAGACAAACTCGTTCTTGGTGGTGCCATGCTTGGGACTATGGTCCTGGATCTAGCGCCAGGCCAGCCTGAGAAGATGAAGGAGATTGTCAACGTGGAAGACATCTGTTTTGATGTCACAAAAATGCAGGGTAGTGGTATGACATCCGGCAATGACTCACATGAAATAGCAGTTTCTGAAGGAAGGGTGCATAGAGGTTGTTTGATGGCATTGCTAGCGGTGGCTCTGGCCGTACCTCAAACAGCAGCAAGGGACCAGTTCCTGCATCTGAACCAGGGAGTTCTTACGTAGTCTTTAAGAACTGGAAGTAAGATGTACAGCCACTCTCAATTTGGTTTGTAGGTCTGCAGTGTTCCACCGCTATGTTTGTGTCCTTTCCATTTTAGTTTCTTCACTCTTTCTTATGTTATATGGGTTTGAACTGGAAGTTGTTACTGCTAAATGTATCTATATCAATAAGGGGATAAACCCCACTAGGGTCATTGATATTTGTATATAGCTTTTTGGTCTAGAATATTTCGTTCGAGTATGAAAAAAAAAAAACTGTGATATGTCCAATCCAAATACAGACCAATAAGACTAAATTTGACCACTGAAAAACAGATGTATAGCAAAGGAAAATGCAAGAATATTAACTTCATATTATCGCAAAAGACTAACCATGTACATCAGGATCAGCATTTAGCTCATGGACCTTGCTAATCACCTCAGCTTCAGCTACATCCTCTGGGAGGTCTATATCGAAAGACTTAATGCAGAGCTCAGCACAAGATTTTCTCTTCATATTCACGTAACTTTGTGAATCCTTCCTATTTCCTACAATGACAACTGCCAACCCGGGGACCTGAAAATAACAAAAACTTTGATAGTTAAATACTACATAACCATGAAAAATACAATTTCTGATAGGGGGACAATGCTTCACCAGCTTCATACTTCAAACACATCATCTACACACATTTAAGTGTGCACATACTCTTTCAATTTCTTTATCAAATGCACAAGTAAAAATTTCTGTTCATGGACTCACTTATACACACAGATGCACTTGCCAAGATAACTAACCTTGCCATACTTTTCTGAAAGACGTTGGACTTCAGAAGCAATCTCAGAACGAATAGTTTGAGCAATTGCTTTACCGTCAATGATGGTAGCCTTGTGATCTGATGGCGATGCCATTGTATCTTCAGACGAGATATAAATTACCTATAACCTCAACACTGCTAGTTTCAATAAAAGAAAAATAGTTAACACTAGAATAAGAATTGGCATATTCAAAGTCAATGATCTACTACATAAATCCATAACATATAAACCAGCTACAAATTTACTTTTGCAATCATTATATATCAAAGTGTGTAGGGATTACAGGGAACCTAACTAAAGTTTGTCTTTTTACATGGACTGATTATACATCCTTTACCAACATAGCTGGAACATTTGCACTACTACTCCCATATGCCATAGGACAGTAAAAATATTTTTTTTTTGATATATAAAAACTAAAAGCCGGTTTGAATTGACTTTTTTTAGCGTTTTTAACCAGTTTTGTAGTGTTCGAGTAAAATAAAAAAGTGCTTATAAGCAATTGTTTTTAAGCCTAAATAATAAAAATAAGCTAAAAGCCGATCCAAACAGTCTCTAGAGCATTTAATTGAGTGTTTGCTTGTGAACTTCATGATTGAATATCTCTATGAATATTATGAAAGCCACAATTTTAATAAAAGCACAACCTTTCATCACACTGCTGTATAACTTTTAGGTTATGTTACTCATAGCCTCTCTACTTTGTAACGAGGTAAACGTAAACATCTGGTACACTCTATCCTTTCTAAAGCTTAATTAGTCGATTATATAAACTCGGTATATATATATTCTATTCTAATGTATTTTTGGAGAATCGAACGCGAATGAGGAATCGAAAAATGAAAAATCTGCGCAACAGATAAAATTGAAAGAGGAGAATTTAGTAGCGTACCTTTTAGTCAATTAATAGGAATCGGCTCTTCAGATCTGTAAGAAATAAATATTGGCGAAAATTGGAGCTGACGAAGGAGAGAGTAGGTGAGATTTAGGGAGAAGATATTTTTTTTTTAATGTCCAATGTAAATAAAACATAAATATTACCAAAAAGAGAATTAAAAAATATAAAATAAACTTTTTTTTTCCAACTGAAATACTTGTTTGCAATATATATTTTAAAAAGGATGGAAATTGACTGCAAAGATAAAAATATAATGAAATAGAGATTTTAGTGATAAATACTTATTTTTTGAACTAGAATGATATACGCTTCTACGATTGATACCTTTTAAGAAAGATAATATTTAATGTCTTGAAGATGGACCGAACTCGTTTTGTAGAGTCTTATTTTGAGTTCGATGTCTATGCTATGCAATTTGTAAACCAAGGTGGGAAACAGATTCTCTATAGATTCATATTCACTTATTTATAAGCCACGAGTTCGAGCCATAAAACCAACATATAGGAGGAATGCTTTAGGTGAATTTTGAGCAGTGAAATCAACCTAATACTTTTAGTATCTTGAATGATTGAAATGATCTTCGAATACATAAAAATTTGATACTTGTTGTAAACTTTAATCTGATAGAAGTTCTCCACATAACATCAAAAGTGATGTAACTGTGAGTAGTTCTCACAATCGCGTTGTAAACGATAAGTTTCAGAAGTGGAGTCTCGTTTTGCTGTTTGTTATACTTGGCGAAAGAAGCAACATGGAGTGGAGTAGACATACTCCGTTCAGTGACTGTAAAAAGGCGATAAGCTACAGAAAGGAGTAACCAAATTTAAGAAAATGCAGCTAGAAATGATCAATTCTGGTGTTGAAACATAAACAATGGAGTAACATTATCACCAGAATCATTCGGGGATATTCACAACGAAGTGTTTAAGTCTGCGACGAGACCACTCAAGTTGGACTCACCTATACATGAACTAAACCAATTGAGACCAAGAGAACTAAGTTCTTATGCAGAAGCACGTGAAACGTAGTTGCATCACCATATTCATGGCTAACAACTATTTGACATTCATCTGAACAACCTAGCTTTATCTTCGACTGTTGTCATGATGTCTTCACGGACAATAGCTTACCTCAACAAGAAATACAAATTTTAAGAAAGTCGAGCACTTCTTGTGCACCCACGGAATAGATCAGATTTTCTCAGAGAACCATATTGACCAATATACTTATAGAATGTAGCTACTGCTAACTCTGAGGCCAATTACTACATCAACGCTCCCAAATTGACATCGCGGTCATTATTTGTCACTCGTAGCCTATGGGGGGGTCTGATAAGAGAAACACAGTGCTAACTATAACATAATTACACTGGTAGAGTTAGTTCATCTAAGTGAACTAATATTTGCATTGACACTCTGCAACAAATCCTAATTCTGTACTTGAAAGTGAATTCACAGTATTATAAGGGACAAACAGAAATGATTTTATAGAGAGTTACTAAAAACAGAAACAATATCTATCCAACAAAAGGTTCTAAATCAAAGACTTATGTAGTGTTATTCTGAAAACAGTCTCTACAAATATCGATAAACTATCTGAGAAATCAACTCCAGTGATTATCAATCATCCCCATTTGGAAACAAAGTAAGAACCATCCTCCCATTAGCAGTTGTAGCTGATTCCAACGCAGGACTACTACTATGCACTGATGTCCCCATTCTCTGAGCCGGCTGCTGCGACTGCCGGGGCAAGAATGGAACCTCAAACTGCCCGTTGATCGGTGATCCGAAATGCCTATACTGCTGCTGAAATTGTGGAGCATGTCCAACAACTGCAGACATTGGCACAAATGGCATGTAATGATCAGAATTTCCCCTCCCTGGATGCAAAAAATGTGCAGGCACGGGTGAACTCGCAAACAGATGATCTGTTGCGGGATCCACCCCTGCCCCAGAAACACTGCCACTATGAGATAAACCCTGCATACGTTTCAAATAAAGCCTATACTTTTGCAAATGACTAGCAACATTTTCACGAGTTAAGCCATCTACACTCATCAACTGCATTATAGTCTTGGGAACAGCATTCTTGATCCCTATTTGTGCAACTGCATCCACAAACCTCTTATGTAGCTGTGGGGTCCACACAAGTCTAGGCCTTTTTAGGGTACGGGCAGGTTCATCACCAACACCTGATGAACCTGCCATGCCACCCAACTCAGCCGAGTTCGAATCGAACTCGGCTGATGAAAGAGTATGAACTAGTGGTGATATTTTGGGATTTGGGGTATTGGGGTTTTGAATATCAAAAGCTATAGCTAGATTAGGAGTAATTAAGGTTTGGGACAGAGGCATTAGTTCCTTTCGAGAAGGTAATTCTTCTTCCCATTTAGCAAACCAATTGGAATCTTCTTCCCTCATTTCCCCTAACAAAATCTTGGATTTTTTTTTGGTACTTCAAGATTGATGGAACAATTGAGAATTGAGCTGAAAACTAAGATGAAACTAGAAAAAGATCAGATTTTTATGAGATGGGGTTGTAAATTTTCTTGGAAAGTTGTTTCCTTTATGAGAATTCAGATTGATGGACCAAGAAAAGAATTTTATGGGAAGGGTCAATTTCTGTGTTTCTTGGAAATTCAGATTGATGGACTAATTGTCAAAAATGAACTGAAGACCAATGATAGAACAAGATAAAAAGGAGTAAGCTTTTTAAGAAAAGATTCTTTTTTTTTTTGGTTCTGACATGGGGTTTGTCTTTTTTTGGTCTCCTCTCTCTATCTCTCTTAGAAAAGCTTTGAAGGGGAAAGACAAATGAGGTGACTTTCCAAATTTTGCAATTATGGTGGTTTTGGTTGTATTTGGCTGTGGGGTTGGGGGTGTTTGAGGTGGATCTTGTTTTTTCCCCTATTCAGCTTTTTATCATGGTTACTGTTCTTGATTCTTTCTTATGATTTTTGTGGAAGATGGTGTTGCAGTTTGGGGTGGGGTGGGGGGGGCTTACGGTAGGGGGGATTGATGTTTACTTGTTGGAATTTGAGGGTCTTTGTGCTTACTTGTTGGAAGGTGTGGTCTTTATTAGTAAACTTTTACTGCTAGTGTTAGATAAAGAAAAGGTTTTGTACTTTGATCATGGTATTTCCTCTCCCCCCCCATTAAGGGCCGTAACAACATATCCAATGATATGACAGATATTTTATGAAGAGGCTTCAAGCCAAATTTCACATATTATACGCGATATTGAAAGAAATAGTTGGATCATGTATAACAACCTTTCACATTGTTGATCAAATAAATTGTTTCCAATTGCTCAAAATCTATCACCAAGGAACTGAAATGATTCCTTTAGGACAGCAGATACAAATTTCAATGCACTGTTTAAATGAAAAAAAGACTTAAAAACTAAGCCCCTCTCTCCTTTTTATTCATGAAGAGCCCAACAGGGAAATGGCTGGAGGATTCAGTGCAACAGCACCTCTATGCGAACTCGAATACTTCCTGTAAATCACCCTTAGCTTGTGTTGTGGTGCCTCCATATGATAACTCACCAGCAGCTTAGCACAACCTAGTAGCTGAGACTCTGAGAAACCAGTATGCAATTTCAGTGTCTCATTCCAAAAAGGACTACAATTCAGCGCGTGTCGAGCAACATAGACTGCTGAAGCAGCAATCATCGACGAGCAGTAGCTATTCGTAGCATAATTCATCAGCCCCAATTCAGCTAGGAAATAAACCATGTTTTCCATTGAGGTCACATTGCAAGAATTCAAGACAGTGACATTCGCTTGTGCATCAGAAACAGCAGCTTTGATGAATCGAACAAGGAACACATAAGGCGTTGGTACCGTTAAGTACCACTCCAACTGTCCAAGAATCCTTTTTTCCATTCCTAAAACCTGCTCATGATCATAAGCTCTGTCTGAGATGCACACAAAATCATTCACCTGAAAAAGCACATTATCATCAAATTGTTTCGTTAGTTAGTTACTTATCACTCGAAAAAATGGGAAAGTAACTTGCATAATTGAACTTATTAGTATACCTCAGGTGCCCAAATTTCTTCATATTTGGATGCAATTAGCATAGCACTCATGCCTACTAACTGCAATTCCCTCCTTGATGTAGTCGTTACAGCAAGGTAACGATCAACGATATTGATGGTGAGGTAAAGAGTCTCTTGATTTAGCTCAAACTTTTGATGTACCTCAATCAACCAATCAATCAGAATAGACCTCATCTTTTCATTTATCTCAGGCTGTGAATCCATGTAATCATGAATTCTGCTCTCATTCTATGTAACATCAAAAAGAAAATCGCAACGGTAAGTTATATATACATTTTAAAGATTTGTGAAAAAGAACAAGAAAGATATTTACCTCAGCTATCTTATAGAAGGTGTAAATATCCTCAACATATTCCACCACTGCCAATTCATTATTCACATCAGTAGCATCAATGTCCACAATCTGGTTCTTTGGTTTATGACTTAAACCACAGGCAGCCTTTACAAACAGAAGCAAAATCAGATTATCGTGTAACGATCCCGATAAATGAAGCATGACATTATATGATTGATAGAGGATTAAATGCTCACCTTACTCCTAGCAGTGAGAGTTGAAGTAAGAGTTGCTGCTTTCTTCATTGAAGAATCATTAGCAGCCTTCTTCTTTTGCTTATTTTCCTTCACTTGTTCAACAGTATCAGGACTAATTTCGATTACCTCAGGCATTGGTTTTACAATGGCTGCTTTCTTCTGAGCTGGTTTTCTTGCTGCTGGTGCAGCTTTAACCGGCAAAACCCCGTTAGCAACAATCGGTCCATCGCCATTGACAACCATTGATTTCTGTTAAGAGTTTAAAAAACAACAACCCCTTTTATTAGTATAACAACTTAAGTTTGAACATAGTAAGAAAAATTAAGACTTTAAAGTCATAAACCTTCTGGTTATCAGCTGCAGCTTGTGCATTAGCAAGCAATTGTGCACAAAAGCTCCTCGTTATGGGACGAGATACTTGAGGAAGCGGCTTTCCCCCCTCAACCCCACCACGCACCGTTACCATATTCCCTATGTCACCAAGCGCCTTGCGGTTTCTCCCTTGTGCTCCTGTCATATTCTTCTGCTTTATGGCTCCAGGAACTGCCTCACCTGACCAAAAGGGTGATTGATTCTATTAGTTTCATAGCCAAAATGTCTATGAAATAGATTAACATTGGAGCAAGCTTTTGTAATCATGATGAGGATTAATAATAATCAAAGATCCCCTCAAAGAACAGACATTAACAACAATACACACAATGAAATTCCACAAATGGGGTCCAAAAAGGGCGATGTTGTAGACTGTTTCTAATAGACCCTCGAGAACAAACATACCGAGACTACCCCTCAAGAATAGACATCAACAACAACATACCAAGTGAAATCCTAGAAAGAGTGGCGTGTATACAGCCTTACCCCGACTTTTCCAATCGACCCTCAAGAACAGACATAAAAAGTAATAACTAAAAACTCATAAAGATCACCAAAGCAACAAAAAAAACTCTTTTTGATCTCAAGATTAGTAATCAAAGAACCCCTCAAAGAAAATGAGGAATCTCAGATCAAATTTACAAACCCCCTAATTAAAAGTTTGAGATTTTAGTATAAATAAACATGTCAATCAGTGTTAACAAGAAACCCAAAAAGCAAGAATCAAAAGATGATTAAAATAAATGAAGCAAAAACACCAGAATCTAACCTCTGTTTTGTTGTTGAAGAACATTTCTTGCAGCCATTTCTCAAAAATCTGAATAAACGAATGGGTTTATCGATACGGGTGTCGTTAAAATTTCCCAATTTCCCTCTTACCTTCTCTCTGAAAGCCTCTGAGAAACTGTTGATTTTATCAATATACTGAAGAAGACGACCCCTTTTTGAAGCTTCAGAACCGGCGCTTCTGTTCTAACGGTCGTATTTTTTTTCAAAATAATAGCCGTTAGATGAGAGATAGATCGGACGGTGCTGATTTTGTTTCCTAAGTTCCATTAAAACTAGCCGTTGGGTTTTTGATAGTATGAAATTGATCTTAATTTAGTTAGATGGGGATTATTAATACTATTATTATTAGTCAAAAGTCTTGTTCGGACATGTAATTTGTTATCAGTGACTTTCAAATACGCATAATGTTATAAAGAGTTATCAGTCAATAATAGCATTAACTAGTTATTGTCTGATATAATTATTTTAATGGTAATCTAGAACATGTGTTTGTTGTTAGATTTTATTTTTACTTTTACATTTGGTTTTCATGATTGGCATCAATTTTACATGAATATTTATTTGTATGTTCCTTTTTATAGGAAGAAAAAGAAAAATTCAATGTATTAGGTTGAAACTAAACTGAAATTTGAATAAATAAATAGATAAATTTAAGTTGAATAGAATTCAAATATGATTTATTATTTCTTGAGTTTCGAAAATAAAAGAATTCCAAACGAAACTTATCATGTCCAATTCGAACTACATGTAGAAGAAAATATTAGAGTTACATTCTAAGGTCGTGGTACAACGGTTAATAAAGTGTGTTTACATCTTACAAATTAAAATTCAAATTATTATAGTGTAAAAAATGTTTGGTGTGATATAAAAGTAATAGAATTATGACAGATGTCCATAACTCCTAAAAGTTACTCCTATTACACTTCTACGGTCATCCCCTCAACTACTTCTCATTGTTTCACGCCCTTTGATCTCCCTCGTGATCTTCCCCGTGGTGTCAATGGTAAATTGCATATTCATGAGATCATTTTGTGTACCTTAGCTTTATGAAACGCTAAAAATAAAGATATTGAAATTTGAGAATCATGTTGTATAAATTGGAAAAATAAGAAAACTCTCATAAATCTATTATAACTATTACTTTTAACTTCATTTTATCATATGACGACATTTTTATTTGCCCTTATTTTATTTATATATAAAAAAGAAAGTTTTGTTGTAATTAGTAAGAGTTTTATCATGTATGTGATCAGGATGCCACAGTTTCAACTTTGAAGTCATGGAGACCTCCTTTTGAAATTGTGTACAATATTACTATTATGATTCGATCTTTTTTTATATACCTTATAAATATAAAAGCTTTAATAAATCGAACAATTCATTTTTTATTTTTATTTTTTATTATTAGCTATATCATATAGTTATTATTAGTGATCTGAATACCCACCGTGGCCAACCTGTCACCACTTTGCTTGAGTCTAAAGTATGCAAAACCTTTTCTTTTTTCTCTGCACAAACTTGTTTATCACAGTTAGAGTTATCACTTTTTCACTAAGGTATGTTGGACATATTGAGCCAATAAGGATCGCGGTGAGATTGATTGGATTTCTTCATTTTTATTTAGAGGTTTTGTTGGACATATTGAGCCAATAAGGATCGCGGTGAGATGGATAGAATTTCTTCATTTTTATTTAGAGGTTTTGTGTTCGAATTCTGAATATGAAATTTTTTTTGTTAGAAAGTATTTCTCTCTTAGTGAGCCTTACGCAACACTAATTTAAACAAGACAGAGCCTCGATTTAAACATTGCTACGTAAATTCAAATTCTATAGGTAAAATTTCACAATAGTATTCTGATATTTCATTTGTGAATTTTGAATCTGCATATGAAGATAACTATTTTTCTATTAATGTGTCCTAGACCCTAGAGTTCCAATTGTGGATTTTCGATCTTATAACAATAACTATTTTTCAATTAAATAGTAAATAAAAAGTGATTATTTGTAAATTTTATCGATAAATTAACCGAGCCAATCAAGTCTCATTTCCATCCTTATAGGCTGGGCTTGGGCTTGGATTCTTCAAACATTTGCTTATAAAATCTAGCCCAATTCCTTGACCCGGCAATTTATTTCTTTAATCAATTTTTAAAATTCATAAAATTATTTCTAATTTTCGATCAAAAAATTACTCACTAAATGTTTTTGGATATTAACAATAAGTTTTGAAATGTATGTTTAATTCTATAAACACCTAAGTTTTCACATGCAAATAAAGTT
Source organism: Solanum peruvianum (assembly GCA_027705065.1). Classification (NCBI taxonomy): domain Eukaryota; kingdom Viridiplantae; phylum Streptophyta; class Magnoliopsida; order Solanales; family Solanaceae; genus Solanum; species Solanum peruvianum. The sequence continues at coordinate 63,398,069 of JAKWJD010001764.1, read as the reverse complement.
TTTCTTGCTATTATTGAATCTGACACTGACTATATATTTCGATAATGTATCTATATAACTATAATTTAAAAGAATATTTTTGCTTAAAATTTTACTTTAATGGTGGTTGTGACATTCAAATCTGTACTTTAATTAGGTGAAGTAATATCATCAACCATTCCACTTAATCATTATTTTAAGTACAAGTGAGTTAGAAGCAAGTTTGAGAGATACATATATCATCTTTTTTTTTTATACGTACACAAACTTATTATCAATTTCAAGGAATAGTATATGTATTAAGCCTGTTATTGATCATAAATTTTAAAATTTTTTATAACTAGTCAAAACTATAATTTTAAACTTCAAATTCATGACAAAAGAGCATTATTATTCTTTGAAACAACTAAAATATAGGTGCTAATAAGAGTGATACAAGGACCAAGGCAAATCACATGCTAACAATCTTATTTCATGTGATCTCCATTTATATATATGGTGTACTTAATTAGGGGATTTATTTGTCTCTTTGCTTAATACCATGTTCCCTTTACTCATTACTTGTCTTGTGAAATGTATGACCAATAGAGATCTAACAAGTGAGAGTACCATCTATTTATCCTTATAAATATAAAATACTTTACTTGATTTGTTTTCAAACATATCATGTGAGGAAAACAAAAGTTATCACATGGGAATTTTTGTGATTTATACACTAGGATAACTCAAATTTCGTTAAAAATGTATTTGATTTCTACGATCGTTAGATATCACTTTGAGTATTGATTTTGATCTAGGCAGAATATTTCAGTGATCTCTTTGAATTTGAGAAAGATAATATTTTACATATCTTGATTTTTTTTTGAATATTCAAGAATTTATGTCATGAACTGAAGTTTAAAGTGGAGTGACCTCTAAGAAATTCTAACGAGCCGTAAATTTTAAGAACAGAAAATTAAATTTTTCCCCTAAAAAATATATTTTAGGTCTGATAAAATTTTGATATCCATAAAAGTACTAACTTAATTTATTAAATTCTATCGAATTCATAGCTTGATACCTAACTTCGCCTCCAAATCTCATAGTCATAATTGTATCATCTAAGTTGAGGAGAGTAGTTATGACTTATGAGTGTATAGTTTACTTGCCTTTCAAGGTAGAATACAAGCAACCCATCATTCATTTTGCAAAAATTCAAATCTATTTTTATTATATTAGTTAGAGTGGAATGGTATGAAAATAAAACAAGATTGCTTTATCGATATTATGAATATTTAAACTATTGATTTTTACTTCAATTAAATACCATATCTCATAATAATAATAAGATATTTCAATTAGATATCTCATATTTAAATTTTTTAAATATTTTTTTAGTGGTAGATAGATGGTAGCTCTTACTCATTTTTTTTTTTAAAAAGATTATTGATAATTAAACGGAGTGAATATCAGAAAAAACGATATGGTTAGAGCAAATTTGAAAAGTAATAAGAACCTATTAGGTACGAGGGATGAATAAAAAATATTTTTAGGATTAAGTTTATCGCATATTTAGTTAGGATAAAGCCGCGAGATTATCGCATTATTAATCCCACATTAACTTCGGGATGATCCCAACAATATAGAAATAACTAACCTCGAGATAATTTATTTTCCTACGATTGTGAGAGGACCTTCAAGTAATTTCACATTAGAAAGGACATAATCGTCACTAAAATATCTCTCAACTAATATATTTTACCTATAAATCAAATCTCACCATTTTAGATCTCATCCTGACCGTCCATTTTCCATCATAGGGGTCCAGATGTAATAGGAGGGAATAAATTACAGCCGTTGATCTTTCCCTCTTGCTCATATAAAATTCTCTACTGAGCTTCATTTCCCTTACCCCTACTCTTCTCACTCTTTCTACTACTCTCTCGATCGAGTGAGTAGTTCTACTTCACTGTTCATCATTTTTCAGATCTCTTCAGTTTTCTCTCCGGTTTAGAAGGTATGTTTTCTGTTTACTGTTCGCAGATCTATCGTTTTTTGAATTGCATTTGATGATTTTTGCTATAGTAGAGTGATTTTCCCCCTCATTTTATGGTATATTTTGTGAAAATCTTCTGTGTATGAATGTTGTTCTTAGATCTGTGATGTCATATCGTATTTTTTGATGATTTGTATAATGATTTTCTGTTATCGTAAAATGATTGTTTGCCTCGTTTTCCTTGTCTACTATGTGAAAATCCGCCGCGTATGATGATATTTTTAGATCTATTATGACATGTTGAGATTTTTTGGTTCATTTTATATAGTTTGATCTTTTTCTGCAATATTTTGTACTTGAATATCATAGATCAATGAGCTTTCTGTGTTTTTTAGCTATTGCATTTGTGATTTTTGATGATTTTTACTGTGATTAGTAATTTTCTGCTACTTGAAATGATTTTTGTCTCATTTTCCTTGCCTGTTTGTTAAAAATCTACTGCATATGATATCATTGCCTCATTTTCAATGTTTAGATCAACTGAACTTCCGATGTTCTGCTGATTTTGAGATCTGAGATATACTGTTTGTTAGATCACATGTTGTAGATTTGATGTATTTTGTATAGAATGTACTGTGGTTAGTCTATTTGTTGAGATCTGTTGAAATTTGATTTGTATTGTTATTTCTGTGAATAATGCCTTTGATGTCATAGAATTGGATCAGCATTTCGTAGTGATATTGATGCTATTTAAACATGAAAATTACTTCAAGCACTAAGGTTTATCAGCTAAAAGTTATGATTCGATCGGTGAATGCTGTGGCGATCCACTTAGTTTCGTGAGAATTAGATGTAATTGATTGTGAATCATGAATTTTATAATTTCTGTTGTGGTTTTCAATATAAGAGAAGAACTTAAAACATCTTGTTTGTTACAGAAAAAATGAGAGAAATCCTTCACATCCAAGGTGGACAATGTGGAAACCAGATTGGATCAAAGTTCTGGGAAGTTGTATGTGATGAACATGGAATCGATCCTACTGGACGCTATGTTGGAACATCAGATCTGCAATTGGAACGTGTCAATGTGTATTACAATGAAGCTTCATGTGGGAGGTTTGTTCCCCGTGCAGTGCTCATGGATCTCGAGCCTGGTACGATGGACAGTGTGAGAACTGGTCCTTATGGCCAGATATTTAGGCCTGATAACTTTGTTTTTGGCCAGTCTGGTGCTGGAAACAATTGGGCTAAGGGTCATTACACTGAGGGTGCAGAGCTTATTGATTCTGTTCTTGATGTTGTCAGGAAGGAGGCTGAGAATTGTGACTGTCTTCAAGGTATATTCATGGATTTGAGTTGTATTTCTTATAATCCTTACTCGGACGACTGCTTAATTTGGTCAATATTGTGCTGTTATTGATACATTTTTCTACTTTTTGCAGGTTTTCAAGTGTGCCATTCACTTGGTGGAGGAACAGGTTCTGGAATGGGAACTTTACTGATCTCCAAAATCAGGGAAGAATACCCTGATCGCATGATGCTCACTTTCTCTGTGTTCCCATCACCAAAGGTTTCAGATACAGTGGTTGAGCCATATAATGCTACCCTTTCAGTGCATCAGCTTGTTGAAAATGCTGATGAGTGTATGGTGCTTGACAATGAAGCTCTATATGACATTTGTTTCAGGACTCTCAAGCTTACCACACCCAGCTGTGAGTATACATTATCCAAATTGATGATTTTACTTTTTTTCGATGTGCTTTGATTATCAATGTATAGATTTGACTTTAGCTTTCGCCCTTTTTAACCTGGTGGAAATGTAACCTTCATGTATAATGTTTTGTTATAAAGTGGCTTCTCCAGAATTATGATATGTTTAGTCATCCTTTATTGCACTTGCTAAATGCATTATCATGTTGCAGTTGGTGATTTGAACCACTTGATTTCCGCTACGATGAGTGGGGTCACTTGCTGCCTCAGGTTCCCGGGTCAATTGAACTCTGATCTTAGGAAGCTTGCTGTTAACCTGATCCCCTTCCCTCGTTTGCACTTCTTCATGGTTGGATTTGCTCCTCTCACTTCTCGTGGTTCACAGCAATACCGTGCACTTACAGTCCCAGAGCTGACCCAGCAAATGTGGGATGCCAAAAACATGATGTGTGCTGCTGATCCACGTCATGGTCGTTACCTTACTGCCTCAGCCATGTTCAGGGGTAAAATGAGCACCAAGGAAGTTGATGAACAGATGATTAATGTTCAGAACAAGAACTCTTCCTACTTTGTCGAATGGATTCCAAACAATGTGAAATCCAGTGTCTGTGACATCCCACCAAGAGGTCTCTCAATGGCATCTACCTTCATCGGAAACTCCACTTCCATTCAGGAAATGTTTAGGAGGGTGAGTGAGCAGTTTACTGCTATGTTCAGGAGAAAGGCTTTCTTGCATTGGTACACAGGTGAAGGAATGGACGAAATGGAGTTCACTGAAGCTGAAAGCAACATGAACGACCTCGTGTCTGAGTATCAGCAATATCAAGATGCCACTGCTGATGAAGAAGGTGAATATGAGGATGAAGACTACGAGGTGCCGGAAGAGAACTGAAGAAACACAGTACATTTTATTATATGTTGTGTAGTATGTTTCTGATCTCCCTGGGTTTTGAGCATTTCTTTTTCTTGTATGTGTTCCATATTTTGTTTACACTTTGCTGTGAAGTGAATGCTGGAGAGAGTGATGAGCGTGGGTTTGTACTTTGTAGTTGCAATATTGCTTAAATATTTGTTCCATCTTTTGTCGTTTATGATCTAGAACGGCTTGTATAAATGTTTATTTATTGTTTTAGTAGTACTGGGTATTGGTTAAAGTTGCATTATTGGGGGTCATGTGTTGTATCAGTCCCCTTGCCATGTGAGGCACACCAACATGGTTTTGTTTCACCATGTGCCTGATGATAACGTTCCATGTGCAGTTAACAACAGCCTTCACTCTTCTTGTGCTGTTCCCATTTCCCACCATACTTTTGTGCACGTTGGCTGTCAACTTGTCATTGTCATATAGCAAGACTAATGGAACCCTAGCCATTTTCTTCCTAATAGTCAAAATTATTTGTCTGTTGGTATGATACTGGTGGAAAGTGACTGATATCTAATAGAATGATTAAGTTGCGTACACATATATCATGGCATGGGTTTAGAAGGGTAATTTCAAATAATAATAACCAGTAACATTCAGAGTTCAGTTGTCTTACTAATTTTCTGACTTTTATTGCTTTTAGTAGTATCATTTTTGAATTAAACAAAATGTGTATCTGACTAAGAAGTTAGGTTCAGCAGGAGACAGTTGGGAAAACTAATAATAATTCAGTTTTAAGTGAACAAGAAAGTAAAGAAACATTGGGAGAGTAGTGGTTGGGGGCTTCATAGTAATTTCAATGATTTTTAAGAATTCTGATGATGCAACAATTCATCCTAATGGTGATATTATCTAATTTGGGCGATACCAACATTTTTTTTAAAAATATATTATTAGTTCTAATATTTTTAAATATATCCAACATATTTGTTATGTTTTGTCGATATAGAATTTCCCTAAAATATCACATATACAGAGATTTGAGATTCGCCTAAACTACATTAAATGATATGATTTGATTCGCCTAAACTACATTAAATGATATGATTTGTCCCATCAACGAGTAACTCTAATATTACATGTAACAATTCACATTAATAATGATACATCTTTTGTTTATGTAATTTTTGCGAGTTATTGTTAGATTTTATTTGTCCTAAATTTTTTATCATAAATAGGTTTTTCTTTTAGGAAAAGGTTTCGAATTGACTATGTTTTTTCTGGTAGAAAAAGGTTTATATCTCTATAATTAGATGAATGTTCCTTTTAACTTAATCAACATTTACAATGTAGTCTTAAGGGCTTTGAGAATTTTGGTTAGCGAGAGAAATTATGGGTCACAAGTTTGATACGTTTTCACTTGTGTGAACCTTCCATGTATTCCGAATGAATTGGTTGAGGTTGTTTCTCTCTGTATTTTGTACTCTCATATTTATAGTGGATTGCTCATCTCCTTTGTGGACGTATGTCGATTGACTGAACCACGTTAAATCTTTATGTCTTTTGGTATATTTCTCGTTGTCTTCTTACTCGTGATCTTTTGAGATTTGCATTGCTAGCTTTCACATTTACACCTGCTTATTTTCGATCGTAACAGCTATTACATTTGAAAGAATTTATCCAAACAATAGTAACTTAAGAAAGAAAAAAAATCAAGTAGTAAACTTAGTTAGCACTGCAGTATTATTTTATTTGATATAATTTATATGATTAGTTGGTGGATGAAGACGTTATAGCTCCCAACTGTCTCTTTCTGTCGGCATAAATTAAAAATTAAGAAAATTGACTCTTATCATGAATTGTTTTTGTCTCAAGCAAAATGAAATTAATATATATATATATATATATATATATATATATATATATATATATACACTTTTATATATCAATTAAGTTTGTCTTCGCTATACTATCGAACTAAAAATACCCTAACCACTATAAAACTTGATAAATATGATCTCTAGTTGAATAATTTTACCTAATTTCTTATGTCTTTAAATCCGATTTATGCTTATCTAATTAATTTAACTTGTACAAAATATCCTCTATGTTATATTTGAAATATGAATATAGATATCGATAACAAAAGAGTAAACAAATATAAATCTCACTAGATTAAAAAAAAATACGTGAACTCCTGTTCTTTTACGTGAAATCAAAAGTCCATTGGGCTGAATATGGATATCAATGGGTCAGGCTTTAGTATTCTAAAATCTAAAGCCCAAATTCAAATTCGCATGCTTTTAGCCCAACAACTACAACTTAATATTTCTAGTGAAAGTTGTTCGTATAAGCAAATATATACTGGTTAATTAGTTAGCTAGTTATAATTTTCCTTAATGATAACTCGCAACCTACTTTTTGAGCTATACTTAGGCAGCTTAGCTTTCCAGTTTTGTATAATTCGCACCTTTGTATAATTTAGTATTTGTATAAATTTTGTATAATTTAGACTTTGTATAATATAATTTGTATAACTGCTTACTTATCTGATATTTGTAACTGTATAAATTTGTTATTTCAAGCTTTTATAAAAATAACTGAACTATACAAATATCCGGCAAATTATACAAACTTGTGAATTATACAAATCCGCGAATTATACAAATACGGCAGCTAAAAATATATATACAAGTTTATTATAGTGACTATTTGTGAAAGTTCCCCTATCTTCTACCACCTATTTCTTTCTAGTCTTTTTTCACTTAAAAGACGTGAAATTGTCATGTAGAATACCACGTACGATGTATGTATATATCTATTTAATTTTAAACAAGTTTAAGTGTCTAATTTGTACATTCAAAATTAGGATCATAAATGTCAGCTAAAGCCAACTAAGAACAAGTTTATGTATTATGTCATTTTTTCCAACAAGTTAATATTATCTTTAGTTTTCGTTCACAATGAAATTTAAATAAAGTCAACACGTTTCTGTTATAGTTTTTTTTTTTTTTATGTATCATAATCTTCTATTTATTTCCGTAAAAAGATAAAATGAGATTTTTTTTCTATATATAAATTTCAAAAACAGAAAATTACTTCAAATATAACTATCATTTGAGTAAATATAAATGAAAATGCCACTCTAGAAAATCATTTTCTTGTCTTTGATTAAACTATACTTGTCAAGTGTAGAAAAAGCTTATTTACTTTTTTATGCATTTTAGAATTTAGAGAAATATGCTCTAATTACTTTGGAGATATTTCTTTAAATTAATTTTTTTATTCCATAAAAATATGTTAAAATTGTGTATATTTTACCTTTTTTTTTTTATGAAATTACACGAAATATTTACAATTAATATCAATTTTATTAAAATACATATTTCTCTTTTTAAAAATAAATAAATTCATTAATTATGGATGGAAGTTTATAGGAAAACCACTCTTTGGGGGAAAAGTAGAAGTGTATTTGGTCAAATACCAGCTAATGTTAAATACTAATTTGACAATAAAATATTTAATTTTTCTAAAAAAAACAAGTGGAGTAGTTGACTAATAACAAGTTTATTTTCAATTTATCAAATTTTTTTCTTGTGAATAATGTGAGTTAAGATTTGAAAGCATTAAATTAACAACCCAAATAAATAATTATATTTATACTTTTTTTTTAAAAAAAAAAAAAAGCCTTCCACTGTTGACCATATTCCTCATACAAATAATAGAAGCTAACCTTAGACTAGACTTCATATTTTTTTTCATGACTAAACTTAGACTTTCCTTTACCAAACAAATATAATTTCCATTAGGTTGACCAAAATATTTTAGCATTTTTATGAAAAATAAAAATATTATGACCATTGAATATTACAGAATAATTAAATTTAAATTTGTGCACTAAAAAATTAATTCCAATTTTTTTTTTTATTTTAGAATATTAAACCTGAATTCTCTAGTTAAAAAATTGATGAAATCTTAACCATGAGATTTATAACTTTTTGTTGGATTATTGTATATTTGTAAATTTATGTGAGGTGATATATCTCAATAAAACTAATCTATGGTTGTGCCAAAAAACAAACTTATTTAATTTGATAATCATTACTCTCTTTCCCTGTCCCTATTTACTTGTTCACTTTAGAAGTGACACACATATTAAGACACCAATTATTATCATAGGTTAGTTACGATTTTATCCTTAGAAGTGACACACATATTAAGACACCAATTATTATCATAGGTTAATTATTATGCGACTCCCTAAGTATAATAAATGTGTTTTCTGGTTCCAAAAAGCATGCATTACAACTTAGTATTCCGTCCGTTCACAATTGTTTGACAGGTATACTAAAAATAGATGTCCAAGATTAATTGTCAATTTAAATAATTAAGAAATAATTAATCACCTTTTTCCAAATTTGCCCTTAATGGTAGTGTAGTTCAATTGTAAAGTTAGGTAAACTTTTGATATTCTTGATATAGTAGGGTTATATTAGTCAAATTACACTTTGTATTAAATTTTTCTTGATAGGTGTCATGATCTTAACATGACAAACAATCGTGGACGGAGGAAGTAGTACTAGAAATTTTCTAAAACTAAATAAGGGCATATATTATCCTTTCTTGATTTGTTAAATGGACAAGTAAATAGGGAGTTAGAGACAAATATAAAAGAAGATATATATAAGAAATACTCCCACCTTCTGGAAATGTTTGTCATGTTGCGCTTATCGAAAGTCAATTTGACTAATTTTAAAGGTAAATTAGATCACATTAATTCAATATTTCAAACAAAAAAAATTAGATATTCTAAAACTATATGAAAAGAACTATTAATTATAATTTTTTGCATATTAATATGATAAAAAGATGTATCTTAAAATGTTAGTCAAATTTTTATAATTTAACTCTAAAAAATAAAAATCGTGACAAATAATATCGGACGAAAAAAGTGTATAACATGCATGTATCTTCTCATCTCGAATAGATGAATAGAAAAAAACATGTTCAAAGTTTTAAATTAGTTCTTCGAAAATCAAAATATTTTGATTTTGAAAATTACTCATAGTTATTTTCTCTTTTTAATTTATTTGTGTTTGGTAGAAGATGAAGTATTGTGTTATTAAAATAAATTATTTTTTAACGAATTAACATTTTGTTATCCGGATTCCGACGTCAAAAATGCCAAATTTTTTCGTGGACGTCCGTCAAGACCTTGTCTATGCATACGGTTGGCCATCAGCTTGTCCGACCCATTTGGAAGGTCAAACGAGCCCCGAAGCGAGCCTACCCCTCATCCGACGATTTTCGTGTGCTATAGCACACCACATTTTTGGGGTGATTCCAGATTCAGACGTCAAAAATGCCAAATTTTTTTGTGAGACGTCCGTCAAGACCTTTTCTATGCATACGGTTGGCCATCACGGTTGTCCCGACCAATTGGAAGGTCAAACGAGCCGAAGCGAGATACCCCCTCATTTCGACGATTTTCGTGTGCTATAGCACATTTCATTTTTTGGGTGATCCGGATTCCGACGTCAAAAATGCCAAATTTTTGGTGGACGTCCGTCAAGACCTGTCTATGCGGTACGGTTGGCCATCACGGCTTGTCGACCCATTTGGAAGGTCAAACGAGCCGAAGCGAGCATACCCCTCATTTCGACGAGTTTGTGCTGATTAGCACACAATTTTTTGGGTGATCCGGATTCCGACGTCAAAAATGCCAAATTTTTCGTTGGACATCTGGTCAAGACCTTGTATGCATGCATACGGTGGCCATCACGGCTTGTCCGACCAATCGGAAGGTCAAACGAGCCCCGAAGCGAGCATACCCCTCATTTCGACGATATTCGTGTGCTTATACACACCATTTTTGGGAGATTCGGATTCCGACGTCAAAATGCCAAATTTTTTCGTGGACGTCCGTCAAGACCTTGTCTATGCAACGGGTGTCCATCACGGCTTGTCCGACCCATTGGAAGGTCAAACGAGCCCCGAAGAGAGCATACGCCTCATTTCGACGATTTTCAGTGCTATAGCATACCATTTTGGGTGATCGGATTCCGACGTCCAAAAATGCCATTTTTTCGTGGACGTCGTCAAGACCTTGTATATGATACGGTTGGCCATCACGGCTTGTCCGACCCATTTGGAAGGTCAAACGAGCCCCGAAGCGAGCATACCCCTCATTTCGACAATTTTCGTGTGCTATAGCACACCATTTTTTGGGTGATCCGGATTCCGGTGTCAAAAATGCCAATTTTATTTTTATCGTGGACGTCCGTCAAGACCTTGTCTATGCATACGGTTGGCCATCACGGCATGTCCGACCCATTTGGAAGGTCAAACGAGCCCCGAAGCGAGCATACCCCTCATTTCGACGATTTTCGTGTGCTATAGCACACCATTTTTTGGGTGATCCGGATTCCGACGTCGAAAATACCAATTTTTTTCGTGGACATCCGTCAAGACCTTGTCTATGCATACGGTTGGCCATCACGGCTTTGTCAGACCCATTTCGAAGTCAAATGAGCCCCGAATCGAGCATTCCCCTTATTTCGAAATTTCGTGTTTCGTTGCTATAGCACACCATTTTTTGGGGGATCCCGATTCCGACGTCAAAAATGCCAAATTTTTTTTCGTGGACGTCCGTCAAGACCTTGTCTATGCATACGGTTGGCCATGACGGCTTGTCCGATCCATTTGGAAGGTCAAACGAGCCCCGAAGCGAGCATATACCCCTCATTTCAACAATTTTCGTGTGCTATAGCACACCATTTTTTGGGTGATCCAGATTCCGAAGTCAAAAAATGCCAAATTTTTTCGTGTACGTCCGTCAAGACCTTGTCTATGCATACGGTTGCCATCACGGCTTGTCCGACCCATTTGGAAGGTCAAACGAGCCCCGCCGAAGCGAGCATACCCCTCATTTCGACGACGATTTTGTGTGCTATAGCACACCATTTTTTGGGTGATCCGATTCCAACGTCAAAATGCAAAAATTTTTTCGTGACGTCCGTCAAGACCTTGTCTATGCATACGGTTGGCCATCACGGCTTTTTTCCGACCCATTTGAAGGTTCAAACGAGCGCCCGAAGCGAGCATACCCCTCATTTCGACGATTTTCGTGTGCCTATAGCACACCATTTTTTGGGTGATCCGGATTCCGACGTCAAAAATGCCAATGTTTTCGTGGACGTCCGTCAAGACCTTGTCTATGCATACGGTTGGCCATCACGGCTTGTCCGACCCATTTGTGAGGGAGTCAAACGGCCCCCGAAGACGACATCAAACCCCTCATTTCGACGATTTTCGTGTGCTATAGCACACATTTTTTGGTGATCCGGATTCCGACGTCAAAAATGCCAAATTTTTTTTTTCGTGGACGTCCGTCAAGACCTTGTCTATGCATACGGTTGGCCATCACACCTTGTCCGACCCATTTGGAAGGTCAAACGAGCCCCGAAGCGAGCACACCCCTCATTTCGACAATTTCGTGTCCTATAGCACACCATTTTCGGATGATCCGGATTCCGCCGTCAAAAATGCCAAATTTTTCGTGGACGTCCGTCAAGACCTTGTCTATGCATACGGTTGGCCATCACGGCTTGTCCGACCCATTGGAAGGTCAAACGAGCCCCGAAGCGAGCATACCCCTCATTTCGATGATTTTCGTGTGCTAGCACA